>OX276329.1:16875000-17500000 GCA_946251845.1 Andrena fulva
AAAGCGGGAAGGTGAAAAGATATTAAACAAGCGCAAGAAAAACATGGATCTTACCAGAAAAGTAGACTGTAATGAACAGGGCAAAAGTGTGCAACAGAAGACGAACCAGACAATGATGTTCTTAGAAAAGGATTGTAGGGAAGGAGGGGAAAAAAGACGGGTAAGTATGAGAAAGGTAAACATTGCTGTAACAATAGAACTGCTTCATAAAATCTTTTTTAAATTTCAACGAGATCGTTGAAAGAAACTTAGGACAGAAAAGTTTCTTCGTTACCTTAAGGAATTTACGACTGGTACTTTGGTAATGGTTCAATGATCCTTTTCAATTGTTATTCCTATTTGACACGATTTTCATAAGTTTGTTTCTCGCCCCCCTTTCTTACACAATAGTTCTCCAGTTTTCTTCAATAAAATTTAATAAAATATTCGAACAGTAAAACGTTCAAATAATACAGTATTCAAATACTGAGCCGTTTAAATACATAAGACAAGATTTTTTTAAGACAGCGGAATTACATGTATAGAATCAAACATAACGCCTCAATGGTTCACTGATTTACGATCCTCAAGCAGAAGACAAACCCTTCAAGGAGGATACGACACCATTTTGCGCGGAAGCTACAGTTGTCCGGGTATTAGAGAACCGAAATCGGAAATCAAGCACGTGCACGACGACGGTAATTTAAAGTTTAACGAACTTCCCCGTTGAGCATTAATTACCCAAGCAAATACACCTTGGACATTTCTGTAGAATCTCTAGCTGTTGCTAGTCCCAGGGCCGAACGGTGGAATCACCGGAAAAGAAATACCTTTCGGCACGAAGCACAGTGGGGAAATTTTGCGATTTTATGGCCAAAACCCCAAAAATTAAATTTTGAATTCGACAAAATAAATGCAAATGTCAATTGAAGGACTAATTTGGGCATCAAATGCCTCCAATGTTACTGCTAAATGTTTTAATACAAAGCTCGTATAGACTCGCAAATGTTTATGTTCATGTGAGGTTAGTCCGATCGCGAAGAATTATTCCAGATTTTCAGGTTGCTTCAAACACTTATATTGTGTTATCTAAAGTTCAGAAAATAATTTAAAGGCATGGATTCAATTCCTGGTGGTGCGTAAGATATCTTTTTGTCCCCAAAATAATTACGTTTCGGTTCTTAATACGTAATTTATACAATTTTTAAAGTAGTGTTTTAGAAATAATCTTTTCATATAAGAATCAATTTTCAATACATAAAATAGTTATAAATCCCATAATATCCCGCAATGATTTATCATTCCTATTTTACGTTGAACTTTTTTGATTCTGTAAATGCAATTATTAATTGGTAATAGTTGCTAATCTTGTAATTATATGCATTTTTTTAAACACGATCCAGTGTGTCTTGCATAACATACGACATAACTGTGACCGAGAGACTGTTTCACATGTTATACATTACAAACCTTTTTATTCTTTTTTAAACGATTTTATTCAGCTTCGATCCTCTGTCTGATTGTTTGTATTATGTATGTTTGTTTGTTTCATTTTAGCATCTTGTCAAAATGAAATAATACTGACGAAAAAAGAATTATTTACAACAGTACACATTTATTTGAAACAGAATATTCGCGAGCAAGTGCGACAGTTAGAAAAAAAATTAAAGGCAAATAATAATCGCGAAGTTTCCATTCACTCCGACGCATTTTCGAACTTATCAAAATTATTTTATAAATCACGAAATCTACAGCCCGATTACCTGCTGATAAAGCTCTTTCAGTAATAGTAGAAGCAAAATTATCTAGGCATCAGTACAATACGATCAGAGCCTCAATGAAGGAAACCAACTGTGATCTGTATCCAGATTATGAGACAGTTCGGGAAGCCAAAATTCGTTGTTATCCACCACGTTCACAAATAATAATAACCGAACATAGTGCTGAAGTTTTGGCTTTTATTATCGTCAGATCCAGTAATTAGTAATTTAAGAAAACTTCCCGATAAAAAATTAAAAGGTTTGTCGTCAGAAGCGATAACCCTTCTTCGATGCCCTGATGTACCATAGGTTTAAGTGTATAAATGTAAATAATAAAAAAATCTTTATCGTTCGTAATGTTTGTAAGTGTTGTTTTTCGGATAATTTAGTTTCTCATATATCAGAATGTAAAAGTACCAAATTTTATATATTAAAAATAAGTTTCGAGGTTTTGACCACGAAAATGGATATAGTTCTTCAATTGGCATTTGCATTTATTTTGTCGAATTCAAAAATTTCATTTTTGGGGTTTTGGCCATAAAATCGCAAAATTTCCCCACTGTGCGAAGGTGTCAATTTATTTCGTCGCAAGTAAATATAAATATTGCACAGAATAAGAATTGCGAAGTTTAGAAGGGATTTTGATACGCAAATTAGTATTGTTTGAGGCTCTGACGCTAGCCGCAGCTCTCGTGCCGTATTCCTTCAAGACTTCTCGATAGAAAGAGAGAACTCTGTGGCAACAGCGTGGCAGAGACAGAGAGAACAGAAGATGTGGCAGCTATGCGTCAAAAGTTCGGCTGCACAGAGTACCTGGAGATGTCACCTATGTACAAGTTCTATTTATCGACCGCAGTAGTTTCATTAGGGTCCGTCTGTTTTCAAGGGACGCTTCGATCGATTTGGACCGTAGCAAAAATGAGACGGCAGCCTTAATACCATTTCCAGTGGCTGATCTAACGGGCGGCCGATGAGCAGTTGCCGCCTGGGCCCTGCTCAGAAGGCCCCTTCAGGGCCCCATCTTCTAAAAAAATTATGATTTTATCCAAATACTGTATTTTTTTGGTTCCCATAATTTTCCTACCACACGTACGTACATTTATTTATAATTCTGTCATGCATACACGGTGTCCCAGAACGTTCGCCACCTGGGCCTTTTTCCTTAAATCCGAACTGCCCATTTCCTTATTAGAGCTTCAAGCGCGCAAATACAGTTCGAAGGTTGTCCCGCGAGGTCATGAATCCACCCAGTATATCGCAATCCATTTAAATATACAAGAGTTTTGGTTCTATACATAAAGTTATGCGGAAACTTTGTGGTCAATTCTAATAGAATTCTGGCAACTTTAAGGCGACAGCCGCTGCACATGCGGTTGCAGCAAATTCAAATTCTGAATGGGAAGTCCGCTGTCTGCAGGCCGCAGATCTGGAAATTTGCGAATAACTCGACAGAATGCCAGGCCACAACGTTAAGGAGCTTAGAATCTCTTTGACCGGCTGCTAGATTATTCACGAATCGAGTGTCTTTCAAGTCGGAACAGAAAGTCCCCCAAAGGCTCTTTCTTTTCTTCTTGTCAAGTTCCCGTCCCAGGCATCCACGTAAGCCGCCTTCGCGACATGAAAGCCTTCAGATAACCATGAATAACCAATTCATTTTCACGACTCTCAATGTGTGTCAACCAGCCCCCACTGAAATGGCTTTAGTGGCTGTCACCGAGAGAGAATCCGCTCGCGATCCACTTGAATAGTTTATTAGCGGTGGGGCATTGTCTGGATTAGCTGGGAGCTCGTTTCCCATTTATTCCCATCGCTCTTTAAACTTTGACACCAGCCCCAAGGAAAACGGAAGGCAGAAGAAAATGCTGGTATATGTGTGCACGGATTTTCTCAGGAAAATTCTGATGTCTATGGATTTCACGAAGCAGACGGCACAGTTATGGATTTTCTTATTATGGCGTCCTGTTTTTTTTCAGAGAGAAGTATAATTTCTTAGGCTGGATGATCTGCTTGTAGCAGCTACAATGAATAAAACACTCTTTATACACATCTCTTCTTTTGTCATACAAATTGAATGGATAAACAGGGATTTATAATAATTCTCAATTTTAAACCTACTTGTAACAAACTGGTTCTCTGGTAGCTCTTCTTTATATGTATAAGAATCTTCATAAAAATCGAGTTTTTTATATTAAGTTCCGCGTTCGCCCGTGCTGGTTGTAGCGCTTTGATTAAACTTTGTAAGTTCTTTCAGGCAGTCCCTTAATATCGAGCACATTTACATTTCTGCAATAAGTAATAACGCAACTGCATTACAGACTTTGCATAAAATGCAAATTCTGTGGAGGCGAGTTAATGACGAATGAATGTTCCCTCAGAATTTACTTTGCAAACAACTGTTTATTAGGAGCCTTATTAAATATTCTACGATAACAATATAGACGCCGAATTTTCTCAGTTCAACGCGATAACGTTACTTTACTTTACCGTCGATTTTCCAAACAGTTCAAGGAAATTTCGAAGTATCCCTTTTTTTTTTTAAAAAAAAATCCAGGTGGACGAAAGGGAGGAGTGATTGTATTTCCCTGACCCCTTCGAGAGCGTTAAATTATCCGTTATCTTCATAACTTGGACACATTCATTCTCTGTTATCTCGCGGTCCTTCGAGCCGCGTTCTTTACGGGCGGCTTTGCTCCAACTCTAAACTGGAATACTTTAATTTCTGCTCTTTTAGTAGCTTCGCCCTGTCACTGGGATCTACGCGCCAAAGAAAGTCCTCGAAAGACATGGACAAATTTGCGAATCACTGTTGATAAGAGGCTGCTTCGAGGGCTCGATTCTCTTCATTTATACTACGTATTCACCACCTTTGTAATTCATCCAGACGCATTTACATACCATCCCCTATTCGCAAACGCCTAGAAGTTTGCATTCTACTTTGCATTTCCTCGTCTCTGGTGGTTCTCGACATTTCTGTCGCATTTTTGATGTGATCACTTGTTGAGACGTCGTGCAAGATGTTGAAATTGTGGCCACAGTAGTACAGTTCATTCATGAGTTGACGATTTAAATAGTAATTCCTGAGAGTTTCCGCTTGGGTTCGTTTTAATTTTTAGTTAATAAAACACTTGCGAAACTGTGCTTCAATAATGAGATGCATACATGGGCAAACTGCACCGGTTCAAGAGCGAAGATATTATTTACAGTATAAGATCAGTTGCCGTAATTCAATCTTCCCATCACGCGTCAATTTATAGATATATAGTAACAGGAATTTCTGAGAAATGGAGTATCGAAGATTTTCGATTTCTAGATTCGCCCGTGGAGTCGCGCGCAATAGTAAAGCATAAAGTAACTATCTCGTAACGTCAGCGGTCGCTAACATTTCACGAAGGCAGGTTAAACAACAGTGACTTAAACTTTTAAACACTAATCAAATACTATCACAAACTATACCTCTCAACTCCTACAAATTCATTCCTCAACCCTAATCCCAGCAACGTCCATCAAATAACCTCAATCAAAAGTCGAAAGTGGGCAGAAGGCCATCAATATGCTACGAAGAATTAAGCTACGACAAAACTATAACTATTTGCGACTAGTCTCCGCCAACTCTCTTTATGTTCACATACAGCGCAACAAACCCCCCGATTCTCAACGAAAAAGGGGTGTAAAACAGGAGACCATCCAACGGAGAAAAAAAAGGAGGCAAACTGACGAGACAGCTCGGTCTCGCGACAAAGGGGTGCAAAATCGGGGGGATATCTAGTTTGACAGCCTAATAAAGGGAACGTACAAGCGGAAGGACGAGCCCTGGCCAGTCGAGTTGTCGTGTTCCTTGGGAAAGTTTCTCGGCTGACGGATAAACAAAACAGGAAAGGGTGGAAACGCCGCGCCGTGTGTATGCACGGGCGAAATTATTCCGCCCGCCTTGACTTCTCTCGGGGCACGCGCGGGCTCCTTTCCCCGACGACATCCTGAATAAATCGACGGGGGAGCGCGAGACGACACACGTAACAGGGCCCCGCCACCGTCAATCGATCCTCGGCGTCAAAGGGGACAGGGTATCGGCTCGCGACCCCGCGTTCTCAGGAGGACTCGGTACACAGAATCACCTTCCCTAAGCTATGCTTAACCCTCGTTTGGTATATACACGGTCCATTTCCAACTGAGCTATACAGCATGTTCGGTAAGGATACAATCGAAGAGATACCTCTCGATTGTGCGTGATAAAATTAGAGTAGGAAATGTGGAATAGATTTTGTTCATAACCATCGATTATTGTGTGCGATTTCTGTATAAAATATTATGAAACTGTCTTTGATAATAATCCATTACAGCTGCATTACACAAAATTTTTTTAAGTTTCTTACCCCATCGACTGATAAATGTAGGCTGATTCAAGCAGGGCACGTATCCAAGGTATGTTCAAAAGGGTTGATTTTCTGATGTGTTGAAATTTTTTTTTAAAAATATTTCGGTCCATATAATCAACTTATATTTGCTCGAGAAATGAAAGTTTATAATATTTGCTGCAACGATGCGCAGTAACAAAAACTGTGTGCACCGTCGAGCATCACAATTTATTTTATTATAATCCCCGTGGAAAGGAAGAAATTGCAGTGACAATTCTCACGTATCCTCGTATCTCTCTTTATGACGGTTCTTCGTCTAATGTCATCGTTTCAAAGAGTCAGCTAAAACGTGTCGAGAGTGACGATCTCGTAACTGCCATGTTCCCGGACAGGCGAAAAATTAAACGACCATCTGGCGAAGCGAAATTTCTGACACGAGAATAGAAATTCTCGCCTGACTTTACGAATCCTAAACTTTAAAAATAAAATAATAGTTCAAATTATTGAACTATTTCATTTGCTGAATGAATCTATGTAGGTGTAGAATGCCTCTGAACGCAGGTCAAGAATAGAAGTTTAATTTGCTAGGAAGAGGCACAAGTGAAATAAAATTCGTATTTAAATTTCATTTCTCGACAAATTTCTTCCAAGTATTCTGTTCTCTGGCAATTCATTCTTTCGAATAAAGAAGCTGGTTCTGTTGATACCTAATAAAGGTTTATTCGTGTAAGTAAATTCCTATTCGAGCGACTTTCCTTCTATGATTCTCTTTTCAACAATTTTCTTGAGCCAGATCTCCAAGCAATTTTCTTACGTGCAGGCTCGGAATACCAAATATACAAGGTGTTTTACTAAATCCGTTACACGAAGTTTTCATGAATGCATTCATGACGCTGGAACGATTGTTTTGTAAGCACCGTGGTACGAAGAAAATTTTAAATAGTGCAAACGGTATGGAAATAGGAGAATTTCAGATAAAACTACTGGCAAATATATCGTTGCTCATGCAGCTTTTGCTAATTCGTGTCTAATTGAGTATATTTTTAAAATAACGAATATGTTGGAAGATTCGACTTCAAGTACGAATTTTAAGTATTTCGTGAAGATTTTATTTTTAAAATACCCTGGCCTGATACATCCATAGGCAGAATTTTTAAAACAATCAATTTGCTTACAGAAAGGATTGCAGTATGGTGTTCTCTTTATTTAGGTAGCTACTTCTATTTCAATATTTTTATTTGTATTATTGCGTGACAATGATCTTCATGGTCTAATAATTCCTACATCCTACATCCACACCTTCATAGAAGTTCCTCGAAATAGTTACTCCCAAACACTACTACAAACTTCCACCTAGTAATGCTCTTACTACGAAAACGAGCTGCTACAATTCATAGAATCCTACTAAAGGGTGTTGACAAAATAGTACAAAATTTAGTGAATTCAATATCGAGAGTAGAACTACAGAAATAGGAAGGTGGGTTGTTGATAAACGACAGAATGTAACTATTCAAAATTCTCATCTAAAACATGATCGAAACACGAAGTTCGCTGCGGCTCAAAAGCAACACGAAATTATCGATTTACACGATCCTATATTATTACTTTCGAATATACATAAATTCCATCCCCAAAGTGGGTAGCACATATTACCTTACACCGTTGCATATTTATAAAAACGTACGTACGTACAGCGACCCACGAAACTTCTCTGGAACAGCGACCGGGGAGAAAAAAATTAATGCAGAACTTCGGTGCGGGCAAACGCGAGTCATGTTTCCATCTAATATTCAAAGATTAACGCGTGAACCATTAATGGTGGCGTGGCATGCGACGAAGGGCCAGAAACTATCGGAAATAAACTCGTGAAATAGGTCGGCCAGGGGGCGAATATAGCAGGGTGGTCTCTCTCTAATTGTAGCTGTAACGGGTAGCGTGGGAACGATCGATCAAAAACACAGACAGGGCTGCAAATTGTTCGACGAATTTCTCTGTTTCTACTTTGGAGTCGCCCGCGGAAGAACTAATTCTGTACGGCAGAACGATCTGCAATTGCACGGGAATACCATTCATTGATCGCATAACGCCAACTCCTTTTGCGGAAGTAAAAGGATAACCGTCATTCGGGAGTGCACATTACCACATTATATAAAGATTCCTCTGCATTAAATAACACGAGCTGATTCGTCGCGGAAATGGAAATCTCTCGATGTTATGAAACGAGTAAGTAATGTATTAGGTCGCGAATCGCATTTACTGTGGAAAGGGGTTAATCTCTCTCTAATCACATTTAAATATACAATTTTAAGCGCACTGCAGGAGCACCTAGCCGAGAAATTACCTATTTAACAGGTTAAATCGTCCATGCTCTGGAATTAAAGCGAATTCATTTCTAAGTGGGGATGATAGAAAGCGCCGATGACAAAGCGGAAGCACGAAAGGGGTGGTTCTTCAATTCCCAGTTCGTATCGGATGGTCGACATTGCTCGGTTAATAGCAACATAATATGTAATCTAGTTCGGAGATGTATTTGACACTGAAAGAAAGGGGCGAGCAAAACTTGTAATGATAGGATGATAATGTAATGGCGATGTCGACTTACATACTACTCAGTGCTACCCCATTCGTAAATTTCTATCAGAATGAAATTTGGTTAATTATATTAGTAAAAGGATTATCTATTCTTTCCACTAATATATTACTTTTTTCAAATAATGCTTTTATTCCTCTATTTGGAAGTGATTTGTTCATTAAAAATCATTATAGCAAACGATAACAATGTCTTTCTGAGCATTTAGTGTTTTAACAAACTAGCAAGAATACACCAACTACAGAAGGAGAAGTAAATACAATTGTAACATTAAATGATTCTCAAGCGATACGAAAATATGAGAAATCCGTCGACTACCTCAAATACTGTGACCAATAATACAAAATTTAAGGCACACGTAAAATGCTAATAATCGCAAATACCTACCTGACGAATTACAAGCTTTTGTTAATAGCAGCGAAAATACAAACATACGAAGGATAAATATCTCGCGGTAAAATTGGGGGCAGCTTTGCCTCGTGTTTTCGCGAAATCAATTTCCACGGGAGATTATAGAGTGTACAGCTACGTCATATTAACAGAAACAGAGGAGCGCGCATAGGTAATATGTAATTAGTTACAATAATCCCCGACGTGGCGCATTTAAACACGAAAAATCTTTCATTAACGACGTTACACTGGATAATAATCATCCCACGTCCATTAGCGGTCGTTAATTATCAGTCGCCACAGGTTTACATACGATCAAAGATTAGCATGTAATATCAAATAACCACGTTCAATAATAAACTTCCGTCCATTCAACTGACACAATATTTAAAACCCAAAAATGGCCCCAAATTGGAATCGCAATTCACAGCAGCCTCTGTACCAAATTTCTCAAGAAAGGAAGCGTGGGGGGTAGGTACCCTAAATGCTATAATCACCGATCTCTTACTCGTCGAAGTAATTTTGCTAGTCGATCGATCGCTCGTTCCTCAGCACCCTGCAACTTTAATGAATTTTTCCCCAGCCCTTATGATTCCAGCATTTCTCATGTACGGGTGCACGCGCGCGGGGTAGGCGGGTAACTTTCAAGGGAAGTTTCCACTGGAAAAGGTGGCGGGGCGAGTTTTCCCACGTTGTAGAACTTTTCGGTTTCAAACGTGACCGGTGTGTAACACGACGTAGCTACTCAATGGTACACACCTCGACGCCGCTGTTCAGTTTGTATTTCGAAAAACTTGCGGACGACGACCGGTAACTTCTAACAGGACACCGTGGCCGTCACGCTTCGGCCAGCTAGTTCGGACACGCTTTCACACATTTTCGCCCCCGCCCTTGGTTCTTTGACTTGTAGTTGGGCGAGTTTGAATGCTATGGAAGCTAGTGACATCGATCTGACGGCGAACCGTTTGTTTAGTACGTACCCAGCTCGGCGTGACGCGACAGCGTATAAACTGTTCAGAGAGCAGCTGATTTATTGAATTTTTCTTTGTTTCTGGGGACCACCTTTTCCTTTATATTTGTACGTTGAGGGGACTTTTGCGAAGGGCACTTTGGTGAGTGGTGACAGCTTTTGGGAGACAATTACAAATTTTTGGTGCTTTTTATTTCTCTTGAAGTGGATTTTTCAGTTTAAATGTTCAAATGAGTATACCTGAAATTCCAGTTTCACTGAATGGCCCTAAGGCCGTCGTATAAGTAATTAAATTGAAATGAAGAAAACTATTGTAATTCGTGGTATAAAGAAATTCTTAAATTCGGGATAGCCGTTAGTGGTTATTAGTGACTTAGATTTTGTGTAGGAATTTTGTATTTTTAAGGAATTCAATGATTTTCTTAATACTTTTTTCGGCACGGTTCACATTTATTTTGGATTCGGCTTGACAATTGAATTCAGTTTCTTATGTGTAAGGTGTCCATATAGATTGGTATCAAATTCGTGCTGTAAGATATCTGGGTATGCACCTAGAGCGTAGGCTAACCAGGAGAACACACGTGTGGAATAGAAGGAAACAATTAGGACATAGACTAAAAAAAAAAGGTATTGACTTCTAGGCCATAAATCGAAACTCTCTTTAGAAAACAAACTTTTACTTCATAAATCTATACTAAAACCAATTTGGACATACGGAATTCAGTTATGGGATTCTGCTGCAAATTCTAATATAGAGATATTAGAAAGGTTTCAATCAAAAGTGTTACGAACAATACTTAAACGCCTCATGGTTTGTTACAAACGAAATAATAAGGAAAGATTTGCAAATACTAACAGTAAAAACCGAAATAGCTAACTTTGGTGGAAAATACATCAAGGGACTTAATAGTCACTCCAATCAGCTAGCAGTCAATCTACAGAACGAAGAAGAAGACACCAGAAGATTAAAAGGTAACAAGCACCTGGATTTCAATAGATTTAAATAACTTCATAACTAACAAACATTGTGTAAATTTGTAATTGGTGTGAGTTATTGGATGAACACCTACGTGATATATTTGATGCCAGCTAGAACATTTTCTTAATGTTGATAGGCAGATTGTAAATAGATAGAAAAAAATTCATGCTAGACATGAAAAGGGTCCAGTAAGTGAAGAAAGTTTATATGAATCCATGTAAGGGCTCCATTAAAGTCTAATAAGAGATTAATGAATTCAGAAATCACTAGTAAATTTGTTCCCATAGTCTTAGTATGCAACTCCTCAAACATGACACAAGAATTGACAATCAAGTATCCTATTTCTCAATTTATTATACCATAAATTTCCAAATTTAGGAGAACAGAGATTTCAATACCTCAAGAGTTAGGTACAGGTTTCATATCCAGCAACGAAAACACGGGCAATCACACAGAAATGTTTCAATCAAAGAATGGGGTTCGTCGAAGCACAACTATATGCAGCAGCAGGCGGAAAATGGAAATATAGCTGCGTGCGTGCCTCGGAGATTCTAGGTTGCGTTTTGAAAAACCACTGCTCCGAATATCGATTAGATTCAGTGACACAGCTGCATCTGCGAATAATGCATGATACCATAACAGTGAGTTCGTTTTTTCTTATTCTTTCCATTCAAACCGCCAGCAGAATTTGTGATGGAGATCGACTCGTACAAAAAACAAAGTCCAGTTCAGTACAGGATGTCTACAATTCTGGCGATAGCTACGAGAAAAGTCACTGGAACGATAGAAATTTCGAGAAAGACAATTTTTAAAATTGCACTACTTTCTATGAAACTCAGAATGCACGAAAGGTAGAAGACGAGTGTCTTTCAAATTATGCCCTCAACTGGTTTCTTTATTTTATAAATGTGTTTACATTTACCGAGGGGCGAGTCACTAGGAAGAAAATATAATTTGGAAGAAGTACGATATTTTGAAAGAGCTAAACATTTTGTGAAAACTAAAGAAGAAAATCAAAATGAAGTTTCCATTGCATAAGATCAAATGAAAAAACTCCTGTATTAATAATATAAATACGTTTAATTAAGGACCTGTTCATACCGAGGTTTCTTTGGAAACGCGCAGAAGTTCCAGGGAAGTAGTAATCGATTCTACAAACTACCACTGCTGCGAGCTCGTATAAGGAACTTTTGATTACGAACGTTACCGCGTAAGCTCGATTATAGCACCAAGTTCTCCACTTTGAATTGTGTCACGCAAAATACTTCGTTATTAGCCATTAGTTGATGAAATTTCGTGAAATTTGTGGCAAGTTTCCCAGGCATTTCTCAGACATTTTCCAGGCTACCGTGGTTTATTGACGCAGGAACCCTTTGCAGTGATATTTGAGATTCATGTAAGTGTAATCCCTCTCTTCCTGGTACTCAATATGTAAATTATGTTACTGTGAACTAGATCGTAAGTATGTAAACAAAAAATAGAACCCTGCCTTTAACTCTGTTCTAAAAATTAGTGGCGGAATTCATTTAATTAAGTAATATTCTCTGTAGCCAATATTCACGTTTCAAGGAAATCAGCAAGTTTTAATTTTGACATTTCTATACGTCCCAACAACGTTATTTATTTAAAAAATATATACAATCAGACAGTAAAGAAGGTATAGAAATATTTCATTAAATTAAAGTAACATTTAATTTCACTACTAATTTCATCCGAACTTTAAATCACGGCATGCTCCATTCATTTTTTAATGACTCTCGCAGAATAAATATAGAAGAAACTTTTATGATGTATAAAAGCTCCAACTGATCTGAAAGACCAACAGAAACAGCGGCCCTACATTATTCACAGTTAATGACGACCCCGTCCTTGTGACGAGGTCGAGGTCGCGCTAATTACCGATGTGCTAATGAGAGGTCAAAAAGTACACACAGCACTAATTGCTTGACCGACGCGTGCATGAAAGATAACCAGCTTCCAAACTTAATAAAGCGTTTCCTCGTGAAATTCACTGTGCCATTCTTTTATTCATCGCCGCCAGCCTGATATAATTAATTTCGTACCAGCGAAAGCGAGTCACACGCACTCTTATTTCTCGAGACTCTTTTCAACGTCACGCGCAGCTGACTTTGCGAGCTGACAGTACTAGGAAACTCCTACATTATCATTAGAAACTTAACAAGTATTACGAACTCACTTGAAACCACCAAACCCATTGCGAACCTGCTTGAAACGAACTTGTCAATTCAATTATTAATGTCCCCGCGTTGCTTCTAGTTTAAAGGTATTAAAGAAGAAATTTAAGTGTCGTCAATAATTATGCATGAATCGGGACAGGACAGTTTCTTTCCCTAATAATTTCTCTATTTAAGCCCGCGTCCACTAGTGGAGTTATTAGTTACTGCAACCGGGCTATACGAAACAAATACCTTAAACCGCCCACCAACAAAACCAAGAAACTACATATCTAACAATTTTCCTTACTCCACAGATTCACCTTAATTTAAATAAAAAAGCCATTTTCCCCTGGGGAGCGATTCTCCAGCAAAAATTTCGTGTACCTCGGTAGAAGAATTGAAGGTACCTTGTAGAAAACACTGTAAGTGTAAAAAGTCAAATTCTATACTATAGTATTACCATTGGGACGTAGAATATTACCCGATAAAAATTTTCTGTTTTTAATTTTTGCACTATGTTTTCTACAAGGACTCTTCATTTAATCACGTGAGTCGACAACTTCGTTGCCAACAGCCCCAAAGATACCCAGCAAATTTTCAATAAAAACAAATTTTCATCCCATGCTGAGCCTGCTTTCCGTGTTCGATAAATCGCTTTCAACTAAAAACGTCAGGGTTCTCGTCAATAGCGCAGGCATAAAGGGACGGGAGAAGAAATAAAGCCTGATCCAGCGTTGTTGTCACAGCGGCGTATTTAATTAAAATTTCCCAGGGTGGGATTAATAATTCCATCTCCGCAGTCGTTCTCCCTCTGTCGGCGATCCATGTTTCTGTTCCCATGGCTTTCGGGTGTAATCGATTCTCCTCGCAATACAGATCGGGCGCTTTGACGTCTGAAGGAAATGAACGGCACCGTCCATTCCCCAGCTTCTTCGATCTTTAATTACGGTCTCCGATGGCGGACAATTACGAGGCCGAGCAATACCTACCCCCGCGCCCACCCTTCCTCCCCCGTTCCCTCGCTTAGCTTTCTCCTTATGCCTTGTCATCGTTTCGGCATCATCCATTGAATTCGCGACACGTGACCGAGGGCGGGTTGAGCCGAGCCGTGGCGTTTTATTTCACAGGGTCGTGACTGGAATTCGGGGGTACGTCTCATTAGAAAGAAAAATGATAGGTGGTCTTGTTTCGATATTGAAGGGCGGGCTAACAAGGTAACAAGCGCGGCAAGTACGCTTCCTGTTGCAATGTACCTATCGGGATGATGGCGCTGAAAATCAGGAATTTGTTGACTGTTACAGAGGAGTGGTTGATCCGAGGAGGGTTGAGTGGTGATGGGTAGAAGCCAGTATTTTCTTTTCAACTATGTCTGTATTTATTTCCGAAGGTTTTGAAAACTAAATAATGAACTCACTTTCGTCAATGTACCAGTGAACAACAAAGTTGTTGAATGTACCGTAATTTTTCAAGAAAAATTCTTATTATGCCATTTTTTCAACCCTTTCGGTACCAGCGCCGGATATATCCGGCATCCATCTGATGACCTGTGTGTACCAGTGCCGGATATATCCGGCGTCACGGAACGAACCGTCGTTCCTAGCGCTGACTTTAGTCGGCATCTCCGATAGTTAAAAAAAAAAAAAAAAAAAAAAAAAAAATTAGTCAATAGCACTGTCGCGGAAATGTACGCCGTACTGAAAGGGTTAAGGGGACTAGGCAGTCGTTTTTCGTGAGAAATAGATTCTGTCCTTTATTTATTTGTAAACAAATGAAAGCACATCCAGATATATGCTTTTACCCAATGTTTATTACTACCATACAGATTGAAAAAAAAGTAATAAGAAATATATATGTGCTTTAAAAATGGCGCTGCCGACGGGTAAACATTTTAACGTTTTTCTGTCGTTTTGCTTTAATATCGGTGTTAAAATGTGACGTAATCCGATTTCAAAGGCGAGATTCTTGTTTGTTGGATTCATAGTTTCCGCCCAAACCTATAAAAACAACAATTAAATCAAAATCATGCGATTGGTGGCTGAAAAACGGCGATTTTTCCGAGAAAAATTCGTTCTTATTTGTGCGCTGCAAAAATCCGGTGACTCCTCAATTTTTTTATAAAAATCTCGAATATTTACGGATCATATCAGAGGTTTGGGGCGAAATGGCACATGTTTTACACATCCTGTAATTTTTTTCAAGTCGATCTGAACCTCCATTCGTTCGCAATCAGGAAAAAACCAAGAGAAAAAAAAAACTCGAGAAAATCGCGTTTAAAGTTTCTGGGCAAAGGCGACGCAATAAGTTACCGCTTGATCTTTTTAGCTGCCAAATCAACAATTTTGCGAATTTTAATATAACCCAAACGGCATTTTATTCAGAAAAGATAGTACTTTCGGAAAATGCAATAAAAAAATCGATTTTTCGACTGCCTAGTCCCCTTAAGCTGCGATTCCCTGAAAATGTATCCAGACATTTTGGCCGTTTTATTAGATTCTCAACCAGCGATCGTTAATTTTCAGAATTTTTCACACAATTTACTAATTACTCTCGACTCTGTAAATTCTGAACCATTTTCCCCGCAACGCTCTGTATATTTGAAATATTTCACATTTTAGAACTACTTCTAAGCAGGGATCGAAAAAGTTCTCGGACCCTCGTTTTTTAAAAATTCTGTTAGAACTTATTTGTTTCGATTCGGAAAATATCCGTTTCTGTGGAATTTTTAATGAAACAAATACTACCTTCAGGAACTTCTTTAAAAAGTGTTCTCATGGAACAGATATTTTAGAACCTATATAATAAAAGTTCCATGGAAACAAGTTACATTAGAACATTTATTAAAAAAGTTTTCAAAAGATAAATAAAAGTACTCAACTATTGAAGTTTATATTAAACGACCATAGATGTAATTTAAGTTCTACAAACCTAGACAATATTTTGCTCGTAAAATTAAATTAAATGTAAAATTAAATTAAATATTCTTGACAAGATCTCTTCTGTTCAATACTTGTTATGAAACCATTAATTATATTATGATTTTTATACCTTTTATTAAATAAACATTTGAAGAATATGATATTATATTGTTAAATAAAACTCGTACCTAATAGTTTAGTACTTTTCTTTATCTTATGAAAACTTTTTTAATAAACGTTCTAATATAACTTGTTTTCATGGAACTTTTATTATAACGATTCTAAAACATCTACGTAGGTAAGTATTACATATAAATAACAAATTCAAAATATCAATTTAACTGTATGAATTATTTAATATTCTTGTAGTACTATCCATTGAATAGTATTTAGTGTTTGTTACAACGATTGAGAACTTTTTTAATATCGGTGAACAAAATATCTGTTCCTGTTATACAGAAATTTTTATTCTTATATTTTATAAGTTCCATTCCAACTAGAACTTATATTTTCAAGAACTTTTATTTTATCGGTTCTTCTGAGAACTTATAATGTGAGAACATTTTTAAAAAAGTTCCGCGGCATTTGTTTTAAATGGAACCTATTGAAAAGTTTCAGAACTTTTTCGATCCCTGCTTCTAAGTTGGAGTTCATTAAGAAATATTGTTATTTTACTTGGCACATAATATTGGTGAACTTTGAAATCTGATTTAATAGTAAATTCCGTGGAGATTTACACGTTCCGATGTCTTCGATATCTACGGCTACGACGGTACCTACTGTTAATTTTCGCGAGCAGTCATTAACATTGCAATTGCAGCGCGAGAAATTCTTACAGCTTCTGCATAGCGCTTGCTTCGTCGCGGCAATATGACGTTCTAGTTACACGCGCAATATAACGCATTCAACGAGCTCGGCACGCAACTGTGCGGTTATAGACGATGTGCATTAGGGAAACTTGGTGGAAATATAAGTGGATGCGGTGTGTCCCAATACATATTGCGTTATATCAAATCGCGTAGTATGCAATTACATATCGCGCGATGTGCATACAAGCACGGTTACGTTGTTCTTTTGTTTTCAATCCCAATTCTCGTCTCACGAAGTGGCGTGCTAATAATTCACTAATTTGCCGACCGTGGAACTCTGCGAGTACCGTGCTCGCTATGCACGTATTACTAATCATGCCAGCAGTAAGGAAGAAAAATTTATAAATTCTAGTTTCATTTTAGATCAATTTGTATTTCTGATTTTAGAGAACCGTGTAGGTTTAAGCACTGATCCTTTGAATTGGAATTTTCATAATTCGAATAATCGTGGACTTTCAATTTGAACTTTGACGGAAACAAATCTTCGACAACTAGGGTAGACCGGGGGGCGGTAGTAACAGGGGCGCGAATGTAACACGCTAAATATCTCAAAACATATAATTAACACCAATTTTGGATATATGATGAAGAATGACATTTGGAATATACACATCCATGCCCTAAGAGTACAGATACGCAATAGACATGGATAGTGAAGAAAATAACTTTTCGATACCCTAAAGTAACTTTTCCTTACTGACTTAAAATTGTAATATAAACACTCCTTTTGCAAGTATGTGCTTGTCCGATATTTTAATCTGTACTTCGACCTTTTTTAAACAAATATTGATCGTTACTTGGCACTTTTAAGCGTCTCGTTAGTCAAAATTTATAATTTAAGTTCAAAAGCATGGTCGGGGGCGATTGTAACATCGGCAGTCGGGGTCGGTTTTACCGCAACAGAACCGAATAGGGACAAAGAAGGCGAATAATATTGTCTTATTTGCATGAAATCATATAGCATAGTACAAGCAAACCAAATGAAAAATGGGTGTAATATACTGAATGTAAGGATTGAGAAGATGAAGAATGCACCAGCCAAACCGTCTTTTATTTCTGCCACAATTGCGATACCACATAATTTGTTATAGATTTTACTTTTTTCATTTGTTATTATAATTTAAATCAATAAATATTTTAATTTTGTAAAGTTATATTTGTGCTACTATCGACTCCATGCAGTGTTACAACCGACCCGGGGTCAGGGACGGTTGTAACACTTTCTCCGCTTCTCATTTTTTATTAATAACCGGAATATTACTTGACATACAGCGAAACTGTTGTGGCTCAAATAATGTCAGATAAATAAGTAACATTTTCGTAAAAAAACTTTTGTTGTAACTGTAATAGTTTTTGCGTAATCGTATTCCAAAGTCAAAGTGTTACTACCGTCCCCGGTCTACCCTACTCAAAAACACCCCCAGCAGTCTAAACAGGTAGTTGCTTAAAGCAGTCGCAATAAAAATTGGTGGAGATGACTCGTGAACCATTTTAAAAGTCTCTGTGCGAACCTCTCCAACGATCTTGCTATACCTCGTGTCAGGAGGATACGTCAACTATGTAAGGACGGTGCACGCAATTGCATTGATGCACCGTTGATGCATGGTGAGCAGTAGACAGACTTTGCATAGACAGCCCTTCGTGTACTTCGAAGCCTCGCTCGACGCTGAGTCGAGGGGATCTAGGTTCTGCGTGCCACGACGGTATGTGTGCACGTTACTGGCAGCACTTGCCTAACTTGTACGTAACATCTCGCCCTTCCGTAGCCTCTGATGTCCTCCCTGGAGGGCCGTACCTCAAGGAACAGGGGGTGGCCCCGTTTGTACACGAGGAACAGCACGGACTCGATACCAGCTTGTTTCGTTAGCTGTGCACGATATCGTCCAGAATGAAATCGACATCCCAATGTTTGCGTGCAAATAATGAGTTTAGGCTGCCACGAATTTCCGGGGGGACTTGTCGGAAAGCTCAACGTAGTGGAGGAATTTGATTGAGAAGAATTTGTGAAGGAAGGTATGATACAGAATTCACTCGTTAAAAGCTCGATTTGTGTACCATTTTTGGCACTTACGCAAACTGAGGAAGCTGTTGTCTTGTGGAGAATGAGAGTGAGTAGAAATTGGCGTCAGAAACGTGTCCCCTACTCGCTGTACGCTCGCCACTGGGCCCAATCCGCGAGCTTATAGCGAATCAATGGTGTACTTTGGATTATTTCTTTGTCAGGGTGATTTAATTCGCGACGGAGAGTTAACTTCGTCAGAAAGGCATTGGAGCAATTTGATTAGAAAGAGTTTATGAAGGGAAATGGAACCCCACCGTTGAACACTTTTTAGTTGAAGGGCATCTCAGACGGGTGGAGCGAGCTGAAGCATGTAATTCCTGTTAAAAGTACTCGAAGAGTCCTGTTAGAGTTTATAATTGGGGTCTTCGTTTCTGAGGTACAAATGATTAAAACTTAGGTATGTTGAATGGTATTAAAGTTTAAATTAGGGAAAGTTAAACTTTAAAGCGTAAGAAAGAGTTTAATTAGTTACTGGATTATGAAGATTGAATTTCCATACGCTGCATTGAGAAACTTATTTGCTTATGCTCTTCCTCTTTATTCAGGCAATTATATTTCTCATTCATGCCTTTGTGTTGCATTGCTGCTGCACATGCGAAGAAATAAAAGGAAAAGGAACAAAGGTCGGAATAATACAAGCGTGATAAAGGATGTGCCTGGACAAAGCTTTAAAGAAATGTTGGAGGATATTAAAAAAAAAAGAAGTGGAAGGACCTACGAGCCTGGGGGCACATAAATCGTCCCCAGTGGAAATTAGGTAGACTGATCATATTCTCAAAGGGATGGTAAGAAAGTGAGATAATCGACCCATGATGCAAAATATTCCACTTATGCAATATTTCTAAATAAAAAATTCTATTATTTAATGCAATAATTTGGGGTGAACTATTCTGTTGCAACTTTGTGTAGTTCGATTGCGCGAGATGTTAATTATTGAAATAAAGAGATTAATAATACTGAAATTATAAAATCTTGCATAAATTATTAAGCTGTAATTAATTATACACACATTCTCCAAGTAATATGGATCTAAGAAAGTGGGTAATATATTATGAAATTTGCTGAATTTATTGTACGATACTACAACGAAGAATTCTTCTAATTTCGAAGTCAGAAGAGTACGACATGTTCTGCAAATTACATTATTCAGGACTTTGGATAATTATTTAAGCATTCAGTAGGTTTGACAGCAGAAAAGAGCAAAATGAGTGAAAAGATGTGTCATTATCCTACGTTCATAAATTCTAGGGTGTTCAATACAAGTCTTTCCTATTTTGTTCATGTAGAACGTAGGCCATGAAAAGCTTTAGTAAGTGATTAATTCTGCTGAAGACAGATCGGTACAAACGTCAAAAGTAGCATCTGCTCAAAGAATTCAAATTCCATGGAACAAATTATAATTCCTAAAGTCAAATGTTTAAATGTCTAAAATAGGTATTTCTTGCAAATTTTCTACATTTACGTTCATTCAAATTTCGCCCTACCTTATACTGCCACAAAATTGAATAAAAAAAAAAAGAAGAAACGTAACTTCAAGAGTTGCTTTCGCCCCGTCGGAATAAATTTCTCTCAATAAAAAGAGTATTTCTTCCATATTTCATGGCGATCTGCTTTCACGAAACCTTCCACCAATATCAGAATTTTTTAATTAGAAACCTCCTCTTGTTAGTACATAATCTTTTACAGCTTGCCGCTACCAACATGTAATTACCATTTTCATGAATTTCGAGCGGTGGCTCAAGCATCCTTGCATATGATACGCGATATTGATCACGGACACGGGTCTCAAGGCGATGCTTAATTTGCCGGCTAATGCGATAGAATTAAATTAATCTTTGGAAAATTAACACCCCCGTTACCGACCGAGCTACTGGTGGCTCGTGTATTACGTAATTCAATTTATAACTTTGCCCCTTCGTATTAATCTACGTCGTTTTAAGTCACCGAGAAAACTGTTCGCGATACTGTGACGGTTATCATCGCGAAATTATATTCGGGCCATAACTATCGTGCTTATTAGCGTCGAAAACGGGAACGCGGAAATTGCGACCACTTCGTTAATCTTGTACGGTGGCAACAGTGATTAAAGCATTGTAGGAATAATTACAATGCAGGGTGGAACCAGAAGCTGGTAATATTTTAAGTAGCATTCAGTCTACAGCAAGTCGTTGATTTATTTAACTTTGCTGCGGACCTCATTTATACGTTTAACATGCCAAGGAACGAGGAACACACATACAGTAAGAACTTTTTTACATTTTCCTCAAAATTAGGAAAATGGAAATGACCCGTGATTGGGTCGGAAATGACCCGGCGGCTGCAATGGGGATAAATAAATAAAAAACGCGAAGATGATAAGAATTGATAATATTGTAAGAAGTTAATAAGTTCTGTGACACGTGAGTCATAGGTGAAGCACAATACTTTTCGACACAGAAGTATTCATACACCCAACAAACGTATGTGCTTCTTAAGAAAATATTGAAATCTATGTAGAGAAAGAAGAAGATTACATTACGAAGAATTTATCATAACAGCTACATTTCTGTAATTGAATATAAGAATCCAATGTTACATTTTACCAATGTCAATGTCATTTTTTATGATTCTGCAGGTGGGGAACGTATTAATTAAATAAGAACCTCTGTGAGAAACTTATACAATACAGTATCAAATATGTATCGTGCCACTTTAGGATAAAAACTATCGGATTCACAGAGCCAGGAAAATAGTTTCGTCGAGTTGGAATTAAATTCTGTAAATGAAATGCCTCGGTGCGTCGTAAATTCGCACAATTACGTCGCCGTTCCATAGAAATCTTGTGAAATATCTGGCCCAAGCACTCGGGTATTATCGAAATCCGATAAAGCTGTATACATGGAGCACGTGTAAAATTTCCTGAGAGGTAGGGGCGGGTGGAGGTAAGCTACCACGAGTCAGCTTAGAGAAGTATTTACGAAGTTCATAAAATTCTATTGAGTTTCTCTAAAGTGTCGAATGATCATAGGAACCGTTGACGATACATGCACGTATTTTATATGATCTCCACGGGGATCGTTCCGAGCGCCAAGACTGTAAATCACGCGTCGTTTTTGACAGTCGAAACGCCCGTCGCGAGATGCAAACGGTACGTTTATTTAATCGGCGATAGGACAACAAGGAATTTAGGAATTCCCATATATTTCACTTGAAAGCATTCGACAACACCGAGTAAAATAATCAACGATGTCAGGAAAAAAAAATATTAATTAAAACAAAACATGGGACAGGCAACGAACATGGAAAATATTTTCCGAGCGAAGTCGCGTTTCAATTCGTGGAAAAAGTGAGTTTTATAATAATGTTAATATTAAATACGGAGCTCGGTGGCTTTTAACGCCGTCGGCGAGAAGGTGGTTTAAGAAAATCCAGAAAATTAATTTCCTGCAATATTAACGTGCATTAGTAACGTATTTATATTGACGTATTAAATTATTCAATACAGGAGACGACGAAAGAGATGATATTTCATCTATCAAAACTTACATATCAAGTCCAGAATTTCAGTATAATAATGATTCTTCCACCTACGCACCATGAAGTTAACCAGAGTTCAGATAATTGAGCAGAATTCAATTTTTCGCTTATTCAGCTATCCTGTCGGTAATTCCGAGGAAACTGCAAGCTGTTCCGTTAAATCGGGATCTCAATTAATTCCCATCGTCACGACAATGAAGAAAACACGGTCGCAACTTTCGACAACGTCACCACATCGCACTGTGGATTCGGTAGAAACTTTCCCGTCCACGTCGTCATCGCGACGTCCCAGATATGAAGCTCCGAATCGTGTTTACAAATTGAAGACAGGAGCTGACGGGATCGCCTTAAAACTTACTCAAGGACCGCGATGAATTAATTAAGACGATCCAGCTGGCAAAACGATGCATCTTCCGTCTTTCCTTGACAGCATTCCTCCCCGGAATACCTTTATCGACGTTGTTAAAACATAGATTCATCTCGATGGGAACATCCAAACGAAGCTTTCGGCGACTTTGCAATTTAAATGTCTCTGATTGCATGGGTATGGGGTGTCTACAGAATCGAATTAAAAATTTATCTTTATTCATTTATTTAGATAGAGCCAGGATTTTATGCAAAAATATCTATTACTTCTCATTGAGTAGGTTTGATAAAAATAGTTGGGTGTTAAATGTTCAATCATCACTGACTCATCATTTGGATAGTAATTAACGAAATTACCACTAATTTTGAAATTTCAATTTCGTCGCAAAACTCGAAACGTCAAAGTTTGTTTAAATGATCTTGGTCGAAATTCTAACATTGATAATAGCTTCTATTTATAATACCTATATTCTTTTTACTTTAAGGGGAGGACTATCTAGAAATTTTCGAAAAATCGATTAAGAAAGTGTCGAGTTAATTCGAACAAAATTGACAAAGTTATACGCGTGTAAGTAGGTAGGTGTTCCTCGGTGTAGCGCTCAGACCTAAAACTTTAAACGCGTTTTCCTCAAAATCATGCTTTCAAAGTCGGTTACACATATAACTCAAAAATGAATGAACCGATTTACTCGAGGATTTGTAGCCTTATTTTAGGGTTAAAAATCTAAGCGCTATCGGGAGCTTTTCCTTTTTTTGCCAAATATCGATGCTTCAACTTTGCACAGTCGTCATTTTGTCTAATAAATTTTTTTTCCAAAATCGGGCCCGATAGCGCCTAGATAATTTCATATATTATCTAAAAAAAAATCGAATTTTCAACTTTACGGTCGTCACCGCAAAGCGCCTAAAAAAAGGACATCTCAGGCATCGCCTATAACTCACGAACCTTTCAATATTTTTTGCCACCAAAAATACTGAAGTACCCGTAAGATGTACTCTTTCCAATGGACTAATGTTTAATAATAAAAGTTTATCGGTTTTTCTAGAAAAAATTCCCAAATAACCATGTTGTTTTGACCGTTCCAGGTAGGCCTCTCCCTGAAATATTTTCTATTCAAACGCGCCAGTGTAATACGAACTACTTAGAACTTACAGTTCTAATAATTCATAATAAAGAATAGAACTGTTACTATTTCTTCTTTCCAAAATCGACGGGTCGGAATTGTTCTTTAAATTAGGCAGCATTTAATTCGAACGAATCGCAGCCATAATTAAAAGCTTCCCTTGTCATTTCAATTCCGTATCATAAAATATATTTTAATAAGATCCTCGATTCCAGACTGTTTCGATAGGGGATAATTGAACTTCAGTTACCTACATGGATTTTCTCGTTGAATGGCAAATTCGCAATCGGTGAACATTTCATTATTCGTACACCGCGTACACCGGATAACTGGCCCGTGGATGAAACGGAAATGATTAATTATCTCGAGTTGATTTTGATCTACTCAGATCCTTGTGGATCGAAGCGATCCAATTACTGTCTTTGATTAGAATTTAAATGAGCTGCCTCAATGGGCAAATGTTAACGGAGGCATGTTTGAGCGTAATGGAAGTTTGCACCTGAGTTTTATACCTAAGGGAAATATTTGAACTTGTTCTCGTACTAATATGATAGGCGATTATTAACTTTGCTCGCGCCAGATATCCTTGCCGAGATTTATTCAAATCCTATACAAAAATAACAGATGTTTGGCATAGCAATAATTCGAGTTAATTCACGTCAATAATATACGTTTCATAGTACTTCTCTTATGTTTCCATAAAACATTCTGATTCTTACGCAAATGTATCTTGTTCGTTGATTTTTAAAATTATACACGTAAATAGTGAACGACGAATATAGAGATGCTGCGTTGCATTGAGATCACAGAGGAATCCCATTCTGCCAAGCGGGAATTCTATACGCACGCAAATTAGTGGCGCTGTGCTCCTTCCGTCGCCGCCGGGTCAATTCCCACTGACATTCAACGATGTCAAGTGGTGTTAAGTGTCACGACGATCGTACGATCTTCGTTTCTACCAATGGAAGGCCTCTGAACAGACGATCCTCCAGATCATTATTGCGGACCACGTGGGACTTGTCAATAGCGACGAGGAGGTCAACCATCAAATCTCTTCTCTCAAAATGTTCTCACTCGAACTTTTTTATTCTATATGACTTAAAAATGAGGTCTCTACTATACATATACAATTTTGTTATTTTTCATATCCGTCTCAGTTTTTCATCTAAAGTAATCCTATAAATTCTCTTTCAACTCTTACTAAACACTAGGGTGGAGTGAAAAAAACTTTTTTTCGATGATCAATTTCTAATAGTGCGGAAAAGTTGTCTACTTGGCCCAATAAAACGTGTAAAAAATTTCAGCCCGATCGGATAATTTCTTCTGTGTGCACCAAAGGCCTTAACTTTCAAAATTTTAGTACAAAACTTAAAATTAAAAAAAAAAAATATAAAATACAAAATACATAAAAAAACAATTAAATTATTAACAAAAAACGAAAAAATATAAAATACAAAAAACAAGGAGCCCGACGTACAGCTACCTCCGCGTGGTTGGTTCTGGGCCACTTGTTCCGTTAGGAAAGTGAGCGAAGAGCTGCATTTTTTATAGTTTACAGTGCCATTCCTATCGTTCCGAAACCAGCTACGGGTGTTTCTTTGCTTCATTTACGCAACAAATATAGTCTTGGGTATAAAAAAAGGTAGAATCCACAAGCTGAAGAAAGTTGCAGTTTCTTAAGTTTTGTAGGGTGACTGTACCTAATATCGCCAGGCAAAAGTTAAGTCGCTGTCAATTGAATAATAATTGATATTTTTGCATGCTTTTGCATATTTTTGTCGTTTTTTTTTAATAATTTAATTGTTTTTTATGTATTTTGTATTTTATATATATATTTTTTTTAATTTTAAGTTTTGTACTAAAATTTTGAAAGTTAACGCCTTTGGTGCACACAGAAGAAATTATCCGATCGAGCTGAAATTTTTTACACGTTTTATTGGGCAAGTAGACAACTTTTACGCACTATTAGAATTTGATCATTGAAAAAATGTTTTTTTCACTCCACCCTACTAAACACTCTGCATATAGCCGAACTTTTGTCACTATTTGGTGTACAGAATGTATTCTAGAAAAATGGCTAAAATTTTCATTAACACCTTGCACAATTAAGAACGATCCTTAACCCGTTCACGATGCGGCCATTATCATTATTCGTCTCAACAGAAATAAAATTTAGCGAAGCAAAAATAAAATAAGGAAGGGTTACAAATGACACGTCTGTAGGATTTTTCATTATTTACACCAGCCATTCGATAGAATTTCGCATTATTTATGTTGGCGATTTATGCTCGTAGGAGTTAAAAATCGCTGTCGTAAAACAACGTCGCTGATACGCAGGGACATTTACATTTTTACTGTACCGTTCTCCTAGGCTCATTTTTACGTGCGAATAAAATAGGGGGCATCGATTATCGTTTACCCTTTGCCGCGATTAATATGTCCAATTATTGTGTCATATCGAAAAAGCACGCGAACCACTGTTATCTCGGAAATAACGACGCTGAATAGCATAATCATATTGTTTACGAAACGAGCCACCGGTTAATTTACAATTCTGCAGAGCACCGAGAGCGAATATCTGGGGCAAATGTATGAATGTTAATTAGATATATGAAATAATTATGATGCACTTAATATCGAGAATTAAGTTGTGATGAAGGGAAAAATGCAAATTAAATAGTTTCCGTGGAAATGGACGCTCGTTTAATTCGTGTCTATGTGGTGCGACATATTTTAATGAACATTTTGCAATGTACAGTTTCAAGGAATGCAATAAACTCAAAATTTAATATTCAATATATCAATAACTATTAACACGGAAGTTGTTTTCAGCAAAGAATAAAATGGCTATACGAGAATCCGTATTCCCCTTCTCAGAGTTGTTAAAATATTTTCAAATACTTACTTGCTATTAAAAGAAGTATTCCTAAGTCTGGTAAAAAATGTAAATCGAAAACTTCTTTAGTCTTCGCTTTATTCGATTCTTACTATAAAGGCAAAGTGTCCAAAAAGATACTACGTCACTATGTATAACAAACACTTCACCTGTCCCTGAATTTAGGAATTTGATTTTATTTGATACTAGCTGACCCATTACCCGGTTTCACCCGGGAATTATTTATGATGTTTGAAAAATAAAAAAGCCTAAATTGAAAAAATAAATAGCCTATAATCTAATCTAGGACGTGTGTAATGTATATTCAGAATTTCAATGAAATCCGTTCAGCCGTTTAGGCGTGAAAGAAGGACAAACAAACAAACAACGTTTCACTTTTATATATTAGTAAGGATAAGGATAAGGATTTGTCAATAATAACACTCTATCATAAAAAAAACTACACTCGGTAACGTTACGCTTGGGTCCAAAAAGGCGCAGCGCCGCTGGCCGGGAGTTAGCACACATCTGAACCCTCCTTTAACCCTTAAGTACCAATCTTCTCATTAAATTTAATCTTTTATTACCATGTAGGTAGTACACACTGTCAAAAGTACAACGAGAAATTCGCTTCTGACCTTCGCTGCGCCTCGAGAACAACCGAATGTTGGAAATAGGTACAGTAAATACTAAATCTAGGAAATACCTACAACAAAAATTTAGTATGCGTAAAAATTACGTAAGCTAGTGATTAAGGGTTAATTTCACGAGGCGTCGCGACCCGACCGTCGACCTCACGCGTCACGGAGGAAGCGTGCTAATGTTCTCGTGAAATCGCGCGAAATAGCCGCATGAATTATACACGGGCGGGGGAGGGAAATTTCATAGGCGGCTGGGTACCACGCTGGCATGAATATTCCCGAAGAAACAGCGCAAGACAACAGCATAAAGCCCGCGAAAGCGCAAGTCCCGTGGTCGGCAGGGCTATTTTGCGAGTGGCGCGGCGGTTAACGACATTTTCGGACTCTCACTTGGACCCCGGCTGTGTGGCAAACAACGAAATGCGACGAGTACCTACGATCAAAGTGAACTGCAGCTTGTATTTAGCTTTTAAGCCTCCTTTTTTTGAACACAGCCCTACTCTGCTCCGGGATTTTATGACGTCCCATTCCACGTCCGCGGGCTTTGGGAAACTTTATCCCTCAAAGCTCGTTTTCATATCGAAATCCTAAACTACTGTTCAGCTTCGAACCACGAGCACCACCCTTTCCTTCAAGTACGATGGTTATATGACAAGCTTTCAGCTAAAAGGATTTGTGTACTAAATTAAGTGATTTATTTTAGATATATGTCATGTAAAATACATTAACCCTTCGTTGACGCTCATAAGCCGATTTTGACGCTCTGTACATTTTCCAATACGTAGAATATCGTGGATATTCATGAAATATCTCAGTTTTTTTAATTATCGAAATAGCCTACCTACCCTCTATGTGCAAAATAAATACCTCTTTTCTAAAGCCGACCTACAAACTATTTTTTTTCTCAAAATATTATATCTGAACAATATCTCTGTTGATGTTTAGCTTTTAATATTTAAATTTTTTGAAGATCTTTTCTTTTTTTCTCGACATTTTTTGCAAGAACTGTGATAAAAATTAAATCAGAAAACTATTGGAATACATTCTACAGACCTTCAAATTGACCCGTGATTTTTTTCATAACGATTGGATTCTTCAGATGAGAATGGCAGTCGTTCAAAAATTGCTCTGGGTGTGAGCCACCCAGTATGTCAAAGTTGATCGAAGAACCAGGTGTGTCGACGAAGGGTTCATTTAAAATACTTTAAATTCAGTTTCTGCTAAACCGTACGTATTGACTTGATGTGTTTTACCAATACACCCACGAAATGTTCCCTCTGGTTTGTACTCAAATTCATCGAACTTATTACTTTATCGACAGCACTCGAAGAGTGGATGGTACTAAAGAATTTCCAAACTCGGAGGAAACAATACACAGGTCTGGGTGTTAAAGGCACAGAAATACGTATCGGGAGAAGCCATACGCTTTATGACCACCGTTTTATTTTCTTACAGGGGTTTACGTGGTCGCTGCATCGGGCCGATAAAAAAAGAATGTGTAAAAAGTGCGCTGGTTGCACGCGATGCAATAAATTCACGTGAAACGAGTCGCGTTATTGTTAGCCAGCCGAGATAAAAATCAAAGTGATGCGGTAAGCAGCCGCGGAGCGATGTTTTATAAGCCGCGCGGGTTGATACAGGTGAGAAGAAAAATCGCGGCTTTAGGAGACTCTCGGGGGAACGATATAAAACGCCTGAAATAGCGTTCAGTGTCGAAATAAAAAGATCCACTGAGAGATCTTTCGCGGCTCTTCCTAGCCACTTGTTATCTGAAGGAGACGGAGGAAAATTGTTAATTCTCACGGAATCCCCGGCAGGGAAGCTCATGGACCGATTACATATTGGCGATTTAAAATATTTTGGTGACGATTAGAAATTTTAGTGCCGATTACAACACGATTTAGCGAGACGTAAACTGTTTAAGATTAGGAGTGAATTTCTTTCGAAACACAACTGCAGTGGCGCACCCGGGGAGGGGCGCAAGGGGTCCTGGCACTCTCGAAAGACACCGAAAAACGTAGATTAATGTAACCGAGACTGAAGCAATTCCAGAGCTTTGTAAAACGAAAAGAAAATTGGATTTTATTCTTTAAATAAATTTTTATAATCACCCAATGAATTTTGTTGAATTTGCATTGAAAATATTTTTATCCGTTCAACTCGGCTCCACCAAGATTAAATTCTGAGTGCGCCACTGCGATGATATATAACACTTACAACTAGCCATTTTTATCAGAAACGGCTTTCAACGACCCAAGTGGCCCCCGCGGAAAAGAACGCGTTGACCCTTGCTCTCCAACTTATTCCCTCGTCAAATGACCATAGATCAATTATCAAATACCTACTGCCCTAACAAATGCAGAAGTACCGTAAAATGGGGGAACATTGGCAGAAGGGGATAACATTGGCACATGCCGGGGCTACATTGGCACCTATACGCATGAACATATAAAGTCGCATTCGAGATCGAGATTTTAGGTATTCAATTGTTTCAACGTTTGCGGTTAGATATCCAATAATCGCCTGTCAAATAGATAACTTGGTATACATTATATTATTAATAACATTAGATCGCAATAATGCCTAGAACTTATACAGCGACTACCGGGAAGAGGAAGTATAAAGCATTTATAGATTCCGATCTTGATAAAGCTTTAGCTGATGTTAGAACTGGAATGTCTCAACAGCAAGCTAGTAAAAAATATAATATAAGTAGAGGTACTTGTAATCGAGGAACCGAAACAATTTCTTATGAATGTCCAGTCTGTCTGGATGACGATTAGATTTTTTTGTTAAGATGTAAAAAATAAAATAAAATAAACAAATTTAAGTGTCAATGTATGTAAAGGTTGGAACCGACAGGTCCAGTAATTTAGTCGAGTAGCGAGTAATTTAGTAATTTACGATTGTTTTACTAAGCTACTCGACTAAATTTTAATATCCACACACGAAAAATGATTAAATTATTTGCTAATCGACTAAACTACTGGACGTGTCTGAACCAGTCTTTACTGACTTCAGAGTAGTAAAATTTAACCTGTTACTGCTATTTATATGATGTGCCAATGTTACCCCGTACCGGCTGGTATTTAACATGTATTAAAGAAGAAAATGACAAAAATTTGATGCATTTTAACACTTGTAGTACAATCACGAAACATGCAATGTTATGATAGGATACTTAAAGCAACTGTAAACATTTTAATTTTTACATTATATAACAAAATGTATCAAAAACCTGCCAATGTTCCCCCATTTTACGGTATGGAATAACAGAAAATATAGTATGACGATCACAAAATAAATACTTCTTTCGATTCCACGAAAGAATCCAATCACAAATTCGTATCACTCCGAACCCCGACAGAAGGAACAAAGGAATTCACTCGGCAGACTCAGCTTCACATTGCTTCCAAAAATTTTACCCCCGAAGGTCGCCGCGCTGCCTGGCCGAGTTATTATTATTATTATTATTATTAAACGTCTTTATTACTGGAGTAAAAGGCGAGGCGCAGCTAGTATGCTGTTACTATGCATGACCTTAAATACAAACAACAAAGAAATACAACAATATATATAAACAAACAACATGATAAAATAATAAGAAATAAAATAATAAGAATAATAGATCTGTGTCAGGTGTTCCGGCGACAATCTCAGTTTCAATTTCGGCGATTCCGCTCCGCGCGGACCGCCGCGGAATCGCCTCGGAGCACCACGCACGGCTAAGGAGCGTGTGGAAAAACGGGGCGAAGCCCGCGCGACGAGCACAATGCTTTTTATCCTCTGGTTAAGAGCTAAAAAGAGCATGCTCGATCTCTTAGTTGGCTCGTTAGCCGGCGAGAGAGTTCTTTCTTCGCCCGCGGACTGCTAATTATCCGTATAGCATCCAGGAGGCCGCCATCCCATCGCGACAGCTCCACCCCCGCCGCGCACCCCCGTTCGCAGCCAGAAGAACCAGCCACTGCTGAGCTTACGAGTTCGATAATCGCTCCTGCCGCGATAAGCCCTGATTTATAGGGTTCTCACCGCTCCAGGGCCCGCGACTCGGCTAACTTTCGGACAATGAAAAACACTGTTGTCCGCGGCTGTTCATCCGCGACGACTACTTTCAAAACGGGACGGCCGTGCTTGGAGGATTCGCGTCAAGCCGCGCGTTCGAAATCTTCGTTGTGTTTACATCCACCGAAGAACTTTCAACGTCCATTGTTCGGCTCCGCGGCAGCTAATGTTCGGAAGATTTGGACGATTCTCTCGCACCGGAATTCGTAAAGTGGTTCCCCGCCACAGTAAGTGTCTACCACCGCTCCAAAATAAAACTATCCAAACGATCAACGTCAAAGTCTTGAATCTCCTATTCCCCGAAACTCTCTAATCCACTCCACATTTCCCTATCCGTTCCAATAATCCAATTTCACTGCGTTTGGCACGGGTGAAACGGAATTCAGGCGGAACTGCACTCTTGAAAACGTTAGATCGCGGCGGCAGGCAACGCGAATATACATAGACCGGCACTGGCATCAGTCACCATCTACGAAGTAAATTCTGCTCTCTGAATACTACCGTGAAATCAGATCGCCCACCGACTGCCTCGGCTCGCCTGAGTTCGATAATCACTTTGATAAGCCTTGATTTATTTGGCCCTCGTTACACCGATCCCTTCTTCTCCCCCTTTTTTCCCAACCCCGTCTCGCAACGACGCGCTGTGTCTGATTCCTTCTCATGGAAACGCGATTACCGCCGTCGCCATTCGCAATATGTATTTTGTTCGTCGGCGGCGATGAATTATTAACACGCTCGTGGACCCGCGATATCCTTCAACGCCAGTCAAGCTCGCCTAAATTAATTTCGCGATTAACACGTCCGCGCCGGCAAAGCGAGATTCCATTTCGAGATTGAAAAATCCCGGGCAATTCGTTCATCCCATTCAACCGTATTTAAAGCCAGATATTTAATCAGGCTGCACAAAGGGACTAATTTCTGAGGTGGGGGCGAGGATGGATTGCTTAATTTAATATCGAACTTCTTCGATTGGGAGAATGTAATTTATGACAGGAGGGTGGACGTGATGGGGGGTCGAATTAAAATTCGAAGCGAGGTCTTCTCTCGACGTACCTATGCAGGTACATTCTTTCTCTGGTAAATGAATGTATATAAAGGGAGAATCACCGCGATTTTGTGGCTTAAATAATTCTTTTATGCTTGATGCAAAAAGAATTGCTATTAGCACGTGCTTCGTTGGAAGAAACATTTTGTTGAAATCTTATTATTGTTGCGAATATTGTTCGCACAACAATATTTGTTGTGTGATGGTAGGAATGGAGGAATTATGTGCAAGGTTTCCACGAGTTTTATTTATGATATTTTGACAGGTTTTAATCAGAAAGAAAAATTAATAGAACTTATTAGTTTCACCAGTAACATTCCCTCGGCAAATTATCATAAAGTAGCTTTACTACTCGGCTTCGCTCGAAATTTAGATTCGGATTTTATAAAAAAAATTTATTTATTTTTTGTGAAAATAGTCACATTCATCTGGATTAGCTAGGCATAATGAGCTGGGACACATTTCGTGACCCCAGAGTTTACCGTTTGAAAGTTTTTAGGCGACAGACAAATATTTTCTGCTTCGTATATTATGATTGTTCACATGTGGTGACCGTCGTTATGTCGAAATGGTAGAATTGGTGTAATCAATTAGTCCAAAAATATCGAATTATGCGAATAAACGAGACGCTCAAACGGAAAGAGCTCATCACAAGCCGATAAACGACTCAATATCATGTATTAGCCAGCCCGCGGTTATTTCTATTTTCTACGAAGTACCTACTTCGGTAGCTCGAGTAAAGCGCGCGTTGGCTTCGTGGCCCGAGGAACCTAGTCGTGCGGAAACGTAACGTCGAGAGGACGAGTTCCGCGGGCAGAAAGGGAAATAAGAAGAAAGAGAAGAGAATTAGGAGGGAGACGTGAAAAAGAAAGGCAGCATCCACCGCAATATGATTATAATGAAAATTGAAGGGAAATGAAGAGAAATTAATTCAGAGAAATCCGAAAACCGGAATTAAAAGCTCCACTGTACTACTTTTTATTAAATATTACACTTTCAGAATTCAGGGCACATTTTCTAACAATTCTTATCAATTTTCCATATCAAACTCGACGAATTACGATAAAAATGGCAAAAGTATCGATTGCATGAAGTGGATTTAACGAAGGGATGCAACACACCGTTCGAGATAGCCAAGCTGCACAAGTAGATGAACCTTTTATATCTCGCCCCTTGAAAGTTTCAGTAGCCTGCTTGTCACGCTAATTCGATCGGTAATTGACAAGAACTAGACGCTGGGGTGGTCGCGTTCCAGAAGAAGGAAACCACCATTAACGCGCTACTAGCTACAGCAGTCGGAACGCGACTGTATTTTAATGTTACATGAGGTTCGTCTGTCAGTTATGCTTCAAACGAGGGATGGTTGGGGGGGGGGGGGGGGGGGTCAGAATCGGAAACGAGACTGCTCGGGATTTCTGTTTTCGAAACTGTCCATAAAGTGTCTACGGCAGCTGCAATAACAATACGTGTAAAGGACACGAAGTATTTTGACTATGCAAGAGGTGTGTAGTGAAAATACAAGTCTGATCTTGTAATTGATAGTTAGAGAAACATAAATTATATTTTGAAACAAATTAGTTTCGGAAAGTTCTACATAGCTCAAGGGGAGTCAATTAATGTGAACCAATATTACAATCTGCCTTCCATCTTGTAGATTTCTCTAATGAAAGTAAATTTTTTTCTACAACAAACTACACAGTACGCCAACCCTTTGAGTGCTGGCAATTTAAACCCTCAGCATACCTCGCGTGCGGAACTCCTTTAGTCGTATCTCTTACACATAGTCGTTGAACGCCTATGGGCGTTTTTCGCACACACTGCGTACGCTGAATAAACGCATACATATGTGCCTCCATAGCACCTCAAGGGTTGACATTCCTATAAAATATTTTCAATTCACCATGTACGTACCTACTTGTTGTATATTGTTACAGTATTGAACATAGTAACCTGTTATTATGAATATTATTTTGCCACTTTATACTAGAAAGAACGTAGATTCACAAATCAATATTTGTCAACTACGCAACCGTACTATATTGACAATAAAAGTTGCCGTCAACTTCTTATTATGCACAGACGTATTTTCCTAATTATTAATTCCTTCTTACTATATATCCACCTACCCCGCGCCAACGCAATGGTCAAACGCGTTGCAGTATAATCTCATAAATATCAGGAAATCCCGTAAATAAATAAATAAACACCAGCCGCGAAACAGAGGCATGAAAAATTTCGTTGCCCCCGCATCCCAGAGAGATCGATCGAATCGCAGGTGTCACGCGACGCTCGCTTTCCTATTCTATTTTTCCCCAGAATGGGATTACATAACGCGCTTCAACGTCACACGCGTCCATTAACACCTTCAGTGGCGGAAGCTTTCGAAAAATTCCCCTTCAAGTTGACCAGGTTTTTTCCGAAGTGTCACTGCTAAATACATGCCAATGCCATTCAAAGTGTTTTCCTCTATCTTCTAAACGAAAATAAGAAACAACCTCTATGGAGAATGAAAGCATGGTGATAATCGTACAACTATGCCCACCGTACAGCTCTGTCGCGCGTTTTCCCATAGCAAATGAAATTCTTGCGCGCCGCTCCAACGTTCGCGACCACCGCGCAGATAAAATCAGCGGATGGTCCGGGCATAAAGCCACGGTTACAATCGCCCGTCGATTTGTTTACACGTGCAAACTGTTTGCACTATGGCCAATGGCCGACGCGGCCCGATACACCAATTTCCATTTGCGCTCGACGGAGCGCGTAATGCCGCGTGTTTGACGCGCTGGTGTCACGCTACTAACGCGGACAACGAGCCACGTTTTTGTCCAGGTTGCGTATGAGCCGCTGGAAAGAATTGAAACTGGAGAGGATCGACGATCCCTGGGAAATCACTAATTCGATTGGAACAGCTCGCTGCTACGCTGTTCAGCAATTTTCGCGGCGAAGAGGCGCACGACCGGCTGAAGAGTGTCGTTCCCACGACCGCGGACTGCATAATCAGGTATTAATAATAATAATAATTATTGCTTATTCGAAATGCGTTGACGCTTTATCTGACGCTCTTACGCATGCGTGATTTCGGGATTTGGATTTATTACGGGAGTGTGCCTCAGAATTTGATCGAATTTTCATGTTTGTTAAATAAATAATATCGCTGTTAATTGTGTGTATTGTATTTTTCACATTCCCGTCGCGATAGCCCATTTTACCATGTTATGTTAATAGAAAGCAGTAGATCATTTTACAAAATTAAAGAGGAATCATTATATAGTAATGGTGTTTCGATAACACGTAATAATGATAATTGTATTAACTATTTTAAGTAAATATAGTCCAGGTTTAGTAAGCTGTCAATTTTCCATAAATAATAAAGCAAACAAAAGCGTTCTGTGGAAAGTGGATACAAGGTGCGGTACATAATCGTGCAGATCACATCGCGTGTCTGAAAGTCGTTTTTTCTCTCAAAATCATGTATAATTAGTATGCGACTGATAAGGAACGAGGAAAAGGTACCTACACTTAATTATATGCAATTCAAGAACCATTCAAAACTGTTCGATAACGGATCCTTGCGTGGTACATGATTTACAATGCTACATGCTGAGCAACAAAAATAAACAAAACCTGAGTGATAACTAATATCAGGAATAATATAAGACGAAAAAGATTGTAAAGATATTTAAGTAGTATTATTTTTCAATTTACATGCAGTTAATATTTTTCACTACATAATGCACAAGCATTCTATTCTCGAAATATTTCAATTTGTAAATAATTGATCAATTTACCCAATCACATAATTCATCGATCCCCTTTTCCCTGACTAGTTATTTTTTTTAAACATTGTAAACAGTGATATTATTTGGATGGTATAAACGGCACGCGCAAATACATCGACGCTATGGATAAAATATAAAGTAGGCCACGACGGACTTGAACTTTCGTTGAAAATAATTATTATCCCGCGTGTGGAGCACGGCTCCCTAATGATTCACGGCGCCCCTTTTTACTTTGCCACGGTGGGTATGCAAATGGAACGAGGCGTAATTAACACTAATGTAACTCACCAGAATGTGGAATGGCACTTGAGTGACGCTTACCTCTGGAGATTCAGCTACGTCTATCCAGGAAGGATATCCTCCCTTGGTCAGAATCTGGCCATGCTGCCTCCATTAACCATCTACGAGACGTATATAGTATTTCCAATTACCTATCGTGGCTTGGAAATGAAAGAGCAGGTAAGCGCTTTAAATGCAAGCCCACGATACATTTATCGCAAGTGATTCGTTATTGATTTATTCCACTTGACTGCTTTTAAAGAAGTGGAAAATTTATTGCTCCATCTTGCTTTATTAATTCACATTTAAATAAAATGGAAAATTCAATGACTTCAGCAATAGTGTCTGTTTTCCTCGCGAAGCAATGGGAATCAGATAAACTCAATGCGCTTCGAAACGCGATCAGTATTCTTAAATTCTATTGATTGCAGAGACGAGTGAACTCGTCCATGAACATTTCGATTATTCGTCCGCAGGTCAAGCTTTTCGGGCACGTTTAATGGAACCAAGAACATGATTATGCAATCACTGCGCCGAGGCGTGCGTACCCTCTTGTAATTCCATTGGTCGACCGGTTCCTGCGCAATTGTAGAAGTTGCCCGATTGTTCCATAATTGAGACGTTCCTGCAGCGGACTGCGCCAAATTGATTCTACAAAACTCGCCGTGGTATACTATTCTTCCTGACAGGTTGAACGCACAGGAAATTAATAAATTTCAGCCGACGAAACCTTTGCACATTTATGGTAGACAAACCTTTATACTCAATTCAAAGTGTACCATACACTCGTTACTATGGAATAATTACAATGATAATTGTTTGCTGCAATTGTTTATTACAGTGCTGGAAAGCGTATTGGGGTTGCATACAAGGAGCTTTATCAAGCGATGAAAGATGCAAATAAGGATAAATAATAGAAAGCGATTCATCGATCGGTTCGAATTAAATTAAGTATACATCAAAGTGTACATCAAAGGATATATACTTCAAGGTGTGACAGTACTGACAGTAGAGAACGCGTCTGACCATACACCGACCAGTTTCCCTTACTCTCATACACTTCGCCTCTCCTTCGAGCTCGTTTCACTTTAACTTTTGTTGCTAGCAAAAGTTCTCAGACTATCAACAGCTACACAATTTAATGTAAATCGGGATAGTACATTGCTGCAAGTTGTTGAATTTAACTTCAGATCTTCTACATAGTCGTGTCATAAATTCTACGTTTAATAAAAATGATTTTATGTAGTGGATAAATTAAAACAGAGACTCATTCTTGATATCCTTCATATGTAACTACTCCTTCCTTGTAACTACTCGAAATGGTCACTATAAAAAATATCTGTGACCTTGGAACCCCTAAAAAAAGAAATGAAATTATTTTTCTATCACTTTGCGTCCTCTTCGAACAGTTTAAATTATCATTAAAAACTTCTTTTATGTATTCGTAAGCAGAGATATTTATGTGTTCCCATTCCAGTTGCCCACTATGTGTATAAGTACCTTGCATTATCAAAATGCAAGTCTGAATGACAGCCTTGATTATCACCTTTCAGTGGCAATTTGTATTCCGAGATTCCCTCGTCATCGTCCAAAATATGATTGAGCACAAGGGGGGCGATGGAAGGAAGAGACAAACGCTTCCAAGGAATTTCGAGAATAAGTAATTTGAAGGTCTCTGTCGGTGTCCATGCTCGTCCAGGTAAGCGGAAAATATTCCACGGGCATCGAGCTAATTCCTGCTATATTCTCCGCCCCTTCAGGGATGAATAAGGTTCGTTTGCAAAGAACTGTAACTATGCTGCTGCTTGGGCAAGGCACACGGAATTATGCAACCCTCGTTGATAATCTCGAAGTTCTAAATGGACGTGAAGTGGCTCGTTTGGAGTTGAAAATAGTGCAGTGTACACTCCGGTACGGGGAAAGGAGAATTGAGCGCAAATTTGGCTAATCGTTGCAGCTTCTCCTTGTAATCGACCTAATTGAGTCTTGAACGCTGAATCTTTGACATGAATCTCAATTTTTTATTGTGATTAATTGTTCCCTTTTATACGGAATATAGCCGTATAATAATAGTGATGATGATGATAACAAGAATAATAATAATATAGTTTTATTATGCTACATAAAATGTACAGTGTAGTATTTTTAGTCGGCGCGATCGCCCGATTGATGTTTTTAATCGGTACGCCACTGTACGCCCATCAGGAGAGTTTCGTTACGTTACGAAAAAAAGCAGACGAGAAACGTCATTCGTGTGGCAGCTAGCACGAGGAAACGGTCCTCACGTTCCTTACGTCGCCTCTTCGTTTTATTGTTACCCTTTACTCTCGCCATTAACACTGTACCAAACTAAATATACTGTATACACCCATATACATATTCATATTCACATTTAAATAAACTATTTGCTTCTACTATAACAGTAATAGAAAAACAGGGAAACAATGGTGCTAATTAAAAATAGGATAATAGAAGAAGAGAAAAACTCACAATATGTTCATTCCACCTCCCATTTCGCATTCTCCAAAAATCCTTCAACAAAAGACCCTCAAATCACTCAAAACTATCCATCCTCCTCAAAATACGCTGAAAAAGATTTTCCTCTTTACAGTAGCAGTCGAAAAGAAAGTTTAAACCGCGAATGGTAACAGACCCAAGATAGTTCCATTAGAAAGAATTATATCTCAAGACTTATATCCCATAGATTTTGGAGAGTCGTAAAATAAATCGGTGATACACATGTACCTAACACGTGAAGCCTAGTATTAACTATATTATTCTGTGATATAAACATGAGTTTTAAAATGTTTTTTCCCCACCACCGTATCCCAAACAGCTCTCAAGAGAATGCCTCGTAACGCTTTACGCGTCCCATCCTGCATGATACCAAAAGAGGCGAAACGAACAGAAAGAGACTGGATATCTCCGTATGATCAGGGCTGTACTGCATTGAAAAAAAAAAAACTAGCGTTCGCGCAAATACGAACGATACGGGATCGACTTCCGATCGCTGGCGAACGATCGACCCTCCTTCCCCAGCCTTATCTCCGTGGAGGCGACGTTCTTTCGATCGGCCAGACGACTTTCGACCCGACGGAATAATAATTCGAGGCATGCAACGGAACGCAGCCGTGGACGGCGTTGCCAGAAGAACGGATTTGCACTTGGCAAGGGGGACCGAGAGACAACTTCCTGAGAAAGTTCCTCGAGTGGCCGGCCGCCGGCCGCCCATCTATCTCTTCCCCGATTCGACCTCCCCCCAACCCCCACCCAAGCCCCAGCGTCTTTCTTATCTTTGTCTCTTTCCATTCGGCCTTATCGCCCCTCGCCTCTTCGTTCGGAAGCTCAAAGAGCCGAAGGTACGAACGTGTCTGGAAAAATTCCCTGGGAACCATTTCCCCCTTAGCTGGGAAACTCCTCGCTTGGCCAGGACTTCCGAAAATGGACATCGCGCGGAGGTAATGCGTTCCCTTAGACCGAGCTCTCTTCCTCCGATGAACTTCCCAGCGATTACGCTTTGATACGCCTCCGCCGAGGAAAATTCTCGGGGACTCCATTGGTCAATTGATTAATGCCTTCGGTGTCGTGGAAAATTTTAATGCGCGGGAGGTTGAGAATGAGTGGGAGGATGGATCGGGAGAATTGAAAATTAAGGGTGAGCTTAATTTCAGCTTGGTTTTTGGTGGAAATGAGCGGGGGTAGTTTTTGTGGGCGACAGTATTCCCTTTCTTGTTTTTTAATTTCACTGCTCACTGTTAGTAGGATCTTTCCCAGGGACACCTTCTATTCAGTAGAGCATGGCACAATTGGAATTTCTTTTTTAATGAATGTGATATAATGAGAAGTGTGCAGAGGTAAGTGTGCGACTGAAGGATATCTAAGTAAAAATGCATTTAGTCTTCGAGATATACTGGTGGAATTATTGGTAGATATCTGATATGCAGTAGCCCTTTCCTGCATTAAGCGAGGCAAAAAGTGAGCGCAACACGGGGACAAAAGATAAAAATCAATAGATGGTTGGGAGCGGAGCGTGGAAAAAAAGAATACAACGGGGGATGGAGCGGAGAGAATTAAAATGATGGAGAATAGAATGTGGGAAATGAAAGTAATATAGAGCAGAGTGTGGAAGGTAAAGGTATCCAATGGTTGAGCGAAGAAAATAAAAATAGCGGGGCATGGAGGGTGGCAAATGGAAGTAACGGATAACAGAATAGCAGAGTGTAGGGACATGTAAAACTGGCAGCGGAGTGTTAAAGCGTTGAAAATCTACAAAAAAATGTAGGAACCGTTAAATGTAACCACTGGCACTGCAGTATTCCGATTTTTATTATACTACACGCAGTGCAACGGAGAATTTCACTGCTACGCAGCAAAAAATTGTTATCTATTACAAAATAGAAATTATTTACGTTGAACGACGTGCGAATTGTAAACAAGGAAGAAAACGCCGCAGAGTGGTGAACGAGATGATCAAATTTTTGGCAACCAGAAACAATACAATTTTTAACACGATATTAGTCTTCAGTTATTCACAAACAATTAATTAAAGTAGAATTGATTGCAAATTGAAAAATGAAAACAATTAAGTTCCTAACTTCTAAGTTCCGTAACTTCAAAACGTTCAAGTTTCAAAGAGGAATACTCATTCCTTCGCTTCGTTCTATATATATTCACTGTCCCAGTGTAAACAAAATGGCAAACGCTATACAGAGTTTGTCGTTAAAAGGGAGAATATTAAACCCCATCATCGAAATCGTATATCACTCGAAACTTCAAACGTTCATAAACTACTTTCCACCCTTAAAAACGTCACAAAATTCTTTAATTAATAACCATGTTTAATTACGCGAACGAATATCCACATTCACCTGCGCGAGCCAGCCAGCCACGATACTTTTCACCGTTTCGTGCAATTGCTTTCATTTCCTGGTCTCAACGAAGGGGTGCTCTTGCCCAGGTGTTTCGGATGGATTCTAAAGGGACACGAACTGTTACGATTTCATAGGCACCGTTACCCAGGAAACGATAAATTTAATAAACTACCTGCAATACACTTTTTTTACCCCCGTACCTGCACGCGTTCCCAGGAACGTTTCCCAAGGAGAAGCAACGACGTTCCCTGCTTGTTTACAGTTTTACACGATCTCGTGGCATGCAGGAATCCGGGGAAAGAATAGAAAATTACGAATAAAAAACTTGTCCATGAAATCAGATATATTTTGAAAATCAGAAATCGAGTAGGATTCGAGAATTTCTCGCCCGTAAATCGCCACCACCTTAGCCGTGGATGTTCATTTTATCGAATCTCGATGAAGATTACCGTCGCAAGAATCGTCGACGGTTTCGTCGATATGAAGACCTCGTTCGTTTTACGGTCGATCGTTTTCCGTGCCAATCCGATTGAGGGATATTATTGCAAAACGTTTCTCGCGAGGGAAATCCCTTCGCTGGTTGGACGCCTCGACCGTTCGTTAAATCCGGAACGAAATTAGCCTAGTTTGTCGCGACTCTGGCACGCCGTAGCATTCGATACTGGGTTACGAACTGCCTCGCCGAGCTGTCACCGTGAAACCGTTTCTTCGTGGACAGAATACCGTGCTTGGCTTTATTGGTCAAGAGAAACGATAAAATCGCGCGCTCGTAAATTGGGGAATCGCCTGGGGCTTGGGAGAATTTTTGGTTGGCTGTTGAACTAGTTTTTGGTAATGTTTAAAGGTGGAATTGCGTGGACGAAAGATTGAAAGGATTTGTTTTGGGAACTGTACATTAAATAAATTGGAAATCGGGGTTCTCGAATATAAATATATTTTGCAAATTTGCAATTTTCAATTTTAGTTGCCTGCAAAAGTGGGCGCAATAATAATTATAGTTACTGTCATTAATGTTTGGGCATTTCAATACTTCCGCCCGTGTTTAGTGGTTTTATCCATTATTGAAGTAATATTTAATTATATTTAGTTTATAGAACTTGTGTAAACTCTTAAGTGCAACATTCGGTTTTCCGATTTTTCAAAAAATCAGTACCATTTCACGCTTCTTCTTTCTTCTACTTTTGAGTGGGTTCTTTACAGGGAACCGAACCCTTACCCGTACCCGGTTCGGTACGCCGTATCGGCGACAAACCCGCCTAACCGGGTAACAGAATTCATCTGTAACCCGAGTAACCGGGTTAACCGGGTTAATGCGGTTACAGTAATACGGTGAAAACCATAGTTGAGGCAGTGAGAGCAACAATGGACTAACCCACATTTTTTTCGAAATGTTTTCCCGTTGATAATCATACCAAATGTCATGTAAATCGGACTATTATTAACGAAATTAGCTTCAGATTATGGAAATGAATTTTGCATGGAATTTCCTTCATTATTTTCCGAATTACGTCGTTCTTGGTGTCAGTTTCATCGGCGAAACATAAGGAATCATTTGGCGTCGTTTTCGCAAACATCTGATGAGAAATGCGGAAGTCGAAGATTTCTCACTTCTTAATAGGCACTCCAACCCCTTCGAGGGTCGAAAGCCATAAAATTCGGTGAGGCACTGCGGGGGCTTGTCCTCGGTACGGGGTACCAGGCCGCATCCATTGTCGGGCGTAGCTTCAGAATCACCCTGTATTGCCTGTAGATTCACATATCACTGACTTGCCTTAAGTGACTGTCTTATTTCACTAGTAACCGGCTCGTAGCGGGTTAACCGGGTTACTTCGGTTTCTTCTAGAATTTAAGAACCGTTCCCTCGCGGTTAGTATGGGTTACAGAAACCTTCCTTGGTTAACCGGGTAAGGGTTAGGGTTACTAGGCGGTTCGGATCCCTGGTTCTTTATGTCAGTGTCAGTAACTGACACGGACGAATGTAAATTCCATTCCAAAACAGAGAAACGATATTTTCTGTTACTCACACTGACGGCACTGAACCGTCACGGAACGGATATGCGCGAATTACCGTAACAATTTCAATCAGAACAAACGACTTTCCACGACGCAAAAGAAGATCTACTTAAACCGCGATAAACTATTTAGCCATCCTAGTAAATCCATAAAGAATCGCCATCATCCCTCGAGCCCTGCAACTCTCGCGTCCAACAAAAGGACAACACTCGAGCACGCTTTTCGCTTCACATCCATGCAAATGGCGCTCAATTACCGCCACGAACACGCGCGCACTGTCACGAGAACTCGCGGACACCTTCCGAATCGATGGATAATAACGTCGATTAAAAGCAATCGACGATAGTACAGTTAACCGAGGCGTCCGCCATTTCAGCGTCCTTTTTTCTTCTCCTCTCGCGCGGGGGACATAGCTATTAATTTCCAGCACGAGCAGAGCTCCAGCGCGAGGTTGTTTCCGAAACAACCGAAAGCCAATTTCGTTTCCGATATACAATTGACCGCGCCAAGCCGGGGCCATACCGATTTAAGTGTCATTACGGTGCACCGTGGTAAAGATATATCCGTCGCTAAGGAAATTGCAGTGACTCGCTTTCGGCGGTAACATCGACGCCGAGCCATGATGCCGATACGATATCGTCGCACTTACTTACGCGGTGCTTCGGTATCGTTAACTTACACCGTGGAATGGCATCGGGAGGTTCGGTGAGAGGCCTAGGCTCTTTTAATCTTCGAAATGGCTTCCATTTATGGAGAAGGAAATTTAACCCTCGGTTGTCAGTGACTTGTCACACTGGGTCAAAATGACCCAAAGTTTGACTTTCAGGGAAAATATATTTGGGCATCATTGAAAATGGTACTATTGGCGCCATGTAGTAGGGGAGAGGCTTGCAGGTTGCCACTGCTTGCAGGTTGCCACCCCTGCTGTATTTCGACTTTCTAGCAGTGTCATAACCTCAACTCTGACTCACATCGACGTTAAAAGAGTAGTTGTCACTATTTATTAACCTCTGGAGCGGACAGACGCAATAACACTGTGTTTGCTGAGCGAAGTGTCATATAGTGTTTGTCAAGAAATTGAATTATTGAAATTATGTGTTTTCCCTGTGCTCGTAAATTGAACATTTTCATCGACAATTCAAGGTAACTATTCGTACTGTGTTGTTTTTTTTATCTAATTTACATATGCCAAACAGATTTCCAAACATATCATGAATTGACAATTTTTTCTCCTATTTTCCAAAAATGCGTCGGAATGCAAGCTGCCACCTTTTTTGGGTTGCAGGTTGCCACCTCTCTCTTTCCCGCTTGTTTACACTCAAATGTCATTTTTCATAATTATGTGATGTTTACTATTGTCATTGAGTTTGAAGTGAAGTGTTTTTATTGCATTTTAGTCATATTTTCGTTTATTTATTCCATTTTTGATACATTTATAGTATGGCAGCACGCAGGTCAAGAAAATCTGAACGAGGCATTAAGGATTTTGAAGCGTTGCTCGACGCAATTAAAGCAATCAAAGTCAACAATAAATCAAGGAAGAGCACTGCAAAGGCATACAACATCGATATGCGAAGCTTTCCTTGAGTTTTTTTACACTTTCAGCAATTTTTCTAGGGGTGGCAACCTGCAAGCCAAAATTTCAAGGAGTCAATTTTAGATACTTTCGAGAATTTGCAGTATAATTTTTATTTTTCGAGAGTTTACATGATTTCTTGCTCAGGATTGTAGCTCTACACTTCCTCTTTCCAACTTATACCATAAATCAACGATACGTTAATTTTATGACGAGTTATGATAAAAAAAGCAACCTGCAAGCCTCTCCCCTAATAATTTCATGTATCCTCTACAATGTGGGCATTTTATTTATTAAATATTTTTTTTATTAAATTTTTTAATTATTTGCATCAAAGTAGCATATCTCAAGAGTATAAGTATTGTTAAGTTAATTATAAGTACCGTATTGCATTGAATATTAGATACTACTTATTATTTGTTTGAAATCGTTTTGATTAAACAATTAGTTCCAATGAATTTTCATATCAATTGCAATATTTTTTTAGAAAAATGGAATTCAAAAATGATAGAAAAGGTATCAATGGGACGAAAAATGTAACGTTTCAATTAATAGATTTATATGAATCTCACACTTTGTGCCCTTTTTTCGGATGTTTCATCTGAAAATTATGAAAACAGATAAATCTCAGCGAGACAAAACTCTCACATGAGACGCGAGCTGATGAGAGACAACGTTAAAATTTGCCCATTAGTGGAAACGCAACGTGAAATAATTGTCTCGTGAAATTGAAGTCTCGTGTGAGACAAGATATTTTTCTCCCATCGTGGATTTGCACCTTTAAAACGTTACTTTTCCCAGCGAAACGGAATTCGCTGGTCGTGGAAGTGATGTCCGCGGGACACGTGTCCGAAGGAAACGGCGGTTTTTCGATAGTAACGACTGCGCAATGGTTAATTTAGCGCTGCCAAAACCGGATCGTTCGGTTTTATTGAAAGATAATTTTTCCCCAATGCTTATAACAGATATTACCAAGGTAGCAGGGAAGAGGGAGGCGGCTGGGGTATCTTTAACTGTTATCGTACGGGGCTAAAGCGTCGTGTAAAACGCTATTGGCCAGGATTGCGCGCCGTTTAAAACCGTTATGGAATATTTCGGATTTTCTGCTGGGTTATCAGCAGTAACGCAGTAAAACAGGCACCAGCGATTAAGCGGCCATTGGGAATTGTATTTGGGGCAACCTGTTTGCTAAATTATGAATATAGGTATTTTACATTACGTATTGCACGATAACCTGCATTATACACTTAATATCGCTTTGGAGTTAAATTGTAGAGTACCAATAGGGCTAGGTGCCAGAATTAGCCAGATTGGAATTTGCCTGTAAGTAGTTGCTACGTGGCATTGCCAGTAAATAATTAATCCTACGAAAAGTTAATGTTTTAGCAGCTGCCTTGTGATTGAGAAAGATGCCTATATTTTTTGCTTCTGCTGTGGTAGCAATTTAAATGGAATGTTCGCTTGTAATTAAGGAACTATTATTTGGAACTTACCCCCTTTGGTGCTTCAACTCTACAGTTATGTTTATTATTCTTACAATTAGTGTAATCGAAAGCAGGGTAATTGATTTGAATAAAAACGAATCGAAAAATTTGAATAAAATTTTTCCATAAGAAGTTTCCTTTCTGTGGAGAATCAATTTCGAAAATCTGTCGAGTACAGTGTTGAGTATGTAGACACGAAAGTTTTAACGATTAGTATTGCGAAGGTTTTGTTATGAGCCGAGGCTGAGGGCAATGAGAATGGCGGCTGCGAGGCCGAGGATTGAATTTGATTGTTAGAGTTTGTTAGTAGCGGACGAACCGGGGTCTGGTATCCCCGGGAGCCGCTATACGGAGGTTGGATGTCGTGGACGAACCGGGGTCTGGTATCCGCGGGAGCCACTAGGCAGGTAAGCTTTCACGGACGAACCGGGGTCTGGTATCCCCGGGAGCCGCTAGGAAGGTGGATATCGTGGACGAACCGGGGTCTGGTATCCCCGGGAGCCACTAGGAATGTTAATTAGCCTCGTAACTTTATAATATGATACACCTTGAGCGGTAAAGGAGTATCTATGTGGGTTGGTCTCAAAGAGGAAATTCAGATGATGATTGATTCAAATAAAAGAACTCTGAATTAGAAAGAACTAATTATATTCTATAAGTTCAGTCTTTTACAATTGTTCAGTGTTTGTTTGTCGCGGTACCTAAGTCCACCTCTCGGTTTTAACGCACTGAGAAATGCGGGGGTCTCAAAGAGTTTAATGATTACAACACTTATCAGCAACTCTACGTACTGTATGGTTAAAGTTGAAATAATACTTGAAGCAGAATGTTACTCGATCCCGTAAGACTCTTTCGTCTAAACGTACTAAACTTGAAATTAGCCCCCGAGTGTGGATTCGTGGCCCTTTTTATACAGTGAAATTCGGCTAGAAAGTAGTGGGGATATGAGTGCCTTCATTGAATATTAGGTTTTCGGGGAAAACTCGGTTGCATCACACCACTGCAGGAAACGGTGACCCTGCCGGGTCACGTGCATTCCGGACACCCGAAAGGGTTAAAAAGTCAAAGATAGATCTGCGTACGTAACAGTTTTGACAAAAATTTAAACCTTTCTTTATATCTTTCAAAGCAACACTCTTAATTAAAGAAATCAGAAAATGACAGCCAAATATATAGGTATTTTATAGGGATCAGAAATAATGATCAAGATCAATCAACATCGATAAGCATGCACTAGCAAGTTTTGGTATGAATGGACAAAATACAAAATGCATCACGTATGTACGTGCACTTATGGTCGCGCAAATACGGAGACAAAGATCTGCTAACTACGCAGCTAACGATGCTCGTACGACGATACACGAACATACACTGTGTGTGTGTTTTGTCTGCACAACTGGTCTAAAGCATCAGCACGCTAAGTGTTACCAATAATGATCGCTTTTCTGATCGAATTAAAGAAGCTCGAGTGCAGTTGACGTTCGGATCGTTTCCTTGAAACATTCAGTGAATCGGAAAGGAGGCGCATTACGCGCTCGAACGTTCGTTCCCCGACACTGTGGTTTGTCCGGTTTGTCGAGGCTTTCGACAGCGAAAATACTGTCAAGTGAGACTTGCATTTTTGGAGCTTTGTATCAACACCACGCTAATTGTGACACAGGAGTCGAATGGAATAACGATAAGTTCACACGAAACCGATAGAGCCAATTGACGTTTTAAAAAGCGTGCACGCAATTTTGTGTAATGAAAGCAGGTGGCTGTAACCTAGTCGACATAAATAATATTACTCTACGAGTAACTCCAAACGAAAAAAGGAACAAATCAATTTGGAAAAAACTCTTTCCCAAAAGTCCCAGAATATTGGTTCTGTAAATAAACTAAACGGCTAGCTCGTAGCCGAATTTGGGGTGAGTTATCTACCAATGAAGATTTAAGTTTATATATTTTCTACTAGACAGAAGCATTTCCTGATGAAAATGATATCAAAATCGACACCGTTCGGACCATTTTCAATTATACGTAATATTTGGTTGTTATAGTGCCAATTTTTATTAATATTTATTTTGTTACAATAAAATCAATTACCATACTTCAAATTAACATTATTTATTAAATAAAGAACTGATACGAAACCGTGTACAAACTGATAAATACACTTCTTTTTTAATAATCCTTCCTTGCCAACCGATTATTATTTTATAAGAAAAGTAACGCTGCTTAACAACACATAGTTTAGGGGAAAAGCTCTAGGAGATCTCTAGTAACTATTAATACAAGACGCTGCAAATGTACAATTAGTCTACAAAGTTCAGAAGGGATCTAACAGAAAATATACAAGTTTAAATTTCCCACCACTCAAAGTGTTAAAATCTGATACAAACTTCACTTGATCTCGAATGATTAAATCCTTCTTGAAACCACGATAACCATTGCATAATGAACGCGGGCAACAAAACCGTCAGTGAAAAATCTGAATCGGAGTACATATACTACTTGGCAAAGAGGATCGGTCAAAAGCCTTGGAAATAAGTCCTGGTCGGTTCACGTTTACATAGTTTATATTATACCTATACACGCTCGACTTTAATAGAGTCTAGATGAAAGGGAATCGTGGGGTGGAACTACAGGAGTCCGATGACGTGTTCCTGTTACTCTGTAGTCTGGTAACACCCTGGACAAATCGATGATGCCTCGTCTAACGGGAATATTAATCTCCTTTGTCGTCGAGCCTGTTGGAATTTGTCGCTGAACAAAACTTGTGCTAGATTCGAAGGGTGCTTATGGCTCCGAGGAGGAAAAGAAAACAAGAATATCCATACTATCGAACACAGGCAGCTATTCCCCGTTTCTTTTACGCCGGCTTTAGGTTTACTTGAAAGGAAGCGTTGTTTTCGACCGGTTTTTAAAATTTGTCCAACCGCGAAATAGTATTTTGCAATATTTCTCTGAATGTGGCTAATTACAATTCTGGAAAATTAATATTAGAACTTCTCCTCGAAATATTGAAATCATGGAGCAAATTAATGTTCCAAATTCAACACTCCGATTTCGATTCTAATTTTCACGATTTGCCTATATTTTACTGTCTTCGTCACTTTCAAAATTAACAATTCGTGTATCTTTCAATTGAGCAATGGTATTGTAGAAATTATTCACGGCATATGATTTTAAATGGCCCCGAATCGTTTAGCGAAATTAATTACACAGCTAATTAATTAGTTAACTAATGCGTAGGCTTTGCTTGGTCATTGCAAACAGAGAGGCAATTATCGATTGTGCTCATGAATTTCGTGCAGCATCAAGGGAAGCATACTTCTATCCACAAACACGGATAGTTCGCCACGCAGATCATATGCATGACACTCAACTTGCTATTAGAAAAACATTTTGGCAAGCAGAATTTGAGGAGTCCTGCATAAAAACCGAGCTTTTCAAATCTGGCAGGGCGTTGAAAAACCTTCCATTCCTTTCAATGACCAGTGTATTGTGTCGACCAAAAAGTCTTCTTGTATTTCTTAGTATGGCATTTCAGTGTCGAATCGTGATCCGAAGAAAATGAGTTCGAAACAGCAACTACTTAGGGGAGCTATCGTCACGATTACCTTCTTGCATGTACAAATGTTTAGGTACTATAATTTTCATACCACATCTTAGATAAATGATTACTGGTTTCTGAATCCTTAGAGTGGAACTTTAAAAATTTACCATTTCTTACTGCTGTGCTTTGAAAGAGGTATCCAGAGCAAAAGTGTTATTTTCAACTCGACCCAATAGAAGCCACCAAAATTGAGTAGTTAATGAATATAATAAAAAATATTATTCTATTTATTTATTTGGAGTATTAGGAGTATTTGGAGTATTATATGGAGTTTTATGTCACTTGAAATTCGTATGGATTCCTTTACCTTCATGAATTTTAATTTCAACGCAATACTTTTTCATCCAGTTGGAACGTAGGTATGTGTCGTTTCGTTTCGTTCAAGCTCTGTTGTCACTTGTCATCCTATAAACGGTTTCGATTTCTTCGAAACTCCATTCTCGATACGGTGTTCCACGGTTCGCCGTAAAGTTTCACTGTCCAACTTTGGCGGAACTTCATCAACTCGTTCCGATAGCATCCGGGAGTCCAACCGTACTTTATTTCCCTTGGACGTTATAAACGAAAGAGCTTTGTCATACGGCGAAACGTTCGACGAGAACTGGCTGCTGAAACGTTACTTTTCACGTTGGTAAATATAGCGGCGCGTGTAATTTCTCATTTTCACGCGGCGAACATAGTCGTGTAGGCATTTAGAAAATTATAAAAATATGGCGTCTTCACAGAATCAATAGCTTCCCGTGCGGGGTGTATCGAGAAAGAGTTTGCAATCTTTTGGAGCTTATATCGCTCATCTAAACAAGTGAAAAAGTTACCTTTCACTTCGTTAAATCCAGTAACGCGTGTAAACTTTTTTTCCACCCACTTAATCGTAAGCTAACAAACAGTTAGTAAGTTCTGTTATCCGCCCAAGTCGCGATAGAAGACGCCACGTCTAGTTAACGCGTTGCCGTGTCAATAGAGTTTTTGAAGGAGGTCGGGCGAAGTAGAAAGGGGGCGACGGTAATCCCGATGGAAGATTTAACTGTCGCTAGGAATAGTCGGTCGACCTACGTGGAAACTTCTCTCGCCGTTTGCTCCACCGTGCCCCAAAGGAAATTATAAATTGGACAGCTTGCTCCCCCCCTCCAACATCGCCCCCAAGAGGCAACGAACGGCAGGGGAGCTCAAAAATTTTTGGGGAAAGTTATAAAGGTCGATCTCGCTTCACTTAACTTTTATCTTCGTAGTTGTATTTTGTATGCACTACCAAATGGGGGTCGTGAAAAGTTGCCATTCTGCGTACCACTTGGAAATTAAAGATTCTTGTGGGATATTTTTTGGTAAATTCTTAGGGATACAGGAAAGTGTAATTATTTATCTAAAATGTGATGGGAAGGTTGCAAGAATTGAGTGGAAATGTGAACGAGGGATGATTAATGTCACGTTATACTTTTTACCTTCAACCTTTTTGCTTTCCAGGGAGATTAAATTCTGTTATTGTTATAAGCACGTAAACGACGGAGTTTGTAGCTTGTAACGATATTTTATCGAAAAAAATTTCGGATGATATTTCGATTTGAGAGGGAAGATTCTTGGGTTTTTGAAAGGATAGTTTGCAGAGGCACTTGCTTGATAGATGGGACGCCTTTACTTGTTGGTAATATTTCACGAATCACGGAATACTTCAGCATCTAGATTTATGGATTCCTTGGCCACAGAGAAGCTTGGGATTTAGCTGGTTGACAATCTTGTTTCCCTTTGGGGTGACTCGGAAGGCGTGGATAGGTATTGTCGAAACAACATTGAAGACGTTAAAGCAAGCTGCGGTTTCGAGAAAATTTTGAGCTACATATTAGCTCCGCTAATTTCAGTTCAGATTCACTCGAGAAAATGAAATATGAATATTTATCTGTCTTCTGATATGATAATCACAACACATGGGTCCATTTAAGAAGCAGAGGTGATCTTGATCATATTTTTTACACGTAGTACACTGTTATAGTAGTCTTATCATCAGATTTCATACATCTGAAATCAATTTATTTATTGTCTTCGCTAAACAAGAGATTAGATTTATCACAATATACCATGCCGAGTTCACTCTTTGCTCACGCCCACCTTTGTAATAACTGAAATACTGGACCCATCCTCTTCAACTATTGAAACAGCATCGTTGAAGACTAATGTTTATCCCAGAACGATAAACAACGTTCCTGTCGAGCTGCATTCTCATAAAATCAGCTCTCAAAGAAACCTTATTACCCACAGAATAGCCCAATAAATGCTTCATATAAAACGACCAATTCCAAAATAACATCCTCCAACAAATCGACCTGTGCAATCTAATTTTTCCCATACTATATCCTCCATAACAGAACCCATAGAGCCCATAAAAAAACTCAGTTCCCTGTTTACAGTCACGAACGGACGAGGCGGACAATAATTTAACGCAATTCGAAATCGTGTCCAGCATTCCCACGAAAAAAAAAACGGGGGAAGGGTAGAGCCTCGAAAGGGAGCGAGCAATAAAAATGGAAAACGGATATGACGATAGTCGGTTATTATACTTTAGTTGCCCTTCCGCCAGGCAGGTGGTAGTTTCGTCAAAGGCGGTGTACGTTCAATTTTCCGCCAGCAGGAAATCGTCACAGAAGGTCCAATTTCATCGTATTGTAAGCAAATACCAGCGGGGTGGACCGGCACGAAGGCCAGCTTCGGCTTTTATATCTTTCCCGATATTTATTCGTCGTATTTATCCGTTCAGAGGAAAAAGCGCGAGCGGAATTCGTCTCTAATGGATTCCCGATGAGTAATGGCTGACGAACTGACAAACGGATACCGCGGGCGGAACGCCTCGTCCCAGCGGACCGTTAATTAAAGAAAATAAAGGCTGATGGAGATCACGCCGGCTGGGTCTAGAAATGTTACCACTATCTCGCGGAAAGGGATACCCCTTTCCCCGGTTCCGCCACTTTTTCTATTTCTTTATGCCGATTGCCGATTGTTTCTACGCTGGCCGCCACAAAGGAGGCTTCTACCCCCTCTGTGGTTGAATTCGCATTCGATACTTTATGGGTGACTTGGTCGTGAATAGGAGCACGCTGCGCCATCTATGACGGAAGGTTCCTCCGAACGTCTGAAAGAAACGTTCCGATGTAAGGGAGACTCTTTTTGGCAGATGTTATGTTTCTGGTTGAGCGAAATGTGTCAGTAGTTTAGGGATATAGTAGAACGTCGAGTTATTCGAATAAATATTTGCTTACACTAGTTTACAAAAAAAAAAAAAAATTGTGCAGCAGATGCCACTATTTTTTTCTTATGTAAAATGGACTGCTGATTCCGAAAATAAGGTCTAAAAAATTTTCCATGGATACGTTTTCGACGTTTTACCTGTCTGTCAAAAAGGTGGTCCCACTTAATTGCGAATATCTCGCGTTGCGAATGACCGTTGTGGTCGAAAATTATCTCAAATTAAAGATAATCGCTGACAAATCTACCTGACAAAATTTTCAAATCGGTTCAGTAGTCCGGTTGAAATCGATGGAAATATGTGAAAAAGTAATTGTTTATACCGAAATTGACATCGACAATTCATTTAATCATCTGGGAAAAATCGAAATTGCAAAAATAGACTCAGTTTCTCATTTCTTACAGTGAGTCTGCACTTTTACGAAGAAAACAAGGTGCTACTGAAGAGAATCTATGGATAAATACCGAAGCTAGAGACTATTGTGTGAAAACACTAAAATTTCATTTTTTCTCGGTTTTTGTGTTTTTCCATTTTATTGCGTTATTTCAATTTTAATTAATTCCGTACATTTTTGCAAGTATTCTGTTAATATATGTGTGTTTTAGAAATAGGTAGTTCTGGCTCCTGTTTTGTCTTCTGTTGGTTTTGGGTAAACTAGTGTTAATTGAAGTATAGTAGAACATTCAGTAATCAGTATCCGAATTATTAGGGAGAGATGATTGTTCGGATACCTAAGAGAATTTTCGGATAGCGGAACACTCAGTTTCGTTATGTTGGTTATTCTATATCGTAGTAAAAATATAAAAAATAATATAGGTACGCATATTATGATAGATCTTTCAACGCTGTGTTAAACAACATAGGTGTCATTATATGCGTATAAAATCTGTAATAAATAAATATAAAGGATACACTGGTTTTTATGGACTTGGGCTTACGCTTTAGATTTTCAATTTTTACTTTCTCGTTTCGAAAAATAATTGTTTACTTGTGTGAAGAGTCATGAATATACACAAGTGAAAATACTGTTCTAGACGGGGGAGGGGGGGGGGGGCTGAATTTTAATGAAAATTGAAGTTTCCATTGATGCTCTCCGTCACTGTTAATTCCAAATGAAATTCAGTTTATTTAACTCGGAATAAAGCCCTGTGCGTTTCGTTTCCGAATAAACGCGAACTCGTTTAAAAATAAATTATTCTCCGTACGAGACACGGTTCTACGAAAATGGAATTTTATATCTGCAAATTGATTTTAAAAGCCAATTTATTATTGAAATATCCCTTTCCATGTTTATATGGTAAATATGACAAACTTTGTAAGAAACGAAATTCAAAGAGGACTGCAAGCAATTGTGCGTCTTACTTTTCGTTTCTTTTTTTCGAGGGGCGATTTGTTTTGGCATTTGACAGTTTGTGAATACGAAAAGGAACGACTTATTGAAAGTGTACATTGCTTTTATTTTAGGACGTTTACGTCTCGATTGGGTATTTACTAAATGAATGGATCGATTCATAATACAAATGACGGTTTCTGTTTGAATAAAGAAAAGTTGAAGTTGCAGTTTTGAAAATAAGAGGCAAATTACAGGACTGTGTTTGCTAAACGTTTTTTTTTTTACTGTGATGAGTACTGGCCCTTTGAAGTCTGTTGAAACATTTCTTACGCCGCAATCTATGTACATTTCACGGTTAATTAAATGCTACCTAAATAAGTATGCAAATATATTCATTTAGGGTAGTATCGTATGGGCAAAATGAAAAACAAGAAACTCAGAATACTCCTATAATTAATCGATCGATTCAAACTTCTTCCAATCCATAGTATCGGGGACATTGCATATTATACTACCGTACATTATAACAGAGGCTAAATTATTAATAAAAGGTGACGTGTATCCTAATATTTAATTTGTATCAAGCCAAAATATATTCCAATCGATCTGTCACGTCCCAGCGTCGCCATGGGTCCGCGCCTGGTTAGTCTTCGCCAGCGCCGCTAGATGTCTAATCTTCTCACAAGTCCCCAACTCTAATCTCGTTCGTATATATAGGGGAGAGGCTTGCAGGTTGCCACCCCTTAGCTTTTTTGATCATAACTCGTCATAAAATTAACGTATCGTTGATTTATGGTATAAGTTGGAAAGAGGAAGTGTAGAGCTACAATCCTGAGCTAGAAATCATGTAAACTCTCGAAAAAGAAAAATTATACTGCAAATTCTCGAAAGTATCTAAAAATGACTCCTTGAAATTTTGGCTTGCAGGTTGCCACCCCTAGAAAAATTGCTGAAAGTGTAAAAAAAACTCAAGGAAAGCTTCGCATATCGATGTTGTATGCCTTTGCAGTGCTCTTCCTTGATTTATTGTTGACTTTGATTGCTTTAATTGCGTCGAGCAACGCTTCAAAATCCTTAATGCCGCGTACAGATTTTCTTGACCTGCGTGCTGCCATACTATAAATGTATCAAAAATGGAATAAATAAACGAAAATATGACTAAAATGCAATAAAAACACTTCACTTCAAACTCAATGACAATAGTAAACATCACATAATCATGAAAAATGACATTTGAGTGTACACAAGCGGGAAAGAGAGAGGTGGCAACCTGCAGGCCAAAAAAGGTGGCAACTTGCATTCCGACGCATTTTTGGAAAATATGAGAAAAAATTGTCAATTCATGATATGTTTGGAAATCTGTTTGGCATATGTAAATTAGATAAAAAAAACAACACAGTACGAATAGTTACCTTGAATTGTCGATGAAAATATTCAATTTACGAGCACAGGGAAAACACACAATTTCAATAATTCAATTTCTTGACAAACACTATATCACACTTCGCTCAGCAAACACAGTGTTATTGCGTCTGTCCGCTCCAGAGGTTAATAAATAGTGACAACTACTCTTTTAACGTCGATGTGAGTCAAAGTTGAGGTTATGACACTGCTAGAAAGTCGAAATACAGCAGGGGTGGCAACCTGCAAGCAGAGTTGGGCAAAGATAATATCTAGATAACATCTAGTTAAAAGGTCCTTACGGTTAGTCGTTAGTCAAAGGGTGACTAAAGTTGATGTAACTTATCTTTAGTCGAGGCGCCAGAGTTGAAGCTGGTTAGTCAAGAGCCTTTCGTCGTGGGTTGTGAGCAGAGTTGGGCATCATTCGACTAAAAAGTGAATGAAATAACGTTTCGACTAAAGCAACTTCAACTTTTTCCTTAGTCGACTAAAACTTACCTGAGTTAACTTTAGTCGAGGCGCCAGAGTTGAAGCTGGTTAGTCAAGGGCCGTTAGTCGTGGGTTGTGACTATCGTTGATCAGCTGTCATTCTATTCTTAGTCGAGGAAACGACTAACCGGCGAAAGCCTTTGCGGCCTGACCCGCGCGCGGTCGCCTACCGGTCAGATTCTACAGAATCTGAATTTCTTTATTTTTCATCGTATCAATATGAAAGTGACGCCAATGGATTCTTGGTGTTCTCCCGATTAATTGGACAGAAAATAATTTAAATCGGACTATTTTTAACGAAACGGGCTTTGAATTCTGCAAACAAATTTCTCACGTAATAGCCTTAATTATGGCCCGAATTATATCATTTTTGGGCCCATTTTCATCGGGAAGACATGAGAAATCGATTGGTAATACTTTTATTAACACTTATCAAAAACAGGCAGATTTTATGTGGCCCGTCGGTTTTATTGCTCTCGGCTATCAACGGGCGGTCTACTGGGGCCCGAAGGTCCTCGCTCGCAAGCGGAGAAAGCAAGGCTTCTCAACAATCGAAAGATTGTACATACATATTCTTTCTGATGCTTTCGCCTACAATTATTATGGTGGGTTAATTAACAAAAAAAACAACAGTTTGCCAACGAATATTTAATGTTGGGCCTACAATTATTATGGTTGGTTAATTAACAAAAAGTTACGACAGTTTGCCTACGAATATTCAATGTTGGGCCTACAATTACCATCGTCGGTTAATTAACAAAAAATTTACGACGATGATTAAATGTCATCTTACAACGCGTCAGAAAAATTGCTACATCCAGAAACGTGTTATTATATTGCACGTTGTGATTTTTCTGTTCTTATTTATAAATACGTAATAAGGACGTCTGTCTTAAGACGAATGTGAAATTTTTAAAGAATAAGTCTAAAGGTCGAATGTTTTTATAAACATTTAGTACTAGATATGTAACTAGAAATTACAAATATTTTGGAGAAAGTGTGTTGGCTAGGTGCGAATAGTGGCTGGTTCGTGAGCGGAAAGTTTGGGTTCGATTCTCCCCTAACCGCAAAATATTTTTTTCCTAAACCAAACCTGAAGAAGACGTCTTTTGAAGTTCTTTAAGACGCCTTTTGGAAATAAACCTTTAGTTGGGCCTTAATGTTAAGTGACGTTGGGCCTGCGTTGGTTACAATCGTTGGCTCATTTGAAAATAGTGTTGTATTCCGTATTTATAATATTGCTTTTATTATATTAAATAACTTTGTACAAATAACGGAAACTAAGACGATTACAGATAAATGATATATTCTAAATTCAGAACTAGATTCTCGTGTCCAGACTGTTCGGACTGAAGTGGTGAAGTGCAGTGAAGTCACCTTTTAAGAATTGCGTGTTATATATATATGTACGGTTTTCGGTAAGCTGGAAAGTGGGGGTTGTCCTGAGTTTAACGGTCGGTAAGGGATGAGGCATAGAGATGAAGGTTCAAGGATGAGTAATAAGGAACGGATGAGGTCATAGAAGAAAGGATTTAGGATGCTTACTATTACTATCTGGATGACTAATACTTTGTTTAGGATGCTTACTATTGCTATCTGGAGAACTAAATTTAAATGATGTTGGCATACAACACCTTCCGCCATAAAATTGTTCAACGGAAAGTTAACAATTACATATACCATGATTATAAATAATTACATTACGTAGATATTGAAGATTACAAAAACAAAAGGTAAAATAATATTATACAACACCTTCCGCCATAAAATTGCTTAACGAAAAGTTAACAATTAAGTATAACCTGATTATCAATTATTACATTACAGATACAATAAGTTTCTTTCTTATTCGTATAATAACTAATGTAAGACTAAATGATAACAATAAAAACAAGAGTAAAGTATAAAATACTCTAGGATGGATATAAATAGTATTAATTACTATGGATGCGTCGATTTCCTTACTTCCTAGAGGGGTGTAGTACTTTTACGTGTTCTTTGTCGGGTCGGAACGGGATTTGCTTCTTCGTCTTCCGAAATCTCAGGTATTGGAGCATTGATGACTGGTAGATTCCGCCTTGGTTGATAGGTGACTAATTCATTCACCGAAGATGGCAATGATGATGAATTAAAGACATAATCAAAGAATTTTTTTATTAATGGAGGATTGGTCACTCCATATCTTGAATTCGTGGTTGAACAACATAAACGTTGTAACCAGTAAAGACATCCACAACATTGGCAGCATTTTAAAAGTATAAACAATACGAGGAGGGCTGCGATTATTCCAAGAGCGATTGTGTACCACTTGGTGTGTGTGATAATGAATGGCTGATTTATTTGTTTGGTAATAATCTCATCGAACTCGTTTAATTTCTTACTAGCGTACTTGAGTTCTGTAAGATCGATGTTCGTGAGATGTATCGGCTTTAGAGCGATCGACTCAATTGTTTTTAGATGAGGCAACAAGTTGCAACAATCATCATCTAGAATATTCATGTGTGGGATATAATAAGTTGCGTTTTTACTGCTTCCAGATGTTGCGTCGATCATAAACAGATTAGTATATCCTTTGCAGTGAGGTTGAAGATGTATGATTCCGCTTTTTTTTAGAACAATATCTTCCATATGATCTTGATTTCCTCCGCACATGATAGTTAAAGTAGTTGGCTCGTCGAGGACATAAATCCATTGATTCCTTGCAATATAGTTCCAAGTTTCTATGGTTCCTTTAATCGTCTTCGTCGTGCAGGAAGAAGGAATCTTACTGATGTGAGGAGACAACAGTTCGATCTCGCAGATTCCTTGATATGTTGAAGCCGTGGTATGCAAGTTATAACAGACGTACTCCTCATCTCGATATTCGTTGCAATCAGACAATTCTTTTAGAAAAATAAATTGGGATTTTGTCTGGGAAAGGAGGAGATACCGACTTTGAGGAATAATGTAAGAAAAGAATTTCGTATCATTATGCTGGATTGGAAGAGGAATAAGTTCGAAGAGATCAAATTTCGTTCGAACAACTAAAGGAATTTGAAGTGCAAATATTATGTTATTTTTTGTGATAACTACATGGAGTTGAATAAATTTATAAAAATCACGTATATTTTCTAAATCTGGTTTCATAACTAGTTCATGTTGATTTTTATAATCTTTTAATTCTTCGTATAGCATTTTAGGAGTAATAACGAACGGTGAAACAATGTTATGTTCGGCTAGATTGATAGCTTCAATATATTTTGACAGTTCACGATTAATCTGCCTTACTAGTACGTTTAAAGTGGTAATCTGTTGGCTCACCACAGATTGCATTTCTAATCGTGAAATAAAAGAATTTGTTTGAACAGTGAAGGAGTTTATTTTTCCTATATTTTCATTCATTGCTTTCTCTTGACTTTGAAGTGAATATAGAGAACTATTAAAGTTTCTAATAGTATTTGCAATCACTTGAACCTGTGCCTTCAGCAGGGTTTGTGTTTGCTTGCTATTATTTACTAATGTTTTAATACTATCCTCATAAAATTGAGCATCATCGGCGTCGGGAGTACCAAAAGCCCATTTTAATAGATATGACATACCATTTAAAAGACCACGTTTCTTCCTAATAACGTGCTTCTCGGTCAATTGTTGGAGGATTTCGCGTTTCATATTAACTTCCAATAATTCTGATTCGATTAACTGGATAGTACGTTCACAATGAAAGCTAGTATCACCTTTTCGAGTTGGGTCTTGCAATGTTAAATTGCAGATATTTTTTGTTTTAATGAAATACTTGTTAATGATCATGAATGCGTTGTTTAAATGAGTTCTATTCATATATGAAAGGAGTGTCAGTTTGGAGTTCGAAATTTTTACTGTTCCCTGTTTGATATAAAAGATTCCGCCAGATTTTTTGAAAGGTTGGTGAGTGAAAAAATCACTACTCGCTAGAAGCGGGAGTAGGAAAAGGATCAGAATTATCTGATTCATCTGGAAAATAAGGTTTAAGTAAATTAGTATGATATTTAACCAGTTTCCGATTAATCTGAATTTCAGCAGTTTGATTAGGAAAAAGTCGAATGATTTTGTAAGGTCCCTTAGCGTTGCTGGAAAGTTTCTTAGATAGTCCCGATGGAATATATTTGTTTTCAATCGTAACCAAATCATTGACTTTAAATACAATTGGATTAATTTTTTTATCATGGTATTCTTTGCTACGAAATTTCGAAACAATAAGATTTTCGCGTGCGATTTGGAAAGACGTATTGAGCTTAAATTTAAGTGAACGAATGTAATCGTCATAAGTATAATGGAACTCTGGATTCTGAGTTATAGATGAAGGCAAGTAGGCCTTCTGTCCGAAAAGAAGTTCGTACGGTGTATAACGAGTGGATTTATGAACGGCTGTATTATAACTAAACATTGCAAAAGTAATGTAAGTGTCCCAGTCCGTTTGTTTTTTATTTATATAATGCTTGAGGTAATCCTTTAAAGTAAGATGAGATCTCTCAAGTGCTCCATTCGTTTGAGGATGATATGGTGTGGTTGAAATATGCCTTGTTTTAAAGAGGTTGCTTACTTCCTTAACAAGATTTGACATAAAATCTGAACCTTGATCGGTCAGAAATGTTTGGGGAATACCAAAGTAAACGAAAATAAAAAGTAATTTTTCGACAATCGTTTGTGCTTCATGATTTGAAACTGCAAATGCAAACGAATACTTTGTCAGATCATCTTGAGCTGTGATAATAAATCGGTTACCCTGTTCAGTCACGGGTAAAGGTCCTACCACGTCAATAGCTAACCTGTGAAAAGGTTTTTCCGAAGTAGTCGTAATCTCCATAGGTTGTTTAGTAGGTCTAAAATTGGTTTTATTTATCTGACAAGAATGACACGTTTTAATGTAACTCCTAATGTCACTTTTCATTGTAGACCAGTGATATCTTTCTTTGACTCTAGAATAAGTACGATTAAACCCACAATGTCCGGATAATTTACTATCATGACATTCTTTGAGAATGATTCGTATTTCTTCGCGATCTTTGGGAACGATTTTCCTCGTATCTAAAAATTTAATATTATTAGAAGGAAAAATGAATTTAACCATTTCATTAAAAATTTCAGGTTTAACACCGTTTTTCTTTTTAGGTGGAATCAAAGTAAAATCCCTTGATTTTATTATATCTTGAAGGTTCATAAAACTTTGAAATAAATTACGATAATCAATTTTGTCATGGTGTAGATTTTTGGGAAATAAAATTAGTAGAGTTTGATTATCATTTCTCAATTTGTACAATCCGTTAGGACTTGATGTCATCGCAGTTGTGTCAAAATTTTCAGTCACGTAATCTGAATATTGATTTTCTTCATCCAAATCTTCAGACCACAATAATACTATCGTGCCCTTTAATCTTGGAAGAAGGGTTTCCTCCTTTGGAAATTCGATTACGCTTAAGTTTTGGTAATGGAATTTTGTAAAATCCTGGTACGTTTTAGCGGATTTGTGTACGTGGAACGTAGATTCGGAGAGTTGTTTCGGATCAGGATGTAATCGCGATAAACCGTCTGCGTTAGAATTTACTCTTCCTGGTTTATATTTTATTATATACTTGTACTCATTAAGACGTAATCGCCATCGAACAAGTTTTGAAGAAGGATTTTTACAATTAAAAAGCCATTGCAGGGGTCTGTGATCTGTATAAATTGTAAATTCTCTGCCATAAAGATAAGGTCGAAAGTGTTCAACCGTATTTATAATAGCTAATAGCTCCTTCTCAGTCGTGGAATAGTTTTGTTCAGCACTGTTTAATGTTCTTGAGTAATAAGCTATGGGTAAATCCTTATTATCTTTTATTTGCGAGAGAACACCGCCAATACCCACATTGGAGGCATCACAGGTAACGACAAAGGTTTGAGAGAAATCAGGATACTGCAACAGGGGTTCACTTATCAAAATTGATTTTAATGTCTCGAACGCGTTTTGTTGTTGCTCGGACCAAATGAATTCCGTGTCATTTTTCAACAGTAATGTTATTGGTTTCGTGATCGTTGAAAAACTTGGAATAAATTTCCGATAGTATCCAACCATTCCGAGAAATTGCTTTATTTGCTTCAAGTTTTTTGGAGGATTCATTCCTTGAATACACTCGATTTTCTTAGGATTCGGTCTGACTCCGTCTTTAGAAATTATATGCCCAAGATATTGACAAGATTCGCGTAAAAACTCACACTTATCCGGTTGAAGCTTGAGACTATTTTCACGAAATCTGTTGAAAACATTACGTAGCTTTAAATTATGATCAGTGAGGCTGGATCCATGAATTACCACGTCATCCAAATAAACGAAACACTGTTTGTTACTAAGTCCAGTCAAAACGTTATGCATCATTCTTTGAAATACAGCAGGTGCATTTTTTAGACCGAAGGGCATTCGCGTAAACTCAAAATGACCTTCTGGAGTTGAGAAAGCTGTTTTTTGGGCATCGTCCGAATGCATGGGAATTTGGTGGAAACCACTTGCTAAATCCAATGTGGTAAAATAATGTGCGTGACCTAATTGATCTAGGATATCTTCTATATATGGGAGTGGGTAAGCATCTCCGATCGTTTTTTCATTAAGGTTCCTATAGTCAATGACAATACGCCACTTTTGCTCACCAGAAGCGTCAATTTTTTTTGGTACGACCCAGAGTGGGCTTGACCAGGGACTTGTTGAAGGTTTTATGATCCCTTGCACTAACATTTTATCGATTTGTTTCGATACTTCGTTTTTGTGCACCTCAGGATATCTATAGGATTTTACATGAATAGGAATATTATCAGTTGTTCGAATTTTATTGGTAGTTGCATTAGTCACGGTTAATGTATCACCGGGGAGATGGAAAATATCTTCGAATTCGTGACATAACTTTATTATTGAATTTTTCTCCTCAGTATTTAAATGTTCTGTACGTATGTTTTTATGTATTAACGTAAGCCTTTCGTGTTTATTTACTAACCCGTTATTAGAAGAACAAAAGATATGACTCTGCTCAGAGGGATGTAAGAGTGGTAGATTGGGTTTAATAAATATTTCCTTTTCCAGAGATCGGTTAATAACCGTAATTAAAACTTCATTCTTATTTATCACTTTCACTAACGTGCTGGGAACAATTAACGACTCTTTTTGATTCAGTGCTTGACTTAGGATTAATCCTTCTTTTAAATTGAGAGGGTTTAAAATCGGCATTTTGACCACCATTTCCGTTCGAGGTCCAATTGACATTAAAGACGTGTCTGACGGTTGATTTGTATTTCGTTGGAAAGGAATTGAGAATGGAATCGCTTTAATTGAAATAGATGAGCTTTGGTAATCAATTTTGCAATTTTGTGAATCAAAAAAATCCTGTCCTAAAAGACCATCAAAAGGAATACCCGTATTAGAATCAAGGACTTGGAATTTGCAATAAAGAGAATATTTACGGATCGATAATTTAAGTTCCGTTTCTCCGTGAGTTGCAATCGGTGCATCAGCTTTGATACCGTTGAGCATGATTGGTTCAGAATTAGTAATTTTAAAATTACCGAGACTAGACCTTTTAACTAATGACACAGATGCTCCCGTATCAATTAGAAACTTTAGAATTCCGTCAGAGGAATTTGATGATCGAGATTCGAATAGAACGAATATTAATTCGTTATTGTTCAAGTAGGCATTATGATATACGAATGAGCTGAGATTTGTCGTAACGTTAGATGTGTCATTACTCGCTGGTACTTGCACAGGAGGATTAGAGGTTTTTTCTGATATTTGAAGATTTTGATTACTTAGATGAACGTTTGAGTGTTGGGCGTTCTGGGGATTCGATTTATTCCCATCATTTTTGTTACGTCGAACATTTGCAGCAAATCTTTTTATGCATTCATCGATAGAATGGCCCAAATTTTTACAATAACGACATTGAATTTGATTTATTGGACGGCTTGAGTTTTGACTTGGCCTTGGATCATAGGATCGATTCAAATTTTGTGATTGATTCGCACTTTTATGAGAACTTTTAAAATTATTGTGTCTGAACGTTTGATTTTGTTGCGTAAAGTGAATTGGCTTTGAATGTTGAGGTATTGAAGGATTTGACCTTGAATTTTTAAAGCGACAATCTTTACTTGCGTGATTTGTTCTACTGCAGTAAGTGCAACTTTGGGAATTATCATAATGAATTCGAAGGGCTTTTTCTTCCGCTGAAGCGGCGGTAAAGGCTTGATTAATTGTTTGGAATTCTCTGTATCGAAGCATTTGTGAAATCTGAGGATGAGTGTGATAAATGAATCGATTAAGGGTCATCTTAGTTATCATTGCGATACTTCCAGGTATATTACTTTCGACTTGTTCTGATACATGAACGGCTGCGAGGATTCGAGACGAGAGGTCTTCGATCCTTTGGAAGAACTGTGATACGTTTTCATTTTGTTTTTGAGTGATTGAATTTAATTCCTCAAATAATTGATCAAGAGTTTTTTTATCTTGATAGAGACTTAAAAGAAGCTCAGAAACTCCTCCCCAAGTCGTGAGATTGCAATGTATGTCAATTTGTTCTCGTGCTTTGCCAGTAATACGACTTTTCACGTAAAGTAATAAAGCACGTTTTTGACTTTCCGTAGCTAGTTCGAATACTCCGTCAACTTGCTTTACAAAGCTACGAATTTTATATCGATCACCGTCAAATGTTTCAGGAATTAATTTAATTAAGAATGAGACTTCGTACGTAGTCGCCACTTGATCAGGCATGATTGTATAGGATTTAGGAAAGTTTAAGAAATATAGAAGGATAAGAATTGTCTAGACTGAAGAACATCAATTGAGCAGTACTTACTGTGGAACTTATCCTTTGCAATTGGTGCTGGCGTTGCTAGGTCCAGTATTTTCCAACCAGGTTGCAGAATTTCCTCAAGTACGCTGCTCTTCTGTATTTCGCCTTGTTCGATGTCCACGTTCTCAGCAATATGAATGTTGCCACTCGATTCACAGGGTAGAGTTGCTAATTCCACTTATGCTCGCTGTGTGTTGAGTGCTGGACATCCCATCCTCGTCGCCAAAATTTATGTTGTATTCCGTATTTATAATATTGCTTTTATTATATTAAATAACTTTGTACAAATAACGGAAACTAAGACGATTACAGATAAATGATATATTCTAAATTCAGAACTAGATTCTCGTGTCCAGACTGTTCGGACTGAAGTGGTGAAGTGCAGTGAAGTCACCTTTTAAGAATTGCGTGTTATATATATATGTACGGTTTTCGGTAAGCTGGAAAGTGGGGGTTGTCCTGAGTTTAACGGTCGGTAAGGGATGAGGCATAGAGATGAAGGTTCAAGGATGAGTAATAAGGAACGGATGAGGTCATAGAAGAAAGGATTTAGGATGCTTACTATTACTATCTGGATGACTAATACTTTGTTTAGGATGCTTACTATTGCTATCTGGAGAACTAAATTTAAATGATGTTGGCATACAACAATAGTTCACCACTTCAACAGTTGGCCAACGGGTAACACGTCATTAGCCCAACAAACTCCCAACAAATAACTGCTACCACGGACTCTGCTAATAAATTTTTCACGTAATATCCTTAATTATGCTCTGAATTATATCGTTTTTAGAGCCAATTTAATTGAGGAAACACGAGGAATCGATTGACGTCATTTTCGCAAAGAACTGATTAGAAATGCAGACCTACAGATTCGTCACTGATTGTGTGCAACATTGTATGGCCCCGCTGGTTTCGAGCGTCGAAACGTGCACAACGTATCACAACGTGCAATAACACGTTTCACAACGTATAATAACACGTTTCTGGATGTAGAAATTTTTCTGACGCGTTGTAAGACGACATTTAATCATCGTCGTAAATTTTTTGTTAATTAACCGACGATGGTAATTGTAGGCCCAACATTGAATATTCGTAGGCAAACTGTCGTAACTTTTTGTTAATTAACCAACCATAATAATTGCAGGCCCAACATTAAATATTCGTTGGCAAACTGTTGTTTTTTTTGTTAAATAACCCACCATAATAATTGTAGGCGAAAGCATCAGAAAGAATATGTATGTACAATCTTTCGATTGTTGAGACGCCTTGCTTTCTCCGCTTGCGAGCGTGGACCTTCGGGCCCCAGTAGACCGCCCGTTGACAGCCGAGAGCAATAAAACCGACGGGCCACATAAAATCTGCCTGTTTTTGATAAGTGTTAATAAAAGTATTACCAATCGATTTCTCATGTCTTCCCGATGAAAATGGGCCCAAAAATGATATAATTCGGACCATAATTAAGGATATTACGTGAGAAATTTGTTTGCAGAATTCAAAGCCCGTTTCGTTAAAAATAATCCGATTTAAATTATTTTCTGTCCAATTAATCGGGAGAACACCAAGAATCCATTGGCGTCACTTTCATATTGATACGATGAAAAATAAAGAAATTCAGATTCTGTAGAATCTGACCGGTAGGCGACCGCGCGCGGGTCAGGCCGCAAAGGCTTTCGCCGGTTAGTCGTTTCCTCGACTAAGAATAGAATGACAGCTGATCAACGATAGTCACAACCCACGACTAACGGCTCTTGACTAACCAGCTTCAACTCTGGCGCCTCGACTAAAGTTAACTCAGGTAAGTTTTAGTCGACTAAGGAAAAAGTTGAAGTTGCTTTAGTCGAAACTTTATTTCAATCACTTTTTAGTCGAATGATGCCCAACTCTGCCTGCAAGCAGTGGCAACCTGCAAGCCTCTCCCCTACAAGTTCCAAGTTTATTCCTCTTAGTTCCCGTGTGCCTTGGGCAGGGGCCGTCAGCTGTAGCCCTACGGATGAGTCTGGCTGACGGTCCCAAGACGAAACACAAATCTTTCTTTTCCTCCTCGATCCTCAAAATGCCAATCCACCTGCCCTGCACAGTACTCCAAAAAGCGTGACCGGCCTGAGGGATTACGGTTACGCCGAAGACGACGCCGGGGCAAGATTCCTTTACGTTCCGGAAATCACACACCCATCGGTTTCGGACGTAACAGATCACTCCTTAATTTTCAGCAGTAACAAAAGTTGTGTTTTAAAATTTGACGGCCCGGAAAGAATTTAATCTTGATAGAAGGAAATGTATCTTCTTCCTGTCGTATTTCTAATTACTAAGCAAAAGGAATGATGGACATATTTAGAATAACTAAGAGAAATGAAACATCTTGGGATACCAAATAATGGTACTATTTAAATTCTACATTGTCTGAAACATTTCATATTTATTGCATCGAAACAATTTAATTAAAATCGCCTCAATGAATCCAACAGGACTGTTTACAACGACGAATAACAAGCGCCTGCAAAGTACAGAGAAGTCTTCAAATTATATATTCATAATTCCCTGCTATGAAGGTTTCAAACGTCCGTTGCATTGGAATATAAATAAACACAACATCTCCCATGGACAACCACAACGAAAAGCTGACTGTAAATAATCACTCGCTTTTATCTTGCTTTATATTAATTAAAATTGATTTACCATCCTATATTCACTAGCCATTTTTCCTTCTTCGACATCTTGTTCAGATAAATATTAACAATAACCATATCAATAATTCGAATAGCATTTTACGTCCTATTTCGTTCGCCTAAAACATGTGTCCTAAAAAAGGAACTTCGGAACTATGCAAATAAATTATTATTTAATATCTACAATGCATATAAAAATTAGATACTTCAACTTCAATAGGATATTCAACAAATTGTAAATTTTCCAAAATTGATAGCGAAAAAGTTGCCAGACGCTTTTCTTAGCAGATTTGACGATCAACAACGCATCGAGCTGGCATTGCTAGGAGTTCCAAAACATTCCGTGGATCGAGTTTCACTGGATCGCAGACAACTGGTAGCAATTAATTCGATCTCCTCCTTTCTGCCTCCTCCTGTCCCCTACCTCTGTCACTTTCCACCAGTGTTCTTTGATTTCGTCCTATTGTTTTCCTTATCGATTTGTCCCCTTTTCTCCTCCCTATCGTTTTTTCCTTTCTTTCGCTGGCGCCCAACCTTTATCGCCTCCTCTGCCGTCGGGAGATTCACACTTCCCTGTTTCCCCTTGTTCTCGGCTGTTTGTTCGTTTACGGTGTTTATTTGAACTTTTTAATTAAAAACTCCGATCGCCCGAGTTGCCCGGCATTGAAACGGGACTGTTTGCGTCGTTGGCATCAATCGATGGTTGAAACAGTACGGAAAGTTACGACTTTAGGCTGTTTGAGGACTTCTTAACCGTAAGAAAGTCAATAATGCGAAGCCACAAGGAAATTCTGCCGAACGAGTTTCGCTGGCGTCTGACCAATGCGACGCTGTACTACTAGGGCTCAGTTATTGCTCTCACTACTGACACGCGTCTCGATTTCATCCCACCTTCAAAATACCATTGGATCGAGAGCTTTCAAATGGAATGAAATACTGTGTTTTAGTTATGTTCTGCTCGTCGTATAAAACCTGTATGAAAGAAATAAACGACAAATTTAGATGCTTGATCAAGAAACTTAATTCCAGGAAGTTTTCAAATCAACAAACTAGAGTTCGTCGTTGTTTCTTCATGTACGGGGTGAGTCTGGAGAAACAGAGCAATGTGTTAAATTGTTTTACGCGAATTAAATTACATGTTCAAAATAATATCCTTCAGCGTTCGTACAAGCATTTAAATGTTAAACAATACTTTTAAGTACCTCTTCAATCATTTCCAATGTAATCGATGCACAAGCTCTAGTCATTCGTTCTATTAAGTATATTCTTTGGAGTGGCCGCTGACCCGTGGTAAACATGGTTTTTAGGTAATTATTTACAAAAGGGCAGTCCTCGCAGATTTCGATGACCTTGGAATATGTTGACGGAGGCATGATTCTGAATAAATTTCTCCTATACACGTTACCGCCACTCGGCTTTAGTTTTCGAGATATTCGCAAAAAACTATGATCGGTAGTTGGTTTACATATTTTTTTATCCTAAATTTCCCAAAAGATGCCTCCCCTGCGCTAAACCATCTAACCCGAACCAACTACCGATCACAGTTTTTTGCAAATATTCCGAGAACTAAAGCCGAGCGACGGTAACATGTATAGGAAAAAGTTGTTCAGAGTGTTAACTTTGACAACATATTTCAAGGTCATCGAAATCGGTGAGGATTACCTTTTTATTAATAGTTACAGTTTTTTACATTAACTGGTTAACTGGCACGGTCTTTTTCATTATTCGAGCCCAAACTGGTACCATCGAATAATTCAGTGAATCACACAAAATTTGGTATACAGGGGTTTTTTGAGTCGCTGAACCGATTCCGGGGGTAATTTTTTTCATCTGACACCCCGAACCCCTAAAAAAATAGAATTTAGGGGTGAGTTTGTCAATTCTTTACTAAACCCTTTTTTATTTAAAAATTTTTTATTTGTGAAGTTTTCTTGTCTATAATTCGATTGCAGCAGTTACTTTTTTCAATGCCACCCCCAACCCCTAAAAAATAAGGGTTTAGGGGTTTAATTTTTTATTTTTTTTATTTTTAACGAAAAAGTTCCGAATAATTTTATACCTAATAAAAAATAAATAAAAATAAAAAATATATAAAATAATGCAAAAAAGTAAAAAAAAAAACGAAACAAAAAAGTGGAGTCTAAAATCTTTCCGTAACCTTCTCGTCGGTAGACTCTGGGGTCGTGAAATTTTCCCCAGCTAACTACGGGAGTAAGAGTTTACTTATGAAATAGAATACAGTACGAATAATTTATACAAATCCCAACAATTCGCTAGTCATTTTGGTTCGGCCATATTGAGTCTGCTATATTGAATTTTGCAATTCCAATGCCAAATTCAGATTCAGCGACCCCAAAAACCATTACATACCAAGTTTCATTCAAATCGGGTGAAAAACAAAAAAGTTATTCCATTTGATCATATATGATACATTGACAGAATTGGCCAGATTTTTGTTTGATCGTAAATGATACATTGACAGTAGGGCTGGGACTATTCGAATAATTTACTATTCGAATATTTTACAAGTATTCGAATGCTACGAATAAACTTCGAATATTTGAGTATTCGAATGTTATTATTCGAATACTATTCGAATATTTGAGTATTCGAATGTTATTATTCGAATACTATTCGAATAGTGATGTATTCGAATACCGATGTATTCGAATAGTGATGTATTCGAATACCGATGTATTCGAATAGTATGGTGCGAATTATAAATCAAGTTCTTTAGGTTCATTTTTTTAGAAGCATTTATTTAGTTTCAGTTGTGAGTTCGTTAGTTTGTCAGGATGAAATCTTGTAAGCTAATTTTGACCCACTTCAACATATCCGATCGGCTTGAAACTTTGCACACATCTGTAATTCCGATGACAATACAATATTTTCACTAAAAAGCATGAAATACTTTATGGTGAAATTTTTTTTTAAAAACAAGCTTTTATTAAAATGTACTAAAAAGGAACCAATAATTTTGATACCGGCCGATATGACTGCCTGAGAAGAATTCCCTCATAGGGTGGATGTACCAGTAAATGAACACGTACCAGTGAATGGACATTTTATATTAAAATGAGTAAAATAAGTTATTAAAATAAGTAACTAATTAATTAGAGACTTCTTTTAATTTCTTGCTTCATATCCAAACAATTTTTGCAATCAATCGCGCTGGAAACATAATTTTATAAAAGTGTTCATTCATTAGCCTTAACCCATACAGCACACTTCGTTGCGGCAAAGTTGCAGGATGCTTGCAGTAACCTTGCGTCGTTGCATGGTTGCAGCGCAATGTCGATGTATGGTTGCTGCGACGTTGCCGTGCAACATTGCACGGACCGGACATAGAATTGTTGCTGTATAGTTGCGGCATAGTTGCGTTGCAATCTTGCACTGCAAGTATGCCGCAAGTATGCCGCAAGGAGAGTGTGCTGTATGGGAAGTGTTCATTTATTAGTACTTTTTTATTTTTATTATTTTATAATTAGTTATAGGGTAAACGCACCAATAAATGAACACTTAAGACTAATGAATGAACACTTTCATAAAATTATGTTTGCAGCGCGATTGATTCCACGTGCTTCAAAAATTGTTTGGATATGAAGCAAGAAATTAAAAGAAGTCTCTAATTAATTAGTTGCTTATTTTAATAACTTATTTTACTCATTTTACTCAAATATTCGAATAGTATTCGAATACTTAAATATTCGAATAGTATTCGAATACTTGGATATTCGAATTATATTCGCCAAATAATTGAGCAACTGAAGTATTCGAATACCGAAAATTCGACAAATAGTCCCAGCCCTAATTGACAGTTAACCGTGTTATGCCAAGGCGCCTGGGGTCGAGATTCTGGATAGAATCTCGGGGTGCTCCGGGTCGTCCTTCACAGTCGTCGTCCAGCGGGCTTCGAAAGGTTCGGGTGATAATGCCGGGACGAGGATATTCGGTTGGAAACCGAAGGTAGGGGATCGTTGCGGGTTAAAGAGTTAGAACTCACCGTAAGGTTAACAAGTTTATTCTGTCCCGATCTGGGTGACAGGAGTACTATTTTGCGTATGTCTGTTATTAATCTGTCCTCGCTCGTAGTTTGTACAGTGTCTTATAGTTAGTCCGGGGCGAAGCGGGGGCCAGCGGGGTCGCCGCCTTCGGCTCGCTGTTAGGCGTTTCGTCCGAAACGCTGAGGGTGCTCGCGGGTTGTTGCCCGCGCTTTGGCGCTCGCGTGTGCCATCGGAATGCGCGACGGTTGTAACACGCGGTCGTTGACTGGGTTACAACAACCGGTTAAAATTCCTACTGCTCCTTCTTAAATTTCTGAATTCAAAGTTATCTGAAGGCCATGGTGTCGTACAGTAGTGGTGAAGAGAATGTTTCAACTGTGAACGGTAGCAAAAGTAAAACTGTTCCATTAGAAAGAATTCCCATAGATTTGGGATCAACAGAATAGGTCAATAATATCAAATTAGTTACGTAGACATACAAAAATATGAGCTTTAACCTCTATTTTAACTACCAGTTCTGTATCTCGCGACCCACCAAGTATATACTTACTGTTCACCTTTTTTTTTCACACGAATGACGAGTCGCGTCGATCGTTGCCGCTCGTTCTTTTTTAATTGACACGCGATAAAAATGGGAACCATCGCTATTGGTCGGAACCTCACGACATATCGACCAACCTCGCTCTTTTTCGACCACGTTTCCTATTTTGAGCGCCTCTTTTTACAGCCACGCGTAATGGAACCGGTAGAATGGGCCAGCCTCTTGTCAAAAATAAAAACTGCCGATAAAAAAACGATGGGTCGACGATCAATGAATGCAAGTGGCACCGTTAAATTTTTTCGATGTCAACCCTGTCTGTTCCCCTCTGCCATCTCACTCTTTACCTATACTCGAGCTAATTTTAGAAGGAACTAATTTCGCGCATGTTGAATGAGCTATTCGACTGTCGCGAGGTCTCTGTTCCCCCACTTTACCACCCAGGCTTCCCCCTCTCCTTGCACCATTCCGATTCTCTTTCACATACCGGGTAACCAAATAAAATGTGTATAACATTTTCTAATTTTTTTGACACATTCAACAAAAAGTCGAAACACGCGGTATATACGAAAGTGGCGCCACGCCAATGCTTTCGGCGCAGAACGGATGCGCAGCCGAAAGACCATTGGTGGTGGCATAGCCAATGAGCGCCAACATGCGCAGAACCGATCTAAACTCGTCGTTCGCCAAGTTACTTCTTAAATTAGCTCGAGTATATTTGAATGCGCAGTTCAAAATGTCAAACCTTGTAAACGGTTCGTAAAAGAATAAATGAATGTAAATACAAGTGAAGGCAATAAAATTGTGGAGTAGGTGGAGTTCCCTTAACGCCAGACGATACCTGATACCGGACATTAGCTATATCTGTGACGTTTGAAATGCTACTGAACTGTTATTCCGCGTAATCCGTAGAGGGGGTAGAAAAAAAAAACAGAATTAGATTTCGACGCGTTCTAGTCGCGTGTGTGCAACTAAGAAGATTAATGTAATATTATATCTTTCTTCTTACTTGAGAAAAACTTTAAGCCCCCGGCGCTGGGGGATCTCCCCTAAGGTTACTATTTTTAATAGTGGCCTGAAGAAGGGGTCGAGAAATATTGAAGCGCAAGGGGTCCATACCGATGTGAATAAATATTACGACGAGCCTGTCTAACTTCTCCTAAAAACGCTAGACCGATTGCGGGCGATGCGACATAAATATCGCGTGCTAAGAAAGGAGATGCATACATAATTCAAGAGCGTGCAGCGGCTACGCGGGGACAGTTAATGGCCCGCTGTCATGCTTTGGGGAACAGCGGGCTAATCTACTTACCACTGATCAATAATTAATAAACCCAATTAAATCTGAGCTTCGAGGGGACAGGGCTATAGTCGCCAGACGAGTGCTAAAGCAACGCCAGCTTTGATGTACAAAGCATTATGTATTCGTTCAGTGTGGCGCGACGCAACCGTGCACGAGGCACGATAACCCGAAACGGAATTTCTTAAAAGCAACCCGAATCCTCTACCTTCTGTGTTCCCTGTTAACCCTTCAACTGGGAAGGACGAGGTAATTTTTAATTCGAGAACGCCTCGGGGCAGGTCGTCGCGAGGGTTCAGCTCTATAAATTCTAGAGCGCAGATTCCTTTTCCAGGACCATGAGGCATGACCTTTTTTGTATATCTGAAAAGAAATAGATTGAACGAGATGGAGACGCGCAGTCAGCGATTCGGCGTTCCCGGCAGCGCGAAAGGTGTTTCCTGACGTAGAATAGGAGCAACGATAGCCATCGATCAGAATATCAAGTTCCCTGCGCGAAAATAAATGCCCATATTGCTTGGAAGCTGGATGAAATGGATTCCTACGGGAGATTGATGTAATTCATCGGTCCACTCAATGCGTACAATTTTTCCACGGTTCCCTTTTCTTCAATGGTGCTTTTACGGCGCCTCGGCGCTCTTTTATTGTCATGCACGCCTTTTATCGAGACTTATAGAGACTTGCAGAGATGTACAGCAGTGGTCAAAAGTATGTTTAACCTGTGAACGGTAACGAAAGTGAGCTGGTCACATTAGAAAGAATTATACCGTAAACTGGGGTGACTTTGCCCACTTTTGAACTTCAAATAACTTTTTTAGCACTCCTAGTGCATTAAATTTTTTTTTGCAAAATACTATCGTCGAGGAAGGGTTACAGGTTGATGCTGTGTACACCGACCTGCGTAAGGCTTTCGACTCTGTCAACCACCCCATACTTTTTTCTAAGCTTTTCGCACTTGGTGTGCATGGTAGTCTCCTGGATTGGTTGTCCAGTTACATAACTGATAGGACTCAGATCGTTAAAGTCGGGGATTGCCTCTCTAAGGGAATTGCTGTCCGCTCTGGTGTCCCTCAGGGATCTCATTTGGGACCACTTCTATTTATCTTGTTCATCAACGACATTTCTGATGTCTTTATGAGCAGTAAGTTTTCTCTCTATGCTGATGACCTTAAGATTTATCGTCCTGTAACGAGTGTTGAAGACGCGGTATTGTTACAGCTAGACTTGGAAAGGCTTACCTCGTGGTGCACCAAAAATAAACTCCATTTTAATGTATCTAAGTGTCATATTATTCGTTTTAGCCGGAGTAATACTAAAATTATTTACCCTTACTCTCTTGACAATACAACATTATCGTCCGTCAACACCATACGTGATCTCGGTATTCTTTTTTCAGACGATTTGTCCTTCCATGCGCATTATCTGATGACTGCGAATTCGGCATTTAAAGCTCTCGGTTTCATTTACCGCTACTCTAAACACTTTTCTAATATTAATACTCTCTTGACACTTTATAAGTCTTTGGTCCGTTCGATCTTAGAGTATGGCTCTGTTATCTGGTCTCCATATTATAAAAAGCATATAGCGTTAATCGAGAGTGTACAACACAAGTTTCTTAGATTGGTTTCGCGCTATACTGATATGCCGATGTCTGTTTATTGCCACAACTACGAGCCCATTATGTCGCGTCTCGGTTTATTGTCTCTTGAACGCCGTCGTATTTCAGCCGATCTGCTATTTATATATAGAGTAATAAATCATAGTATCGCCTCCCCTGACATCCTACGTATGCTGAATTTTCATACTCCTTCTCGTCATCTCAGAAGCCATACTCTTTTAGCACTTGCACAGCATCGCACTCTTTACGGCCACTACAACTGTTTCAACCGTCTCTGTGTAACCGCGAACCGTTTTTGCGACACACTCGACTTTTTTAATTATTCTTCTTGCTCTTTTCAACGTAAGGTTAACTTAATGATTTTCTGAATGTAACGCTTGGCTTTCTCCTCAATCCGCTTTATTTAATGTATCATACTTTCTGTTTTTGTTTTTTCTGTATTTTCTAACATACTTATGTTCCGTCACAACCTTGTAATAAAGGGTTTTTACCCGTTGATGTATATAAATAAATAATAATAAAAATAATTATACGGTAGATGGCGCGTAGATTTAAATAGGCTTTTAAAAAAAATTCTTTACTTAAACGGACGCTTTTAAAATTCCAAAAACATGGTGGGCAAAGTTACCCGCTCAGTTGGGGTGTCTTTGCCCACGTCAAATTTTACAGTGAAAACATGCCTAAAACTCATTATTGTGTTATGATTGAGCAATCGTTCTTATTCTAATGGATACATAAGACTAGTATTATCAAAACATATGTTCTTTAAAAAAAATTTATTTAAAAAAAGCCGAAATGTCGTCGCAGAATGTATGTTTGTTTCTAATATTTGGATCATATCAAATATTTAGCTTTGTGTAACAATTTTGTACGAGATTTTAAGGCTTATTTTCTCTTATAGGGGTGCTGTAGGAAAATAAGTGGCATTGAGTTACCTACTAGATAAAATAATATGTTTATTCGATTTCGTTCGTCGCTAGTCGATCGCTCGCTCTCGTGGAACTGCCGGGCCACGCTTGGCTCCTCCACGCCGGAATCACCCGCGGCTCTCTCAAGGGCGAGGAGAGGTCGCGCTTCGCGACCGTTTGTTGTGGTCCGAGCTGTCCACGAACCCGCTACATTGTGTTTTGCTCGCAACATCTCTCAACAGTACAAAGTTCGGAGATCACAAAATTCACTTGGAAAAAACATTTTGTTTGTGTAATTTTTTACTCTGACTGAATAATCACCATATGATTCAAGTCGCTATTGTTTTCTTTGTTAGACCTTGGAGAAATTATTGCTATCGATTACAAAACACCATATGTTCTAATTACTTCACAATAAAATAAAATAAAGTTTTTCCGAAAGGTGGGCAATGTCACCCCGGCGGGCAAAGTCACCCCAGTTTACGGTATCTTAGAATTCAAATCCCATAGATTGTGGGGTGCTAGAATAGGCCAGTGGTACCAACGGAATATTGGCCGAGTGCAGAAGTTTTGATGGGTTTTGCGATAAACGAATAGATTGCGCTATCTGTGCAGCCGATCAACGTTCAACCTTTCAGTAACCTCTTCTGATAAGCCTCGCTGAAAATGTATTCCAGGTAAGTAGAAGTTGAATATCCAAAAAAAATTCCAATATTCCTTTAATATCACTTTATCAAAATGTCGACTGTACTATGCAACGCTTATAAACTTGCTTCTTTAGAGGTAGAAATTTCAACAGATTTTCTTAGTATCAATATAGGTACGAAATATTTTCACCTTAAACAGAAATGAGATACGAACGTAACGCGAGAATTCATTGAATTTCTAACGCGAGATTGTTCAAGCACCGGCGCATTCTTACGTCCAGGAATGTTTCGTAACTAGTCGATCGAAAACGCGAAAACTTTCGACAAAAGCGTTTATTTCCGTGCGGAGAACTGAAGATTAGAGGAAGCTCTGTAAATTACAATAGGCGAGAGACGGAACGGCAGCAATTCCGTCTGTCGTACAAAGGCGCCCGTATTAGACGTAACGCGAATTATGAAGTGAAAATTGCAAATATTACACGCAGTTCGAGGCGACGGAACTTCGTTGCAGTGTAATGAGACTGGGTCCTTCTAAACTTCGCTTTGTCTGCCGAATAAAATACACACGGCTACCTGCATCGCGCCTAATAATTTCAGAATTTCAGATCCCAGTACTATATTAAATGGAAACATATTGCTACACGCGTTTAATTGGCATTGATTAGTATATTCTCGAATTATTTAAAAATATTCATTGTTGGAAATTTGTTGTAATCTTTTTAGCGAGATGTGCTGCCTATCAGTGTTGAAATTGGGATTCAGAACAATTTTTTATTATTTCAAATTCCGACTGTTAAACTATTGTTTAAATTTTTGGGTGCGCGAAGTGTTTGTTCGTGTTGAATGATCATCTCCCATTTCTTCCTTACTTTATTAAAATTATAGAAACTGCAAAAAGTTCGTCCATAATGTATGAGCAGTATTCGCCTAATTTTTTAAATTAAATATCATTCCATGAAAATGAAGAATTTCAAACGAAATTATCGCAAGATTTATACACATTTCAAAAGTCCCCACAAAACACCCGCAAAAAATCGCAGAGCGATATACTTCAAGTCAGAGTTGGGCATTAACTAAATAAAAAATTATTTAAATAACGGATCAAATGAAAGACACTAACTTTACATTATTTGACGAACAAAGTTAATTTTAAAAGTTAACCCGGTGTAACTTCATTCGACACATGACGAATAATCTTTTTAACTTTCATTCGTTACTCGTTACTGTTCATTTAAATAAAAATTTTGACCATCGCTGCTTCCAGTGATATTGGTCCGAAAACCGCGTCCGATCATAGACAGACTACCTCCACTTAATCTGTTACGCGTCGCGTCTACCTTGTTACGAGCCGAGGCTGAGGGCAATGAGAATGGCGGGGCTGCGAGGCCGAGGATTGAATTTGTTTAGAGTTTTTGTTAGTAGCGGACGAACCGGGGTCTGGGAGCCGCTATAAGGAGGTTGGATGTCGTGGACGAACCGGGGGGTGGGTCTGGTATTATTCCCGGGAGCCACTAGGAAGGTAAGCACAGCTTTCACGGACGAACCGGGGTCTGGTATCCCCGGGAGCCGCTAGGAAGGTGGATATCGTGGACGAACCGGGGTCTGGTATCCCCGGGAGCCACTAAGAGGTAAGGAGGATATCGTGGACGAACCAGGGTCTGATATCCCCGGGAGCCACTAGGAATGTTAAAGTTTGCCTCGGTAAGTTTGTCACGTCCTGGGTGGAGAGGTTAGGACAATGACAAGGAGTTCTTGCCCCGCTGCCTCCAACGTACCGTCGCGCCCTAAGGCCGGCCGGATTACGCCGCAATGGAGTAAACTGTGCGGGGCGGGTGGATTGGCTTTAAAGGATCGAGGAGGAAAAGAAGAGTGCGTTTCGTCTTGGGACCGCCAGCTAGACTCATCAGTAGGGCTACAGCTGACGGCCCCTGCCCTTTTTTTTTTTTTTTTTTTTTTTTTATGAATGTTTATTTGTGGCTGGTGGTTCGTTTACAGTGGTGAAACTATAATAAACCAATAGTTTTCGTTTCTTATTGGCCATAAGACTTAATTGTGCTACACTTTTTCAGTCTCTGATATTTCGGGTTTAGAATCACAATAGTGGTTGAACGCACTGCTTGTTCTATTTACATTTGGTTTATAACTAGCCACTTGACTTAAGCCGTAAATGGGTGCTTGTATCACGGGTTTTTGTACATTTTATGTTTCTTAAGCTACTTATACATCTAATTACTATAACTACTGGACGGCACACATATCCGTGTTAGCCACGGACGAATAGTTTCAAGAAGATATAATATAATATAAAAATATCGTAGTATTCTACTTGGGCAGTCTTTGTGTTTATCTTGTTGCCTTACACTTAATTTTGTACTCTGATGATTGCTGTATTGCATTTGCTCTTTATATTACAGTAACTTATATAGGAACATATTAATCATATTAAGCTAAATGCGCTCTTGTGCACCTCCATTCATACCATATCTACAGCCTCATTCACACTCTTCCGCATACACACTGTATTCCTACGATCTATTGTACATGGTTATTGCTCGCGTGACTTTACATTTTTCATTACTGGGACCTTTTATGTTTTATGTGCGTTTTTAATCTACCTATCGGTCCTTATGCTATAACACTTGTTATCTGTAGTAAAAGCATTTTCAATTGGGAGTCAGCCACCAGTATCTTTCTTTATCGATATTTCTGTATTCCGTATGGTCCCTGCCCTAGACACACACGGGGACACAGAGGATATGATTTCGGAACTTGTATATATACGAATGGATTGGAGATTGAGAACTAGCGAGAAGATTAGACCTCTGGTGGCGCTCGCCGACACTAAGTCGCGATACCGTGGTGGGGCCGAGACGTCACAACTTTATAATATGATACACCTTGAGCGGTAAAGGAGTATCTATGTAGGTTGGTCTCGAAGAGGAAATTCAGATGATGATTGATTCAAATAAAAGAACTCTGAATTAGAAATAACTAATTATATTCTATAAGTTCAGTCTTTTACAATTGTTTCAGTGTTTGTTTATCGCGGTACCTAAGTCCACCTCTCGGTTTTAACGCACTGAGAAATGCGGGGGTCTCAAAGAGTTTAATGATTACAACACCTATCAGCAACTCTACGTACTGTATGGTTAAAGTTGAAATAATACTTGAAGGAGAATGTTACTCGATCCCGTAAGACTCTTTCGTCTAAACGTACTAAACTTGAAATGAGCCCCCGAGTGTGGATTCGTGGCCCTTTTTATACTGTGAAATTCGGCTAGAAAGTAGAGGGGATACGAGTGCCTTCATTGAATATTAGGTTTTCGGGGAAAACTCGGTTGCATCACACCACTGCAGGAAACGGTGACCCTGCCGGGTCACGTGCATTCCGGACACCCGAAAGGGTTAAAAGGTCAAAGATAGATCTGCGTACGTAACAGCCTCGTACTCCCGTCGCTAACTATTTCCCAAATATGTATTACCTTCTCAGCGACGAATAAACGACATGGCGGCCCTACTGGGAACAACCAGATAGCTTCTTCAAACGCCCACTAGAACTCAACAATTGTCAATTTCGCGTGCCGTATCTCAAACTTACGAAAGTTTCCCGGGGCGCCGCGCCGTTACACGGGGCCAACATCCACGGGCGCAGAGCCGGGGCGTTCCCCTTAAAGCGTCCTCAATTTCGCAACAAAGGATATCACGGCTCGAAAGAAATGCAATTAATGTCAAAGGGCGCATCGAGGGAATCGAATCTTGGAGAGCAGCCACTTGTTTGTACAGGGGGTGTAATTTGCGCGATATCACCGGACGAAAGGCCCCGTTTAACCGTCGGCCACGTCACAGGACAAAGCGTTCATTAGTGTGGCCAGGGCAAAAGGAAAGGGTGGAGCAAGGGCTGTGGGAACGTCCGCGATGGTTAAAGCGAGCCGACCCTATTATTCGAGTGGAAGAAATAATATCTGAACCGTCATCGAGCCGCGCCACCAGCGCCATGTCTCTTTCTCCTCGTCCGATGTCCCTTCGTTCCACTCTCCCTTCCTTCTTCGTTTTCTTCCTCGTCTAGGGCAGATACAGTTCCCTTGATACGGGAATTCCGAATTCGTCGCAGGTCTCCCAAACACGAGGTGCAATGAAATTTCGTGACGGCAGGGAAGAAAGGAGATGGAGGACTGAGGGCATCTCGCAGCTACCCTCGAGATAGGATCTTTCGTTGAGTCGACAAAGGAGGATCGCGTATTATCGTAATTATATCTCTATCCAATGGAGGCAGTGGCGATGTGTAGGAGCGAAGACGGCGCACGGGACTTTCGCGTTAGTATCATAATTTACGGCTAATTAGGGGATTGCTGCCCGGATTGTTGGATGGAAGGAAACACCGTGAAAATTTGATGTTTTATGTATTGCTTAGAGTTTCCCTTGGGGGTGAGATCGAATTGGAAACGTATTGATGAGTATCAATATTAATTATTGAATACCAATAAACAATATACGATAAAGAAATGAACTGTTACGCTATCCGCGATCGGTAATTTTATACCAGAGTTGGGCATTAACGAGATAAAAAATTATTTAAATAAGAATCAAATAAAAGTTACTTTAACTTTAGATTATACGACGAATAAAGTTAACTTTTTTGTTCGATGAGAATTTATTCGACGAAGAAAGTTAATTCTTTTATTCGACGAATAAAGTTAACTTTTTTGTTCGATGAGAATTTATCCGACGAAGAAAGTTAACTTTTTTGTTCGATGAGAATTTATCCGACGAAGAAAGTTAATTTTTTTATTCGTCGTGAGTTTCAACTTCAGCATCGAATAAATTGTCTAACTTTAACTGTAACTGCTGTTAACTTTAAGTTAACTCGGGTTAACTTTATTCGACACATGACGAATAATTTTTTTAACTTTTATTCGTTATTCGGAATTTTATTTAAATAAACATTTTTCCCATCTCTGATTTATACGCACCAAGCCAGTGAAATCTACATTGTTTATAATTCATGCTACGTATAACTTAAAATTGCTGTGTCCCAACAACAATTGGTTCGCGACTCTCTGTTTATTAAAGGTACATTCTCGTGTGATCCCTTAAAAAATTTAGGACTTTTTTAAAGAAAACTGTAACAGATAAGGTAAAAAGTCTTTTTGGTATTGATTTATACATATTTTAAGATCATACATTTTTTTATTTATTATTTTTTCTCCGATGTAACCTTGAGGTACCTATAACTCTAGCGGTCATAAAAACACAGTGTACATGATATTTATTCAAGATTACATCGGACAAGGAACAATAAAAAAAAATTTTATCATCTTAAAACATGTATAAATCAATACTAAAAGACTTTTACTCTATGAATTACAGTTTTCTTAAAAATAATCCTAAATTTTTTAAGGGTTTATACGAGAATGTATCCTTAAAACTGTTTTTCATATTCTGGAGATGTAAAGTATACCAATAAATTCTGCAACGCCCCTTTACACTTTTACAGTCCTCCCACAGATATATATAACATTCAATATCCACGTATTATTTGATTTTTAACCGACTTCAAAAAGGAGGAGGTTATGTATTCGACCCGTATGTATGTTTTTTTTTTATGTTTGTCCCCTCATAACTCCTCAGCATATGGACCGATTTTGATGATCTTTCTTTTATTCGAAAGAGGATGGTGCCCCGTTGGTCCCATTCTACGCGGAATCAATATTGGCCCAATATTTTACCAGTTATAGTTAATAATAATTTATGTTTGTCCCCTCATAACTCCTCAGCATATGGACCGATTTTGAGAATCTTTTTTTTATTCGAAAGAGGGCGATGCCCCGGTGGTCCCATTCGAGACTAAATCAATATTGGCTCAATATTTTGCCAGTTATGGTTAATAATAATAATTTATATGTTTGTCCCCTCATAACTCCTCAGCATATGGACCGATTTTGAGGATCTTTTTTTTATTCGAAAGGGGGCGATGCCCCGGTGGTCCCATCCTACACTGCAGCAACATTGGCCCAATATTTTGCCCGTTATGGTTAATAATAAAGACTATTGTCACCTAATTATTATTATTTTATGTACGTACGCGCATATCTCCTGAGCATGTTGTGTCAATATATATAAAACTAAAAAGTTAAAAATAAACAAAATTTAAAAAAAAATTAAAACCGACTTCAAAAAAAGAGAAAAAAGAAAATTGCACTATAAAGTAAAAAATAATTCTTTCCCTTATTTAATCTACGACTCATATTTTTCAAGTCGGTGCCTTATCATTTGCACTGTGTAAATCTGGCGCCGGCTTAAAAAATATGAGTCGTAGATTAAATAAGGGAAAGAATTATTTTTTACTTTTTAGTGCAATTTTATTTTTTATTTTTTTTTTTTGAAGTCGGTTTTAATTTTTTTTTTATACATATTAAAATCTCGCGTTATTTCGATTTTACAAATCAAGATCTCTCATCATTCAGATTCCATGAATTAAACTGTGAAGAATTTTAGGTCCTACGAGCCGAAATTTCGCGACGTTTAGCTCGCACAAATTAAATTCTCACGTGGCTTGCCTGTCGCAAATGGCAGTTCCGTGTCGTTTCGGTTTTACAAGACAATATCTCGCGTTGTTAGAGCTTCGCAAATTAAAATCTCGCGCGGGACGTTACCATGAAACGTCTGTCGAAGTGTACACATCGAAAGCACCATCGCCATACGAAATGCCAACACGAGAAGTGGAAATTCATATTTCTCCGCGCGCAAATAAAAAGTTACTTTCGCCGCGAGCTTTATCCTTTACCGGAGCCCCAGAGACAGCCTCGTAAAAGAACAATGCAGATGGAGGGAGCAGAAGTCGCATATGCTATTCTGCCTCTGGGGCGCGGGCATATAGGCAAAAGTCGCTCGTCGCCCTTTATTTTTCCGATAGTAGCTAACGGGCTGTGTGGGATCAACGCGATCGAAGAATATGAAAGTAGAAGGGCGGCTCGCTGGCGACGTTCCCCCTGTGCTTGCTCCCTTAACGCTCGACGAGTCGGAATGAATGACTGATTCAGTCGAGAAACGAATAATTCGAGAGAACACCTACAATTTCCAATCCTTTGACGTTCCCACTTCTCGGGAGCAGTAGTTTCGAGTTAGCATGATGAGATATATTGCAATTTTACTATACAATAACTTTATAACAAGAAACACTTCTACCCGCATACAATATATTTTAAAGAATACTATTTCGATGGGTTCCTTCGCGTACCTATAGGAATTGAGGGGAACGAAAAAGCTGACAGAATTGCAAAAGAGATTGCCAATTTATTTAATGGCAACTCAAGTATACCTGCCTACCACAAATAAATTCTGAAATCATTCAACAAAATTCTTAAAGAACTTTGGAACATTCCTTTGAAAAATTCACATAGTACAGGAATGATATTTATGAAGCAAGTCCAGCATTATTGTTTCATAGAAAACACGAAGTACTAACAAGACTGAGAATTGGTCATACAACCTCACACATGCCTACCTGCTGAAAAAGGAAGGTCACACAATAAATTTAATTGTACACATCATCACATCTTGCCTGAAATATCAACGTGAATGAAGATTATACCAACTCAACGTAAATCCTACAGAAGTGACTCGGACTGCAAATTCATGCTCAAGTTATTAAAATTCTTGAAACATGTTAAAATTCTCCATTTAATTTAATTTAATATCTGTGTCTACCTTCATTTTTATGTAAACTAACACGGTTGCTAATGACCCGAATCGGTTGATGCAACCTTAAAAACAAAATGAAAGAAAATATAGTTCAAACAATTCATGTCTTATTCTTCTAAGAATACACCCCCGAGAACCAAATTTTTCACTCGCCCATTCTCCTTTTAATTGATTTCCTTGCACGTGTCCACATTCCCCGAAGCAGTAAACATCCCCTCACAGTACCTACCGTTCAGAATAAGGGCAGAAAAATGCGTGGAAATAATTTGCATACAGAAGACCAGACGGGGGATGCAAGGAGTGCAACACTAATTCCAACGATTACGAGCGTAATAATAATAAGTGGCGATAGTTTGTTTTCCAAAGTGATCATAATGGAAACGATTATGAGACACACGTCTCGTGGCGACAAGCTTCGCACGTACCAGGCCGCGTTTCAATTTTTTAAACATCTCCAACAAAAACCCCAACGGTTAAGACGTTTTTAAACCGCCTCGCCGAACGGCGAAAGTTTTATGAGAAGCCGCTGCCTCAAGAATAGTTTCCCGTGTAAACATGCAGCAGCGATCCTTCGCCTTTCCTTTTTTCATGTCTGCCTCGACTTGCTGCTGCCACGTATTTGCGACTTCGTAAACTATACCTACATGTGCAAATTGTGTTTTTGGAGAAAGCAGATGTATGGAAGATAATACCAGTGAATGTCATTGTGCAGTTCTTTACTGTTGGACATGCCTGTTCCTAGAAACTAATGTGTAATAATGTATAACTTTTGTAATCCTAATTATTTCGAGAAGTATGGCTTTAGAAGAAAGAAAATCCTATTCAGCATTTTCACCCTTTGAAATCACTAACCCTTTGTTCCACCCGTCCTCCCTCTCTTCGTATTTCGAAAGTCCAGTTTCTCTTGGCTCAAGCGGCATATAGGCAGCCAAGCGTGCTCGTCAATCATTCTGCTTGCACAAACGTTTCGACTGTAGGGCGATACGCTGGAAGGGCTTGCGCAAATGGCAGAAGAATGATTGAACGTGTTTGATTTCACCTCGTCAAGATTGACAGTTGGGGAATGGCGTCGACAGTGTATATAAGTGGACAGTATTCAGTTTATTTAAAAGGTGTCATAATGAGTGAAGACACTAAAGCAAAAGGATTTTGGGGTGAATTTACAGGAATGTGCAGGCGCACCGATTATTCTGCTTTGCAAAAAAGTATTCTGATATAATTGTGAAAGTGAAGGAGAAGAAGATGAATGTTATCTTAAACCAAATACTTATCACCAAATACTTATCACGAAATGCTTCATTGGTGTCGTGAAAATTTTAGTAGGGAATAGAATAAAGTTTGGGTAAATTAGAAATTTTGAACTGACGCTACTGACCCTAATGGAGAATATAATTTAGTATCCATGTACAAGCGAAAGTTTGAGACATTGTCTAATTTGGGCTTCAAACATACAATATTACTTGAAAGAAAGTTTATGAGTATGCCAAAAATATGGTAATTTGTTGAAAAGGAGCAGTTCCTTCATTCATTTCGTGTAGAGTAAAGAGATTTCACAGAATAATGTAGCAATGCTGGAATAGCATGTATATAAAAATTTTAATTTTCAATTTTCTTTGATCATCACTGTAAATAATCATGGAGTGCCAAACGTGCTTGATCGTCTATGGGACCATTTCACTCTCTGTGTAATATAAAATATAAAATATAAAAGTATTAAACGTTCTTCTAAATATTGAACTCCTCATTTTCCATAACGTGTAATTAACTAATTAATATCGCCTGGTGCTTCCCTCCCAACATGTGCTTATTCGTAGAAATATCCACTTGAGTAAAGTTTGCACAGAGCGGTCTATGGCCCACAATCGATACTGTGCGTGTAACACAACTGCATCCTCGAATACATTCGCAATGGCAGAAATGGGACGTCTAAGCTGCATCTATGGGCTTTCCATGGAAGCCATTTAATGCATCCGAGAAAATCGTTGTAATAGCGAGGCGAGGACTGTCGTTTCATTCATCTATGGTGATTTCAGACTAAAGTGCCGGTATCCGCCATTTACCATATACGCGTATTGTTACATGGAAAGTTGCTACATGTGTTAAAATATAAAATGTAACAGGCTGTTATTTCTGAGATCGAGAAATATATGTTTTGAAGGTTACATTTTTGTTTCAGTATCTGGTAATATATTGATTAACAGAAAAGTGAGATAAAATGTAGCAGCAGATCTTAATGTAACTTTATTTTTAAACGATATTATTCAGCTTCGATCCTCTCTTTGTTCGTTTGTTTCTTTATGAACCGTCATGTACCTATGTACAAATAGTAAAACTAAAACTTTGCAGGCGATCATAGTATATCACCGTCGACATTGTAGTACAAGAAAATAATTATTTTTTAGTTTTTACTGCATTTTAATTTAGTTTTTTGTGCATTTTTATTTATTTAATGTATTTCTCGATAATTAATTGAACATTTTATGCACCGTTCTTGGAAGTGTTTTTTCACCATCTTAGTTGAATAGGTATTCTTGGCAGATGGTGAGATATTAAATTTAATGGGATATTTCTATAAAATATTTGTTCAATTTTAGGATGCTTCAATTTCACAACTGTAGAAATAACAACCAATCGATAAATTTGAATTTCCAACTATTCCAGAAGCCTGGAATTGTGTTTTTCTACACGTTAGTTACTTAAAATTGCATCAGCCTGTAGAGCTCCACATAGGCACTATCATCTCAATTCCATCCACACATCACATGTACCGTTTCTTCACTGATCTCCCATAAATAAATTATTGTTCAAATGCAGTCCATCGGTTAAGTAGCCATGCAAATGTACCTTTTCCCTCCACATCGAGAAAGACATTTTCCTAGCAAAAATAATTCGTCACTGTTCAGAGCAACGGTCCTCCGTCTATTGAATTTTTCCAAATAAAAAAAAGGGGGTAAGAAGAAGAAAAAGAGGAAGTGGGAAAGTAGAAGCCAAGAGGAACGAAGATTACAGATGCCGGAAGACTTTGTGATTATCTGGTAGAAGTGAATGTAATTTTCGCCGACTTTTGCGAGCCACCGGATCGCGACAGGAAACGACCAGAAATAACTTACACTGCATATCCACCGCCGAAGGTGGGGAAAATCGACGGTACTCGGAAATAGATTTATCAAAGATGAAGTGGTTTCTATAGTCGAGCATCACGCGGATCGAAACTCTTGAAGGAAAAGAGCAGACGACTAAACAGAGTTGAGGGTAAGCGAAGAGTCCTTGTAAAAAACACTGTAAGTGCCAAAAGTCAAATGTTTCAGGAGAGAGAAAAAACCTCCCTGACTTTAAATTATTTACGAAATGTAATCTGTTTCGATTGCTAAATATTCTTAAGTAGGTATATCTACAATAACCCAAATGCATCACAAAATTTTCTATTTCTTGGATTAATATAGTCAAAATTCATGAAAAAAAGAATCGTATTTGTAGAAAACCCTGTATGTGCCACCTATTATTTGCGAATGTGCCATTCATTTAAATATGCCACCACTGTAAGTGCCAATCCTGCCTTGTCCCTAGCCAATTGGCTCTTACATTGTTTTCTACAAGGAAGTTTCTACAGTGTTTTCTAAGCGCGTGGAAAAGGTAGAAACGAAGTTGTAGATGCCTGCAAGAAAGAGGAACATAGTAGTTGTTTACGCAGGTATTGGAATCAAGGGAGAGCCGGGGATCGGGTTACGGCGGTGTTGCTCGTTCATCAGTGATCGGTGGAGCGCGGACAAGAAAAGGTGTGTGAACAACTGGTTGCAGAAAAAAGACGGACGAAATCTTAGACGCGTGGAAGCGGGACAAGCGAAGTTGTTTACGCCATGAGGGAAAAAAGGGTGCGCCGAGGCTTGACCTCAGCGAACTAGTTTTTTGTCTGTGCCGGATGGGATGGATGGAGGGTAAAAAGGTGTGAAGAAGCTAGAGAAAGGGGTGACGGCGTCAGACGAGTGCAAGGAGGATGGTCGATGCTGTAGACAAACGAGAAGAGGATGGACAAGCCCGTAGACGAGTGGGAAAAGGACAGGCGAAGTCGTACAGGCTTGCAGAAAAAATAGGTATGTACAATCGTACGCACGGAAGAAGAAAGCAGACTTGAGGATCGAGTTATGGCGGCCTCCTTTATCGTCGGTGCTCACTGAGCCGATGGCAGAAAAGTGTACACAACGAATAGTTAGGGAAGCAAGGTAGACGAAGTTTTACTGTGCGTATAAAAAGGAGAGACGAAGTCTTAGTCCCTGTAAAAAGGACATACGAGGTCCTACGACCTCGCGTGCAATGAAGATGAACGAAGTTACACGCGCGGCGAACAAGAAGGCGTGTATTTTCGCGAGCACATTTCTGATTAAATAAATAAGTAGTATCGCTGCAGCTGCCAGGCGAGGATTGGAAGCCGATTACTCGTGCACACCCCTGGCCAGTGTACAGTTTTAGGCAGACGTTCCTAAAACCTCACCTAGCGAAACCTTCACTTCGATAATTAAAGAAATTTCCCGTTTCAAACTAAAAACAATCCGTGTCAACGTACAAAAATACTCCGCGTAAATTCCACGTTGGGTGATCCACCACGTGCTCCTCAGTAGCACGTGTTCTGTGTAACATGAGGCATTGAGAAGAAAAACGGACTAACCCACGTTTACTGCAACATTGAATTAGTAGAAGTACAGTACGCACTCGTTATAAGCCCGTTTCTACCATGCGTTGTACGCCCGGCGACTATCCTCACCATTTCTTGGAATCCTTCGGACGAGAGTGAGAGAACCCGAGAACGAGCGAGAGGCTCTTACGTTTCCTCTCGCTCGCTCTTGGGTTTTCTCACTCCGGCTATTGGCCGCGCGGAATAGTGTCCACAACGCGCCGTACACCCGCGGCCAGCCCCGATCGTCGGGCTTATAACGAGTGAGTACTGTAATTTATTCCAATAGCCTGTACTACTTAATCATATAAAGTAGGAAGAATTTTTTTTTTAATTTAAAACTATACTGTATAACAAAATCGCTTGTTGCATTGAAATTTTGTGATCACATCTGTGTGCAACACTTATTAGATTAAAGGGAAAATTAATTATGTCTTCATTAGGAAGCATTTCGAATAGTATCAGAAGTTAATTAAAAAAAAAATTAAAACTGACTTAAAAAAAAAAATAAAATTGCACTAAAAAGTAAAAAATAATTATTTCTCTTATTTAATCTACGACTCATATTTGTTAAGCCAGCGCCAGATTTACACAGTGCAAATGATGAGGCACCGACTTGAAAAATATGAGTCGTAGATTAAATAAGGGAAAGAATTATTTTTTACTTTTTAGTGCAATTTTCTTTTTTTTCTTTTTTGAAGTCGGTTTTAATTTTTTTTTAAATTTGGTTTATTTTTAACTTTTTAGTTTTATATATATTGACACAACATGCTGAGGAGATATGCGCGTACGTACATAAAATAATAATAATTAGGTGACAATAGTCTTTATTATTAACCATAACGGGCAAAATATTGGGCCAATGTTGATGCAGTGTAGGATGGGACCACCGGGGCATCGCCCTCTTTCGAATAAAAAAAAGATCCTCAAAATCGGTCCATATGCTGAGGAGTTATGAGGGGACAAACATAAAAAAAAAAAAAACATACATACGGGTCGAATACATAACCTCCTCCTTTTTTAAGTCGGTTAAAAATTATGCGTGCACTGGCAAAAACGCCTCCAAAATAGGATGCTTTTGAACCGGTATTTTTTAGATCGCCTATTTCTCCGATTACCGAGTACTAGGGCCAGTGCTGGACTCATCAATGAGCCAAATAAGCACGTGCTTAGGGCATCAGGAGAAAGGAGGCACCACAGAAATTTTCTAATTTCTAAAATCTAATTTTTGTTAGAAACACTTTTTGCTCAAATTATTGTAAATTCCTACCAAATCGTATATTGCGTTGAAGTGATCGCTCTGTATAAGGGGACCTCGAAATCTTATAATTGCTTAGGGCCTCTAAAGGTCTTAATCCGGCCCTAGTCTAGGTACAGTTGCAACTGACCCACAGTTTCTAGATTAACGGAAAGTTTGGGCATGTCAGCCCGGCATGCCTGTTCTAGAGGCTGCATTCTCCTTGGTAAGTCTTCCATAGCCGCGTTTCGCAACAATGTCTGCTGGGAAGCGTGAGAAACGCTACAAGCTAGATAGGTTACAAGTAGCGCGGAAGTAGAAAGAAACCTGGGAAATAATGGTGCGGGGGCGCAGGGTCGAGACAACAAATTCGAGGAGGGGCTGGAGCACGCGAATGCTATTGTGATCCAGGACATAATGGCGCATCTACACGGAAGTGTAACTCTCTTAAAGAATAATGGCACGGCGCTAGGTGCCTGAGCCTTAGCGACTTGATTTTCATAATTTCAGGAAAGATGACTAAGCTGGGACGCAAGGGATGGGCTATTAAACTCCTAACCTACCGTTCACAGGTAGTTTCGGCCTTTGAAAAATGGTACCCAACAATTGAAAGCCCAGAGAAGAGTCTCTCGAACAGGCCATCCCAGTTGTGGGATAGGAAACCAAGTACCGCTGGAAGCCGAAGGCAGATGATGATCAAAGATCATCCCCTGTGCGTTCCAGGGTACCGAAACAGCAATCCAGTGAAAGGAGAAGGAGGAACTCGTGTGGAGCAGCGTTCTCTGGTCACCCAGGGTATTCCTGCGAAGGAAAGAGCAGGGGAACAAGGGTCTCTTCCCGTTCCTCGATGCAATCACGACTCTTTATCCGCGCAGCTTCGCCGTCGAAGCTTGAAATTTCACTAAACCTGAAATCCCGCAACGATCGTAGACACCGGCCGAGACTTAAGAGCGGCTTAACTCGATGGCTTCGACGCCGGGATCGAGTTGGTTGGTTGAAAATGGGACGGAGGATCCGTTGGATGAAGAAGGAACGGGAGAGGGCCGAGATCATTGTGAAGTCGCTCGTTACTGGGCCGGGTTACTTCAAAGGAACGGAAGTAATGAAACGGCCACGGCAGGAGCGCTGCGCAAACATCGATATCCAGGGTTTAAGAACTTCGCGCGGAGACAGTAGTGTTTAGGCGGCTAACGTGTCGATTTTCTGAGAGGGATAGAAAGGGAACTAATTTCTTTTTGCCGTTGTTTCTTGGACGATGAATGGAGGGAAAGAGAAGGTTGGATTTTTTCAGCTTCATTGCGTTGAGGGTGGGTATTTTCCACGATTCTTTCGACGAGGACTGAAGGATAGAGTTCCTTCAGTTAGATCTCTGTATTTTTACTTTTTTTTTTCATGATTCCTTTGACGATAATTGATATGTAAGGGAAATTATGGTTGCGCGAGATTCCTTGGAGCACAGTTGGGTATTATCCGAATAACTTTTTATTCGAATGATCACGAATAAGAATTGCGAACAAAATGAAGTTATTCGAGAATAACGAGAAAATATTTATTAAATAAATTTCTATTCATTTTACGAGTTTTACATACATCATTTTCCCTTCAGCAAATTAATTTACCGGACTAAAATTTGAAAATACAGTGAGCTTGGCAAAAGACGCTACGAAGCTTTCCTTTACTCGTGTTTGTGCACTTAGTATACATTTTGCGAAAGCTCAAGATAGGGTAATTGTGGGAGAGGTGCCGCACTCGGAGAGACGCCGCACTATCGGTATTTCAGGGATGTCGTCGATAATACAGACCATTGTTGATTTCATTTGTTTGCGACTGTTGATCTAGACCAGTTTACCAAGCACGAGCGTGTTTCCTGCATTATTATTAAAGATTTTGCTGTTTTTCGAGGTAAGCCTAGCGCGCTTCGCCTGAATAGTTATACGTCACTTTTATTTTTACTATCATAGTAGCTAAAGTTCATAGTTTTTCTTAATACAACTTTTGTAATACGTTAAAGGGACCTTGTAGAATATTTCCTTGGTTGAATAGGTTACCTTCGACATAGCATGTGGAAATACTAGTGATCCTCTAGGCAGTGATCGGACAAACGCATATCGTCGCTGATTGGTTGCTGCGATTTGTGTCTAAAGCGGAAGTAGACAGAGAAAGAAACTGTAAGAAAGAAAGAGACAGAAATACGAATAGAAAGAGATAGATAAACAAGCAGCTTGGAAAGCAGACGATTTAATGAATGTTTAGGTTATGTTATTTCCGGTTTTGTCCCACAATGGCTGTGGTTTGTCCGATCACTGCCTAGAGCAGGCTTGCCCCATCGGGTGCAAATGCCTCCTGAAGTTCTGGGACCCGGGCAACAGCCGAGCGCGGGACGGTTACGTTGCTAACCACAGCATGGGTTGCGGAAGAACTGCATGAGTGTGCGGCCGTCCATGCAGGCTCGTACCACCATGCAGTTCTCTCACAAATTTCGCAACGGGTAGCAATGGAACAGTCCCGCGCTCGGCTGTTACCCGGGTCCCAGAAATTCAGGAGATATTTGCACCCGATGGGGCAGGCCTGGCCTAGAGGATCACTAGGAAATACGAAAGTGCGGCGCCTCTCCCGGCCATTTCGGATAGACGCCGCATTTTTTCTTAGGATAGATGCCGCACATTGATAACGTACTGTTTCGGAAAATAAGTCGATTTAAATGATGTATTTAATGTTTAAAATACCAAAAAAGTTTTTTAAAATAGCTAACGTGGTATCTCTAGGCAAATTATTTATTTCTAAATGAATAATCTTATAATCCACATATATTTGTGGACTATTTACTCTTTTTCCACATTTTTTATTTTGATTTCAAGATGCCAACTGAATATAAAAGAAAATCTAACGCTAAGCTTAAAGCTCAGTGGAGTGAAGAAACTTTGATTGAAGCATTACATCGAATAAAAGCTGGTGAAATCGGCAAACGTGAAGCGGAACGATATTATGGAATTCCGGCACGAACTTTAGGAAGACGTCTTGAAACTAACAACACTACGAAAACTCGATTAGGACCTGATTGCAAGAATCTATTGACTTCTCTTTTATTATTATTTTTATTAATAATAATTTTTTATTTACTTTTTTTACGTACCTATTTTAGGCCTTTTGGGATACAAAAACGAAAGACGTCTAGCCGAACATATTATGCGTTTGAGCGAAGTGGGCTTTTCTCCCGATAGAGTAGGAGTACGTAAAGTACCTACTGTACCCATTTAATTGTTTCGTTTTACTTTGTTTTTACTACTTTTTTATATAAAAAGTTAGAATTTACAAGTTTAAATCGAAAAGTAAACGTTTTTCGAAATGCGGCATCACACCCTCATGTGCGGCGTCTCTCCTACTAAACAGATGTTTTTAGTTTCAATTTTTTAAGGGTGACAAATATTAAAATTTTTATTTTTTTTAATGCTAGTAGAATCACAAGATGTTGAACTAATAATATGTATCCTTGGAAAACATTTTCATTGCAAAATTTAGACACGGTGACAATTTTGCGTAACGTGCGGCAGCACTCCCACAATTACCCTACGAGATATTTTGTACGAATATAGGTACATATAGTGAAAAATGTAGAGCTCTGAAGTAGATTCTTGGAAAATGCGTATATAATTATGAGTCTACTGTTAATTGTAGTTCATTCGGTTCGTTTCAAATGTTATACTTTCCATAACACGTTAAATCAACCTTACGACACTGTTATATGACATATCCCTTGCTAGATATACGTTGCTACGTTACCTACTTTGAACCGTATGGTGTTTAATTTTATTCATTTAGATTCCGTTTCAAAGGGAAGATCACTGGAGCCAGCTTAAAAGGTAATACGGTCACCCGGAGGAATCCCTTTGCGAGATCCGGTTCTTTAAAGCTAAAAAACGGGTGACCCAGACAGTTGAATCCGCAGGAAAAAATTACTCGGTACCGTAAAAGAGCTTTCAGATTCTCAAAGAACCTAAATCCACACAGTGGATGTGCAAACGGACGGAATATGAGGGAGATGTGCAAGTGGAAGATTATTTCAGTCGAACCTAATAACAAGGGCCTATTATTATATCAAATAGAGTTTGTACGTTTTGCATAGACCAACTATACCCGGAATAGCCAAATCGGTGAGCCGAGCCTCATACGAGAACCGACTTCTTTCTTGTACACAAGCTTGCTACTCTTATACCAATATTCTTAAAATAAATAATTTTTCACGTAAATTTTTACCTAAAAATGCAACTTTTTGTTCAATCACGAACCATTTTTACAGAAAACGGTATTTTTAAATTTCCGTACGTACTTCCCGAGCTGATCTTACATAGAACTAAAAAATGTTTGCTTTTTGTTCCAGGTTAAAAATTGGAGGAGAAATCTTTCCATCCGCGGAATACTAGCCGTCAGAAGAAGCTTCCGTTTTTTGACTGTGGCGCCGCCGTTTTGTACTAAAAAAATTAAAGAAAAATTGTCATCATACTTCAAAGTATGTACAATAAAAGCCTTCAAACAGATTTTGTATTCCATTCACTATACTCGCATAAAAAAATCTCAAAATCGGGCTGTTTTACCGGGCGCTGGAGTGCCACTACCTTTTAATCTGAAAATCGTAACAGTTTCTCGCAGTGAAGATGGAGCAAATCGAGCGAAGTAACTCATTTTTTTCCCAGCGGGCAACGATTTTTAACGACAGCAACAGGGGATTTCGATATAAATCCAGGTCGATGCGAGCAAACGACGTTCGGGCAAACAACTCAACTAATATTTTCCCGCCCCAGCGTCGTATAACCTTGTCTCTATGGAGTCGCGCAAAACGTAGTGTACCCTTTCAAATGGATATTGATTTTTCCCCCGCCGACACATGACGTACCATTCTCGACGTACAAATTCGTTTTGCCGATTGCTCGAACTCGTGTCTGTCGAAATTCATTGTTTTGTACTTTGCCTTGCAGACAGGGGGATCCATGCAGACATAGGCGGTTTATTTGTATTTCAGGAGCGAATCGACCGGGCAACTTGTCCCCATAAAATTTCTACGAACATTTCATAGATCCGTTGATAGCGCAGGATTCGTCACAAATATATGCTGCGAGTCGTGATTTAAATACGTTGGGTTAATTGGTGTTGATCCGACGATGACAGATTGCTCGTTGGCTGCAGGATCCAGGGCAAAATCATTGTCACTCATGCTCGATCGTTACTATGTCAGAGCCGAACGTTTTGAGTGGCACGCACGATGGTGTAACGTAAACTGCGTTGATAGAGAACATTCAGGATTTAGGGGGGATTTAGTAAATTGATAAAAAACGAAGAGTAATCAATGACAAAGGAAAAAGTAACAAGTTTAGGTTTATTAAGAAATCTAAATTAGAAGAAATTAAAATTATTAAGAAAGAAGGGTAACAGTAGTATTTGAAATAGTAAAAGATAAATATTGTGATTATTTTTACACCTTAGAAAAGTGATTACAAACCACTCATTGTGAAATAATTACTGCGATAACTCCACGTTCTATTTCCTCAAAATATTTTACATTTATAATAATAATAATAATAATAATAATAATAATAATAATAATAATAATAATAATAATAATAATAATAATAATAATAATAATAATAATAATAATAATAATTATAATAACAATAATAATAATAATACTAATAATAATAATAATAATAATAATAATAATAATTAAATCATATATAATCAATAATTAAATTATAATTGAATCTGCATTAAAATAAACACAGTAACGCTTCCACTCTCATCTGATCCACGAACAAAGGAAGCTCCAAAACTCCATTGCAATATGTACATCGAGTAGGTACCTACTATACTTGATCACTAAATCTTCCCTAAATTCTTACACGAAGCTCACATCCAAAAATCCAAGAAGCTCCGAAACTCCGTGGCAATTAAGCGAGTACGAAACTAAATCTCTCTCAGATTCGTACATCGAGCGCTAGCCTTGACTACTAAATCTCCCTTAAAAACAGGGACAAACAGCCCGGTAGAAAATGAACGTCGCCCGACAGCATAAAAAACTGTTGACTTTGTCGACCTTAGAGGAACCTAATTAATTCCCTGGAATATGTCCGGTCGTGGGGTATTAAACTCGATCGATGAATCGGCGGAGGTAGTCACGTACGAAAAATCTGGGACGCTGTTGTACCGTAATGCCGATACGCAAGGGGGAGGTTAGTAACGACGGGGGTAACAATGGTCGGTTATTATGCGGGGCCTTCCTCGTTTCTACGCTCCGCTTCCTCAATACACCCTCGTCCACGAAACTTAAGCGTGTATGTAAACGATTCCTAATTATCGGTGCCGACGACATGGTCCACAGCAGTGCAGGTTCTTAAAGGACGGCCCTTAAACACGCGATAAACCAGATGCCAGACCATTGTGCCTCGGGGAGCAACCTGAATATTGGCCAGGCTAGACAGGGAGGAAAGTCCGTGAGCGATGGGAAAAGGAGAAAGGAGAATGGGCACGACTGTACAGGGTGTTCTAAGAATAAGCCTCCAAAGGACAATTTTTAAGCCTGAGAGGTCTCGCCGAGAAGAATCGAGTGGCGCTATTTTTAAATTAATAATTAGATGGAATCACCTGGAAAAATCGTTTCAAAGTTCGTGATTTGGAGCTTTTGAATTAAACGAAGTGGTAGCAGAATTGATTCTGGTTGGAGGACTTGAGGAACCTAGTCTTTGCAGATATCACTTCAATTTCAGCTTTCACTCAAGAATCGTAATGGCCTGCAACCTTTGCTTGCCTTGGTGCGTTCATATCCTTTTACTAAATTCCAAAGATACGATTTTCTGCTAACGTCCCAGTACATGGAGGAGTATTGGTATTGTTTGCATTACCTACTAGGATTTTCTACCGAACCAGATCTGACTTTGCTACCAGTTTCTTTTGTTCCAAAGCGCGAAATCACGAACTGTAACATTTAAAACTCTAACGTTGAGTTGGGCAGGATATAATACTTTGTTCCAGCTCATTCGAAAATGCAAAGGGTTTGGACCATTTTTCGAAATCTCCGTCTGATTTCGTAGTTAAAAATGGTATCGTTGAATTCCTGTTGACGAGACTTTTATAACGGTGAATAAAAATCGTAGCTCGCTCCTAGGTTACAAATCATTGTACAGACTTGAACTTGTATCCTCTGGAAGCTTATTCTACGAGTACTTATTCGTGGGCGAAAAATAATTAAAAGGCTGTTTATTTAGAGACGCCGTTTTGTTTGAGTTATAAATATTTTCTATCTGTGAAGATTTGACTTGAATATTTTTTTATTAACTTTTTGAAGTTACTTAGAGTGATTAGTTACATTAGAAGAGGTATCGTGTACTACTAGTAGTACAAGAAAAATGTTAACAGTGTGTGCATTACTGTGACATGCATTCTGATGAAATTCACTTTGTAGGTAATTCGAAAAGCAAGTGTCTGTAGGCTTATGATCGTACACCCCCTTTTGATCCTTAATAGGGCATAGAATGAGCTCCCAAAATAGACCCACTTACCTCTGGGACACCCTGTATAACCACAATTACCGCGAGAAGTCGATGCCAATTTTGTGGTCGCTCGAATTCCATATTGCTGCAGTTGTGGTATATACACAGAAATTTTTGGTCAACCGACATAATGCTCCTCAATCGAGTAAATAGAACAGATATCTAACCGCTGTGATTATATTATAAATGAAAGTATTAAATGGCTGTAGAACTTGAGAACGACACTTTGATGTAACTTTAAGGGGACCCTCCGGTCAAATCCCTTAAAAAATAGGTGACCTTTATGAATTTTTTACAAGAAGAGGTTATAACATATCCTAAAAAAATTTTTTGGCATTTTAATTGATACACACGTTAGTATGCAAAAAAATTTTGTTTCGTGGCGCTTAGTGTCAAAAAGAGATGCCAAAATGCTAACCACGAAATTTACTCACAGGATCGTCCAAAATCAAAAATTCAAACAATTTCGTAAAATTTATTTCAATGGCTATCGCAGCACCCCTTATTGGGGCAAAAATTGCAAAAACTACGATGTTGGTGCACATTTGAACGAAGTAGTGCAAACAAGCGGGTAATTTTCCGCACAAATATGCAGATAAAAAGAAACCCGCGTTTCAAAAAATTATTTTATTTTGTGCTGCGATAGCGAGTCCAATTACAAATCAAATGCCTCAAGGTTTTTTTGGATCAGTTCATTAGTTCTTCTGAAATCGTGGTTACCGTTTCGAAATATCGTGTTTCGAGAAAAACGTGTTCAAAGTGTTCTCGGCTCATACCTGCGTTCGGAGTTTGAATTAATTATGTGACTGCAGAATCTATACCGTTACGAATTTTGGTGTGAAACTTTCACAGGACATTCTCGGGATGTTATGCTACAAACATATATATATATATATATATATATATATATATATATATATATATATATACAAAAATCGATTTTCTGAAAAATTTTAAACGAATGGTCCCCTTAAGCAAATTGAATAACCTTCTTCATTTATCAACTGAAACTAACATTGCAATTTCCCTCTTCCTACATGAGTCTATTTATTATAAAAAGAATTATAATAGTAATCCAACCTGTTTGAAATTAATAATTGTATCTCTACTTGATTTTATAAACGCTATTACTTCCATCCAATTGATCTTCATTTTTCTCAATAGTTGCCATTCAATTCAATTTATTAAACGATTTCAGTGAAGTAATTGATATAGTCGGAACGACAGAAAACGATCCGATTCGTACATTTTAATTTCTCAGAGCGCACATCTCGCAAAGTTCGTTAAGCTGAGGCATCATCGAGCATTCCGAGCAATTTCCCAAATGTCCTCCTCTGACCAGTATGGCGAAATTCCCCCGAGATCATATTCGCGTTATTCAATGAGCCGAATTATGCGACTTAATTAACGGCCAGCCAGTGTGGCACGAACCCTGAAGTAGATCCAGTCGACGTATGGTCAGACGGATCAGCATGGCCCAGATATTACTCCGGTGGCGTAGTCACACGCAATAGAACGGCATGTACGGTACATGGAAAGCGTATTTAGGAGTTCAATGCACGCCGCGATTCATCGCGCGTGCAGCCATGTCTCGACTATTCCGTGGAGGGGCGTTATTATTAAGTGGTGTATTAATTGGAAACGCGCGTGTACACGCGTTATCGCGGCGTTTACTATCGATTCGTTTGCAATGAAAATGCAAAAAAATCCATTGCTTTCTGGTACTAACATCTTAAGTGACGCAAGATTCGACAAAATACCGTTTTCAACCGTTAAGGATGTCTCGAAATTATTGTTCCTACTACAGTTTTATAAAGTAAAGAAAATTTTTTCGGAACAAAATTGAAATTTCTGTTCTGTATTACATCTTCGTGGGAGTACTTTTAATCTGTGGGCGATGTTTTTTCAATAAAGATGAGTCCAAACACGACCGAATTTTGACTAATTTTAATAACGAAGAGCGAACGTTCCCATTAAGAAAACCTCTTCCATATATTGATAATACTATCAGGAGGGTCTAATAGAAAATATAGAGTTTCTTTAGTTCGTTATTGAGACAAATTAGGGGAAAAGTAAGCTCCAATTATAAAAATTGCGTGAGTACTGCCAATTTGAACGATCGGTGTACGTCGTGTGCGGGACTCCTTTAATCGTATCTCTTAACCATAGACGTTGCACGCCCACAGGCGTTCTCCGCACACTATATGCAACAAACAAACGGATATATTTATGCGCCCATAGCACGCAAAGAGTTAGGATCTTAACGAAAACGTGAAACTCCACGGTGACACGAGACATGTTAATGCATCTCTCACTCTCTCTCCGTCTCCCTCTTGACCCATATATCCTTCACACCCTTCTTCTGTACTCAGCACTAAAATATTCGTTTCCAGCATCGAAGATAAGGTTGCGCCAGGATAAAAATAAAGTTGCTTGCAAGCATTAACAAGCATCAGGATATGATACATTTGCTTTCCGCTGAATATGCACCGGAGTTGTAAAAAAAGATGCATGCATTCTCGAAAGTAGAGCTATCCGTTACGGGTCAGACATACTTCTCGCGAATAACAGTCGCCGTCATCGCTCACGTTGAGCCATGTGCAAGGCATTACAGGTATTGCCACTTCATCTAGCCCCCGTCAAATTTAGACAATTCCCGCTGCAAAATGTGACAGTCGCGTAATGTAACGTGTTCCAGTTGCCACCTCAGTCTATGTAATTCACAAGCTGGTTCGTCGTTAACTTTTATTAAGCATAATCGAAGAATGGAAGCAAAGTTAGGTACTGTCTGAACGAGTTCGTCTCTGAAACTGAAGGTTACGAGCCCGTTGCTTGTATCGTCTGACTTCTTTAAAAGGCAGTTTCGAAAGTGTCTTTTTTGATAAAAGAGGCACTTTTTTTTAGGCAATTTTTTTATAAATGTGTTTGGTTAATAGCGACTGATATTCTAGAGTGGTTTGTACTTATTGACTTCGTTATTTTATTTCATAGTCCATTGAGGCACAGCTTTCTAAAAATCGATCGGAAATTTCGTTTATCGAGTGGAAATGTTTTCTGGAAAATCCTGGAAATGTAGTAGATGTACAAAGTGGAAGAGAAGTGTCAATTTCCAGGCAGAGTGGGTGTAACAAATTTCTACTTCGAACCATTCGAATGCTGGTGTTACTTTTGTAAAATGCACTTTTTTCTCTTGTGATGTAGTAGTTTTATATATTTTTAACGCTATTTAACAAGTACTAGTTTTTTGGTATGTAACATTTTTAATACTTCATCACAGTTTCACTTCTTAATTTACTCTTAAGATTAGAATACTTCCTTAAAACTTAGTTTAATATTAATACTTCTTAGATTTATCGATTCTACTTCACATCCCTTTAAGAAGAAATCTATAACAATTACGTTGTAATAATTTAGAAATAAAAATCTGTCCGTTTCTCTAATTTTGTGTCACAGCTTATAGTACCATAAATTCTAAATTTTAGAAGTAAGTATGAACACAATAATTTATTCATTGATCCGTCCAATTTTATAATAAACCATGAATTTCTTAGTCCCGTTACAAACGAAAAAATAAAGCATAACTCAGCAGATTTGTGACAACGTCAGTGAACGAATCGACACAGAAAATCCAACGAATTTATCGACTGACATCAATTCTGGAATGAAAAGGGATTAAACAAATATAAACGTTGAGTGCTCTTGGACGTCTGTCCCCGCGAATTATTCTTCAAATTTTTCAAGGTTCGTTTAAAAGTTAATGACAATTATTTGTAAATTTTCATGCTATAAAAACACTGAGTAATTTATTCATTCTTCCCAAAATGTAAGTTCATGTAGACTTCGGAATTTATTTGAACACTTGGATATTTCTACAGAGTGTACCTACTTTTCAAATTTTACAAAATGCTCACCTGTGTTTTTCTTTTGTAACAGTAGAATTTTTTCCCATATATAACTAAATCAAATCAGATTTCGCGCCACAAACGTTCACTTAAAATTCACACCATTGCCGTCGTAATACAAAATGTCGTGGAATAGGAAAGCGAATGATTGATTCTTCCAAAAATAAATGCACGTTTCAATAACTAGATGGCCTCAAAATTCATTTCAACGGCCAGCTATTTCTACAAAGTTCCAAGTGCCAGACAAAGGCATAACTAAAAATATCCTTTCAGATAAAATTAGCGGCCTCGTTAACTTTCAATTCCTTTGATGTTAAACGAGGCAGAAAGTAATTCCCATTCAATGCGACGCGACGCTCTGATCCGAAAGTAGGTACTCGTTCCATACAAAATTTAAACATTCACTGAATATTCATTAATTAATGCCTGATACTATCAAACCTACTATTTTCACGTAGAAAAAGAACCTTCCATATTCCCATCACATTATGAGCTTCCAGCTTGCAAACACTACCCCTCCGCGATCTTTGATTTGTATGAAAATTCATTAAAATCACTTGCAAACAATCGATAGAGCAAGCCTCTCCGTTCCATACTAAAACAGAAATTTCGTGAGGTTTATTATCTGTAGTAAACACCAGAAAGTGAAGAGGAGGGGGTGAAAAGCCCTGTACGCGAAAGTAGCTCGTATAATCGATGCGTGCGAACCCCATCAACGTCGAGTATTGCTCGAAGCAATTTCATCTGTTAAATATACAGAGGTAATTTCCCGATTCTACGGTGTGCTAGATAAATAACTCGAAAATCTATCCAGGGTGTAGAGTAGAAAATATAAAACGGAAAGTGTAAAATTTTATTTCATCCCTCGCAGAGATAATATTTGGAGGTTCTTTGAGATGTTAGGTTAGAAGGGATGATATGCCCTTTTTGTGTATACTGGCAAGATACAGTAATCCAACAATGGGGATTATATGGAAGGTGTTAGAAGACCAACACATATTTGAATAATTAATAGCTAATGAGTAAACGAATTCAGTAGCTACGTAGAATTTGTAGTGTATGCAAGTTTATTGATAAATGTTAATACTTACAGGTTTTTGAGACTGTTCAATTTCATGAATCATTAATCATTTCTAAAATTGTTGTGATTTAATAATATTATAGTTGGACAGTTTGAAGTGTCTAAATTAATAAACTTCTGTCGACTGAAAAAATTTCATAATTACAATCTGTTTATAATTCAGAACTGAATAGAAACAACATCTGCCTATGCTGTTCAAAGATCAGGAATGCCACAAGAAATTTTGTGTGACAGTTTCGAGGCATGAGATTGAAAAGAATTAAGCTTCGATATCGGAAACCCATCATTAAGCCTAGAATACACAATAGAAAATATTAAAAACACTATGTTGAAGACGATCTTCATCCTACATACACGTGACATCTTTCGTGCCTAATTTTTAATATCACTGAGCATTTCGAAGCGCTATACAACACTCATTCACCTGTCTCCGGATTTCTGCACGAAACGAGCCCGAAAACCCTTCTTACAACAAACCGCAGCGAAAATCACAAACAGACAGAAAACAAAACACTGGAAAATCAACTTCTCTGTTAGATACCACTATTTCGCCCTGTTTCGCCACATTTATTTAACTCAATGTTTCGAATAACGTACTTGCCGCTCCACATCACACGGAACGAAAATTCGTCTACCGAAGAAAGTTGCTCGTAACGGTGCGCAAAACGAGCAGCGTTGAAACGATATTTCAATCGGAAATTTGCGCGAATCGCGGGCGACGGGGGAGAGGCGGAAGAAACGAGATGACCGTACAGGAACATTTGTTTTCCATTCTGTACCCATTTAAACACTCTGACGGTCGATTATCGCGGCCGCGTACGGAAAGCAGAGTGTTTGCAAAGGGAGTTAAATTAAAATCCAATTTAAAGCGATAGGTGCCTGGGACACGGAAATAGGTCGGTTAGGCGGTGGAGGTGTCAGGTTGAAATTGGTTTCCATATTTCGGACCGGGGGTGACTCTCGTTTACGCAGAGTTCATATATTGCCGTTTTGATGACTAGTCGCCGCTGACCAACACTCTGCCTACACTCTCGTTTTCTTCCTGCGTGTGAGTTTGCCAGGACTTTTCACTATTCCAGGCATCGTTGCCTTCTGATATTCAAATCGTGTTCTCGTTTCATGGCTCTTGTTTTCCCTGTTGCAGAACGGTTGCTTCCTATTGAGTTTCTGTTGCGAGGATTGGCCTTCTTGATGACGGAAACATATCTGGATAGAAGTGCCGTTTTTCTCTGGGACGGCACAGAAATTTGGAAGATGGGTTTTCATCGCCTCCTTCCCGATTAGCCGAGGCAGAGACAGTCACGAATAATTTTTCCAGCGCGGAAAATTGCTGAGCATCACGCACCCTCGATTGCCTGGGAAAACACGTGATACCTGAGCGTTCACCACACAGCACTCCAGGATGGCGCCTTGTCGCCGAAGTCCCGAGACACTGCTGACCATTGAGAGTGCCAAGTCTCTGACTACGAATTTTTGGAAAGCTGCGACAAACCTAAATGGCCCTCGCCTCCGCTATGTCAAAATAAATAGCGGAGCGCCCACGAGCTGTCTCTGGGTGTTTGCAACATGTCAGCTGACAGCGCACCCTGTTCCTGTCCCTATTAACACCCTTATATCCTTTGAAGGGCGTTCGTTGAGAAAGTAACAGGCTCTTATAGCGGGCAGTAGAGAATTAGAGAAATTATTAAGGTAGGTAAGGAGAGAAATGTAAGCAGGAATGTAAGTTTCCAATTCTTAGATAAAGTGGTTGAAAAGTATGCTGGGGGAAGAAGACTGTGACCGAACTCAGGTCATGAGGTAACTACGTAGAAATAGCAGTTGTAGATGTGCTAAATATAATATAGGTCACGCGTTTCAAATTGCTTGTTGATTTTTACTAAAATTACGTTGCCTGAGAAATATTCTTCTGGTTTGAAGTTGACGCTTTCAGTGAAAGTTGCAATGTTTCATATTGCAATCAATTTTATTATTATACATTATCATGCGAATAAGGTATTTCAATTTGTTCGTTGAACGAGAAAATCCCTGCTTTACTGAATTCACAGACACATGCCAAATTTTTGGCCTCCAATGCTATATCTGCTCAAAAACTAGTTAGACAAATTCTGACATAGTTATATAATTCTAATGTTGCTTAACACAGTCGTAATTCAATGTAAGAGCAGAATTATTATTTTCGCTAGTTTCTCCCTATAAATTAAACTTTTTATTCGTTCCTCAAAAATTTTCAGTGTCTGGAATTAAATGTCTGTGGTTTAAATTAATATGGGAATTCCATGATACTAAAATACTTGCAGCTTAATAAATTGTAGAGTGAGCAACGTCACTGCTACTGCCTTAGTACCACATTTCAATGAATACAAACGATCAGTTCCACAGTCAAATTTAAATTTGAAATGAGTTCCCAATAGTACCCCCCAATTTTCTCCCATATTGCCTCGTCTCCACGCAATCAGACCTTCTAACAGTACAATCAGATTCCCTTACGATTCACAATACAGTGGTAGCCATTCCCCTAAACCTATGTTTAACCCAGAAACATCATTGATCTTCCGCTGCAGATTTCAATGTGCAAATTTTAGCCACAACTCCCAGGATGAATCCCAGCCTAATATAACCTATAAGTATCCAAAACTGTAATCTTCAAAGATCCATAAAAAATAACTATTGATAATAATCCTCGCGCAGACCATAATTTCAGCACAGCAGCGCAGCAAAGCCAGCCAACACCTCAATTCTCTTCCCCTCGACTCTTTGTACCCATCAAATCGATAAGGATCTCTAAAATCTCCGAAAGACTCGAAAGGCCCTCAATCTCCTCCCAATCTACGCACACCTTTGTACCCAGTGAACGTCTTCCACGATCATCGAATTCGATTCGTGTCCTAGGATTGAATTTATCGAGTTCCTGGATCAACATCGACGTTTACCAGCCCTGGCGAACCAGTACAAGCCCCTTCCCTCCCAGAAACGCTTCCACGAATCCTTTAACCCTTTGGGTACTGAATTCCAACACACGGAAATAAGATTGCAGGCTGACTTTTTTTGGTAATTTTAAGATGCGGGATTTTCAGAGCCTAAGGTCCTAAGTATATAATTAATAACTGATAGTAATGATAATATAATACCTTCAAGTGGTAAATGAGAGTGATCTTCTTCAGAACTGCTAGAGGGTGTGGAGCTCCTGAAGCAATCGATCGTGCCCGCACGGTAGTAGTATTTACCGCGAGAAAATGGAAATGGTACGGTCACAGTACTCAAAGGGATAAAGGTCTAAACACACTTATCAGTTCCGTGTCAGTCCCGTGCTGGCGTGCCAGTGGTATGAAAAAGAGACCCTTCACGCCCCTTTTCTTCTTACCACTGGCACGCCTGCACGGAACCGACACGGAGCTGATAACTATGCCCTGACGAAAGTGGTCGTTATTTCGACCGTGTCCTGTAAAAATTTGTCACGTTCGACTGCTTATGCTTCGCCCACGACTTCCAGCTTGCCCGGACGTCGGAGCACGCAATTTTCGGACGGTCGTTAAGGGGAAACCACGGTCGACGGTGCTCTTCTCCTCGGAACGCCTCGGCGAGCTTTATACAAGCTTCCTTATTTTTCACCGTTGACGGCTTGTGCTTCATGTTTTCCGCACCGTGAAGTTTTTCGCGTTCAGCTTGTCCACTTTAATTTGCCTAGCTCCGGAGACGTGGCTACGACGGCCATTTGAATAACGATCACTTCGCCACGGCACTTTCGAAACGGCCCAGCGGCTCGAGCGGCTGCTCTCCTCCATTACTGGAATTCGCCGTCGTTCGTGCTTTGTCTTTGTGCTGGGTCCCTGCGGCTTGCCAAACAGTGGTGTTGCACGGCGGAGGAACGCGTGGTCGTGGGGCAGGTGGCGTGGAAAAGGCGCTGCTTTTAAAAAGTACAGGCGCACCGGCTCGTGTAACCTTGGAATGACCTTTGTCGAGTTTGACTTCTGTAGTCGCATTTCAGGTGCTCTTGGGGATCTATATTTGATCGGGATCGAATTGGATGGATTAGTAGTGTATGTGCGCTGACAAGGGGACACTAAGGTCGACGGGAAACGGATTTTCCTGAACCTTGCAGTATTTGAAGATGTCGCCTCCGAAGTTAATTTGGCAAAGCAGTAGGGCGCGCTTCTCAAGATTTTCCGAGAAAATTGCATTTGAAAATCGAATTATTTTCGCAATTAGCTTTCTTCGAGTTTCAGTTTATTTTTTTGTTACTTTCCCTTTTTTACTTACATGCTAGTATGACACGAGCCAGGGTGATATTCATCATAAAAGCATGGAAAACAATAATTTTTGCGGCACCTAGCACACACTATAAACGATTTTCAAATGCAATTTTCTCGGAAAATCTTGAGAAGCGCGCCCTACTGCTTTGCCAAATTAACTTCGGAGGCGACATCTTCAAATACTGCAAGGTTCAGGAAAATCCGTTTCCCGTCGACCTTAGTGTCCCCTTGTGAGTGGAGAGGAAAATAGCGCTGTATTTTGAAAAATATAAATACTTTTATGATTAGGGGACAGTAATGGTATACTTCTGGTGGCCCTAGGCGCGATGTCATTATTATGCCTTAAAAGAACAAGTCTATTTCTATGTAGATACAGATATAGGGAACAAAATCCTTATTACCCCAATAGTTTTTTGCCCCGATGGCAGGGGCGGATTTGGGATTTTCGGGAGGTGGTGCGCAGGGGCGAATCCAAGATTTTGTTTTGTGGGGGACGTAGGTCTGAGAAATTAACCAGGGATCTTTCCCATATTTTCCTGCTAAATGAAAAAGTGTTTTTTTTTTTTTGTATCAATTTATCATATTTTCCCTCATATTGCTAAGTTAAAATAAGTATTTTTCCCTTGAGGGAGGGGTGCGCCTAGATGATGGTACGCCTTGTAGTATAAGGATTCACTACTTACTAGGGTCAAAAGTTGATAATTCCACGCTTCGAACCCTATATATATTACTCGGACTCTCGATTCTTTACTCTATACTCTAGAGCCTGTAGTTTATGACCCTCTAGTTTCAGCTCTGTCGATACTGTCTCAATTCTCCAGCGACTCATTTGCGACTGTCCGTGCTCTCGATCCCAAATCATGTGACATTCTTCACGATCTATAATCTATAGTATACTCGCATCACACACTCACGTCCCTTGACGCGCTGCACCTGATGCCAGCGATTTAGGTGAAATTGAAATATAATGTAGTTGACGCGAAACAAGGTGGAGTTTAAGTCATCCTTTTGCTCATTTCTTTAGCACAAGCTAGGAATCTTTATTTCCAATTATAGGAAAGAGTGGGCAAAAATACAGAATCTACCAAGCCTATTTCTTGGTGTGCATTCTGTGAAATTTTATTTACATTTATAGCACGAAGGGGATATTTCAGATCAGGAGGAGATAAAGTGTCAGCTTTCGGCCAGAGTTAAACAGTAAGCTACGCCCACAGTTTCGCGTTCTGCAATCTTGCATTAAGCTTCGTAATCACCACGCTTCGCAATTTACTACGCCAGTTAATGCAATGAAAATTTACAGGAAGGGTAGGGGGTGGCGAATTTTAAACCGCTAAAGAATGCCGTTCCTCCGGCGAGCGTTTTCCACCGTGACTTAAAGCGGAAAATAGAAAGCCGCGAGTAATTTGCAACTATGCCAGGCGTTCGTGATTTATTAAAATCGTCAGTTTTCAGCGGGGACAGGAAATACCGTCGAAACGTTTCTAGGAAGGAATAAGGAAGAATGGCAGCAGCGTGGTTTCCTATTGGGAAGATATTGAAAGCAGAGCCTCGAAATGGTTTCCCCTATGGGCCATTTTTGTCGGCTATTGCATGGCAAAGGCGGCTCCTTTTATTGCTTCCATTTGCCTCGTCTGACTTTGTTTCCCTCGCTATTTCTCGCCGAATTCCGTCGCATTAACGGCTCCTGCGCAATTCCACCTTTCACCGAAATTCCTCCGTTAAAGTCGATCCATCTGTACGATTAAAAAAGATAATTTCTCAGTGATACATATCAACGACGAGGAATAAATCTCGGAGTATAGAATATTTTCAAATAGTTTCTGTATTTTTACGAATTCGTTCGTGATCGAACCAGCTTCTAATAATTCGCCCGAGCGTAATTAGTATTTTATTCATGATTTTCTTGAAATTTCGAAATGTTTATGAATTTTTCTAACTAGATCTTGCGGAATATTCTATTGTCTTATGCGTGTGATCGAACGTTTATGAATATGTGAACGATATTAATGACATATTATTTCTAACTGTTATAATAAATTTTCCTTCAGAACCGATCGAATACTTTAAAGTAAACAATTCCCAATCTTCCCCATTCCAAGCACTCCCCAATCCGTTCAACCCACAGAATCCACGAAGGGATAAAAGAGGGTGCTCAGGATGAATCATTCCAAATAAAACGATTTCAAGGAGACGTGAACCTTCTCGTTCGTGTCTAATATATATTATATTGTTGGCCAAGTAAGTACTTAGCTAACAGAAACAAACGAGATTGTGTGTCGTATCTTTCCATTCCTCATCGTCGTCCCAATTTCTTCTCTTCTCCTCGCCTCCATAACCGCAATATATTTTCGTCGGTACCACGATCGAGCACGCGTCCATTATCATTATGTACAAATCGTTACTTCCGTGACTCGACGTTCACGTAACTCCATCCCTTTCAATAAAATCCGCCCGTACTGTACAATATAAATCTTCTTACACACACACACTGGCCCCTCCTGCCTTCACCATGCCCCCTATACATACACGTTACCCCTCGATCAATCAAAGTTGCTTTTGTATCGGGGACAGGCCGCGATAGATCGATCGTTAACGCTAAGGATAGTGGATAATACGCGGCAGTAACGTTATTTTATTACGCTGACTGACTGCTCCAGAAGCATAATGCGAGTTACATTTTAAACCACCACTCTCGTTCTCTTTCAACGCTTACTCATGCCCGACGGCATTATGCAGTTCTTCTCGTCGTTCGGCGATCGATCACGCACACCATACACACTTTTCAGCCACCCTCGGTCTCTGGCATTTTCCCCCTCGTTTGTTTCCATAGTGTACATGTCCCTTCCTCTTTTCCCCGCTTCCCTTCATTTGCGCGTCGACTGTGAGGTCGGAGTACAGCGGAGGCGAAAGATCCTGGCTGATCGAGGTGTCACGTGAGTGATCAAGAATCCTGCGAATATATCCTGCGTCTGACAAGAGATGTTCGGTTACAAGAACACTCCGATTTTTTTCAAACTGTGGAGGTTTGTAGAGGCAATTTTTCGTTCGTGCCAGTTTTCGGTTCTGCAGGGTGAAAGCACCCCCTGAATGTGAACGAGTGTTTTCCTATTTTCCAGGATATCTTGAAAATTATAGTAGATATAAAAAATTGCTACAAAGAAAATTGAATGGTGTTTTATGATGTATAAAACTGTGTAATCGAATCATTTGAAATTTGCGGTGGGGAACATTTTACTGTTAAGTCGCGTACAAGTCGTTAAGTCTTCATTGTAATAATTTTTTTTATATCTACTACAGGTTTCAAGATATACAGGGAAGTGTAGGAAATCACACATTAACATTTAAGAGGTGCTTTTATTCTGAAGAACCGACAACGGGCACAAACGAATAATTACCTGGTACTTCTGTTGAGGTACTTTACGAACCTACACAGTTACAAAAATATCGGAATGTTCGGGTAACCGATACGTACGAACTGGAGACATGGAGGAGGATTGAGTTAACTATCCAGAGCTTGAAATCTAGATAACTTGATATTCAGTAATTAATAGGTTAATAGCTGGTCTCGTTAGACCATCGACGCTTTAGTCTATTAATACGTTTGTAATAAATAAATGCTTTAATTCGATTTTCCGGTACCTTAAAAGGTCTTCTAAATCTCTTAAGGGGTCATTCCGGCTATCGCGCCGATAAAATCGGAATTTTCTCCATGAAAATTTAACAGTACCTACCTACATTCTTGAGGATATGTGTACTTCCGAAAAATGTTTTAAAAAAATCGATTTTTTCAACCCGTCTAGCTGGAATGGACCCCTTAAACACTGACAATGGCAACACTGTGTTATTTGTTCAAGTAACTAGGTATTTAGTTATATCATAGATTTAAATTTTATCTTGATCCCTTATTAATCACTTTCTGGAAACAATAAGAATTTCAATTCTTTCTTTAAAAATGAATGAAATGACATCCTTTCTTCCTGAACTTTGATGACCTAAATGTACTAAATCGGTACCTACAGTAATTGGTACTCTTAGTAGTAGTTATGTTGTGACATGATCTTCGACCTTGCCCTCGCCACAATTTTACTAGATTTTTTTTAAAAAAAAAGGAGCCAAACAATATGGTAGAGACACACGTTCAATGACCTTAAGCTACCAACATCTTTTGCCTATAATAGAGTTCATATCCAGATTTAGCCTCATGGTTAAATGTCCATAAATAGTGTTTGATCGATGGATTCGACGTTGTCCCCAATTTTACTCCACTAGCCTCTAATAGACTGAGGAAGAACTGAATTCTGGTCGATGAACCTGTTCCATTGCTATTTGTGGAATACAAAATTCCAGAAAAGTGACCATAAATTTGGCAAAATTGCTTCTATACGATAGTCTACTTAACCCACAATATGTCAGGCACAATAAATAATTATCCAAGGGGCTGAGTGTCAAATAATCATTTTTTAATTATAGGGAGGAAAAATTTCATTTAAGTTGCTATTATAAAAGGAATAAAAAAATATGGGGACCCTTTTCAATCATCAGGGAAGTGCGGTTTATTACCCCTTTGTAGGGTCATTAGTACCTTTGGGACCAATTTAGTACCTGGTTGCGAAAGACAAACAATTTGCCAAATTTTTACAATCAGCCGTTTGGTAGATACTTGCATTCTACAATCATGGCATCAATAAGTAAAGTGAATTATCTCGAATCTTTGTTAACAGAATCGACGGAGGTTTTTTATGTGTGATCGAATAGGGAAATTGAATATTTCGAAAATCTGTCACGTCGACGTAGTCAATGCGAGTTCTGCAATCTTGCAGGGAAAAGGTGAATCTTTTTTCAAATACACGCTTCATTCCCATCGAACATGATTCAGAAGTTATTTAAATTCCACTCCCATTCTCTGTAGGTACGTTGCAAGTTGGACACGTGACGTTTTTTTTAAGTATCCGATAAATACTGCAAATCTCCATAAAAAGCTAAGGAATCATGTTTTGCTGAAACGAGCAGGTCTATACCAAAATTATGATTTGAGTAAGAGGTTGTGACAAAAGTCGGTTTTGGATGCCAGTCCATTTGCTTTGGCAAACTGAGTGTTCGTTAATATTGATTTTAGCATTACAATGTAATAGATTATTAAATTTAATACATATGATTCATTTAAACGTGTAGTTTTGTGTGGACAGTCCATTATTGATCACTCTGAATAATAACTGTACCCTTTCATTCTGTGAAAGTTTTATGAACCTGCATTTTTAAACATTTCAGGATGGTCTCAGTTTTTTTTATGAAGAGTTTTTATGAATTTCTCAAAACAAATATGAAGGAGTAAAACAGTTTAACACACCTCAAACTCGTCTTCCATTTAATAAAATCCAGAATTGATTATTCAGAGATATTAATTCCACTAAACAAATCACCCTTCTTTCCCTAGTCCCTTAAACAATCCAAATTAATCTATAATTTTACTGCACGAATCAAAATCAACTAATCCGCTACTCATTTCGTTAATTACCATTTATAGCTCTTTTCCTAACACTAACCAATTTAAATAACACCCACTTCGAATACGTATCAATTCGAAACACTCCACAATATGTACTTCAACGCGCAGAATTAAAGTGCCTTCGTTTGAGAACCAACCAAAGAACATGCCTCGCAGAGAAATGGGAAAAGGCTGTTTCCACATCTGCCTTTTAAACAATCGGCGCTTCGACTCGTCCCTCAAATGAGTACTCGACGAGTTAACGAGTACAGACGAAGTTCATCGACCCACTGTGACGTTCATTTACACACGAAATCGAGGTGTCGCCAACAATTTCCCGAATATTCGATATTTGACTATGTGTGCCTGTCACAATCACTGACATCTCGTGTAGAGGCACGGTCATTCATTGCCAATTTCCAACCGAAACATTATTTTCGAGGTCGAATTCTATTAAAATTGTCAGGTTCCCTTTCTGTTTCTCTTCTGTAAAAACGACACTCATGAAAAATATTGATAGAACCAAACGAAACCTGGCGAAGCTCGTGTGTATTCTGCGCGATTGACAAAACGAAGTGATAATAAGATAAGATTGATAATAAAATGAATATGGTGACCCAATTAATGGAATTCTCACGAATCAAATACATTTGACAAACACCTAGATTTTTGCTGCACTTCTTTCAAAAAATTCTCGGCAGAAGCGTTCATTTCTCAAAACATTGCGCTACTCAAAGTGTTACATTAGTGTGTAATAAGAAACGTCGCTTTGTTTCTTGGCCTTTTCTGTACAAAATCTGCATTTTCACTAGCGCTACAATATTGGAAATCAATGTTTAAAAGGTGAACTTCAAATACTGGAAACACCATAGAATGATATCTCCAAGTTCGATTTTTTTTTAATATCTTTGATTTCACGAAAACAGTTTTGCAAATACAAATCTTAATTTAATTGTAACACAGGTCAGTAAATTTCTTGATAAATCATTTTTACTGAAACAGACAGGGACAAATCTGTTTCTCTGGTTGCATTTATTGAGAGGGTGTCCCCCTTCTGTGTGAAATATATATAAGGGAAGAAAAATGTTTTCTTCAGTGCTGAAAGACTTCGACAGCTCAAGGCAGTAGCACAGGTCACTCTTCAACGGTTGCTGATGATTAATTTGGGACATTTCTCCGTCGGCGAACGTTCGTTCAATGGACAGACTTCACTGTCTGTCAATAATATTAAATCGTAAAACAACCCTTCCACAGCAGTTTCATATCCATATAAATGGGAATTATTCCTCCAGGAAAACGCGATATAAAAATACGTATGATTTCCACGTTTATGTAAACCCAATTTATTAAAAGTGAATTCCATGGAAATCGTGCAGAATTTGATAAACAATATTCGTTCTCGCATGAAGGTAGACAGATTCAAGCATCGACGTACTCCAAGTTGCACTGGACATCTCGACTGAAAGTTCTGTTAAGTTGAAAGTAAATATTAACATCCCGTTTATGATGAAAATATTATTTATAAATGTCGCTGAAATTTTATTTGAAAATTATAAAATACCACTATATAGTACTTTGATATTTTATTCTCAGCAGTCTTGGCTTTAAAATTATTTCAATCAATTTTAAAATGATCAAAATCATTTGAATCTGCTTTCGTTTAACAATTTCCCGAATTATTTAAATTGGCTCGCGAATGATGTAAATTGATTCGCGTAACTTTGAGTAACATTTAAGTTACCATTTCAATTGAACTCGAAGAGAAGTTGGATCACAAAGAAATGTCTAAAAATGAATTAAAATGATTCAGTAAAATTAGGAACGAATTATCATTTAGAACAATAAATGCAACTCGGGTTTTGTAAGCAGTCCAAGGAATTTTCTATCGTAGGAATAAAGCAACTACGATCGAAGCAAACTTACTGATTGGTCGATCCATAGTTTTAAGCGGTTAGACCCCCATTTTTTCGATATTTCAATTTTTACCTGACTTTTACGTAAATAAAGGTCCATTTTCTTACACACAAAACTGAGCTTTTCGCTTCAAAGTGTAGGTATTTTGTTATTTTCCAATCAATTGCAAAAATTGAACGTCGGCCGATAGACAACTTACTTTTATTTAATATTCAATTGTTAAAATTGTGTTTCAGAAGCCTGTTCATCAGAAATAACGTACACCGCCCAGCCACACACGCGATGGTATACACTCGACCGCCATATTTGTTCTTAAACAAAACTTAGGAAAAAATTGTATATATATTATTCAAAGATGTCTCTATTTTTATTGAAACATTTTAATCGAAAAAAGTGTTTTTGTCACTTAGAAATAAATTCCCAAAATGCGGTATTTCTTGACAGTTTGCAAGGTGGTCTAACCCCTTACGTTTACTACGTCCCTCGGGTCTCTTTTCACCCAATCGTGTTCACATTTCTTTAACCCTACTACGTTCCTCCTGCATTTTCACGTATCTATGAAAACTGATAAAAATTTGAGAAAAATATGAAGAGGCTGTACTAACACGTCTTTCTCGATCTTCGACATTACGTTAATGCTTTGACTGGCTTCGGCGTGTTTTAACGCCGAGGCACTCCGTGGGCGAGCTGGACCAAACTCCCGGCAGACGTGGTCGCTCGGAGAGGCCCGATCGACTTGAAGGGGCATTTCTCCAAACCTTGCGCCGCTTGAAGCGTTAAACGCGCAACTGAACCAATTGCTGCAGCAGGCAGGTGAAATCGCGCACTTCGATAATCGCCCCGAAATTCCAGCGCAGTCTTTCCTGAAAGTGCGATCTCGGGTAAATGGAAATGTGTCGGCGCAGAAGACAAGGATTCCACCCGATTTTCTCTTACCAAGTCCTCGAGGGACTGCATTTATTTAAACTGTCCCCAACATAAATACGAGAGTCTTATCAATATCGAGTAGAAAAAAAAAAGAAGAAACGTGTGCAGCGTGACGAGAATGTCATTTGCTTCGCGGGAAAACGTAGCCGGCCTGGACAAAATACTGCTAAAGGACGAAGCAAAAAAAAAAATAGACAGAAAAAAGAAAAGAGGAAAAGAACAGTACTTATGTACACGTTAACGCAGTACGTATCTATATCCGCGTATCGCTACCATTCCTCTCTTCCGCGTAGCACGCACCAGCGAGACCTTCGATTCATCAACGCCATTCCTGTTACGAACGAACGAGACTTGCCCCCATCGCAGCCGCACGCACACACGCCACTCGGCATACAAAAAACTGTCGCGTAGGAAAATATAAATGAAACTTTTTTTTCAACACGTATCTGTTCTCTGTTTATCCTGAAATCGTTTCCTCAGACTTTTGGGTTCGAAACAGTCGTGCGTCTCTCTATGAAGATCCCTCTCGCTCTCGCATCACCCCCTCGCGCAACAACGATTCTCTTCTGTATACGTACAATATATCATATACATACATACACACATACATATATATATGTATATATAATATATCATTTTTTTGTCGTTTTATTCGCTCCTTTTATTCATTTTTTTGTTCCTCTTCTACGTTTGCTTGCTCCTTTATCCCCCAACTACTCGTTTAAATCGGATATCCGCGCCTCCATTATTAAAATATAATAATTTCGATTCTCTAGAATAAAATATTCTCTTCTTCTTCTTCTTCTTTGTGTTCGCTTTCTCTCCCTCCCTCTCTCTCCCTCTCTCTCTCTCTCTCTCTCACCCTATCACTCCTCCACGCACAGACGCACACACATACACACACACACACACACTCTCTCACTCTCTGTCTCTCTCTTAACCCATCCTCGCATCGTTACCTCGTAAAATGTACAGGCTCGCGTATCTCGTTTAAACCCTATTCGCTATCGCGTGTACGTTGTCGTTCCGTGATTTTCTCGCGCGAACGATTAACAAAAAAAAAAATAAAAAAAAAGAATGGCAATCGAGTACGCAACGTGACGAAAAAGGGATCCTTTTTCACGGCGTTGGATGCACAACGCGCTCGCGCCCCCTCCCCCCGGTCCTTTCAAACATGGGGGAAAAGAAACAAAGAATTACGAATAAAATTTCGCCGTTTGAGAGCTGTTGCTGTTCCGGAAAACGAGAAAAAAGGGCGAAAAAAAGAACGAGGAGAAGAGTGAGAAAGATGGGAATGAAAGTTCCACGCGTTTCAGAGTCAGCCGAGGAGCAGAGACGCGAGTCTTTTGTCCATCCATCACCAGGCGACCGCCATGCACTTACAAACTACCCTTACGTAGCGGCTAGACTAGCTCGAACGGTATACGCTTATATCTTTTACAAATTTCTCAGCTCGCTCCCGCTTCGCCGAGCCCCAGGTTTCAATTTATCTTACAACAAAGGGAACATTACGGTTCGCTCGCCTCTTTGCGCGAGAAGCCGTTCCATCGACGCCCGATGGGGTCCGTGGGACATCCTCCAAATCGTAGCCCCTCAATTCCACGTGAATCAGAAGAAAGAGATGCGTCGCTGCGAGAAATGTCGGCGTCTCTTTTCAGCAATTCATCCGCGACTCGTGCGTTTATGTACAATATGCAGGGTGACCAGGGGAAGTGCGTCGCTGCCGTCGCCTTCGCTAATTCCGATTTCATGTCCCATGCGGGTGGAAATTCCTCCATGTATATATATAATCAATATTATGTGGAAGCTTTCATAGGGTGTGGTGTAACTGAAGCTGTATCGTACGGATAACTTATACAGATTTTGATTGTAACTCAAAGAGGTAAATATTTTTCAACGCAAATCAATGGTATTACTTTTTTAGGTCGGTGGGTATTAGGTGATCCCAGAACATTCAATAAATTCTTACATGTAAGGAGCATGCTCTGTAGCAGTGTAAATTTAGAAAAGTGTAACAAATTTGAGAAGTCATTTCATTTTTCTAATGATTGTTTTAGAGCTTTCAAAACGTTGGAGCTACTCCACAGATATTTAGAATAGATTTTTGGAATTGATTCTATAAAAAAATTGCTCCAAGAGCCAGAAATGGGAAGAATATTTTGTTACAATTTTCATAAAATTTTTACGAACTTTTCGAATAAATTTTTCGAGCGATTTTTCCATCGACATATCTACTGTTTTTGTTTTTTTTTGCTCGTATTCAGTTTGAGATCTTTTGTACATACTTCTAAAGGTGATAAACATTCTGACGATAGGTTCATTTTGATTAACAGCCACAAAGGAATGTCTCGATTCGTACTACATTATTTGGTGACAAAAAGATATACCGTCTTTGAAGAAGATCGAATTAAATCGACTTAAATATGAAAATGTAGCAGTGTTCATTATACAATTCTAATCACGAAACTTTACAATAGATCCACAAGGTATCAAGCGTATTTTAAAATTAAGCAGCAATAATGGTTCTTTTCACAATTTACATTTACGAATACAAATGGTAAATAGACTAAATTTAAATTCCAAAAATATGCTGTGATATACAAAAATTATTGGACAAAAATTATCCTCAGCACGTCTTAACTACTACCTACAATAAAATATTATGGAAACCATATTTTTCAGAACACAACACCTCTGCGTTCTTAAAAGCAAAGCAATGAGGCGAACGAAAGAGAAACTTGCTTCAAAACCGACAGACTTCCCTTCAACTACACCACATAATACAAAGATTCCCATCATTTACTTCCCAAATGAAAAAGCACAAACCTAGTCGCACGATCACGTGCCCACACTTCTACTAGCCACTCTGTACTCATTAACTCTCTTTCATCGCGACAGAATGTCATTTCAACCCTTCCTCCAAGCGACAGCCGCGAAGTCCCTGGCGTGCCAAGTGGAGGAGAGCAGTCAGTGAAGAGGAATTTGATCGGAACGTATAAAAAAATGACCGAGTACGCCGACATTCCCTTCGATCTACCTAGGCTACGTACGTATTTACAAATCTACAAGCGAACGTGCCCGTCTACTTTATCTATGAGTAGGCTACTTCTGATTGAATCGAAGCATCAGAGAAATGCTCATCGTCGTCGTAGCGGACAGTGGTTCTCAACCAAAGCTCCGCGAACGTTCCAATGCGTTATCAATTAAACAAGCTCCGCCTTCTATGTACAATTTTATTCCAAGCGTTCTGTGGAACGTCTTCCTCGGAGCGGTTGAGAACCACTGACCCCCCGAAGAACCGCCAAGATATCTCGACCACGCATCCGCCTCTGTTGCGTCGTCTTCGCTGCGTTTAATGGAAAAATACTATGCAATTTATACAGACCGTACGCGCTGCTCGCGATCGAGCCGATCGGATTCCCGATCGGGAACGATCCATCGGCTAACTCGAAGGAGTTCGTCTCCGCCAAGGGCGTGCCCTCGATAACGATAAATGTACAGGTAGAGATAGAAATCGTAATCTAGCGGATCCGACGGTGGTGTCTAAGACACGCGATCCCCGCCAGAGATTTACACTTATAGGTCCTATTTACACGCGAAGAATCACACGCGCCACGATATAAGTACTCGCTTCTTTCGTCGCGTACCCGCGAACACTACTGGAATAACGTACGCCCGATTATTGTATCTGCAGTTTGTACTAAGATCGTGCCTCGCCTCGCTACGAATGGCTATTCTTCTTCTCCTTCGGTTCTTATCGGACAAGCTGCCTCAGGAATGGGTGGCCAGTTTGCGGACGCTTGTGCGCTGCGTATCTTGGGGGAAATGGAAAATGGTCACGCGCCCAGAAACGCTTCAATATCGAATTATATACTCCACGTTCACTGCCGCGTAACGAAACCTTTAGTCGACTTATTTGATTACGATGCTTGTATTTATAATTTTGCACTCTATTCAGCGAAACGAACAGGAAAATAATGTCTTCAAACTTGTGGCCGTGCGTTCTTCCTTCATTCCCAAGGTAAACAGCTCCCAAAACCTGTCCCATTCCCTTGGACACTCCACGTGATTTCGTTCGCGCGAAAAGCAAGAAGACAGAGACAGGGCGCGAGAAACGAAACGACGCGTCTTTCGTCTAAGTAGCTCGAGTCGCGTTCGATGGTCGGTGATGCGGATTCTCGATCCCAGTGAACAGAGGCACGATCAAGCGTGTCCCGTCTTCGAGGAGCACTGTCCAAATATAAAGTAAAAGCTCCTCGGTCTAGCGGGAGCGCGCAGAGAACCCGCTTGAACCTAGCCGGCAATCTCGCCGCACCGACCGACGAGCGCCGCGAAGAAATACAAAAGTCGCCGGATAGAAAACACCTTAATCCTAAACAGGCTTCGCGCGATCACGCGCAACCGCGGGAGACCAACGCGTCCGAGTAAACTATCAACGTTAACTTAGAAGAAAATAAAAGAGAGAAAGAAACAGTAACATGCGCGTAGCGGACAAAGAGGATGTATGTGTAGCACCTTATCTCGTATCACCAGCGGCGTCTCCTCGCCGTGGATTCGACGCTTCGAGCGCCGAGACCACCGAAATCTCTTTGCTTCGTCGAGAAATAAAAGGAAAGGGTCTGCTTCCTCGCGTCCACTCGCGCCCGGGTCGTACTGGGCGTTGCTGAGAAGATGTCTAGCGGGAAGACCCCATGGACAAGATGATTACTTCGGCCAGCAATGACAATACGTGTGCCCTGTCTCTACGATTGTGTTAGAGAGACGGTGGACCTGATCGGACCCGCGTTCCTCCCGCTGGCCATCTTCTCAGCAACGCACTGTACTTACATACGCCTGTGGCGCGCACGGGACAGCAAAACGGGGGAGGAATGGACGCGAGGAAGCGATTCTTAATCTAAGTACATCGTGTCTCGTATGCGCCGATCGCAAGAGTATTGGAAAGAATTTCTACTGGAAAGCTCGTGGCTTGTCGACTGGGGCGAACGAAAACAGATCGATTTACCCAGCTCGACGCCCTCGATGTCTCTTTTTTTACTGCTCTTTTCTACAACAGTCTGCATGACAGGGCTACAAGGTTCGAGCGAGATCTCGTTACACCATGCCGTTTGTTCCTGCGGTTAAACAATAATATTAACACCGTTCTAACGAATAACAACCAGACGCCCGTCTGATCGTGCTTAGATACGCACTTAACGTCTATGTACAGGATATACTATATATGTATGTATATATATATATACAGTGGATAAAACAATTCAAGAGTTTCCGTAATTTCTATTCGCGTCTTCGTAATGCCACTTGGTATACTTATTGCATCTCTTCTATACATACGTAATATATATATATATATATATATATATATATATATATATATTGTTTTATATATATATTGTTTTATATATATTTATATGTATCTGATCTGTAACTATTTGTCGTCTCCCCATCGTCGAAATATAAGCGTGGCAAACGTATCGGTAACCGCAGCTCGCTTACGAAAAACTCTTGCATATTACGAAGCTGCGTTTAACTCTGTTACACAAGGCACAAGCCTCCTCCTCTGTTCAATTCCAATCCCTGTATCGTTCTTCACCACGAAAGATCGGAATAACTCTCGCTCCAAGCACACTTCGCCCATCCACGGTCGTCGCCGTGGAAGAAAATCGTTCGAACAATCGCGCGCGGTTGCCTCGACCGACGTGTCGTATAAATCTATCACAATACCGTAATAATCAGGTATTCCACTTGAACAGCGAAACCAACTTGCCATCGCACGCGTTCGGTAAGACGTCGAAAAATCTCAACAGGTATTCCAATCACAACGCCGAAGAAAGACAATCTAAGAAGATCCGTGTCCGCCAGGACCGTGCTCCACGAAATTCGTTTCGGAACTCATTGTTCTAGAAAACAAAGGGTAAAGTGTCGCCGCACCGAAGCGAGCGCAGCACGCCTCCGAAAGACTCGAGATTCTGCACGCGAACCATCGATCAACAGACCACCTTTCGACCACGCGAGCGTTCTGCACTGGTATTTAGAAAAATATACTTAAACCCTGATCCTTCGTCACCTTCGCTCGGTTCGATCAGATAAAAAACAACGATCGCAACAACGTGTAACCACAGAGAAAGGAAAGAAAGAAAACTTGATCAATCGGTCAATGTAAATAATAGCGCGCCTCCATTGCGATAATAAATAATGCTTGTGCCTTGTGGTGACCTCGTCGATGACTCTTGAAAACCTAGGCGACACTGATCGCGTCGACGTCCGATCGAAAATACTTGGTAATCACCACGACGTATTGTACAACGTGATTCTTCAATGTTCTCCAATGTCTGTGAACCGCGAAGTTCCACGCGTCCATCGGCGCGCCGTTTCACGGTTCGTGCTCGTTCGGGGTGATCCAATGGCCCCGAGGCGACTTAGAGCCCAGCAGCCGTTAGCTGCAAACGACACGCTCGAGGCGTGGCGCAAATAGAGCCACTCAGGTTTCATTTTATTTCGCAGTAATTGTTGGCTGACGACAATTAAGTAATACCCGTTAACTTAATCGTCAGCTTAAGCTGCTCTCAAACAACCCCCGGCTGCATGGTCAACAGGTACGTGGTGGGGTCGTAGTAACCGGCCAGATAGTAAATGTCGTTGTTGTCGTAGATGGTCAGGTACCTGTGCGGCTCTTTGCCCAGCTTGTCGGTGTACTCTTGAAGAGGCAGCACCTCGCATTTGTGGGAAATCGTTTGCACGTCGTTCTCGTCCATGTGGGGGGACTCGAACAGCGCGCCCTAAACATTCAGAAGGAGCAGCTTGCGTTAATGGGGTGATGGGAAATTGTCTTTCTGAAATGGGAATATGAATTCACCAGCTGTAGAAGTTTTAGCAGTAAATAATTTACATTTAGCGGAGTACTACGAACAATGAATGAAATAAAATTAAAAAGCAAGGATAAATAATTGACGTTCGCAGGGGGCACTTGGACCGATTGAGGTTGCAAGATTTAAGGGTTACAATATTTCGTCCCCTTCAAACTTAACAACGAGAAGTCTTCACACCTATGTTCACTAAGGCTATTCAAACTTTGGCATATGGATGAAATATGGATTTTTGACGCTGGTAATAGTTTTATTTCAATAAATAGTATTCTCTATCACGATTATGATCTCCATGAATACCACGAGAAATATAAACTCTTCTGTAACCCCTAAAACTTTCAACCAGAAGGATGAAAATTATTTGCAAAATGAAATCATCGCGTAATAAACAGCAAACATTTCCTAGTCTCATTCGAAGTAGTCAATCGTATTCTTACCGGGTATTTCAAATTTGTGGGGCACCCAACGGTCTCTTCGGGGTGGTAGAACCACTTCACCTTCACGATCATGTTGGAGCTCGAGGTTTCCCACATGGATTCGATACGCCCGATGTAAGGTCTGTCCGGTCTGCCAGTGGATAAGAAGACAGCACTGTCGCCGATCTGAATCGTCTCGCTTCCTCTTTGAATCGCCCTGAAGAATTGCTTCTTGGCGCGTCCTTTAGCACCAGGTCGCCTGTAGCCTTTCCCAGCCCAGCCCCACAGCTGCCTGGCCGGCAGGAACGCTGCCATTTTGCTTCGACTCTCTACCGACTCCTGACGTTCGCGCATCTTCGACTTCTTGTCCGATTTCTTGGCTTTCTCGGGCTTCTCTTCGCGAACGGGCTCTTTCATCGGCTCTGGAACAACTTCTTCCTGCGTTACTGTCTCCTCCTCAGCTTCTGCTTCCTCTTCCACAGCGGCAACTGCTTCCTTCACCACTTCCTCCTCGCTCTTCTGGCCACAGCAGCTCTCCCCACTGCTGAGAAGTATTTAAAAGCGCTCGAATCAGGAGTAAGTTGAAACTTTGATGACACTGATGCATAACTATCTCTCCAGGTATTTGTAAGATACGCTTTACATAATTCAGATACCGAAAGGTGGTAATAAATATTCAGAACAAAAGATTGGAGGGATTGTTTGGGACTTTCTTTGTGACGAATTTTTGGATAGTTATTATAATATATCATTCTGTCTAATAATTTTTTAAAACATGTGCACCCATTTTGGTTTTCCTTTAAATACACATTTCTGTAGCTTCTCTTTCTCATAATTAGCTACCTAAATTAGGCAAAGCATAAGTATAATCTATAACTAATAATAATAATGATGGATCTCGTGCAAAAGTGGTCTTATACAATGCAATCATGAAATTTCAATAAGAACACAAACCTTATATGACTTCCTTCGCTATGGCTGCTGTGGTGGCTGTGCTTGTGCTTGTGCTTGCGGTGTTTCCTGTGCTTGTGCTTCCTGTGTTCCTCGCAGCACTTGTGCCTTCTGTGCTTCTTCTTCCCTTCCTGAGCCTCCTGCAACCTCTTCAGCTTGTCCCTCCTCTTCTTCTTCATGCGCTTCCTCTCCCGATACTCCTCCAGGTCCTTCGCGTCCATGTCGTCCGACTTGTGTCGTTCCAGCGATTGCCCGTCAGACGACGAGACGTAACAACAAGTGGTGGAGGAGACAGTAGGTGTCGCATTGCTCACGTTCGACGATGTTGACGGCTGCGTGCTGCTCAACAGCCGTTTGTCTTCCGTCGACAACGACGTCTGCCTTCGTCGTTTTCCCAGCGACAACAGGGGATTCGGGTCGTATTCTGTAATCGGACGTAAAATTCAGCATGCAGAAATACAGAAAAGCCATGGAGCTTGTTGAAGATTCTTAGCGCTGTGTTTCGTTTGAATCTTGTAGAGTATATACTATAAATGAAGTGCAAATGTTCTACGTATTTCCACTCTAAATAGTTTGAAGCTATTGGCTGTTTTTAAAGTAACGGGTACAGCTAGGAAGTGCAATTTCTCTTTTTGAAATTTCGAAAGCAAATAGTCTAGGGAGTAATCAGACACCTTTTTATTACATTCTTTCTGTACTTAATTAAAAATTCATCGATTTAACAACGAAACTCACCAACGACAGGATAATCGGGCTGCAGCAGTCTGATATCATCCAGAGCAATTCTCCCACTATCTCCATCATCGAATTCCACGCTGACGAACTTCTCGTCCAGCTCTGGATCCGGTTCCGTCGGCTCAACGGAAGTGCCTGGGTACAAGCACCGATATTGCTGGCTCCAATAGGCGCACAATCTCGTGCCAGGTGGCAATTCCTTCGTTGAAGTGGGACAGACTTCCACGATCTGCAGCAATGAAGCAGGAGCGGAGATGAAGATTTATGTTGGAACAGTGCGGAGGAAACGAAACTAACTCAAAATCTTGCAGGAGAATGGAGTGCAAAGGGCAATGTTAGGTTTATAAAGTAATTTTCTATCGTTGGAATGATCTGATCCAGATAAATCGTGTGAAACCATTTTGAACTTCGAAGTCAAATGGAGGCACCTCGAGAAATGGTTTTTAAACTTCGTAATTTTGAGCATCGGAAGAAAAGAATCGCATCTGCAATAATTTACCGCGTCCCGTAGAATCTCCTCTCTGGAATGGATATGAGGCCTGTTGCCCCGTTCGCCATCCAACGTGATGGCGTAAACGTCGGGCGCTTGGACCGCGTTGAGCCTTCCAGCGTAAAACAAGCCACCCATCGCCGTAAGGACCCTCAGCTGTTCGATGGCCAGGTGTGCAGAAGTTAACTTGCACTTGTTCATCACCTCGGTTTTCTCGGACCTCGCAGCCTTCGCGCACTCCTTGCACTCCTTGCACTCGAGCGACTTCCGCCGTTTCGACTCCTTCTTCTCGCGATCGCTCGACTTGCGCCTCGACGGCGACGACGAGCTGGACTTTCGTTTCTTCTTCTTCGATTTATCGTGCCTGCTCTTCTCCGTCTCCTTTTCCACGGCCTCTGGCGCCTCCGCGGTGACTTCCTGTGGTGTCGAAGAATACATTCCACTTATAGTGACGAAATTAGGCGTGTGATGCGCGGAAGAGCGACGCAGATGAATGGAGGAGGGTGAAAGAACTAATTGCGCGTCGGGAGTGATTATATTTGTTATTAAATTTCAATCAAGCCTGCCTGCTTTCGCATTTTCTTAGTACTTGAAAGCAGATTAAACTAATGTAATTGGTATTCAGAAATTGGGAGCTGGGAGTTCAAAATACAATTAGATCGTTGGCAATCAAAATGAAAGATTTTCCACTAATTTATTCCTTATTCCTTATTTATTATTTTATTCCCATTACCTTCACGGGCTCCTGCACAGTAGATTCAGGCAGCATTGCCTCTACGACAGTAGTAGCTTCATCATCTTCCCAGGTTTTCACCTTCACCTCCGCCTTCAGCTTCGGCTTCATCTTGCTCTGCTTCTCCAGCTTTACTTCCTGGCTGAGTTTCGCTTTCTCCGCGATAATCGAGCTGATCACGTTCTTATTGTGCAAAGGCGTCTGCTTCGCTGGCTTCGACTTCGACTTGGACGATTTGTGGCTCTTTGAGGAGGACTTCATGGAGGACATGCTGGTCTTGAAGGGCAACGGAGTATATCCAGCTTTGCCTACGTACTATCGAACAAAAGTCACGCTGTTACAGCATCGAATCGTGTTTACGTTTGCTTCTAATTAAGCCAGGTACCCACTTTTGCCTGTAGATGCCTGTTCTTGGACGACAAGAGATATCCAACGAGGGAACTCTTGCTTTTAGGCTTCTTCGCGACTATCGTTTCAGTTAGATGCCGAACGCTTCCTGACGTGCACATCAGCTTCCTGGGACGACCCACCTTTCGTTTCTTCGAGGCTGAACTGGAACTCGCGATGGTGGGTGCTGGCGATGACGTGTCGTATCCCAGCTGATTATTTAAGGTTTTATTTAGTCACAATAAAATCACAGGCTTTATTACACTGATCTTTGATCACACGACATTTTTTACTTAAACATGGCCACTCAAATAAACTGTCAGAATTTTTCTATGCAATTCAGAAAAATAAATTTGTATGGAATTCTTAATACTGAAGTTTTTAAAATTATCTCTTAAACTGTAGTTAGCAGGAAAGTTACAAATGTGATTATTTTTACTTAAAATATTATCTACCTATTGTTTAAAAATGAATACTAATTAATTTCACGTTCACATAGGGTACACAACATATTCCAAAAAATCTGCAAGTCGCATCACAATTTTACTACCCCCTCCTTGGTTCATTCTTCGATTATACAGATCGATCCGTGCCACAGATCGATGTACTCAATGGAAACTAAAGGGCAAAGTTTCGACTCACCCTTCCTGTGCTCTTCTCGTCGTCCTCCTGAGGCGACTTGCTCGGTGGTAGAACCGTGATGGGCGAGGCGATTGGTGGAACGGGAATCGGAATGCTCGGTATACTGTCCAACAGTTTGATGTGACTTCTCGGCTCACCTAGTTTCACCAAGTTCACGTTACACCTGGGCATTGCCAAGACCGCTGAGGCCAATGGCGCCGGGGTCCCGTCAGTCGAATGCGATGGGGACTTGTGCGGAGAGGAGATCGGCTCCAACATCGGTGGCGAGGAAAGAGGTCCGTGCTCAGAACTGCGAACATTGTACACCAACATCAATCATTCCTCTGTCAAAAACTCCCCAACACTTTAAGTGGCACTGTGAAGAGCACTTCTGCCGGAAACGTTTAGTACAAAGCGCAGAAAACGAACTCCTTGCTTGGTTCGGGTACAAAGTAAACATTCGAGGGCTCTCAAACAATACTTTCGTCGCTTTCTAGAAAGCTTGAGAACACGCCCAACCCGTGCACAGACTGCAAATCCCGACACTCAAAGTGTTAATACTTTTTTAGATTCTTTTAAGAATTTCAGCTTCTCGAATCTTAACGCTGTGGCGACTTTTGAGAGCTTTACTGTCCTCACGTAAAAATAACCACTGCATCGTAAATTGACGTAGGTCCCTCAGAGAACCTCTAATCAATTAACCAAGTCTGTAATACCTTCAATCTTTAAACATCCTTATCCACAAAACTATTACAAAACTTCATCCGCTTGAAAATACGCTAATCACAAGGCTGCAGACTAAAAGGCCCAAATTTGGACCTTCCCACAGCGAAGAGATAAAAAATAAATAAAAGAAATTCACCTCGAAGAGTGGCTCTTCTTCCGCGGCCTACCAGGGTTCTTCTTCTCGTCCTTCTTCGGCGTCAACTTCGACAGCTCCCTCTGCTTTTCTCTGTACTGCCTCTGAATATCCGCTAGTCTCACCCTCATATCCAACTCCATGGCGTCCATATTGGGCCAGTCAGCCTCGCTATCTGCGTGCCCCTTTCGAGCAATAAACTTCATCGCGTCTAATTTCGCCTGCAAGTTCCTGTAATCATGGCAATCGCGCTGCTCTCCCGTAGAGAGCCTTCTCTTAACACGTCTACCATTACGCGCCATCATCATCGCCTCCAATGAAATCTTCTCCCTGTACATCTCCGAGTCGGAGTCCGAAAAGTTGCCCTCAATTTTCTCACTGTACGCTCCGTTCATCTCGTACTCCTCGTACTGCCGATACTCCTCGAAGCTTTCCCCCCTTTCGTCGTCAGACTCCTTGTAAGGGCTGCCCTTCCCAACAGGCTTATCCTTCACTGATTCCTCTTCATCATCGACACTCGCGCCATTTCTCTCGGAGAAATCAATGCTCCTTCTACTCTTCTCCTTCACCTCAAACACCACGTCCTCCTCAGCCCTAGCCTCGTACTGCTCGCTGGGTTCTGTGCTCTCGTGACAGTGGACAGTGTCATACTTGGACTCTTCGTCCTCAAATTCATCGTCAATCTTGAACCTCTTTGGGCTCTCGTAGTTCTCGCCGTCTGCCTCCACCAGCTTCCTTTTATCAGACGCCTTGCCTTCTTTTTCCAGGTGGCTGGCTCTACCCAAGTTCAGTAGCAACCTGCCAGCGTGCGATATCTCCTCCGAGCTATCGTGGTTCAGCTTCTTCGGCGCCTTGCCCCCTACCTCCTCCATGAACCTCTGCTCAGCAAGGGCGCACAGCAAGCCCAGCGGGCTGTCCACGTTATTATTATTACTCTCGCCCTGCGGAGAGATCAGCTTGCGTCTGACGGGCGATTTCTCCGGCTCGCTGACAGTAGCTACGCTCTGGGCGTCTGGCTTCAGCTGCTCCAGCTGCTCGATGCTGTTCGACAGCAGCTCAAGTCCACTGATGTCCACCGTGGCCTTCTGCTTGGAACTGGCCATGGCCCTCGATTTCGGGGTCTGATTGTCTGCTATGTACGCTTCTTCTGCAAGTTTTCGGTGCTTCTTCGGGGTGACTGTTATAGGCGCCCCGCTATCAGCGAATTTAGCCTCCTTCTGCGTGCAGGCTTCCAAAGACGATGCCTTCTCCTTCTTCACGACCGGCTGCTCATCATCGATCGCTTTGATGTTGTTGTTATTGCTCCTGGTGTCGTTGTTGTTATCGTTCAGGAAGCACTCCCTGGGCAACGGGTGCTTGGCCGCGGGGGGATCCTCCGTCGTTGCTGAGTACTTGGAGAGGTTCTGAGTGTCCCCCGCGCAGCTGGTCGCCTCCGACGAGGAAACTTCCGGCTCTCGAGGGATCTCGTGTTTGTCAGCGTACTGGGCGTTCTCGCAGGACCTCAGAATGTGCTTCTTCAAGCCGTTCTCCAGTCTCCTCGGCATCGTCTCGGACTGCCTCTTCATGTATTGGGTCTCTGCGGTCTTCTCCTTCGAATCCTCTATCTTCCGCGGAGCTGATTCCTGCAGAGCAGCTGCCGCGTTCTTCTTCAGCTTCTCCACCACGTTCTCGATCCCTGGGTGAGACTTCTCCGCCTGGTGTCTCTTTATCGACTCCTGGCACTTGGGCTTCTCTGTCGTCGACGTAGCTTCGCACTTGTAGGCGTAGACCTCGTACCCCGCCTCTTCCGCCTCTTGTTTTATCACCACCTGCTCCATCTCTTGCTCGTCGTTGTCGATGCTGGGCATGTCGAAAGACTTCACCGTGATCTGGGGATGAGTGGCCTGCTCGACTAGGTGCGGATGATCGTCCCGCGTCTGGTTGCAGGCGTCGTAGCTGTGATCCACGGACAGTTTTGATTCGAAGGCTTGCTCTGGCTCTTCTCGAGCGTCTTCTATAGGACCCTCTGTTGTCGTAGAGCTCGACTGGCTGTGCGTTTCTGGGGCTCTGGCGTCTTCGTTCGCGGCTGACTCAGTCTGAAAAGCATTAGATGTAGCAGATGGGGAATTGTGTTTGCAGGATTTTGAACCGAGAATGTCACGACTGCCGTACCGAGTGTTCGTTAAACAGTAACAGAAAATGAAATGGGTAATTCTACGTGACAAAATAAGACGAAAATCAAGCGTCACGAAATTCTGGTGGAAGCTTCATTTCTTAGTTGTTAATATTTGAAATTTCGTAGCTAATAATGGAATATTCGAGCTTCCGGCGTTTCCAACCCGAATGAACTGAGAGGTGCTATTTTTGATTTCACAATCATTGAAAACAACCTACAAAGTGGGAGAAATTGGATTTCTAGATTTACTCGTGATAAGAGGTAGCAATGGTGAACTTACGCGTGCATAATAAATATAAAATGCTACACCTTCTCTTTTCTATGTGTCGTAAACAGACTCTGAATCTTTGAACATACATATATGTTTTTAATGTAAACTACGCCCATTCTGTCGGTAAACATTTTAACATATTTGCACACTTCGTGTACTTAACGTGTGTTTTTATGTTTCGAATAACAACACACCCGATATCCATTGTACATATTTACATGTTTTATAAATATTTTCCATATCGGCATATGTCACGCGTGCACGATAATCCCCAAATTTTTCCCATCATATCCAAAACCCCCAAAATTAAAAATTCTCACCTCGCCGTTTTCCCCGGCCTTCGTGTCCTCAGCCTCGTTCTCCTGTTCACCCTCGAGGAACTCCACGCTGTGATTCCTCTTCCTGCCCCGGTGGCGGTCCAGCGAGTGATCCCTCCTCCTCCCAAAGAACTCCAGATTCTCATGGAAACTATCGCAGTTCTCCTCGGTGATCTCAATGATCCTTGGCCCGCTCCTCATGTCCCTGCGCGATATACCTTCGTCCGCAAACGCGTCCTCGGTCTCCTCGTCCACGTGCGCCCTGTCGCTGTGCTCCATCTGCCTGGTGACCACGTGCTCGATGGTCCTGTCGATCGACGTGACGCTCCTGCACTCCTTCGTGATCGCGTACTTCGGGCAGTCGGCCATGTTGATGATCGTGTTCTCCGCCTTGTCCACCTTGCCCACGATGCTGCAGACCCCGGGGTTCACGGTGGTGGTGGTGGTCGTTATCCGAACGACGTTGCACACCTTCTCCGGCGAGGCAGCCACGATCTCGAAGTTCGTCAGGTTCGTAAGGTTGGTGGTGGTGGTGGTCAGGTTGGCGGAGTTCTGCAGCTGACAGGGGCTCAGTGTCTGCTCCTGCTTCACGCAGGCCTCCACCAGCGACGCTTGCTCCTGCTCCTCCGCTTCCGGCGCGTCCGTCTGGTTCGAGGCGTCCTGGACGCCGACGATCGGCGCCATTTCCGCTGGCTCGATCGCGTGGATCGTCGTCACCTCGGGCGGCGGCGTCAGACAGGAGACCGGCGACGTCGCCTTCGACAGAAACGAATTTCGCTGCTACGCGCAGGACATCCGGGGATCACATATCGGAGAGTTAGGTGGCGGTCGGAAATTTCGACAAAGTTGGACGAAGCGATGGGAAAGTAATGTGGCCTGTTTATGGTTTTTTGCGGAAAAGAGATCGAAGTGGACCATGGTGACAGATTTGGGTGATCACGAGTGGTCAGCACCTGGATTAAGTAGCGACTTTGATGAAACTGGCGGTGGATGGGGAGTCGACAAATATTTGACCAATGTTTTGATTTCTTTGCGTAGAGAGACACTAATTTGTTAGATGTTTAATACTAGAAATTGTATTTCATGGGTTCGTGTATTGAATTTTTGTGAATTTCAAACTTTTTGAAGTGTGGCGATTAATGGCTAGAGTTGAAGCTTTGTAACGGAGTAGTGCCATGTTTAAGTTCCTTCGTGTTCATTTTACTTCATTAAAGTTTATACTATTTTGTAAATTATTAGATGTCTACCGCAGATGACCAAATATGAGTGAAATATTTTTCGGTTCTGTATCTACCTATAAAGTTCCATCAAAATCCGTGCATTATATTGCTTTTTAATAATGCAACCTTAATCGCATCCTACTAAGAAATACCAAAATGAATAAACACTCTCCAACAGTAAATACACGAACTATACAGTTGGCAATTATAATTTTATATCTTGATTGCCCTGTGTATACATTCATAGTTCCCACGAGCAAAACTGAAGGATCTGATAACTTTCCTTTTCCGTACAATCGGGAGAACTTGGAAACTTGGTCCAACTTTGTTAAGAATTACTAAGGCCAAGCAAAGAAATAGTATCGCGTTACATTCAAGAAGATCCAGAGATCATAGAGTCACCCAAAATCTATTACTGGCTTCGAATACTCTTTAACTGTTCGCTCGTACTAATCCACATTACCTGGCAATCGTAGCCACAAGGTTACACGATAACATTGTAACTGTGCAAATCAATCGAACTACCCCGTTGCTTCGATAATGACTGGCCGAATAATTTACGCGGTTTAAACAGGCGCTGGTACCCTGCAATACAAACATTCTGAACGGACAACAAAGAGAATAGAACTTCCTACTGTACACAGTGTGTTTCATTAACGCTGCCACAAAGAGTTCTTCGAGAGTGTAATAACTAAATTAGCATGGTCCTTTCATTAAATTTCGTGGTACAAAGAAGTTGGTGTAGTATATACGAAATGAGACTTTATAATTCTTCTAAATGGTAAACGAAAGAGTATCTCTGAAGGAATATTAAATAGATTGGACATTCAATTTCTGCGTGTACCGGGAGGTTCTTAAAAATTTGAACAATTTCTACTTGAAACCATTTTTAAATGTAGTGCACTCATAGCAAGTTACGGCGGCATACCTAGTAACACAAAATATTGAATACACATACATCTAATATTAAACAGGGATTCAATCTCGTTTTGATATACATATGTATATTTACAATATTTATTTTGGTTTCAGAAGCAAATATTTTTTCCGAATATACAAGAAATATTCATTTTATATTGAGAAAAAAAACTATTTTTGTTCGAATATAAAATAAATATTTATTTAACATTTAAAAAACTATTTTTTTCTGAATGTACGGGAAATAATAATTTTATAATATGGAAAAAACATTCCTGAATTCCTTTGCATTACATTTTTCCTAAATATTTCTTTTATATTTTATGATTATTTAGTTCATATTTTCTAAACATTTATTTCTCATTTTCTGTGTATGTAGATAATATTTAGATTTTTTCATATTAAAAAAGTGCGGCTAAAAAAATATTTAACCAATATTTTGTGCTACTAGGAATGTAGAGTGGGAGCAAAGAGTTTGAAATACTTGATGAATTTCATTGAAATTATATTCCAGAAAAAATTCTGTTCTGATTTGAAATTAATATTTTCAGTTATATGGCTTGTTTGTTGTTAAACAAACGAGCAAGTCTTAATTAACTGAGTGATCCTATATTCATTCTCAAAGTGAAACTTAATTCACAGAGCGATTCCAAACATTGATCGATATTGTAGTTCCAATCACATCGATTAGCATTCCGCGTCTGACCACACATAGTCTACATTCCCTTCTTCCATAATTCTTTTCTCTCACACGCTTTAAGTAGTACAGCTCAATTATATCCTCCCATACACAGCTAAACCTGTGAACCGGGCGAAACGAGTTGAAAATGGAAATTGAATTTGAAACTGTCTCTAGCCAGCCATTTAAAAAACATTCCACTTAACAGGTTAAACATCGTCATCAAATGTCTACTTAGAATATACAGTAATTCGTCGTTATTGTCCGGTTTTTACCATGCGTAATAGTCCCGCTCACTATCCCAACCATTTCTTGGAATCCTTCAGTCGAGAGTGAGAGAATCCGAGAACGTGCGAGAGAACAAAAGAGTCGACACGAAGTTGTCGTCGGCTACGAATAGTTTCCGCATCGCGTTATTGTCCCGCCGCCAGCCCCGTTCGTCGGGACTATTACGACGAATTACTGTATTTCGAAAATCGTTTCCCACAAAAGTTGCTTACACGAACAAAAGCTCCATAGCACAATATTGAAAAAAGATTTTGGGAGAACCGATGAAGCAAAGATACACCCCCAAGTGAATAAAAAAGCAAATAACAGAAAAACAACAAAACCGGAAATAATAGGAAAATGGTCCAATTTTTAAACGCGATACAAGAAACTCTAATACAATAAAATACAAAAGGAGCGCGATATGAGCCGAAAGACAAAAACGCTATTAAGAACGAAGAAACTGGAAAGAAAGAGTGAACAAGGAAACGAACATAGATAAACAGGAAAATAGAATGGTGGAACGAGGATAAGTCGCCGTGGAACGTTCAGCGTCAGAGTTGTTGGTGGGTTGGTGCGCAATATCCATGCAGATAGCGATGCAAATCGGTTCGTGCATGATTAATACAATGTGCCACAACGTTCCTGCATTATGCGACCGGCTGAACCGTGCCCTGAGCTTGGCATAATTATTGCCGCCCCTCCTCTGCGCCCGTGTCATTTGCGTTTCTTTGTCTGTCTGTTTGTCACAGGGTGGGGGGGTTGAATTCGGTGCGCTCGACGAACGCATCGAGGGGGGGGGGGGGGGGGGCCAACAGTTGTATGGGAAGTAGAGGAGCAAAAATTGAGCTTACCTGTGATCTGCAGTGCGTTGGCTCCGCCTGGCTGATTTGGACCAATGCAGGCGCGTGGGGGTAATAGTGCAGGGTGGTCACCAGGGGTGCATCTGGAACGAGGGTGCCTGTCATCGAGGTCACGGTCTGCAAGGCCTTCGTGGATTCCGTTGACGCTACGGGATATAGGATTTCCACGTTATCCAGGGGACCATTATCGTTAGGGATCATTGAATCTCGATATGCACGGAATGCTTGTTTATCTCACTGTTCCCTGGTTACTATCAATCGTGCCTCGAGCTAGTTCGATAATTATTGCTTCGAGTTAATATTCTGTGGGGCAATGTTTATATGTAAAGTTGCGATATGGTTTGTCGTCGTAAAGGGAGTGTACGAGGTTTGGGTCACTGGTTTGTCTAAAATTCTGCGTATAATTAGTTTATCCTATGTGAGAAAAGAATTTTAACTCCTCTGAATTCATTCTGAAGTTTCCATATAAATATATAGTTTATGTTAAGGATTGTTAATATTGTTCCAATAAGAATATTATGCAATATCCGTTCAGGCATACATTTAGTTTCATCAGTGAATATATCTGTGAAAAATATCGTTATCCAGCGTGACAGAGAATCCGAAAATATTTGAAGATACCAAAAAACTTTGAAAAAACACACCTAAGATCCTCAAAATCAATATAATCAACCAAGTTACGAAATTCAAAGTGAATTAATTGTAAGTACCAAATTGCACGTGCTCGCACCACTTCGACCAGCTCGAATTACTCAGACGAGAATTTTTGTACAGATGATTTCAATCATCCTTTTTCATATTCCCTACTGATTTATTAAACGAAAAGAAAATTTGAGAATACATATAGCACTCACTGATGATGGTCGTGGGACTGGCACCACAATCTGCCTCTATCTTGACGATGGGCAGAGTGCTCTGTTGTTTCCTTTTGCTCTCGGTGAGGACAAGCCTTGCACCGCCGATGTCACTCAGAAGCTGAAGAGACGGCGGTGGCGGTGGAAGTAGAAGAGGTGGCGGCGCGACGTGCCCATTATTGTGATTTGAGTAATTTGGCCACACCACTGCCTGCTGCATTTGTTCTGTCGGTGGAAAATTGCATTTTTTCAAAGACACTCCGCTGTACACTTACACTCAGTTTCAAATGTCACGTGGACGAATATTTACGATATTTATGGATATCTACAGACATTCATGGGGACATTTGATATTATTTGAACTTCCATATTTTTCGAGTAAACATTGACAATAACGTTTTCTAGTTTCTCATGTAGTTAATGAAGGTGAAGCCACCTTCTTTTGAGAAAACGAAACAGTTATTTGAATATACAAATGAATGTCCGAATATTATTCTAATGAAGTTGATTATCACATATTATCATGTATTATATTTATCGATGTTTCTGAAGATCAAATTTGACGATAACTAAACGCCACGCACGCTATGTATGATTTTCATGAAAATTGAAATCCTAGGGACATTTTCAGCAATTTTCGTATTGTTGGTTAAGTTTTGTTGTATTATGGGATTTTTAAAAAAGCAAACATACCTGCAGCATGAATAAGAAGAAGATGACCTGTTGTTGGATCTCTGACCAACTGCAGGCCACCTTGAAGACCGACACCCATCTGTGGGAAACCGACTGGTTCCATCGGCATCGCTGTAACATCATAAAAAACGATAGATCAGTACAGGAGAATTAAAATATCAGTGAAGCTCGTACCGAAACGTAATCATAAAGTAATGTTTTTATCTAGAATTCCAGTAGACACTCTAGGCACCCTGGTTTAAATTACGGATTAAAAAACCCCAATTTCAAAGCGTGTCTTTGACTTACGAAGAAAAGTCAATAACTAAAATTCCCCCTTATTTATTCCTCAATAGAACCAAGTTATGTTGAACAGTTTAGTCCACAGATATAAACACACATCTATTCTGTTTTCACAGTAATCTTCTCTTGAAGCACTTGTCTGACAAGGGAAGATCCCGAACCCGAAAATTCAAAAAATTCTGAAAATTTGTGAATGTATAGGGGATTTCCTCCTGATTACAACGCAATTTTAGTTTGCTGCACAAATTCACTCGAAGGGGGTGAAATTAACCCCTGAACATTAGGCTACTTTCCGATTTTGTGTTATAACTCGCGAACTGTAAGAGACAGAAAGAAAGTTTCAAGACAAAAGTTACTTCTTTTAATTAGATCTACCTATCATTTGGTAAACAAATTATTTTACAGGTTACGAGTTATAACACAAAATCGGAAAATAACCGGATTTTCAGGGGCAAGTACACCCCCTTAGAGTGAATTTTGGCAGCAAACAAAAATTGCGATGTAATCAGGAGGAAATTCCCTACATATTCACAAAGTTTCAGAATTTTTTGAATTTCCGGGTTCGGAATGTTCCCTTGTGGGCGACAAAAATCCACAAAATTCATCCACAGTAGTTACGCTAGTAAACCTTTTATCTTCCCCTTGTAATAAAGCTCTTACTCGAAGATAAAGATAACAGCAACAACATCCATCTTCCTCGCCCAACTGAATATTAAAGATTCGTACATCAGTCACGACAGAATTACAGGAATAACATTTCCATCCTCATCGATGCCATATTTCTCTGCAGCTTTAAATCATCCCCGGTGCATCCCCAGTTCCCAGAAATATGCTTCAGGAGACTCGACGAGCCTCCGCCGTTCCGAATTAAAAGCTATTTTTTACCGAAGCGGCCAGAGAAGAATTTCCATGCCGCCGTCTCCTCAATCATGATCAAAGGATCGACAGGCAGGCGAAATAAATGCACGGGAAGAGGTGGAAATCGACAGTTCGAATGCAGCAACTCGTGAATGATTTAGGTAACACGAGAATGTACGGGCAACACGGATATAGATCCTCGTTATTCGGCTAAATGTCACTCGGTCACCGTGGTAGCACGGCCAGCCGTGGGGCACGGGGGATGATTCCACCCCGAAAACGCACTGAACGTTTCGAAAACGTTACGCAAAGGACATACCCCACAAAACAGAATTTTTAATACCTTCCTTCTCGTTTTTTCGTAAGACAGTTAGTGGTGTAGGTTCTTGGAAGATTAATGGGAATTCGATTATTATTTATTGTGAGCCATATGTTAGCGTCATTTTACTGTGTGAAAGTTTGTTCATTCGAACACTAAATTCTGATCATATTAATAGTGGAATTTTATGATACAGTCATATGTATATAGGGTGCGACCGAAAGGGTGGTACAAGCGGATAGGGGGTGATTTCTCGTGCAAATATAAGTCACAAGTGTAGGATCAAAATTTTTCATCCAAAGCTTTAACATCTGGGAAACTTAAAAACCATTTTGACTCTAAAAGAAGAGACTCTAAAGGACTCTTCCTTACAGTAGGTATTAACTACCACAGGATCCCCAAATTTTGAATTTTAATCAAACATCCAAATTCTACTACAATAATGTATTCACAGTTCTGACCAACAGGAGCTTTTCAAAGGAAAAATAAAATATTCTTAACTCAAGAAAAAGACATTAAAAAAATATCTTACTCTCGAATGTTTCAACCGCCCAAAAAATGGCCCCGGTAAAGTTGCCTCGATCCTCTTCGAGTCTCATCGACTACCTGTCGTCTAACGGAATAAATCACGTTGATCGAAGAAAGTAAACCGGAAGTGCAGCAAAGCAAACGTAATTTTCTTGATGGAAGTATTATTAGAATACCAGGTACGCTCGTTTGCCCGCGATTCGTGGATTTGCATGGAGCCGCCAGTAATAATTTATGGAGTCGTTGAAAAGCAACGCCCGCCGTCTCGAAATCCCCGTGCGTTCGAATAAATAAGATCGACCGGGGGAAGGGGAGGGGTGTTTGGAAAATATTTTCGGCACCACACAATGGCAACGTATTGGGCGAGCAGACCGACGAACGCGCGCGAAAGATTTCCCGCGGATTAACTAAACGACGGTCACGGGCGTGCAAATAAATATCCGATTAGCGGAATGATTTATTCTCACGCCGCAATCCACCGGAGATTTAACCGGGGAAAAACGAGCACGCCCGTTGTAACGATGCTAATTCGCGGAATTGAACGAAAGTCCGGGGGCGCGTGCAATAAATTCGCGGCGCGGTAAACAGGGACATTTTTCCTCTGTTAATTGCACGGTGTTCGCTTTTAAAACGGCGTTGTGGGGAATTTCAAACGATACGGCTATTAGAAGAATAAATAATTGAAGAGTGTACGCAGTGTTTAGGTTTGCAAATCAGCTTTGGGAAAATAAAAAGAGAATTTTTTTATTTATTAAGCTTGTCATAGAGGGATTTCTCTTGATTTGGTAAATGTTTTGTGAGTGACTTTTGAGCTAAAAATGGAACAGTATTTTAAGTATTTCGAGTATCGGGAATTATTCAAAGACAGTGGAGTTAATTTAGAATTTTGATGTTTGCAGGAGTTTTCGGGGATATTGTATAATTATTGCGGTTCTACTATAGTTTGTAAAATTTGTTCAGCTATATCTTAATGACTCCTCAGGCACGAAACGTGACTGCAAAGTTGCGACTCATTGTTTGAATGTTCTAACGTTATATTTGAAGCTGTCTTACACTATCCCTTTGTGTACCTATATCTTTCATCAAGTTACATATTACTAAATTCCAACGCTAACTTCTGTAACGGTTACATGAATAACTATTGAGAATCTTTTAAATATTGAATACATGGGCGTCCGCAGCGGAGGGAGGCGGCAGTTGCCACCCTTGGCTTGAGAAAAAATCGTTTACTTTTAAAAACTAATCTTCATTAAGTTTATACTAAAAAAGTGAATATTTTAAAATTTTAATTTTAAATTTTTAATTAAATGGGCGCCACAAAATGAGTTCAAACAAGCAACCAATCATCGGCTGTCAAGTTGACAGTTTCTCAAAGTTGCCCCGCCCCCCCCCCCCCCCTCCCCCAGCTGGAAAAAAGTCTACGGACGCTCTTGATTGCATGACACAGCGCAATAAGGCCATATGTACACAAATACCACTTAGCACAACGAAGACTTAATTACTAACCACGCCAAGTCGCGTATTGAAAAGAAACTGATAGCTAATACCGATAGTAAACAATCCACGAATCAATTCAACCCAAAGAAATCAACAGAAAATAGTAGTAACCTACAACACGAATCCATTACCCAAATTTCACTCAACTACGCATATCGGTATACAGTAAATACTCGTTAGGAGCCCGTCGAACGGGGCTGGCGGCGGGCCCCTAACGCGACTGGACACTATTCCGCGCGGTCACTGGCGCGAGTGAGAAAACCCAATGAGCGAGCGAGAGGAAACGAACGAGTCGACACGAAGTTGCCGTCGGCTTTCGTTTCCTCTCGCTCGCTCATTGGGTTTTCTCACTCTCCTCCGAAGGATTCCAAGGAATGGTGGGGATAGTCGCCGGGCTCCTAACGCGTGGTAGAAACGGGCTCCAAACGAGGATTTACTGTACCAAGCAACAGCGCGGTCCCCAATACGCATGCCCAAACAGAAGTCAGAAGTGGGCGGGACCACCAGCTCCCGCCCCTTCACAAAATTCCCACAGAGTTTCCCATATAACTATGGACCTTCCCCTCGTTACTTCCAGTATCAACGCATCCCAACATCACTACTACAAAAACGTCCTTGACCGTCCATACCAAAACTACCCCCGAAAGACTCGAAACCGCCAAAGAAGGGGTCAAAGTTACAGTTCCTAAGGTGTTGCGCCGTAGCTAAAGTAAACGACAGAAAGAGAGAGGGAAGAAAAGGAGGAAATCAGTCTCACCTGCAGCTGCAGCTGCAGCGGCCGCCGCCGCCGCGGGGTACTGCCATAAGGTTGGCGGCCATGCGGCCGTGGCCGCGGCTGTGGCCGCGTTGGCCGCGCTCGCCGCGGCTCCGATGCTGCCCAGCGTGGAATTCAGGCTGGAATTTAGGCTGGAATTCAGGCTGGAGCCGAGGGCAGCGTTCAACGAGGGTGCCAATGCTCCCGAGGGGATGGCGAGGTGGGCCGGACGATCCTCCCCTCCAGGTCCTCCGCAATGCACCAGGGTCGCACCGCCTACTGCCATGGCCGTGCTCGATCCTAAGAACAGACCCAATTCAAACACGTTTCTACTCCGAGCAGAGTATTGAATTCAGCTCGATACGGGCTGATACCGCGGCTACGAGTCGAGTCCAGTATCGACCGGTCGACCAGATCGCAGCCAACTTGGTTTTATTCGCTATCTCGCGCCACCACCGAGCCTGCTTTCGAGTGTTGCGTTGCATCTGGATGTTTGTTAGCTCGCGGATGGTTGGGCGGGCTGTTGCCCTGCTTAGAGTAATTGGGGCCACTTCTCTGAATGAGTATCTATGAGGGAGTATCGTACTGTTTCGAGGACTGATACCTATGTAGGGTAATTTGGGTTCTGTGGTATCTTCTTGTAACATGGAGCTCACCAGGAAACATATCGAACCCTTGCACGCCGATTTTGATGAGACTCTGCAGATTCGCGGAACAGTGGAAAATATTTGGCACGTATTTGTTGTTATCGGCAATCGTCCACGTTGAGGGGGTGAGAACAGCCTGTAAAGTTACGGGTCGGAAACATATTTTGTGGAATATCTCGAGAACTTCCTATTAGACGTAGAACAATTGTTTTTTAGAATGTGTATTTTTTAAATAGGAATCCAGCCTTCTGCTCAGTTGTTAGAAAATTTCATCAGTCTCATCAAAATCGGTGTGTGTGGGTTCAATATGTTCCCTTGAAGGTTCAGGTTGTTTCGGTTGAGGATTCCATGTTTGACATTGTGTTCCTTTACTTGCACGAATGTGCGATGTGCAGTGACCTGCATTGTAGTTTTACGCTATTTAAGAATATCATCCTCCAATTATTTTGAGGATTGTAATTCTGGGTAAATATGTTAGCGTTGATTTATTTGTTAGAATGATTGCATCTCTCGATTGGCAATCATCAAAGCATGATACAAAGTGAATCGTGCCCGGAAAACTTCACTTAAGTCACTAATCCTACAAAGCAGCTCTAAAGCGTATTACCTACATTTCCTCCAACCCCCATTCTGTACAACTCCAACGTTGTTTCAGAATTTTCTAAAATTCCAGCGCCAAATGATTCATTGAAATCAACAAACATTCCTCTCTATAAACGCGACACCTAAATGCTCGTCGTTAACATTGATCTTCATCAACGATCCGCAGGATTTACTAATTTCATGGCGAAACATTTTCCCTGGGAGCGCAGGGTGAATCATTAATAAAGGCGAATAATGACGATTAGGGGAGCGATGAGGATAAATAGCGTGTTTTCTCTGACAGGCCGCCCCCTATTTCCATCCCCCACGCGCGTTGCCATTTTATCTGGCTCGTAACAATGGAGCGGTGCGCGTCGTGGGTATCTACTTACACACCGACGGCATACTGTGCCAGGGATAGGTACTATTTCAGCCTCGTATGACAAGGAACAAGTGACGGGTGGACGAAGATTCCTGTCTTCCTGTGTCAGACATAACAGCCGTCTTCATCGCCATATATCCCCGTCTGCCTCTATGATTCATACCCGAATACAGAGTCATAGGAGCACTGCTTTCCGCGAGCTGCTCTAGTAGCTACATGTTTACTAAGAGTGCTTCTACAGTTTGCAAGCTTCCGCTACTTAATGACACCAGTTGGCCGTCCACGTCAGCGTCTTCAATGAAAAATTGAACGTTTAATTCCAAACTTTAAGGCCTGGTCGGGCGCCCTTTCCTGCTCTCCGATTGCAATAATCTTTTTCAGGGAATATGTTTTTATGGAATGGAACCATATTAGTGGGTGAGAGCAAAGAGATACGAAGAAAAAATTTCGGCACGTATAAATAAGGGCCACAGCGCTGAAAGTCCATAGCGATAATAGATCAAGTGGAGATAAAGATGTAAGTGATAAAATTAACGGACCTACGTTTCTGGTTTCTACTGAATATTTTCACTACTGGCGCTCAACATCGTTTACATATTTCAATTCCTCAATTATCTGTGGCGAGCCGTTTTTCAAGCGGACGGTGGTGGCGAGTAGCGAGGGTGTTAAACGCGTTTTCTTCGAAAAGTTTCTACATCATAAAAGATCTTCGATTCTCCACCCGGCTGATAATACGAGCGCGCGTCAATTCACAACCCAAGCGAAACATTATTCGCGAGAATCCAGCGGGCAACCCCTTTCCAGCCTCCATTCTCTGCTTACCGATCCCTATCGCGGCTCAGCTCACGCGAGAAAGTATCGATATTCATCGCGACGATTGAATATCGCCCGATGGGGAGCGCAACTCCAGTGGATCCCCATAGAAACACCAGGCCGGTGGATAATAACGACAGAGCGATCTGGTCGCTGAAGAAGACGAGACAAGAGGAACTGGAGGCAGATGGGAGCGACGATTGCAAGCTCCGGTAGGCAGTTTTTCTCTACGATTCACCGATCAGCAATTCGTGCTCGCGTGCGCACCTACTTCCACGTATAGAAGCAATGGCGGAGTTACGAAGTGCACAAGAGGGTGGGTATTGATCGATTTTTAAGCTTCGATTAGAGGTGTTCGTTAAATCAAATTTTTTGACATTTTTTCATTATTGAAAGAAGGATAACGAAGTTGTCGTTGTTTAATACGTTTCGTACCAGGCGGGCAGCCGGTGTCGCGCGATATTAAATACGATAGAAAATTATTTTGTCGGAAGCGAAACGTTTTTCAAAGGAGAAAGATATTTTTCAAATTCTGGGGTCAAAATCAAAATAGAACGAAAGGAAGATAAAGTTGAATGTGTACCTATACTTTTCTCGTTACTTTTTGTAGTGCTACCGAAAATCAAAATTTCCTTGAATTTCCACTGTGGCACCGGACGTGATAAATCTAAAGCTTCAAGAAGGATTCTTGAAAGATATTGATCTGAGAAATAAAAAATGCGTGTTCTGATGACTCGATATTATGTATTCAGTTTGAAAGATCTTATTTGAAATTACAGTTACGGTTTACTGGCTGAACAACTGAGAGAAAGAGAGCCCGCGAGCAGGCCCATTAAAATGACGAAACAAAGAAAAGGAGTTCACTCTCCGACCAGAGGACGAATACCCCTCACTTGCACGAACCGTTAATGAATTTATTCTGGCCGGCACAAGGTACACGACACACGTACAGCTTATATCAGAATCTTCATTCTTTAAGCTTCTGAAGTTTCCTTTTTACAGGTTTATCGCGACTTCCGTGTCGTTTTGTACGTCACGTTGCAGGGAGCACCTTGTATATTACCTGCCCCACACACATGTAACCTATCTCCTTGAATCATGCACCTGCCGTAAGAATAGCCACTCCTGCGCTCCGCGTACGATATGGAAGAGAAATTCTTCGTGCAACCACGTATTCGCGCCTTTGCATGATCTCGTTTCGCGCACATTCAGTTTTGACATGTTGACTTGCCAGGGGTATGTCGATAACGTCACATGTGTACCAGCTGTGGTACACACTGGGACGTTGTATGCACAAAATATTGTAGGATTTAAAGCATAGAAGATAGTTTGTTATATAAGTATTACTATTTGATTCAAAATTATATCGTTGCCTCAGTATATCATATAGTAACACTGACAATAGATAAGTACTAGTGTGTACGGGGAATGGTACTCGTGGCAGTCAGTGTGACGAGGACAATCCACTTTCAACCATTCGTGCTCCTATTTACTCTCTAGTCGATCGACTATTTACTCTCTAGTCGTGCTCCTATTTACTCTCTAGTCGTGCTCCTATTTACTCTCTAGTCGATCGACTATTTACTCTCTAGTCGTGCTCCTATTTACTCTCTAGTTACTTTTGCACAATGCTGCATTTATTAAAATATAGAAATTTATTTTAAAATTAATACTTCATTTTGTTTTACGAATCACCATTTCTTTTACTTCCACTCGGTTTAATAACATCAATATCAATTAAATTTGGAGTACTAAAAGGGGTTAACCGTCCTTTGGTGGATGCTTGATCCACGCGGTAGCCACTACTTATGTTTCTTCTAGTTAGTGTCACTTCTTCAAGAAACTAAGGACTCCAGATCATAACGAGGTAAAAATTTACCATAAGAGCGCGTGTACTATGTAATGAGTATGAACGAAATTATGGTAAAAAACGGAGTCTACCGTTAAAAGATTTTCGAAAGAAGCCTTAAAGGCCTCGAGTGACAATGCATTTTAAATATGCAACGCGAAATAAAAGAATCCTCTGAGGATGAAACTGGTTTAATTAATATGCAGACGAGAGGGCGTACCACCATTCGATAAAAAGATCAATCTCTTCTGGTGTATTTATTTCACATCGTACAGAACGCATTCAATTTGATTTCCAATCGAAACGCAGGGCCGGAAGATAGGTGCTTTAATAAATTTCATTTCGACCGAAAACTGCACATCCCTCGATGCTGTTAACGCGACACAGGCATAAAGCTTTTTAATTCAGCGGGTAACTGCGATGCGCTAATCGCTGCGTTTCAGAGGAAAGCAAATCCAAATTCGCGCATATTATTTAACTGCATAAAAAAGGAGTGTCGAAGGAAGCAATAGCTCGCAACTTCTCTTCCGTGAAATTCGATAATTTGTTATGTTTTGCAGGCTTTTCCGACCATTCCAATTTTCCCCTGGCTAAGCTAGGCACTTCGCCGTGCTTTGTTCAATAAATAGGAAAAAGATGGGAGAGGAAGAATTTATTTGAAAAAATGCGTTTCAAAAACGCTCTCCAATGACGAATCCCGCTTCCGAGCGGTGATGGATTAATTCGTTTACCAGCAACGCTTTAAATCCGATTTTCCGCTCCGCCGTGCGATAAATCGAAGGCCCGTGAATTTTCATTTCTCTGGCGATCGTTGGGTCGCGGTTAACGAAATGAAATGAAAGCGTGCAGAGAACAATATTTGGTACACGGGGAGATTTTTCAGTAAAAAGTAGGATGTGATTCCTGGAGAACTTTGAAGACTGTTTACTTTGTTTCAAGAATTTGAACAATTTAAAGCTTCATTATCCTCGACGTGTGACCAAAGTACGGGGCAAGGTGGGCAAAACTTTTCCGACAGAAGTGATCGCTGGGAAAGGCGTAACGAGGTAGGGGAGACCGGGGCTAGTTGACTAATTTTTTACATTCCTAATTTTTATAAATACACCATTAGTACTTTGTTGACTTACTGCATGCCAAAAGTTTCCAAATTTCATTAGGTATACAGGCATAATTTTGAAAATTGTTTTCATTGAGTCTAGGTTGTAGTTTTTATTGTATTTAGAGTAGTGAGACGAATAAGTCAACAGACCCCGGCTACGGGGTTAGTTGACAAATATGATGGGGTCAGTTGACTTGACAATTTACTTTTCAGTTTTAACCCTTTGCATGCGAAAGGTGTATATATACGCTGTCACAGTACATCAATATAATGTGAAAAACGTATATATACGCTGCCAATTCCATCAATATAGTATACGAAACGCGTACATATGTATACTACGACCAATAAATTTTTTTATTTTTTTTCACTCCTGCACAGTGTTATTTTTTTTTATTAATTATCATGGTCTAAGATACTGTAATTATTTTGTACTGGTTTGTTATGGTCTATCTGGAAGGCCTGAGAGTTTGAAGGGAGGATAGGGTGTAAAACTGGTAGGGTTGCGTTTGGAAGGGTTTGTGGTGGGGGAAGTGGACTTGAGCAGCTAAACTCTTTGCCTCGACTGCATCTTGAGGATAAAAAATGCAATTATTAGTAGTATTCCTATGCTTAGTCAAGTAACCCCGTCCGACATTGTTAACATGTTAAGGGTCGTACGTACAAAATCTCCACGCACCGGATGAAATATAATACCGTAAATTATAGTCAAGGTATCACGTTTCCACAAAATATTCATGAAATAACATCAAGCAGTATTTAGTGGGCAAAAATTCATAAATAGTCAAAACGAAAATATTTACTTCCAGCCGACCTTTTTTGATTTTTCATTCTCACTGACAGACCACGCAAGTTTTTGTCACGGCGACACATTAGGCCGCGTACAGACTTGAGCACGAACGCGAATGAGGCAAGCCGAGGCAGAATGCGTATGCAAGTGTTGCACGTCGGTGAATTGCTCGGGGCCGTTCGCCGCATGCCTCGGGCCGTTCGCCGCTGCCTCGGGGCTGTTCGCCGCACGCTATCGGTCGAAAAACATTAATTCGTGCTCAATGCGGGTGTCGTTCCGAGGCAGGACGTGCCGCGGCGCCATTCGCCGCATGCCTCGGGCCGATCCAAAGTTATTGGATCGGCCCAAGTAATGCGGCGAAAGCAAGGGAAAGACGAGCCACACCACACATTCCGCATCATCGTCGTCATCGTCATTATCAACTTCATCTATGTTACTCGGTATGTTCCATATTACGTACACACATGTTCCGACAAGAAATTAAGAATTATACTAAGAACAAAGTAACTTTATTGGTAAACTATTGCTGAATAATCAAGAACACACATATTTAATGATAAATTATATCAAAATAATACTTTGTAACATACCTTCATTACAATATTTAACTGTTTGATGCACTTTTCAGAAACTTTTACACCCCACGAAAAATATCAACGTTTCTCTTTCAATGATAGATGCCCGACTGATGCTCAATTCTCAGTATCATCGTCTATTGTGTCTAGGGATCTAGTATAAACGATTACCTGAAGAGTTCGTCATTTCTTTATCGAAATTTTACGAAGTTCCATATTACCTGCCTTTACCCTACATATACACGTATATACATATGATATGTGAATATGCATACAGTGTGTGTGAGTTAAGGGAGAACAATTAAATGATTCGTATGCGAGTAAAAATATGGACAAACTGTTAGTTCAAAAAGAAAAATGTAGGTTCCTCAAAACAGATGTTTCAGTGTGCAATAAAAGAACAGCATTTATGCCATTCTCTGTAAGCCAAGTATTTCGAGACTCCGATAATGCACTCCAGTCCATACTTACCGGCGCATTTGAGAAATACGAATTTGAAAGAAAATGAATATGGAGGGTGAGTCAATAAGAACTTTGAGACGCGATGCCCGCTCGCTCGTCACCTTTTGGCGTTTTCGGACGGTCGCACTGGGGCGGACCGAGTGCGAACCCTACCCAATCGGAAGCGAAGAGTGTGAACTTTTTCGCCTCCGATTGGTCAAAATTCGCACTCAATGCGCCCCAGTGCGACCGTCCGAAAACGCCATTAGATTGTTCGCGGCGATTACCCTGGTGATTATACTGTTTGTGCTGTTACGTTACCACGCCATAACGCGTGAACATAGCTTTATAAATTTTATATACAGAGATAATGTATATGGATATTATATATACTCAGATATAGAAGTGTGTCTCAATTTGCCTCAGTTTGCCTCAGCTTGCCTCGTGCGGGACGCACAGGACAAAAATCACAATTTTTTCCAGGCCGAGGCATTCGGGTCTGCCTCGGCTTGCCTCATTCGCGTTCGTGCTCAAGTCTGTACGCGGCCTTAAATGGCAAGCTGGTCATTCATATGCTCCTATATTGCGAATCGCAGCATTATTTATTCCATAATACAAGAATTAAAGGGAATTAGTCAACTAGCCCCGGTCTCCCCTACTTAATTTCAAGGAGCATTTTCCGAACCCTTGTATTCAAAAAAAAAATTTTTCAGTCTTCTTTTGAGAAAATAGGTAGTCACATTCATCTGGATTAGTCAAGCATAATTAGCTGAGGCACATTTCATGATCCCAGAGTTTATCTTCGAAAATTTTTAGGCGACAGACAAACACACAATCATATTAGAAGCTTTCTGCTTTATATATTAAGATGTATATTGAGCTCAAGCTCCTTAAAAGGGGATCTGCACTCCGTAATTTTTATACCTACTTGCTCGCGCAGGAAACGGTAGAACTCTCGAATGTGAGTAGAAGCACTTTGGTAATATACTTGAGGCACGCTCAAAGTGTTAAGGTGGAATCAGACGGCGCGTGAATCGGCGAGCTTGCTCGGCTCGGCAAGTCGGTTTGGCGAGCCCGACTCGCGATCCATGACCGATCAGACGGCGCGTGGATCGGCGAGCTGGCTCGGCTCGTCTAGCTCGGCAAGTCAGCTTGGCGAGCCCGACTCGGCGATCCTTGACCGATCAGACGGCGCGTGGATCGGCGATTCACGCGCCGTCTGATTCCACCTTTACGTAAATGGTGCCCTTGATGGTTAAGGTGTCAAAGGTATCGAAGGGATTCAAGGCGATTCAAAACGCTTTGAGTTAAAACCCGAAACTCAAGAGATTCTGAAACGTCCTGCCAATAGCCTTGTACATTCTTGCAAATCTTATAAAGCCCCAAAAGCCTTGGAAATTTTGAAAATCTTTAAAACCTTTAGATTCCTCAATTTTAAATATTTACTTAGTGTTTTATTTGTCTCCCTCCTCAGTTCTCTTCCGATCGCACTGAAATATAAAAATAAGCACAAACAAGGAAGGTATTGTACCTGGATACAAGTCGCCAGGAGACTTCGAGTGTTGTACAAGTATCCAGGCACGCTCTTTAGTCACATTAATTCTACAGAGTTAAAATTGGCCTATCCGTCGGGAACACGAGAAATTACAACTCGACGACGCCGGCACGCACGAGAGGAATTTCGACGGGATGTATTCGATCGTTGACGCGTGGAAAGATGATTGGTTTCGAGCCCTTGGAGCGACGGAAGAGGAATTTCCAAAGAACACGGCGCTGGCCCTTCGCTGGCCCTCGTTAATATTCCGTCCAGATGTTTCTGGTCGCTTTTGGAATGCCGATGGCTGCATGATGGCCTCAAACGAAAACGGCCGTATATCCGATAAGGCTTGTTCCCGTGTGCACGCAACCGCGTAGGAATATACCTAATGTTCCACAGGTGAGGCGCTCCCAGTCGTCCGCGGAACAAAGGAGAATACCGTGCGCTGGTAGCAGAGCAAATCGATAATGACAATGATACCCTCATGACCAGCATATTTTTATGGCATCGACAGCTTTCGTAGAGAGTAGTTTACCCATTGCGAGCAATGGGAGCGTAACACTGTGCAGGGTGGCATTTTCGATCGATGGGGGTATGTACCGAATTTTGGTCGTCCTTCGATTCTGTGGCATTATTTGTAGTAAATAGTAGTAGAATTCAATGGCAAGTCTGTAATTTATGTATTTTGTATATTTACGAAAGGGAATTTAGAGTTTATTCGATGAATGGAGATAGGTACTTTTAAGGGTTGCAAAGAGAGTTGTAGTGAAAGGGGCTGAAATTACAATATTATTCCAGTGATTTCAAATTATTTCTGATAATGTACTTATTTAATTTGATCCCAGTTGGAAACTTGAGGTCTATTTTTTTATTTTTGAAGTGTTTTGGGCAGTTTATGTTGAAAAATAGAAATAGTTATTTATAAGAATTGGGTTACACATATTACCTCTAAAATCTTGAATAAATTAAATGTCTCTGTATTTGGAGAAAATTGTATTTGTATATAAACAAATCATGGGATATTACATGCCAAGTGACTATTTCATGAAAAATGGCTTTAAATATAAAAATTCCGAAATCGTTTGATCAGATTCGTTTCTCTTGTAAATTGTAAATATTAATGAAAGCAATAAAGGAGCCCTAGGCAACAACGTTTCATAATAAATAATTTATCTGCAGTAATAATGTTTTCCTTGTTAAATATAACAAAAGGGAAACACATATCTCTGCTAATTTTAAATTTAATTTAACATCGCCAGGCGAATATTCCGTTTCGCGCCCAACTGGAAATTCTTAACCAATAATTTCATCGATCCCGCAACCAATCAACATTTACGCATACCCCGCTTCGTTCCCACTTTTTCGATACAATTTCTCGTTCCATGAAAATCCGCGCAGCCGCTGCGATCGCCGCACCACTGAATCACATTTCATTTAACCATGCAATACTAATTCCGTGCACCTGATATCAAAGGAGCGCGTAACACTCGATACCTTTTAATACGCAATCGGTTACCATTAATCCCAAAGTCCACCCTGCGCGGTACCGCGAACGCGTTCTTCAAAATCAAAAGCGGAAAATACCTAAAGGTATCAAATAAACCGATAATCCTTTGACAAAACATTACTCTCGTAAAACCGTAAAGCCACCAATCTGCCTGCACAAATACCCATCGTAGAAGATAAACACAGTTCTCCGCGATCGGTGGTTGAAAATCCAGCGCGATTGGACGAGAAGAAGTCAAAACCCACGAAATGTCAGAAAACATATCCGAGAACCGTGCACAAAGGAACTGACCACTGACGCCTTATAAAAAGGTCGTTATATCGTTCCATTGAAGCCATGGCCACGAGGAAAGGAAGGATTCGGCAAATGGGTCTCGCTTGAAAATTGCTAGATCGACGCGCAAAGAAGCTGTAGATAGTGTAGATCTTTAAAGACGCGAGCCATAGTACGGTTACAACGGAATAATTACGTCACGATTAAATCGCAGAAAACGGGGCACGGGCACGAAGGCGGTGCTCAAGGATTTTCAAAGGAACAATACACGAGTATGTATTTTCATTCCAGCGAGGTGCAGCGCAAGAGAGCGTTCAGCGCACATCAAAATTCAGCTGAGAAAATAAATGGTGGCTGTAACAGTGGACCCGTCTAACGCTTGTAATTGCTTTCTTTCGCCATTAACGGGTAACTCGGTGGAGAAACGGCGACCAGACGATTGAATGTGGAAACTTATGTGGAAAATACGTCCAGGGGTTTGCGAGCGGACTGAATGGTGAACGGACGTTAACGCCAAAATCGGGAGCTGCGGTGGAAAAGTTCTCCTTCGCGGCTTTTATCCGCTTTTGATACGCAGTAATGCTCAGGGTCGACTACATTCGCGTGTACGGTGCCCCGCCGAGAAAAACTCATTCTAGGCTAATTACTTTTCATACCTGTTCAACTCGGTATCGGTATTGTTCCGCGCGCTATGCTTAAGGCGCGCTCGTTGCGTCACCGTTTCTTCTGACGATACTTTTTCCACTGGCGGTGCTGCTTAAGGAACGCTTTGCGCTGCCATTTTCTGATTATTTTGAACAATTCGCAGGGTGATGCCGATAGGTAAATCGAACAATTGCTCATTTTTCGAGGTGCAGAGAGGGAAAATATTAATGATTGTTAGAATGCCATTTCGTGGCCATATTGAGTTACCCAAACATATACTAAATTAGTTTAAAAATGTACCCACTGTCATGGTATCTTTACAATTAAATGTGACCAAACGAAATAAGCATAAACATTATGTTATATTTTGAAAATGGCAGAAAAGAGTGTACAAGTCCTAGGGCTTATTTCCAAACGTTTTTATTAAATAACTATTAAAATAATCTAGGTGTACTAATAGAAAAAAATATTTTTTGCGGTTATTAAACAATTTTTCTATGTGGAAATTGCCCTTTTGAAAAGTCACTCCCCAGTTGCATATGTTAAAACCATCGTTGCGTCTTTAGCCAAACAATATGGCCACGAAAAAGCAGAACTTGCTAAATAGTACCATTTTCCCTATCTCCAAGTAGGAACATGAGCAACTGTTCGACTTAGCTTTTGATATCACCCTCAGAAACGTTCCTTGACTCAAATTCATCCTCCTTGCCATTCTGTGCATACTGGCAGTAAATTATAGGAATTGAAAACTGAATACTTCACGAGACATCTCATCGCTCTGAGGTTGGGAAATGGTTACAGCAAATGTTCAAACATCCTATGTGAGATGTAGGAACGCTGGATATCGTATTTACTGCATCGCGTTCACAATTTACGATCGTGCCCTTACATGGAGTTTGCATTTAATGACGCTTGAAAGTACGCGGTTATTAACCGAGTTTAGTATTGAGTGAAGTGCAGTGAATACGATATCGAAGATATAGGTGTATGGAGCATGATAAAATAATATTCTGACCCAGAATATGAAATGCGAGCGACTAATTTGCAAATGTTAATCAGACAGTTTGCGTTTAACTTTATGGGTATTCTATGCATCTAAATTCTTTGACAGGTTTTTTTAATCACTCTAGGTGCAGATTTAATTTACATTTCCGTTTCAGTAGCAATCGTAAATTCACTATACTCTACGGGAACTGTCAGATAATTAACAATTCTACCCGCGCCAGTAAATTATTCGTAACGAATTTAAACCTTCCTGTGAATCATGCGCGTCGGAAATATTTGATACTAAATAATGGAAATTGGATCGCCTGCTGCAATTTATTATTGCCTATCGATAGAGCGTACATAGAATCGAATTCTATTGGGCTGCCTCGAAATTAACTGTGGACTTTTAGTACAAAGTTATGGGTCACGGAAATTTAAGCGAAAATGGTTTGTTTGACCGCAACAGTCTCGCCATTCTTTTTAATGTCTTTTTGGAGTTTGGTGTTATTAAAAATATGAAGAAGACAGTTATTTGAAGAATGATTAGGTTTATATAAAAGATGTAAGAGAAGTTGAAACTTCTAGTCCAATTTAAGTTTTAGTATTAAGTTTCTTTGTATAAATAAATAAATTCGAAAAGGTACTTCCACTTGTTAACATCGAAACTTTCTTAATTTTTCTAAGTGGTACGACTTCCAAATGGCTGTTCTTGACAAAACTTGTCTGCATTAATTCGTTCACGTGACTTCAAACATCGGATCACACTATGGATGATTTGCACATGAATACCAAATTTTCATTCGAACGTAATTATACATTCCAAAATACCATTCGAATTCGACCACATATATTCCTCCATCAATACATGAAATCCACTTTGATGTCCACCTCGACATCTCAATAAAATTATCAAACACAGATGACTTTCATTAAGTACCAATGATTACCCGAAGAATCTGCTAACATTTCTATCATCTAAACCCTACAACACAGTAAAGAGTTTATTACAAGATCCAGCAAGTACCAAAGTAGTCGATGAAACTTACTTCAGGTGGGACCACAGATCCGTTCAATTTTCGACTAACTTCCATCAACCACATCTCTATATCCAATTCTATATCTACTAATAAAAAACAAAAATTCTACAGTTCAACCTGCTATAATCTACCACTGAACATAATCTATGTCCACTACAATCTACCACAGAAAAAACAATGACAAGTTCGAAGGTTCCAAGGGAGCTAGGTGTTTGAAAACTTTCATCAATGGCTACCGATGAAAGCACGAGCGAAACGGAAGCAGAAGCATGGCTTCTGGAGGATGGGCTTGAAAGAACTTCGCAGTTGGAAACGGAGACCGTAAACTTACCCAGATTGTCAGGCTGGAAGTGATGATAGCTGGCGTGATGCGAGGTGTGATGACTCAGGGAAACATTGCGCATCGAAGTAGAGGTTTCCTGGTGCTGCAATCTCTGCCTGGCCACCGCGATTCCGACTGGTACACCACCAGCTCCTGCATTCGACACAACGATCCCTGCAAGACAGATATACGCGCGTATAAATTTTCGAGTTCCATTTTCACCGTTTCACCTTCACCTCTGCGACAATGAATACGGAATGAGAAACTCTGTAGATGTACCCGGCGATAGGTCCGCGAGCAGAATCAAGGGGAGGTTGTGGGAGACGGAAAAGTTTATGAAGTATTTAAAAAAAGTATTTGGTTGCTATGTATAGTCAATTATATAATAGCAATGCTTCGGTATTAGAACGCTGGGGAAATATCGGTGTAATCATGGTCGGTCCCAAGAAGGCGAATTACGGAGTTCTCTAGTTCTGTATCGACGGGCAGCGTTGCACCGTCGCGTATGAAAATTGGATGCAAAGATACGCGACAGCATCAGTAATGATACGGGAGAAAGTCACACACCGTTCCACCGTATTGTGTCACTGAGTAACACGCAACGGGGATACGATACGAGCATACGTAAGTAACAAGTGGATACCCACCTTTAGGGACCTCACTATTGCTTGGTATACCTACAATACAGAGACGTTGCACGTGATATTGCTACTTCAGCTTAATGAGTTACAGGGCGAAGATAAAGGTACGGCGATTTCACGTCCCATTGTTTGACAAATACTCCATGAATCATTTCGAATCAATCATATATTGATTTTAAACGTAGCAAAATACTTTAACATAGGGTAGATGCGCCATTTGTGGCCACTTTAAGGTATTGTACCAGTTTTGGCCACTTCTTAAAAGATATAATATTTTTCCGTATAAGCAATAAATGTAACCTTATATTTCTGGCGGTATACTAAACAAAATATTTATGATGTGAAATTCTCCACATAATAATGACCTGCGAGCAATTTAAAAATAAGATAATTATGTAGACAGCCAAAAACAGTGCAGTGGCCACAAACGGTACATCTACCCTACAAGGAAACATCGGTAACCCGAAAATTCCAAAAAATTTTAAACGTCGCAGGTTCGTAGAGGCCTCGATAGAAGTATTAGACAACATTTTGTTTCTGCTACTTTTTCGTTCTTCAGGGTGAAAATACCGCTTAAAGGTTAACTCGTGTTTTCCTATTACAGTAATTCGTCGTAATAGTCCCGACGAACGGGGCTGGCGGCGGGACAACAACGCGATGCGGAAACTATTCGTAGCCGACGACAACTTCGTGTCGACTCTTTTGTTCTCTCGCACGTTCTCGGATTCTCTCACTCTCGACTGAAGGATTCCAAGAAATGGTGGGGATAGTGAGCGGGACTATTACGCATGGTAAAAACGGGACAATAACGACGAATTACTGTATTCTATATATCTTGAAAACTATATTGCATTTAAAAAATTCTAACAATGAAAACTTAATAGTTTTCATGCTTCATAAAACCTAATTTTTAACAATTTCATTGCATAGTTTTATAAAGCATAAAACCTATTAAGTTTTCATTGTAACAATTTCTTTACATCTACCATAGTGTTCAAGATACACAGGAAAATAGAAAAGGAGACATTAACCTTTAAGGGTTGCATACACCCCGAAGAGCCACAAAGTAACAGAAGGAAGGAATTGTCCGACACCTACAAACTTTAAAATAAAAATAAAAATAAAAGTACTAAACTCGTCTAATCTAATCCACGGATACCCAACACTCGGGATTACCAGCGTCCTCAACTTCCACCGCTCTTGCAACCTCCCTACATCTGTTCCGCCAGCGGTGCCCACGCCGCAGCGTCGATGCAACAGCTTTCCATCGGGCGTGCACGCGGCTCGGCCGCGACGACGGCGCGGCGACGGAAAGCCGCGAGGAGGCAGTTGCGGCCCCAGGAAAAAAGAGTGAAAAACAACGGGGAAAGAGGAGACACGGCCAGACGGCCCCTCGACGCACGGCCGACGATCGATTCCAGCCGCGTACTGGAATCAGATCTACCGAATGAGTTCTCACGGCGACGGCCCTCCCAGCCTCCGCCGGCGCTCTTTCACGTTTCTACTCGTCGTTACTCGCGTGACGTAACCGCGTGCAGATAAACGTGGGCCGGTGATCGTTCCATTCGTGGGTGTCATGTGCCAGCGGGTACCAGGGATAGACATGGGGTCGAGACTCTTTCGCGCCACGCCTTGTGTTTGCGTCGCCATGCGTGCCACGCACCTCCTACTTAACAAGGTCGTTTCTCTCTTCCCCTCGTTCTCTCTTCGCTCCCCCCTTCTCTATATTCCTCTCCTCTCTAGGGCGCGCGACCCTCCCGGTGTCTGCTCTTTTTCGTCCTCTCCGCCTCTATCTCCACTGTCCCCCGTGCCTGTAGCCAGTCTGCCCCCGCTGCTCCCTCCGCTACGCACTTCCTTAATTCCTTTTCACCCTTCCCTCGTTTCCGTCATTCCTCTTCCTTCCTAGTCACTCGCGTCTTGCTGGTCCTTTTCACCATTCCATCGACGACTGTATCACTCGTCGGGTATGATATCGAGGGGGAACGGGGCGTCACCGTGTGTTGTGACGCAGTGATTTGTCGTTTTTTTGGGGGTAATTGTTGGGTGGTTGGTTTTCTGTTTTTTTTTTTTTTGGGGATCGGAGGATTTTTTTGGGACGCCGGAATGCCTGGTAAGATTGTTGGTTTATGGTGTTTTTTTTTGTTGTAATTTTGTTGAAGCTTGATCCAACGTGTAAAGGATTTAGACATGATAGCATAGGTAGCGCTTACCAGCGGCGCACCCAGAGGGACCAGGGGCACCCCCCAAAGAGAAACGAAAAAGAAGATTAATGTAATCACGACTGAAGTAATTCGAGAGCTTTGTAACACGAAGATAAAATGGATTTTATTCTTTAATTGAATTTTCATAATCACTTAATGAATTTTATTGAGTTTGCATGGAAAATATTTTTATCCGTTTAACTCAGTTCCCCCGAAGATTAAATCCTGAGAGCGCTACTGACATTTACTGTCAACTTCTCCTCGATTACTCCATCCACCATTTGGTTATTTTGTCATAATAATATTTTGTCATATAAATTCCATACCAGTTACGACAGCAACTAAACTGTCGGTCGACAGGAAATCGGTAACATATTTGCGTGGACTGTTTAGTAGAAATTTGTCACTGGTGGAAATGTATAATTGAAGAGTCCGTGGACAGTTCGAGAGCTCGAAAAACGACGGCAGGCCTAAGTGTGCTTCGACACGTGTACCTAACGAATAAAGTGGTGAACTCGGTAACAGCGTATGATATCGCTATTGTAAAAACCTCACGTCATATCGCGGGCGATGAATGTTCGTGATGTCATCGTTGGTATTAGTCAGACCTAAACATCTTTCAGTCCTCTCTTTCGCCATTGGAAACTTAAAGTACCTATTGCTTTTTAGAAGTGTTCGTTTCAAATCGCCCGACATGGTGAATATTTCCTCTGCTCTATTTGTTAATCCTGAGAAATCCTTTTGGAGTATTAACTAACTGTTACCTTGGCTCCATTTATCTCTAGAGTGTTTATAATAAACGTCCCTTCTACTGTCACTTCATTCCCAGCTTGTAAATTGTTACATCGATTCGGTGGCTTAACAAAGTATTACATATCTTCTAAATTCTAAAAGTTTCGATCGAGTAAACTCAACAGATTCAGCATCGTTAATTATCGACAGGCTCAGATACCTCAGAGGAACGAATATTGTAGAATAGACTTTCAAAGTAAATAAATTCAAAAGTTTAACGAAGAAGAGTATAAGAATTTTAGTGACAGTTTAAATTATAGCAGCAGTGGTTTAATATGTGCCTTAATACCTAAAAACGATAAGCTGAAATGAGTCTGTATGCTATTGCTAGTGAAACTGCACCATCCGTCGGATAAAACGTGGTTCCGATAGTTCTAATGAGAGTGTCATTAGCGTTGATGAACATAATGACAACAACTGATATCCTAGTAGCGTAAGAATAGCTCAAAAGTGTGGTTCCTATCACTGTCTGCCTACTATTTCACTCCCTAAAACAGTTTACGCTTCATACGAGCGGTATTGCCCCGAAATAAGTCAGACGTGCTGAATCGATTATGTGAAACGATTTCGCGAGACTGTGCGATCTTTAATTTCCTTTTAAACCATAAGAATGATAGGTTAAATTTCCTAGAACAAGAGATCGTAACGAAAGATTGGTTAAATAAAAAATTGAGAATTTTGTGTTATATTGAGAGAATAAATAAGTTTCGATAGTGCAATTATTAATGATTATATTCTGCATTCCTTGTGATTTTATATTTTTATTGCCATATTTTAATTCGCTCCATATTCTTCCACTACTCTTGCCTCTTCTCCGTTTCTACTTTTACTTTCGTTTAATTTCTTCCTTTCATCACTGAATGCCCTCCTTTCCAACATACATGTTCTATATTCTTTATTTGTCTTGCTACCGTCCCTCGTTTTTCTCTTTTCTTTTCTTGCATGTCTTTTACCCCAACTCTCTCTCTCCCTCTGTGCCAGCAGTTTGCTTCGAAATTTAATGGCGAAGGTCGTTTCGATATTAAAAAGGAGCAAGTAGCATTAGTGTGCTCTACTTTCGAATGTATTTACGTTCTGTAGGTTCACATCGTTCCTTTGCCAAGAAATGAAATTTCAGGCCAAAACAGTTTTCAAAAATCCATGTATGTTCTCGTTGAGTTGACGTGCTGAACTGTTCTGTCTGATCTTGTCGAATATCGGTAGAAAGGAAATAAAATTCTACGATTCACAAAAACATATTACACTGTCGTGTAACATAAAATTGTAGCTGAACTATTATTTTGGAATAATCTAAAAAAAATTTCAAGTAACCCTACTTTCTAGTATCATTTAATTACTTAGTTAATTTTAGAACACAACAACTAGTTCACCATTATCTGGTTGCTATACAATGTAAATAAAAATATAGCCATCATAGTGCAACACGTCTCGCGTTCGTGTAAAAATTCAGAAGGAATTCGACAATACCAATCTTTCGAAACATTGAAAAAATAGCTCAAGGAAATAAAATATTCTGGTATCACTGGTGCACCATTTTAGGAAGTGCATCCTGATAACTGGACTTTGCAAAGACTGGAAATTTAAAATATTCCACCGAGTCAGACGAAACTTCGTCACACACGTGCCACGACATAAGGCATGATCCAACGTCACGCATTATAAAATTCCCCACCTAGGCCCGCGGAAGGCACGTCAAGGAAACATTCGCCAAAACAGGCATTGCTTTCAAAAGAAAATTTCCACGAGTCGCCACTGTCAACCTTCTCCAGCGATAAGTGTCGCTGTTCTCCATCTCGCGTAAAAAGAATACAAAAAGTTAATCCCTCAGCGACGGAGGACGTGATTCAGTGTTCCTTTAACACTGATAAAGCTTCAGACGTTCCAATAAACTCACACCAATAAACCAGCACGGAAAGTACGCGATAAATAACGTACAACTCCGCAACCTCATATCTTAGTAATTCGACCAATAGGAGCAGTGCATGCGATTTGTATCGCTGATTTGGCTAAAACATTGCGTATGGTTAATCGATGCAGAATGAAACAGTGCGTTGAAGGTATGGGATTCTGTTGTAGAAAATTCAGAACTGCGTTAGGAAAAGGCAAATCTTTTATTAAATCGTTTTGTTAACTTGGGATGCTCCTGGAAGATTTCCAGGAAAGATATTCGCGTTCAAGTTCAACGCCCAGTTCAAAGTTACGTCTTCTGCTAATCCTGCGAATGGATCTACTTATGTATGTACATTGGCGTAACTAGTCCGCTATTGGCGTCCCAAAATGCGGATTCAGCCCCCCAAAACGCGGAATGGCCTTCGTCTGTTAAATAATCAATAATTTTTTATTCAGTTTACTCGTTGTTTTACTGCTAAATAAATGTGTAGGCAAATAATTGTTATAAAATGTGTGTGTATATGTATAAAGATTTCCTGTACCTATAAAAAAAAAAGAGAGCGAGAGAGAGAGAGAGAGAGAGAGAGGGGTAGAAGATGGGACCTGGCCCCCCAGACAAAAATTCTAGTTACGCCAATGTGTATATATAGAAACGAGACATACTTTAATGAAAAATCGTAGGAATAATTTAAACATTAGTAAAACTCTTGACCACTTTGCATATTATTACACCGCGAACTAACTATACGATAAAAGTGATCCAAATTTAGTGCACTTCCCTCGTAAAATGTAACATTGTCTTGTATTTTTATAAGTGTAGTGGTTATGCAATTTTCTAGCAGATACGCGTAACTTATTATTAGCCGAACCTTAAATTGAGAAGTTCAAAGTATAACCAAATAAAAATCTGGAAATATAGGTAGCTACCCTTCACTTTCCTTCTATCAGTTCAGTCATTAAGCTACAACATTCTACTGTCGTTTTATTCGTTTATTCGTTAACACAACGCAACCACCGATTCTCAAAACTACAGCAAAAAACAATACTCTTTACCACACAGAGAAATCATCAGCAAAGAATATTAATCAACTGATCCGCAATCGAGTAATGCAAACCAGTATAAGTACCTATACACTTATCGACTACGAAGAACCGAATATCCAACGATCCTGAAGGTTCGACGTGTCGGTAGAAAGTGCGCCGCGAATCGCGAGAATGCAGTCTTTGTGCGATTAATCAAGAACCAAAAGTCGCTGTTAAACACTTCCCGTGGCTCTTCCTCTCTTTTCCCAACCCTCTCCCTGCACTACCGCCACCCGCCCCCTTCAGACCCCCCCACTGTGTGACAGAAACGAAACGACCCGCCACACGCACACCCTTTTTATCCCAGGGGTTCCACGCACAGGAGCCGCCAGAGATACTCGACGAAGGGTTCCACTCGCCGAGACCGCCTCCCATTGGTCGACAGCAGTTAACATTCAACCCCCTTTCCGTGCTCTTACTTTCCTCCCCGTGGCCACGCACTCGCCGCAAGAAATTAATCGGCGCGAACGGGACACGATACGCCTGGGCGGTGCTTTTTTTTCGCCCCTGCAACCGTAGTTTTCGCGGCGAGAACCCTTTGACTGGGGGCCATTCGTCGCTTTCCAACCCCCTCTTTGTCTCAGTGCATGATACATTCTCGTTGTATGCATCCTTCTCGTCGAACTTCGTCCATATCATCATGAACACTGTTCGTATAGGTATTGTCGCAGGACAATAATTGACGACCTAGCAGCAAGAGGGGTGCAACTCCATTTTTGACAGATTTCGAGTTATGACGCAAGTTCGATGCAAACCCGATAAAAAATGAGCAATTTATTGCAAATAAATAGAAATAGAAATATTAATATTAAGATTAATATTTTTCGTAAAGAATATCTTTCCGCCAAAAATAGAAATAAAAACTTATCAGCTCAATAACTACTACGTATTGCGTGAAAATGTATATTTTTCATTTACTGTTCTCTTTTTAATGTTAAGTCAAAGCAATAATTTTATAAACAGTTTTTTCTAATTTACTCCAAGTTGGTAAATATGGAGCTGCACCCCTCTTGCTGCAAGGTCCTCAATGATAAAATCAGCGTATTAATCTCAATGCAAAATCTACAAAATTTCCCCTAAAAAAGGCGAAAAGCCAATTTTAAGAAAGAATCCGTACCCGTGAAACACGTGAACCAGCGCGTTCTCCAAGGATTCCGCGCCTTTCACACCGCGAGCACGCGAAACGAACAATTTTTGCCAATGGAGAACGGTGCAATATCAAATACGAAATAATTGTGAATTTCGCGGGGATGGGGACGGACTAACCCCTCGTGCTCGTGGTTGCGCCGTTGCGTGACGTTGCGGGGCAAATTTACGTATTTTCCTCTATCAGCCGATATGGGAAAGCCGTGGCGCGCGATCGACGAAAAGAGGTAGCAAGAATTTCACGGAGAATCGAGTATCGCGAATGTCGCCCGGCGATAACAGCGCCCGGAGAATCGACGGCCAGAATTTTCGTTTCGTGCGCTAACGACGACAATTAAAACGTATGGGGCCGATAAAACGCGACGAGAAGCGGTTCTGTCTGCACGGTGCCCGAATCGAACGGAAATTTGCCAAGTTGGCGATATTAAGAACGGGCTGCGAAACGGGACCGTGTTGATTGCTTTTCGCCTGCAAGTGTTAATCTTTGTCTGATCGCGAATTGAGAGTACGTATTAACTGCTGAAGCAAATTTCGCTGATTTTACTTCAAGTACGCCTCTTAGGACACACTAAAGTTTAAATTAATATTACATGCTGATGTTGAACCTTGTAGAATTGCTAGAGTTTGTGATTCGTTGAATTAAAGGATTTATTGCTTTTAAAATCACTATGCTATCGAACATCCTTAACTTATCACGTCCGGATAAATTTTTTATTCCAAATTTGAATCAGAATTTCTCATTAATTTTATTCCTGTCTCGCGGCTTTCTGGAAACGGAAGACACAATGTACAAGCAAACAACAATAAACTTGCGATCCATTTCTTCGTCCACGCGTCACGCGAAGGTTTAAAAGTATTTCGAGCCGCGAGCGCACCTTTATTCAAACGTCGGAGCCCCCATAATACCCTGCGAGGGATAGGACATGGAGAGTATCGGCGAGCACTTTAATTGGCCAGTATCCGGATCCGCGCTTTATGTATTTCTCGTCGTTTCACGTTTAAATCTCACCAACGGAGCGACGCTTCTGTCATTGGAGAAAATACTTAAAAAATCGATACTTTCCTCTCGGGGATCCTTGGGACAGGTCCCTCGGAACGCATAAATTTTAGTTCAAATATTCGAACTCCGTCCTCTCGGCGGGCCTTCCGCGGCGCAAATTCGGATCGAGATACTCTATATTCTGCAAAAACATTTGCATTCGAGAAAGTTAAATAATTTCTTCGTTCAGATAGTCGGGATCGTGAAATTTTAACTTGCAGGTTCTAATCTGAAATAGTGGAATTGGAAGGCTGACTCAATGAAATTTGATTTCCTGCAGAGAATGACTGAGAGGAATATATTTTGAAGGGGAAATTGCTTAATTAATGAGATTAGTAATTAAGAAGAAATCACATTAAAAAGTTTTCTGTTCTTTTCGCTGTTAACGGGATTCTCTATCTTTTATTTTATAGTTGTTCCGTGAAAGTGACACTATCCGAACATTTCTCCTATTTTGAACTTCTGAATTTTAAGAAAATATAGATATTTGCGTTTTTTCCATTATGATATTAAAATTCAAGATTTCAGGGCAAGATAAATATCAATCTAGAGTAAATTAACCAATGTGCTATAATAAGATATTCAAAAGGGAATTCTTGAAAGCCAAATTGCTTTTTAGCAGTCGACAGGATGCCAATTTCGTGAAGCGGAAAGTTTTATTTCATTTTTTAAACAATCCTAAGTAAAGCTCCCAGTGAATGTAATCTTTCATGCCATCGCGAAGACGTCCTTTTTTGCACTGTGTTGCGTTACTTCCCTTGTATTTTATATTTATCTTCCGACTAATTAACGTCAACGTTGACAGGCCCCATGTCTCGAATTATTAATGATCCATAAATTCCACGAATTTTAGCAACCCAGTATATTTAACCCTCGACGAACGTTGCGCTCATCCTGAACACACTTTAAATTATCGCGATTTCATGTCACGCTAGATGCATTTTCAAGAATTCAACCATGTCTTGTGGCCATTGACTTCCTCGAGTAGTAAACCATGAATTTCTCTTGCATTATTATATTTAAAATTCTAGGAGGGAAGGTGGCCATATTAGTCCTCATCAGTTCATCGCTAGGGTCGCCATTTTCTCACATTAAAATAATCAGAAATTGTGAAATAGTTAATAGAGGGTAGTGTCGAAAGTTTTAACTTTATCGAAGTGCAGGTAATATCATTTCTTATGATTATTGTATTTTATCGCGATAGTTTTATTCGACATTCTTGTGGCAGAAAAATCGATGCGTTGGTGATGAATTTTAATTCTTCAATTTCCTAAGTGACTCGAAATAATTATACATATTTACATGGTGCCCATTGAAATTTCTAATTTAAATATTATCATTCTAAATTCACACATTTTAGTTGAAATAGTGTGTCTCGTCCACAAAGTTGGAGTATTACATAATTCATGAAGAAAAAAGTTGCTCGGCTCAACGACGACTTCTTTCAGCGACTAATTACTTAACTGCGGCCGTCGAGGTTCAACACCTCCCTACGGTCAGTGCGATAAGAAACAGCAACTTTATGTTCAATTATATATCATGTTAGAGGACATCAAATTACAGAAATAATAAGACCAGTAAAGCCAGCAAATAGTGATGCGGAAGTAATTTGCATGGCGGAAGGGCCGACAGTCATACTTTCAATCATGTTATGCTTCTATCTACTAAGCATCTCACCAACTATAAATTCATGTTCCCATATACTGTAACACTTATTTAGTCAGCGTTTAATGCTCTTTCGAATTCCTAAGTAAAATATTGCACCTTTCATTTCAAAAACCCAATGTAATCAGCATGGTACCTGCACAGTAAAACCAGCAAAACCAAAAAACCAATTACTGCATCCTACCTAATCCTTAACACCCAACATTTCCTACGAACATTCCACCACAGACCGAACACCGCACAACTACCTTAACAAATAACCATTCGAATTTGACAGAATTCTATATGTCGAATATAATTTTCGAAAAATGTAAAAGTCGTCGAATTATTATCAAAATTAAATTATCCATAAAATCGTCAAAGTTAAACGATCCACCCTCTGCAACTTGACACGCAAACTCCATCAAAAAAATCTGAAGATCGTACATTCCAGGCATTCCAGTGCGGGCGCCTCCAAAATCACGTTTCTACAAAACCAAGAATTCTTCGTGCTCGTTTTCGCGTAAGCCCGCAGCGAGAAAAAAGAAAGGTAGAAAGGGGTGGCAACCTTTCGATAAGTGCAACCGATCTGACCTCCCGTTAATATGTAAATCGCTTAATTACGTGCTCGAGCGACGTCGCCGCGAAATCTCCTCTCTTCCCCCGTTTCTCCACACGCCCCATCGCCCTCCTGCCCGTTTGAAAAAGTCGCCATTATCCATCCACGAGCACACGTCAAGCATTCCCGTCCTAATTGCTCTAATCGATAACGCTAACAACGTCCGCGAATCCTTCGCGGCGAAACTAATACGGCGCCCGGCGTTAGATATCGCTCGCCTGGATCTTAATTTCGATTATTAATAGCCGACGCGCGTCCGTCGAGGATAACGCGCTCAAAAGATAACAGAGCCTGAATTGCAATCGTTAATTACAGACGCAGCGACGCCACGGCCCGTGATTTCAGCAACAGCTGCCCGTTCACCTACCTGATCGTGGCGGCGGGCGAGGAAAGTCGCGGGGAACCATTTAAATTTAATGAGGAACTCGCGGAGAGTTGCGCAATTCTTGACAGAGATGGATTTTTTTCGGCCGAGCTGCTGGATCCTAGTAGTTTGGCTCTCTTTATGGTTTTACGTAACCGTTTGGTTTTGCGAGTGTTACGCTTATTTTTCGTGGGAAATGGAATATTGCACGGGGCGTCGGTAGAATTTGATAGGCACGGTTTTGAGAAATTTTAATGGTTTTGCTGGGATTAACACGCCCAGGGCGACGGCGTAGTTCCCCGAATGCCGCCAAACGCTGACGACTTGCTAGGGCCAAGCGGCTCGATTTTACTCATTAATGTTGTAATAATGATCGTGGGCGTCCGCAGTGGAGGGCAAGCTTAAACTTTAGAGGACCGGATTTTCTTTAAAAAAAATAGTGGTTTTCAGTTTCCAAAAATATATAACGTTGTTGTGAAGAATTAGAGGACTCGCACAGAGCCTCAAAAGGGACTTTGCCGGTCCCCTAAAGGTTAAGAAAAAATTTTTAAATTTTTTACTGAAATTCACGTAACAAAATGGGATCAAACAAGCAACCAATCATCGCCTGAAAAAATTCACCCTTGCCCTCCCCCTGGAAAAGCTAGCGGACGCCTTTAATAAAGATCGCAACTATACAGCGTAGTTTCATTTAACAGAACAGAACCAAAAGATAAGTACCCTTTTTACATTTCGTCGGTCTGTTTTGCCACTGAAAATTTTTGCTTGCAGTGACTCACCGGTTACATTACTATGTAACAGCGCATTAAAATGGCCCATAGGAGTGTACCTGACTGAAATCCATAAATAATTCTCTTAATTACGAAATTACTTGAACGATAGCAAGGTTCAAGTATCAACTAAGCATGCATTGCATAAACTCCAAGCTCGAGACACGGCCAATATCGGGACAAAATAAAAACTTTCATCGTGCTCCTGTTAACGATCGATTTAAACCTGCCTGTCTAACGACTTATGAAACTCCGAACTCCAATTAGAAACGACGTTTGTCAATCATCGATCACACGTGTAACGATGAAACTCGCGCGGGAATTGCACCTTGTACCATTCTGTCTGTTTACCACTTGTATTACAGTAGTCTCGATGATTTGAGACTCGATAATCCGAGGGTGGCTTAATTCCAGGTGGTATTCTGGCGAACTAAACGTTATTCTTTTCGTAGACAGACTTTTGTTTTTTAAAAGGTTTTCCCTTACGTCGAGTTCTCGCCAGATATGGATAATTCGATAATTCGAGCAGCCGCAGCTCCCAACTTACCTCGGATTATCGAGGCTCTCCAGTGTCACTGTCTTTACTTCACGAATTCTTTGAAACTTCATTTGAAAGAGGAATATCTGCCTCGTCCTCGTTACAAGGTACTTTCACGTTTGAAAAAGAAAGAGAGACATTGTACAGACAGCAGGACTCAAAAATGACCATTTTCAACGTAGAATACATCTGTCCTAACACGTAGGTATTACTGAAGGCACTTTGTCAATTTTCGATGCTGACAAAGACGCTCCGGCGACTTCTGACTCCATTGAAGGGACTTTGACAAGTATTGTTTCGTTCCACGTCGTACAGCCAATAAAGACACAAGTAACAATTAACGTGTTTATCGAAGCTCGAAAACGTCACGTGAGTCTTGCCAGTTTCCGATGGCAGTTTTTACGGAAATAGTGGCGCGAAGACGTAACTATAGTAACTGTCGACTCTAGCAACCTTTAACGCCAATGGAAACTCTTTGTACATTTTCCACTCTGGTGCTGGCATTCTGGCAACTCTCGAATCTAATGGAGATTCTACGGGAACTTTTCATTCCTTACACGTCGCATAATCGATGAAGATATAAAGAAAGAATAATAGTGGTTCGTAAAGCCTGAAAAGGCCGCGTGAAACTCACCACTTTCCGATTTCGGCGGGACTGGCTCGATCTTGACGGAAGTGGTGGTGGCGTGAAGGGACGTCGAGACTTCGGCGACCTGGCAGGGCACCGAAGCCAAGGGCTCCCTTTTCACCAAGTTGCTACCGCTATTGTTATTACCATTGCAACTCGTATCCTGCCCGTTCCAGGACGACGCGACTGGCAACGTCCTGCTGCAGCCCGCGTCGGAATGCACCGCCTTCGTTTTCCCTGAAATTCCCATCAAACCGATTGCGTTAATCAGACCGTATTGTTAACGAGACGACCGTTTCCTACACTGAAATCTCTAATAAACATCGCTCTTGCACCGTGAGGATCGAGAGTGAGTTAGTTCTTCAGATCTAGTCGCGCGTTTCCATTCGGCTGGTAAAAAAACGAGCAAGGAAAGAGTGAAGAGAAATGAAGGAGGAAAGAAGATGACTTATTAATTTCCGTTAAGAATGTTTTGGCGAAGCGTATAAATTAATAATATATAGGTACCATTTTGCAATGTATGAATTTCCGTGAGTGAACCCCCTTATTTTTATACAGTCTCCTCTTTTACTTGCTTGTAAACAGGACATTTCGATGAAATCTTAAAAAGTTTCAAACTGACGATGAAACTCCACGCAGAGAGCACCTACAGAGAACAGTTTCCCTGTGCTTCCTACCTATTATCTAAATAAATAAAAACTAGTTCCTGCCAAGTGGAGGCGGAATAAATTCAGTAGCAGATTTCCCCATTTCATAAATCCTGATTTCTTCCATCTCTTAACTCTCTCAAACCATTTCTTCTCTGAGAAACTCCGAGCGAAGAGCTAAACCACTCACCCGAAAAGTCACCCCAGAATATCATACCTCCTCCAGTATCATTTCTGCCTTCCCTCGCGCAGTAATTGTCAGAAAAGTGTCCCGAATACAAGAAGTAACCTACCATAGTAAACGCGCCTCGTTCTCCTCTACAAATTTCGCTGAAGCTCCGGCGAGCGTCGCGCTCGGAAACATTTTCCCCGGTTGCGACGTCTCGCCGACCATCGCCCGGACAAAAGGGATTCCCAACGAGGTCAATAGCTGCGTGAGTAACGCCGACATTAATTCCGCGAGCGACGGCCTCTATCGTGGAAAAAAGGACCATCTTGATTTTATCGTCCGCCCGGCGAGCATTTATGCCACCGCGCGCGCGCGCGCTCTCGCGCGGCTACGTGCACACGACGCGGGCGCAACATTTGCGTTACAACGTACACTTGCCCCGCGGCCGTCGCTCGTCCAACGACAATGAAAACATTTATACACCGTCCAGCACTTTGTGCCACAAAGTGGAGGGAATTATGACCAGCGAACACGTTCTTTCCGGCGAGGCTTCCGAGAACCACGATGGTTCCCAGCGACAGCGCGACGCGCGGCTCTTTGTATTCCGCTGCGACTATCGCGGCCGCCAATAATTTTCGCGGATGGGAGCGAGACTTTTACGGGTGACGGGCGGCTCTGACAGACAGACACTCGCGAAACGTCGCTGCAATTAAAAAATGTCACACCGCTGGCCTCCGTCACTGGCTCGTGGCTGACGGCGAAACGTCACGTGATACGTGAGCCACCGGTGGCCCACGATATCCATCGGGGCCGAAGTTTCAGTCGGGGGCTGGAGGTATTTCTCAATTGTTGTATTCCGTATTTATAATATTGCTTTTATTATATTAAATAACTTTATAAAAATAACGGAAACTAAGACGATTACAGATAAATAATAGATTCTAAATTCAGAACTAGATTCTCGTGTCCAGACTGTTCGGACTGAAGTGGTGAAGTGCAGTGAAGTCACCTTTTAAGAATTGCGTGTTATTGTATATATATGTACGGTTTTCGGTAAGCTGGAAAGTGGGGGTTGTCCTGAGTTTAACGGTCGGTAAGGGATGAGGCATAGAGATGAAGGTTCAAGGATGAGTAATAAGGAACGGATGAGGTCATAGAAGAAAGGATTTAGGATGCTTACTATTACTATCTGGATGACTAATACTTTGTTTAGGATGCTTACTATTGCTATCTGGAGAACTAAATTTAAATGATGTTGGCATACAACACAATTGAAGGTGGAAGATGAAATGAAACGAGGAAAGCTGAAATTATGGAGAATATTACACAACTAAGTAGTGTCTTTTTATAATTATTGAACACATCGCCTTCCAGTGGCGCAGTTAGGATTTAATCTTGGGGGGAGCCGAGTTGAAGGGATATAAATATTTTTAATGCAGGTTCGATAACTAGTCATTAGGTGATTCTAAAAATTTATTTAAAGAATAAAATCCAATTTTCTTTTCTTTTTACGAAGCCCCTTCTTTGAGGGGAGCCAGGGACCCTTGGCCCCCTCTGGGTGCGCCACTGTCGCAATCTGCTCTTCTCATCATTCTTCGTAGTATCTACTGCCAAAAATCTGAATTTCCGCCGTGGCATGGAACGGTTTAATTCTGAGAGGACTTCTGGAGGCTTGGAGCAGGGGATGGAAATATTTCCACTTACAAGGGATCCCGGCTCGGTATCTCGAAGATTCAAAAGAATTCGCAACTTTGCAGAAATGTGGTTCAAGTGATGCTAGTAATGAAAGCATTTTCTGTTTCGGCAATGAAACCGTCCCAGGGGTGAGAACACCCCCTCAAAGAGATTGAGTTTTCATATTATCGTGAATCGCTCGCTGGCTCTGCAACCGGGCTATCCTTCTGCCACGGGACTCGAGCCGTTCGTCAGCGACTTAACGCGTCGAAAATAGGGACATTAACGGAAACCCAGTTTTAGATAACAGCCGATTCAAGTCGTCGAGACGACGAAGCGAGCGAAGCAACGGAGGATAGAACGGCTAGTCTTACCAGAAACTGTAACTTATTTACGGGTTAACTAGCATCCAGAACACGTTTACCTGTTTGTTGCTAATCTTGTTACTCGTCATGCGCCGCGCCGAAGGATGAGCGTAACTTAAACCCGTCTCCGCGTGGAACACCGTGTGCCACGTTAATTCGACAATTGAAGGATTTGCGAGGAGGGGGGGAAGCAGTTTAACTCCTCGTCAATGTGCACGTTAAGGATTTAAAGTCTTAACGCTTGGTGGGGAACCAAGAGTTTTCCTAGGGAACCAAATTGGGGTAAATGTCACTAATTAGCATCCACGTCCTTTTGATTAAAAATTGAAATTTAGAATATTCTGTTTGGTAGGATTCTAGCAACATTATGCCAGGGAATCCGCAGCTTTTATGAATATAAATTCTGGGGTACTCGTTGACGTCACAGTAGACCGTAGAGGGATTTTAATATAGTGCGAAAGTGCGTTATTTTTAAATCGCTGTAGTTACTGTTAGAAGCTTTTTAAACCATAAAGTTATTGAAATTAATAAGAGAAGTACAATTACAAAGTAAAAATACGTAATGGAATATGGTAATTAGTAACAGACGCAAGTGCATTGGTGAAGGGGACGAAATAGTGGGTGCACTTTCCAATGTGGCTATTTTAAAAATTCCCCACGCTTAAAGAAAAATATAATTCATAGATTGAGTAGGTATTAATAACAGATTATTCTATTGTTTCTTTGATTCCTTTCATTTACAGGAAATTCGGCTCGTAATTGATTTAAGATTCTTCACTCTACGATCCTACATTTCCCGATCAATTGAAAACTCGAAAGTCTTTATTGGAAAACCAACAAGTAAACTCGAAAACATAGCTATGTGCACTTGATTGAATTTTGTATACGGTTTAACATGTTATTTCGCCATTGATATCCTTCACTCGCCGCAATATTGATTACCAATCGATTGGAAATTGCGTTCAACGATGCTTTTCAAAACTCTCTCGGCAAAGAGGGGGTGGCGGGGAGGTGGAGGGGGGTTAAGCATTAAACGGAATCAATCGAGCCATTCGCTTTTCCTCGTTCCATGGTTTACTTCTCTTCAATGGGGAATATTGATAAAATAATCTGCGTGCATCGAGCAGGGAAGCAGAGAAAGTGACCAACAGCGAAACACAGCGTTCGACTAACATTGATTTTCGCCTCCACCTACAATCCCCCAATTATTTATCGACGAGCTCGCGTATTTTGCAGTCAGATTGGCTTTGTGTTGTATAAATGCCAGCTACCCGAAAGCGAGAAATTCGGGGGAAATATTAGCCCCGATGTCATTTGAATTTTTATTCTTCAGCGGAAAGTTAGTTTCTTCGCTTTTTATTGCCCTTTAGTGGCGGAGTGTGGTGGCAATTCTGAGAAAATAGATCAAACGTCATTTTTGTATCAAGATATTGACGATCACCGTTGAGGTCGTGAAATATTGCAATTATTCAAGATCGCAGCAAATATAGTGAGAAAATTATTCAGATAGTTAGGTAACATTTAAATAACACTTATGGTGAAAAGGGGATTGAATTAATAGACGTTCACGATCTTTACAGCTGATGGCTTTGACCCCTAGCAATTTGAACACCCGAAAAACTTATCGTACTCCCTAATCTGCCAATTATTTGCAGGATGTCCAATAACAACTATAGAATCCCAGTAACGAGATGTGAACGAAATTACAGATTCTGCAATAACTTAGCGATCTCCGTGACGAAATACGAGGAAAAACACAAAACTTTTCTACATTGCCCATTTCCTTGCAGCAAAAATTCAAATTTCTCTCAAAGTTGCAGAACGCAAAAGATCATTTATCTTTTAATAAGAATAGCTTCGATAACAATTCAAGACATACAAAATATTAAGAAACACAAACCGTCAACAAAGGCCCAAAAATTTGTGATCATTTTCATGAGACACATGTACATTTTACACCCCATACTATCACTAATACACGAAGCATTCCAAACCGAAGACTACTAAATCTCTGTTTTTCTAATCTAATCCCAATTACCCCTATCTTTTTTACATACCTAATTCGAACTGAAATCACAAAGAAAATAGACTCAAGCACACTGGAAGCTGTGTATCCCTACTTAAAGGGTTAAACACCGTCGGATTGCGTCGCGAACAAGTCCTCGCGACCGTCGGATTACGATGTAAGCCCTTTAGCTTCCACTCCACCATCATCGATGTTCCCCAAACAAGCGTGTCCTCCACGGAATTTTCGTCGCTGTGAACACCTGACACGTCTTTCTATTTTCCCAACGACGATCGTAAGACTCAACAAAAAAAGGAACCAAAATAGAACAAAAGTGAGTCAAACACCTGGACGAAGAGGAATCGTAAACGACAGTGAAAGACGAATGGTTTGGGGAAACTCGTCGATGATCGAGGAAAACATTTTCGTACAGACTCGTGAATTTCCGTGAGGAAAAGAGGAACATGGACGAAACGAGCCACCGAGTGGGTTTTCAAGGGGGAACAGAAAGGAGAAAGGGAAAGAAAGGCGAGGGTAGACGGAAATTTCGTTCCGCTGAAATTAATTCACCGTTCCCGCGGCGACTCGCGCGAAACTACGAGAATTATACAAGTTATTTAAAATACACGTGCGCCGGAATATGGATGGCTCGTTTAAGTTTCGTGCCACCGCCTCGCGCGCCCAACCTTTTGAATAAATGAAACCATAATTTACCGGCCATAAAACCAGCCAGCCGATCCTGCTGTTCCGCGAATTAAAAACTTATTAATTGTAAGACGCGCTTCCCGCGCGTTTTTCGAAATTGCGCTGGACGGGTTTTGGCGAATGAAATGGAGAGTTGCTGGAAGTGTGATTGTGGCGAGGTGTAGCTTGGGTATTTTTCAATCTGCTTCAATAGGTCCTTTCAGACCGCTCGAAATTATTCTTATATAATAGTAGCTTTACTATTAGTCCCCAGTTATGCTAAGTTATTTTAGAAAGTCACCACTCCCATTAATTTCTTCCTCATCTTTTATGGTCCATTAAGAACAACAATTTTGTTGTTTATCACTGTGCTTTTATCGTATCGTTTTTTAAAATTGCATATATTGATTGCGCGGACGAGGTTCTACTACGCATTCTTACTTCCCCATTTTATTACTCGACTTATTCCCAGGTAAAATACACATCCGTAGAATTTAATGGTACAGTAAAATGATCATTACATAATTGCCCCACGTCCAGATAAATGATAATTGCTTACGTGTAGATGCAGCTAAGTGGTAATTGCGGCTGCTCTCTGTTGGAAGCTTATGATCCATAGGATATTTAACAACGGTGGAATTTTGAGCCTGCTAACCTTTTTCATACGGCACCGGCACCTTGCAAAATGTTGGTTAATCCATTTGACTAATCCCTTAATTACATCGCGCGGCGAGTTTTATCTCAACTAATATTTCTGTTTAACTTCGCTCCTTCTCGTTAATGGGTAAAATAATACTACATTATCTTGCGCGTAGTCGTTTTCAGTTGCGGGGATTACAATTACGAACGCTACCAAGTGTGAAATTATGGGCAGAAAAAACGGTTTGAGACAACTAGAAGCACTCTATCCAATTAACGCAAAGTTTGTAAGTGAGCTAGTAGGAATGCACCCGCATTTGAATTGAATCGATAGCATTTTACTTTGGGTGTAAGTTTCCACATACTTTTCCTTATATGAAATTGTAAGAACTGAAGCAAAATGTTGTTCCGTAGGTAAAGACCCCAGCGATAAGATTCAAACGAAATAATTGATATCGTTCCTTGCATAATTTATGTAGAAAAATGTAAATTCTCTGGTAAAAGAGGGTAGAGGAGAAATAGGAAAGTTAAAAAGTAAAATTGCAAGAAAAATCAAATTAAATAACATTCCTCCTATGGTTTTAATCTTGATATATACAGCAGAAAGTGTTTGTGTGTTTGTCTATCGTCTAAAAACTTTCGAATTCATTATGCCTAGCTAATCCAGATGACTGACTATTTTCACAAGAAAATAAATAAATAAAAAAATTGTTTTTATAAAATCAGAATCTTTTCGGGCGAAGCCGAGTACTGAAGCTAGTTAAACTATAAATACTAATCTCCATATTAATGTCTACAGTGAAGCGACAGACTGTGGTTAACAGTAAAGCTTTTTGGCAATTCTATAGTAACTTCAGCAGCAAAGCTTCATTCTCGAGGTAGTTCGCCGTGTAACGACTTCGTACTAAGAGGAACTTAAAAGTTGAATTTACTTGAGAAGTTATATTTTTTAACTGTCGCATAATCCTGCCTTATAATGGCGAAACATTATCAAGATCAGGCGGAAGCTACTTAAAACTGTGCCTCGATAGTCACTCCAATAAAAGTTCCTCAACATCGGGGAATAAAATAGTAAGTGATGGCGAAACTTCTTGAAGACATTACTCGAAATTTTACGACGGCCATCGGGCGGAAATGAAATCAATTTTGAGATTTAAACGATTCATATTCGATTATAGTAATGTACTGGAAAATTATATTAAAGAAATAAGAGACTAAATTTCTCAAGTATATAAAATTATTTATATGATTTTGGTGAAAACAATTAGTCATGATTTTTCTTTGAAAGGTGAAGAAGCATTAAGAATATGAATTTCCTGGAGATTGTTAATACAATAGCGTTAGGTTATTACGAAGTGAGCTTGGAATAACATGCTGGAGATGGCAGGCTATTTATTTTGCCAAAATCTAAAATCTCTAAAAAACTATAATATAGACACCAGACATAAAGGTTAGTTTCCTTTTCTTCTTTGCTGTAAAACTGAATGTAATCATTACATTCTCACCAAAATGTTACAAAATATTCCTCAGTGGTCAGTATCACAGCAAAATTCGAAGACTATTTATTTCCTTCCCAAAATCCATTACTCAAAAAACACATGTCCCCTACAATACTTCCCGAAACCTGTCAGAGCCGCGCGATCGCCCAACATCTCCATAAAACTACCCCGATGCCAGCGAAACGGGTGTCGAAAACGCCACAAGAAAGCCACGAAACAAGCTCCTTAGCTTCCCCGTGCCGCCAGTATCTAGCGATTAACTCCACTTTCCCACTGACGGGAAAGGGGCCCGCGTCGCCATTAAAAGGGACAACGGGACGGACGATCCTCAATTTCCCATCCTCAACGTCTCATTATCACCGCTAACGAGGGTGACTCAACATCCAGGATAGCCGCCGGACAGCACGGGCAAAGAATAGCGCCGCCGCTCGAAATCGCCCAGAAACCGTCGTTCCGCGGCATTCCGTGCGATTCAGTCGTCGGCCGGTCGTGGCGAACGAGCGTTGGCCTACAAAAGTCGTGTCGCGGTCGTTCTCCCGAGCAAAGTAGCCCGCCGTGGGAAGCATATCGCCCGGGCCACGTGGTGGACAGGAATGAATCATGAAAACGAAGCGTAAAACTGGCGTCGGGGATACCAAGGAGAAACTGGGAGAGTGGGCCCAGTCAGTCGGGCTCTTACAGTAAATATAGAAGCGAGAGAATCTTGCGTAAGCTCGCCTCTCCCCTCTCCCGCGCGCCTGGTCCTCGCGTCTCCTCTCCATCGCCGTCTCCTTCCCTCGCTCGCCACCCTGTCTCGTCCCCTGTTCATCCGTCTCTTCCCTCCTTCGCCCTTCGTCGTCTTCTTTCCCCTCCGATCTTCTTTTTTTTTCCAAATCCTCTTCCACGCTTTGCTCCTTTTTCCTTCCGGCTCGTCGTTCTCTGCTCGTCCTCCGCTACCTTCTCCGTTCAGCCCCCCCTCGCCCTTCTTCGACTCCTTCGATTTCACGTTTTTTCCTTTACTCCCCCTGCCCCTCTGCCCCCGCCCACCTCAAGTTTCCCCTCGCTCTTTCCGTCGTTGTTCCTCAGGGCTCTGGGCTACTCCCCTCGCTTCTGTTCCGCGTCTGTTTCAGGCGGTCGGTTTTGCCCACCTCTCGGCCAGCGTACGGCCAACCCGCACCGCCCTCCCACCTCCTCCTTCTCCTCGCCGTCTAACTTCGACGACCGACACGACTTCGTGTCGTGGAACGCCCGGAGGGAGTCGCTGCAAGGTCGTCAATTGCATCAGCGACGGTAGACTCCGCAGGCTTCCTGCTTCTTGCCCGCGCCCACAGCCGCGGGGCCCGCGCGCCTCCCGTGCGACGGGCCCATCTCGCGGGCCCCGGCGCGCAGTGGGGACTCCCGTAGTGGTTCGTCCTGAGAGCCCCGTAAATGTTCCCGAGCTATCCCCACCGCCGCTCCGCACTGGCCCGTCCACGCTACTTTACGTCGAAGTTGGCGAAGGACTAAACTGTTCACCAGCTAACTATTTAATAAAGGGCTATGCGATGTCATTCCGGGGAACCCAGTGGTTTGGATAGATTTCTCGGGTAAATTGGGGGGCCTGGTGTGTAAAAGCCCTGCTGGTTGTAGATTCTTTGGGAGCTCAACTGTATCGTGGTTCGCGAAGTTGCGGTGATGTACAAGTAGCGAGGGGCGAAGCCGACAGCACCCTCGAGCTATCTTGGAGACAAGTCAAGGGCTCTGGGACGTCATCAGCATACTTTTTGGGCACTAGTAGTGTGAGATCTTAAGGTGTGTAGGAATGTGATATGTAACGAGTGACTTGTACCGCTGAAATATTGTCTTGCATGGCAAAAGTCTCGCTTGGATCCCGTCGTTCGCCACCCCCCACGTCTGCACTTGTCCTACGAACCACACTTCAGCTCGGTGTAACCAATTGCCATTGGCGTAACTAGGATTTTTGTGTTGGGGGGCCAGGTCCCATTTTCTCCCCCCCCCCCCCTCTCTCTCTCTTTTATATAGGTAGAGTTACCTACATTTAGCAGCTTAATTCTAACAGTTTTAATTCATAATTTAACGTAATAAGAACATTATTGTTTTTTTTTATTATTTAGTTGCCCTGCATCGATAGCATTTCGGCCCAAATATTTGTTTCTTTTCAGATAGGATTTTACGAACAGACGAATGTATTTTACTTATTTCGATAGTTTCTAGGGAGAGACCATTTCGCGTTTTGGGGGGGCCAAACCGCATTTTGGGGGGGCCAGGCCCACCCGGCCCCCTATCTAGTTACGCCAATGCCAATTTCATAGGTGAAGCATGATATTTTGACACTTCTGTAACTCGTGATTGGAGCCTGAAATAAATTCACTTGCCACGAGCAGTGGCGGTTTAGAAAAGACAAAAAGCTGGTTAATATATCCAAGATACCAATCAAGAACCATAGAAATGTCTTCTTAGAAAAGGCCCTAACATTGGAATGACCACTTCTGCTTCAACTTGAATTGTTAATCCTTAAACTATGAGGAAAGCCATAGTCGGGTCTCTTTATCGGCTTGTTAACAGTCCAACAGTGGCCTTCGGTCAGAAAGTAACAATTGAAGCAACAGAACTCGGCTGATACAGATTCCTTGAATCCCGACACATTTGTCTTCGTTATCCGAACGCAAGAACTTCGATAGAAATAAACGTTTTCCGGGAAGCAGATGCGCGAGCGAATAAGAACCGTCCCACAGGCGGACCGCGAAGCTTACGCTGAAGTTTAGCGGACGTGCACCCTACAAGGAAGTCGTCAATTGCATAAGCGGCAGTGAAGCTCGGAGGTTTGCCGCTTTGCACTTGAATGCAGCAGAACGGTTGATCCGAAGATTTTATCTTGCTCTAAGCTACGCGGTCGCTCGGTTACTTCGAAGAGTCATGGAACTCCGAGGAACACTTCTCCTGCTGGCTTTTAAATGGCACAGCCGGTCTATGGAGTTTACGTAGTGCAGTGCTTATCTGTGTGAAGCTAAAGCCAAGCTTGCGAAACGAAAATAATAATGGAAATAGTAATAGCTTCTGTTATTAGCAACTTCAAACTTGATCCTCATTTGTTAAGAGTAATGAACGGATATCCAATAAATGTTCACAGTAATATTTCTGTGACTTAAGTAGAATTCTTACAGATTGTATTAACTGTAACATAATGTTGAAGAGAAGGCACGAAATTAAACTAACGATAGTCTACCATCTAACACTAATCAAATAACGGAGGTTCCATTGTACTCGTATCGTATATAATATGACTTCCAAACAGAATTCTCTAAAACATCTCTTTCGCTTTCCTAACAGTCTATACCTCAGCATTTTTGCCAGTCAAATTAAACCCAAACGACATCGTTACAACTATTCTCGGGCTTCCAATATCGCCGTAATTAACGACTACTATTAAAGAAGCTTCCCAGAACAAAGGACCGTCTCATCTCCTTCTCAGCCCCGGAGGATCCTCCGCGACTATGCAGATGCAAGGGAAACAAGCCGCAAGGTCAGCAGTCGCATCGACGCTTCTCCGTGGCTCTGATGTAAGAGCGCCGTTTCCACCAGCTCCTGGCATCTCGGTCAGCTCTATAATCACGATGGCCGGTGAAAGGAAACCACGGAGTGTTCCGAGAAGTCGCCTAGCTCTCGCCCTCGAACCACGACCCCAGATCTCTCCCCTCTCTCTCTCTCTCTCTCTCTCTCATCGCGAGTGAAACAAATTGCCAGCGCCGAGCCCGCCTTTAATTCGACTGAAAAGCGTCCGCTCGAGCCCGGCAACCAGACGACTCCTTCTTTCCACGAGCTGGCGGACACGTTAGGTCGTTTAACGTGTTCATTCCGGGGAAAATATGCGAGCTAGACGCCGAACGCGACCTTACTTTTGGCAACGAGCTGCGAGGCCGTTGATTTATCACGATCTCTGCCTGTCGACTGCAGCGCTTCGACAAACCTACGGCGTGCAGGACTCGGCGCGGATTAATTGAACGGCGACCCACCAGACGCGAGGTTCGGCCAGATTTGTGAACGGTTCGGGTTGTTTGTCGCGGGAAATTGGGAGCAGCTTTAGGAAGTGGAAAGTTTTTTTTTATGCTCTGGGACAGGCTTGGGAATTAAGTGAACTTGGCGGCCGATTTTCAGAGGCAACGCCTCCTTTCTCCCGCCGCGCGTCTTGGCCCCCGCGGCGGCCTAGGTGCTTGGAGCGCCTCAGGCCCGTACCACGCGAACCGCGCATGGCGCGTTGACAAAACGAAAACGCATCGACAATCGTGCTCTCTGGGACGATGTGGAAACCTATTGATACAATGTCGCCCTAATAAGCTACGCGCGGTTCACGTGGTACGGGCCTGAGGCGCTCCAAGCACCTAGGCCGCCGCGGGGGCCAAGATGCGCGACGGGAGAAAGGAGGCGTTGCCTCTGAAAATCGGCCGCCAAGTTCACTTAATTCCCAAGCCTGCTCTATACCGAAATCAGTGGAAATATGGAGTAACATTTTCTGATTTGGAGATTTGTGTTTGAAAAAATGACATTGAATATGTGTTAAGTATGAGTTCAACCGATCAGGACTTACGAGGGGAGGACGCGAATGGGACGAGCGATTTTTTAACGAAACCGGGCAGAAAATGTTGAGGCCGATGTGTATAAACAAATTCCAGAATATTAGCTGTGAATGGCCGGCCATTTTTATAAAAAATTATGAACGGTAAAATTATGAATTCGTCGAATCGATTTTATACTTCATTAAATGGTAGATCTTGATGAAAGGAATACAAAAGTCTTATGTGTTATTGTCATAGTATCAATAATTTAAGCAGGAAATGCAATTTTTGATTCGACGACTTCATAATTTTACTGTTTAAAGCCATTTTTTATAAAAATGGCCGGCCATTCACAGCTAATATTCTGGAATTTGTTTATACATATCGGCCTCAACATTTTCTGCCCAGTTTCGTTAAAAAATCGCTCGTCCCATTCGCGTCCTCCCCTCGTTAGTAGAATGTTATAGTAAACATAATACAGCTACGAATTGAACGAATCCTTATGCAAAAAATTAGACAAAATTATCAACTAATTTTTTTAGAACACTACTGTGATTTCAAGTTTGTAGTTTCATTCCACTAACAATAAGCCCAGTCAATAATTATTAATAGGAATACGAACAGTGCCTAGTGCCTACACTGTCCATTCATCTCAACTTTTCTACCGAACCTCCCCATTTCCCAGTTCCCAATAAGCTATCCTGAGCAAACAAGAAAATAGCCCGCCTCCGATCAGTTCTACCTATAATACGTAGATCCCCCCTACGCGGCGCGACAAACGAAAGGAAAAGATCCTATTCCCACGAATCCGGAATCACCGCTAACGAAATCCTGCCCAAGCTCCCGTAACAAAACCTCAGGAATCACCGAGCGAACGCAACATGTGCCGCATAAAAAGCAGATTCCCTCCGTAGGTCTATTCCCTCAACACCTATACCTGTCACCTAAAAACACTCTTACACCGTTTCCAGAGGATCGCGTATCGATCACCCGTCCACGCAGAAACTTCAAAAGCCTCATCTTTCGCAACCTAGAGCCGCTAACCCTACCGTCCCTGTACCTCCGCCGAAAAACGACGACTCCCTGACACCGGGGCTCCCATTCCCCCTGGAATCTATATAGCCAATCCACTCACGGATTCGCCTCGTGGAATCCCCTGTAAGCGGCTCGTTCGAGCGAGATTCAGGACCCCTCCCCACCTCCACCACAACCCCCCCCCCCCCCCGCCCCCCTGATCATAAACCCCCGTGGTCGGATCGTTAAAAGCCGCGTCATGTGTAGAGCTGGACGCAGGGATAGAAGAAGACGAAAGAAAGGCGATCAGAGGTATACGTACCGTTGCTGCTCCTGCAAACGCATGGCTGCCTGCTTGATTTGTTCTCCAGTTTCACCGGCTGACCTTGACTGGGCAGGAAGGCCTCCCGCTTCTTGCCAGTGGCCTGCACGACCTGGTTGGTCCCGGTCTGGCCACCCTGCATCACCATCGTGCTCGTCGTAGAGCTGGTCGGGCACGAGGTGGTGCCGTTCACGGTGACCGAGCATCCGGTAGTCGAACCTGTCGGCGACTGATACTCCTGGAGCAGCACGCCCGTAGTCGGCACCACGTTCCCGGCGGAGTTCGGCGACGAGAAGCTGTTGATCGTCAACGTCGGCGCGTTACCCGTCACAAGGGACAGCTGCGGCGAGAAGGTGTTCTGATGGAGGCCACCTAATCGCACACACAACGTCGGTTAGGGATTTTCCTCCGGAAGTGTCCGCGAGATCTGTGCGATTCTGGGGGACTCTGCGAGATCTGCGCGACTTTGCCCAGATTTTGGCGAGCTTTCGAGATTTAGGGAATCTTATGTTTAGGTCATTTTTGTGAGATTCGTGTGATCCTGTGAGAGGCAAGGAACTTTGCGAGGTATAGGGAACTTCGTGAGATTTAGATGATTTTACGAGATTCGGGAAATTTTGTGAGTTTTATGTGATATCACGAGATTCAAGCGCTTTTCTTAGTTCCCAGCGGGTGCTGCTGCTCCTCTCTGATAACTCGCCAGATTTTCGTCACTTGCAGTGGATGGAATAAATGCAATATTGTCGTAAAGAAAGTAGGGGGTAAACTCGTGGCTGTTAAATGTTGTGCCCGGCAGTAATTTAATCGTACAAAGGATTTGAATTTAATTTGTATCTGATTTCAGTTGAGAAGAAAGATCAAATACTACCTCCTACGCATGGCCACTCCAACGAGAGACGACATTCAGTAGACAGTGCATTGTTTACAAAAATTACACACATAAAAATCATTCAGACTTATGTGACTTCAGTTTCATTATTTTCGTATCATTTATACTTTAATCATTTAAAAGGCGAATAAAAAGTGGTAGGTACCGTGCGAAAACATTCTAACGCTATCGCAGTTAGCATAGAGCATAAAATATTGTTGACGATACGCGACGGTACCAAAATCGAAGTAGAAGCACTCGTCCCCCTTGTCAGGTGGAAATAAGAACGCGAACCGCGAGCGCAATTGCGGGACCACCACTCCAATAATATTAATTAAAGCGCCTGGCTACCGAATGTCTAGCTAATTATTAACGCAGTAATGCAGCGAACGCGACGAGCTCGCGCCACAACCGCGGCGAGTTTCAAATTTCAACAACTCCATTTTGCGCGCTCAGGATTTTATAACAAACGTCAGTGGATTATGCAATGAAATTGCATAACTATCGCTATCCACCAATTCCTACGTTGCACCCGCAGTAAGGACTCCATTATCCTCATTCAAACGTTCATCCAGTGCAAATTTCCATTTATACCAGCACCTCCATCTACTTCGTTTATTACCTCCTTTTAACCCTCTAACTCCCAGAGTTGCACCGGTGCAACACTCATTTTAAAAGTTTTTATATTGTTATATTTAACTTCTGTCAGCAACCATCCGTAGTTTTCATGATGGTAAAGTAGAATTCAATGTTCTCGGTTTAGAAAATCAAAGATTCTCTTCAAAAAATTATTGTGGATTATTATAAAAATAAAAATAAAGAAAATAAAACAATCGCTATTTTTCATTTCAAAATACCAAGATACAACATATGTATCAGTCACAATTTTGAAAAATAATGATTCAAGGGTCTAAGCGTTAGAGGGTTAACAACGTCTCGTGCAGAAAAAAAAACAGGAAAGTGATTAATGAGATTTTACGATACTGCGAAAAGTCTGCTGCACCCTGTCGTTCTACTTTCGATTTTTTTTAATTCTATTTAATTGCCTTTGTATTTTAATTCCATTCATTTCGACACACGTGCCCACCATTTCTTTTGCTACGCTCAAACGTGCTAGTATTATTTATATTATTATTGATGTCCTATTGGGAACAGCGTCCATTGCCGATACTTGGGCTATTTGCCATGTTTTACGGAGTGAATCACAAGGAAGTCTTGCTTTGCAAATGCAAAAATATGTATTAGGATATTTTCAATGGTAGAACATGGCGAACGGAATCTTTGCTCTCTCAATGTTATCTTTTCAGAGTTATGAAGATCATCAATGTTTCTGTTAATGGAACCTATCTTCGAAATCTAAAATAAAGTTTAAATACTTACGTACCACAGCACAACCCTTAAATGTCCTTAAACTTAGAATCTACATCTAAGAAATAAAAATATATAGTTTTATTAAAATGAAACACTGATCGCCTTGATAACTCTGTGAGATAATAATCTTCAACTAAAAAAATTTAAATATCATTATCCAATGTATCCTGCATACATACCTACATATTTATATTGTCGCGTATGATTCTATTACTACTACCGTCGTCGTCGCCAGCGAGTATGTTCGACTCGAAATGAGTATGTTGGAAAAGTATCTGGAGGAGATTCGTTACGCGATAACCATTAAGCACAGAAACGTTTGGACTTGGAATCTCTTCGAACGCCCATTCTACTTTCCAACATTGTAAGCTGCTTAATGGCGAAGCCACGTTAAACTTCGACAGCGAACGGGGTGCAAAGGATACAGCTTTGAAAAGTGCTCGAGAGAGCGTTGAATAACCCTGCGTCAAACTTCCGTAGCAATCGGAAAGATTATTCCCCGACGTTTACGTCGAATTAGCCGGCAATCGTGCCGGCGATTAAACTCTTTTCGAACTTGTTGAATGCGTAACTTTAATTCGCCCATTTTCTACGGGGACGCGATCGATAAAGTTAAACGAGAAAAGTTCGCCGTCGACTACGGAATATCCGAGATCATATTTAGATTGATGCGTCGCGCGATCGGAATCAGCCAGGGAAACTTCCTTCGATCTTTGCTTTTTACCCTTGATCCGTCCGTCAGTTGCGAGTCTATAATTTGTACACGAGAGTTTCTATGTATACGCTCCCCTTACAGCTCTGCACAGAAATTATACTTCTTCTCGTATGTTTTCAGCGCGATTGACTTCGCGTTTCTAAAGCATACGTAAATGGAGTAGTAGTGATTTTTACGCAACTGATTTTGAGGGATATTAACGCGATGGTTTATGAGAATTTTGTTTACTGTAGCTTTGAAGTTGTTGGTTAGTTTTCTATTTCTGAAATAGGAGTCGCGTCATCCTTTTCCTGAATTGTGATATGCACTCTCAGATTTTCTAAAATGCTCGTCTAAGAGTTTGTAGCAGAGAGTTTTCGTGATTATAATGACGAATAAGTAGATGCCATGTAAATGCAGATCGACAAATGGTTTTGTTCCAACTTGAAGGTTCGTTGAAGCTGAGCGTGTTCAGAAATTCCTGGTGGAGGTGAATGTACAGTTGAAGGGTAAGGGAGAAAACAGGGAATGTCACGAAACAGCTTTATCGAGAAAATTAAGTTTTAATACCTTAATCCATCAGTAAAGGAACAAAGTTCAATGAATTTAATTTTCTTCTTAAATCATTTCTGGTTTTACCTTGAGGACAGAAGCTTGTGCTTAGGCAAAGAGAGGGGACATTCCGCATTTTGTTCCAGTGCAGAGTGGACATTATTTGTTTTTAACCAATACACCAAATTTTTATCGTTATCTTACCGGGGTATTTAGACTGCACAACCCTTTGTAATTCGACAGTTCGATAGTCCCAGTTGCTACCAACAAAATACGCTATAAATCACGAAAAATGGACATTCCTTGTTTTTTCCCTTTATCCTTCAGCTAAGCTCGGATTGGTATCTTTCGAATATTGTAAGAATTGCAAGTTAAGAACAATCTATAAAAGATGTTGCTAACATTGTATAATAAAATGAATAGAAGTATTGATACACATACACTTCTGTGAGAGGTAGCAAGTGAAAAGTTCCATCCCCTGTCAGACGCTGGCGGAAGACTACGAATGTAGCTTAGCTCGACAAGCTTCGCGTACAAAGGCTAATTAATAAAGCAAACACGAATCTGATCAGACAAAGATGCTTGTTCCAAGCAGAGTACGCGACTTGGCAATGCAGATAAATTAAAAAACTAGAACGTAGGACGTTCTATCTAATTTCTGGATCATCGACGTAATATTATTACATGTATGAATGAATTCTCACTTCACAAATTCACGTGTAATCATTTAATTATCCAAAAAGAATTCAGTAACCAAACACCCTGGTCTTTGATTACACATATATAGTTGAGATGATCGAACTTCTATTCCACCATCATTCTCATCCTCCCTCGAAATCAAACTACGACCGCCTGCGCTTCGTTGTAATACTACCAATCTTAACTAACATTTACATGGAATTTCTCCGCCAATATGCAACTTTGAAAACCTGCAACTCGGAGAACATACATTTGCAGATCTATCCTGAAACTTGTTGGCCATCCGATTACCAATACAACCAACGAAACACGTTGACAAAGTTCAATCAAATATTCCTCAGACTTCCCACGCACTGGAAGTCTCTCCAAATTACGTGCATCAGTTACGTATCCCTAAAGGGGACACCAGAAATTCATGAAACTTCGTGGTCTACCAATCTCTCCTTCTGAGATTGTCCCGCAGCTTGACGAACGGTATTCTCTTAAAGCACTCACCATGATGAAGATGATGAAGCCCGGTCAGGTTGAGGGTGTGCTGCGTGTGCTGGGTGTGCTGGGTGTGTTGCGCGTGGTGCAAACTACCGACGTTCACACCGACACCTTGAAGACTGAGCGCCTGCTGACCCGGAGGAGCCAAACTGGCCAAATTCTTGGCCAATAGTTCGAGCTGCGTCACGGGCACTGGGCTGTATGGTGATCCAGGGGGTGGCGTGGGAGCACCCCAGGTGTAACCACCCACCCCGACCCCAACGGCCGCGGAAAACACGCTCTCTGAAACTACAGAATCCCGCGATTAATCGATCTGCTCCACTCGTGCCCCTCTAATCAGAGCAACCGGTTTTCAAGGGAACTTCAATGGGACTAATTATTCTTGTTATACGTCTTTGCAGATATTCGGTAACGTCGAAAAGCTTTTTCGATGTTCTTTTCAATATGGTATCTGGCTTGGGCTGGGTGAGTGTAGTTTTCTTCATCTTCGTGCAAGTAAGATTTGAAAGTCGCTTGAGTTTTAACCGGTGATGCGGAGTCGGGAAGACTCTTGCAGAATTATTTTTCCTATATTATCCTTCTTTTCATTCGATCTTGTTTGACAATACGTCGCGTCATTAAGGCAACTTTCAGTGGTTTTGAAGAAAACATGCGAAAGTATCTTTTCAAATATGTAATAACATCACTAATAACTCCACTATGCGTTAAAAATAAATTCAGACTTGACAGTGTCCAATTATTAAAGAGTAGTCTGCGACTCCACGTCACCGCTTATGTCACAAAGTGGGACGTCACCGGTTAAGGGTCAAGTACACAAAAAAGTTGTCCGAATTTCTTAAAAAAGTACAAGGAAACTTATAGAATAACCTGACATAATAGTTTGCCCACCGTGTGTAATGGAGTTGGAGGGCAATTTGTTGGGAAGTTCTCAAAGCTACATCGGTGACGTTCAGTATGTCAGTTCCCTATTTGGACCTGAATTAAGCTACTTGATTGAATCGTGGAGTTTCTGATTTTGACTTTTGGTGAAAGTTTACGTCACTATCAATGGACATATTCTGGAAGGTTGTAGTAAATCATATACATAGCGTAGAGTAGGTACAAGTAGCAACGCTCCTACTTTAAAAATTGTATAATATGTACTTGGCAGGCGTGATATTTAACTGCCAATGAAGCCCTGGATATTCAATTCACGACTCAACCTAATATACCTACGATAGCCGTGATGTTTGAACAGCCAAGCATCGGGTCACGTTACTACCGACTTTGGCAATGAGAAAACTCTACAGAACTCATGCATCCCGCGTGAAACGAACTTCCGTTTCCCTGCCACGTTATTTTAGCAACGAGCACTCGTGTATCTACCTTTCCACGATACTCATTCATCTCGAGGATCAATGAAACACCCAGAGCATGTCTAAATTCAGGAATACCCTGCACAACAATGGAACGCAGAAGCCCAAACTTATTCCGCAGCCAGCTTAGATTACACCGAACGTGAATGGTACGAACAGCCTACTGGAGGCTGCGCGCAACAGCGGAGGATCGAACAATGAAAGGGTACTCTCGGGTACTGATGATCCAAGGTGCCGTCGTTAATGAAATTCCATCGGGGCCCGGAGCCTCCGATCGGTATGTCTAACGGGCAAGGGAAAAAAGCCGCGGGACACGCTTCGGTTTGAGGGAAAAACGAGTAGGAACGCAGCCAGCGAGTGGAGCGCGCTACGAGCTACAAGCCCGTTCCCGACTTTCGATCGTAAATCAGCCAATCGCATCCTCTCACGGATGGACCGTTCTCGCGCCTCTGTGCACGCGTGCACAGGATGATGTCGGTGCCTCTCGCGGCCGAGGCCGCCTTGCATTTCCTGATTTCGCGAACGACCGGGGCCCGTCGTCGTCCCCGTGGCTCCGCGGCCGATCGAATATACGCCGACGCCGAATGAATATTAAAGTCACCGAGTGACGCGCGTCGCCCGATGGGCTTATTGAAATTTATCGCATTAGTTGCCCGCCGTTTTCGATAAATATGCAATAAACGGCCTGTAGACGGATAAATGGAAAATCTATGCAAATTCATTTAAATCGAACCCGACACTCTCGTTGCGCGGGAAAAGAGAAACAGGGAACGGGAACGAACCGGCGGGGGGGGGGGGGTGTATAAGGGAAAACGCGGCTGACTTTCCGTCCCACCCTCCGAACCCTGTCAACTTTCTGCTTTAACCTGTTAAGCGAGGATGGCGATCTATTAGGTGGCTGCGAATGAAATGTTGCCGTTTTCTACAATTTAAACTTTCCGGCTTTGCAGCTTAGCTTTTTCCGTGCAGACGACGTTGAATATGTACCATTTGATAGGGACGTGCATTGGTGCACTTATCTCGCGTTGGGAGAAGTGTATCGAAGTCGATGGTGACTATTTCGATTGATGAAATACGTATTAAGTTTGTCAAATAAAAGTTTAAATTAAAAATTCAGAAACGGCAATTTCAGTTGCAACAACCTTAATAACTCATCTCGCGTGAGAAATCAGAAATTGTATGGATTAAGATATCCAATGCTTTATTTCCATACCATCATCACGAGACGAGTGTAAAATTTCAATTTTCAAGTTAATAAACATAGGTGGACCGTGGCTTTAATTTTATCATTTCTGTTTCTTTTATAAAATGTAACAAGAGAGGCTTCGCACAACCGATCAGCGTGATATTTCTAAACAAGCAAAGTGCACATCTCGGCTAATATTTAGACCACGGACTAATCGACCTGAATCTATCAGCCACGTGATAAGTGTTTCACCCTGCACAATGGAAAGCCCGGATACCTTGCAACGTTGCACTCACCTGTTCGTTCTGCAAACAATCCGCAGCGTGGAAAAAAGAATGAGATGCAAGAATTGTTAATTAGCGATTTTATCGGAGCGATAAATTTATCGCGGGCGTTTTTCGTTCGTGGCAGGAATCGAAAGCCGTTCGACTACCTGTTCCCCCGCCGAATCGAAAAAAGGCGATAGTTTATAGCGTCTACTATCGGATTGTGGCGATTAGAATGATTGGTGGGTAGTTTCAGGGCCGAATGACAGGATGAAGCCTTATCCTTTGTCCCGTGCACGATATGCAATGAAATATTTGAAAGTATCTAAGCTGCTGCTAGGGGTTACAGAGAAAATTTCAGCAACATTCAGATTTTGAAAATTATGAGTAACAGAATACCTCGATGTCTCCATTTGGAGTCGAAGGTACGAAAGAACATATAAAATATAATTTAAATAATATAAAAGACAAACAGAATTTGTTGAGAGTTTGAATATAACGAGGAGGTTTCCACGTTCAGGTACCTACATATTAACTTTGTTATGCACGGTTTCTGTCGTGACAGCGATATTAAATGAAATATCGGACATTTCATAGTTGGCACCCTCTATACCGCGCCTCTCTGACAAAAAATTTGCAATGCCACTTAAATCCTAAGTTGGACAAACAGCTTCAACCATTTTCAGTGACGCAGTCAGAAATAGAATGATCGGTGGAGCTCCATTTTTGACAGTTTTTGAGTTATGACGTGTAATATATGTAAAAAAAATTCTACGATTTACTGCAAATTTTGCATCTGCACCCATTACTGTTTTGCGCAGTACGAACGCTCCAGATTTGAAAATTGGCCAAAAAGAGAAATAAAAACTTATCAAGTCAGTAACTACTGCTTATTGCTAATGTTAAGTTTTTCCTAATTTACTCGGAGTTGGTAAAGATGGAGCTGCGCCCCTTTTGCTGCAAGGTTCTCCTTTGCAATTTACTTGTACAGATTCTCCAGTTGCCACCCTATACTCCTCGATTAAGGTCCCCCCAAGTGTGCTATGTACTTCTTTCACTGTCGTCAAGCACCTCGTCGATATCCATGTACCCCTACAGCACACTTCGTTGCAGGAACGTTGCACGAACGTTGCAGTACATTGCAATGTTGTCGTTTGATTGCAGGTTGCATTGCAATATTACTGCAACATTGTGGAAACATTGCCGTGGAATATTGCAATGGACACGTTTGTGCAATGTTCCTGGAATATTGTGCACACATTGCCGTGCAATGGCTACGTTTGTGCAACGTTTCGGGAATATTGCGCACACATTGTCGTGCAATATTGCAATGGCCCCGTTTGTGCAATGTTTCGGGAATATTACGCACACATTGCCGTGCAATATTGCGCATACATTGCGATACAACCCACGTGGAACGTTCCTGCAACGTCGACCTCAAAATACGGTGCAACATTGCACTCGTAATATATGAGCGCCGTTCCTGCGACGATCCGCAATGAATCCGGAATTACGCGGAACGATTCCGAAATCTAAAACTGTCACAGACAAGTGCCAGGATCCTCGCGTTTCCACCCGGAAGTAGCGATCGAAAATGAAAGCGACGGAACAGGGGCGGGGAGGGGGTTGAAGTGGACACGCGAGGCGGGCATGCCCGTCCGTGTGGATTCGCGTTGCGGCGGGGATAATTGAAATCTCGCCCGCGGCCCGAGATTCGATTTTAGACAAGGGGCCACGGCGTTAAAGGAGGAATCGACCCGCGCTCCGCCGAGGTGTATTTCTGCCCCCGCGCCATCGAGTCTTCTCTTTTTCTCATGCGTACGGGCGTTTTGGATTACACCTCGGACAATGAGGTCGTTAAGGGGGCTAGCGAGGGAGGTAGAAAGTAGAAAGACGAGGTTCCTCGCCACCCTCGCGCCTTCGTCTCGAAACCCACCGTGCCCCCTCCCCGCCGGCCGCGTTCCAACGCGAATTTCGTCCTTCCTCCCTTTCGACGGCCAACGAACTGGCCAGTGCACATGGCGTGCACGTACGGGCGGGGGAGATTCTCTATTTGGCTCGAGCGTCCTTTTCCCCCTTGCCTCGCGCGCTCGACCACCGGGGCCCCCTAATTCACCCGCTTTAATTGCATAATTGCGCCATTGTGCCCCACCGCCGCGGAGGGGGCCTCGTGAAAGGCCAGTTCGTCGACACGGGGGCAGCTCTCGAGGTGAGAAAAAATGCCCGGAGTGGGACCCCCCCGTTCATCGGAGCGGGGGAGGGGTAGCCGCCGGGCGGAGGTGGCGGGCCAAGAATTTCGGCGTGTCGCAGAGAACGCGCGGGTCTTGTTAGGCGGGGCTGCGAATAACTTCCGTCATGCGCTGTGAAATAGGGGGTGTACGCCCCGGATGTATGAACCACGGTAACGCTTATCGTTCGAATTACCGAACCCCTTCATCGAGGTGATCTGAAAAGTGCCATCTGGGCGGTGGAAATGTATGTCCCATGCTCGGGACACTTTGGGCAAGTACGCATGCTCCTGGCTAAATGTTTGGAATTCGAGAAACAGATTTGAATGACTGGTAGAGTGACTGATAAGTGAGTGCTTGGGGTAGATGTCTCAATTACTGCAAATGTCCTTATTACCTACCACTTTATTTAGTTTACTTAACCCTTAACTGGTATCCTGGGGTCGGTCATGACCCCAAGCACGCAAAGTTCGCTGCAAAATTTTTGGTTGTCTAGGTTTGTAAACTGAATTTCTAATTAATTTTATAATAATAGTTTAACTTTCTACGCTTCTATTATTTTATACATTACCTACCAACAAAATATCCATAGAGGTTGGATCTAGTGTCGACTTTACAAATTTCTGTGTCCTGTTTCACTTGGGGTCTGCCACGACCCCAGTATACCAGTTACGTTTGAAAAAAACAGTATACCAGTTAAGGGTTAATAAACACGTAACGTAGGAAGAATTGTGTACAAAAAAATTATTATTAAATTGGGAGTGTTCTTCTTCTTCTTATTATTATTATTATTATTGTACACTATTCTATATACGTTACGTTTTTATTAAGTAAAATAAATAAAGTGGCAGTAATTGGGACATCTACCCTATTACACTTTTCTTGAGAATGGAAACCTCTAATATGACCAAATACCAAAAACTTAAGGTATGATAAGGTAATAGAAACCTCGAATAATCGAGATCTAATTAAATCCCCCAAATTTCCTCTTTTTATAAATGAAGTACAAAATTCCACTATCCTCCAATTCCTCCTACCCCGTTTCTCCTCGTCCTATGTCAATTTCCCATAATATGACTCCTAAATTTCCCCTTCTCTAGCGACGATCTACCACCTCCTTGCTTCCCAAGAAAAAGCTAAGTCCTACGTTTCCACGGTCAAGAGCGAGAAGCGTTCCCGTTGCCCTTAATTTCCTACCGAAATTTCCCATTATTCGTAAGCAGCTGCAGCAGGTGATGCGCAGCCTGCGCCCGACAATCATTATTGCCGTGCGCGTATTATTTCATTTAGATCGCATCTCGCCGGACGAATTATTGCCGCGCACGTGCTTCTAGAGTCGCCAGGTAGAAAGCAAGCTCCGAAGTTCTTCCAAGTTCGACGTATCGAGGCGCCTGGAACAGCTGGCCCCAGCGGTGGCATTTATTTCGCGGATCGACGTGTTTCGATTCAACGTGGACACCTTCGCTTTATTAAATGATTATCGGTTATCCAGGGGCATCTTGGCCGGCCATGTACACGGCAATGGGGACTGAACGGCGATAAGTAAATAATGTGTCGTTTCTGTTCACGATATAAGGCGATTTCGCAATGACGTCAGAAAATTTGTCAGCACATCCTCAAGCTGCAAGCACGTAGAGTTTATGTGTACATGATTGGGCAAAAAACGTCAGCTCTGGAATTTTGCACTTGATGGACGGTTGCGTTTGTTGGAGCAATTTGTCTTCGACTGAGAAAAATGTATGGTAAAGTTGACTAATATGAGACCACAGCTTATCTCCGTCACAGAACTCTTGAATATCGTAGCGATGCTATTTATTTCCTAACTAACTCAGTATTTGTTGTTTTGTCTGCACGGTGGCGTTGAAATTAATTAAGCATCCTGAGCAAGCTCAGATTTCCGAAATACATTACAGAAAGTTTTTGAAGTGGTTCGATTAAATTACAAATACCTCTAAAGTTATAAGTGTATAATGATTTTCATAAATACTGTTGTATGGTGCTTGCAATGGAGTTTAAGGCTTACTCATTGTATATCACTAAATCATGAAGAATTCACTTCGAATCACTCACTTTTTTCTATCTGCGTAGGGTAGAAGCCCCAATTACTGACACATTAAGGACTGACTCTAATATTATTGCATAGTATCTGTATTTATTGACTAAAAGTATAAGTTCTTTTATTTTATTTATTATGGTTTAATATGTTTACTTCATGAAAAACATTTTGTGGGTCTTAGAATTTATATTTCTATATATAAATTCATTAATCTAAAAAAACATATTTCGAGATCTATTACTGACACCTTTAAAACGTGTGTGGCTGAATTACTGACACCCCAATTACTGCCAGCTAACCTAATACTGTTTATCTCATTTTACGGTTATGTCGTCTCATGTACATGAGCAACTACTGCTATGACAGTAATACCAAAATGCTTGAAACGCTTGTACCAATCACTGTCACCCAAATATTAATTAAAAAGGCTTAATTAATCGTTATATTACAACCGTTGCGACTTTCTATGATACTTATATTCTACTAAAAAATTATTATTTATCATGTAAATAATTTAAATATAGTAATTATAGCACTTTCTTTAGTGCCCTGTTTTCTCTTTCACTACTAAGGCAGTCGCCATTTCCACTGTTGTCGTCAAATTAAAATTTTGTATCGTCTTATAGAAATTAATGAAAAAAAAAAATTAAGTGGTGCCTTTTCTAGCGTATAGATTATAGGTTGAATTACATAATTCTTTTTATGTATGACTTTACAACGTTTATTTATTCGTTATTTTAAGTAAAATAGCTTAAGGTGACAGTAATTGGGTAGGTGTCAGTAATTAGGGGTTCTACCCTATTTGTATAATTTTCGGTTTTATTTTGTTATGAAGGAGCCGAATCTTTTTTACTGTACTTTTCAGTAGGTTGCAAAAGAATACTTAGTCGAGAGTTATGATTTTTTTAAGAAATGGGTCTCATATTACGCGACTTTGCCCTACTGGTTACTTAATATATAGCAGGCGAATCCAAGCATCACTTTAGTACAATGTAGCTTGATACAAATGGATTCTTAAACCTTTATGGACTTATCATTTATGTAGGTGCTTCCAACATCGAAATCATAGAAAGATTTCCATCATAAACCTTGAGAATAGTAGCAGATGCAAACAAGCGCATCGAATAGTAACGAAAGTTTCTTGAAATACACTTGCGTACTGAAAATGAAGTGTAATTTTCCAGGATGATGGAGTGCGGGAAGAACGTGTACAAAGCACACAAACAACCCGCCGAAAAATGAATCGATCGCTAGAAATTGACGTCATAGCGTTCGCGTGACAAGGAAATCGCGGAGCAAAGAAATCGATGGGCGTCATACGAAGCCGAGAATTTCGCAGAAGAGAAGGGAATGCTGGGAGCAGAGATAAATAGAGGTTCTTGAAGTACGAAAATCTGTCCCAAGCAAAAATCAGCGAGGGAACGCATGCGCCTGGCAGAGAGAACCGTTGGCACGTTTACTGTAACACGCGTAAATATGCCGGAAGCTGTGTTTCGTGGAAACAAATCGAACGACTCGAGCCTCCAAACGAACTGTGTAATTTTAAGTGGAATCAATGAGGAGGCTACAGACCAAAGCTGTCCGTATGATTACTGAGACTGCGAGTTTCAGGGCTTTTATTTGCAGAATTGGAAAAAGCTGTAAAGGATGCTGGATTTTCTAGTTACTTTTTGGAACTAAGAAAATTCTGCGATAAGAAATGTACTCAAAAAAAGAAATCGTGCGAAAGATGCATTAGGAGTTTTCATTTTGTTCGATTGGTTAACAAGTGTATTCGATTGGTCCGGGTAACGCTACAATTTTGGAATTTCTGAAGAGTACATATTATGTTTAAATTTTAGCCAGGGGATCTATAGTTTGAAAATAAACAGAATTGCTTCGACCAGTTAGTATTTAACCTTGCTTTGATTTTCAATGCAATTCTTTATATTCTTTTCAAAGTCCGGAGAGTCTTCAAAGAAATGAGAACACTAGTGGGTCAACGAAGACCCAAGGGACGCAGAAATAAAAACTAATTGCTTTACAATTAATATTCTAGAATTGGTTGGTTCTGAATTGAATGTGAAATTGTTAGAAACCAAGAAGACTGTAGAAACCACAATGCTTTTACTCTTTTTGTAGTAGGTATATCTGCTGGAAATCCGGAGACTATTAAAATGATTAACTCGTATCGACCCCTATTATTCATCCCCATCAACGTATTCCCTCCTTTTAAGTCTGGGTCATTCACCTTACGCTATGGCTATAACGAGTTAACCTCTCGTATTTGCAATCTACCTATTATTGCAATTTTCTTATAGAGCAACGTCTACCGCATGATGTGTCTCAGCAAGTTCCAAGTTACTCTGCTCGTACTGTTCTTGTACTTGTTAAGATTCATGTCGTTAACGAATAAACGAAATCAATAAAACACGTTGTCTAATTAACAATTTTGCCCATACTTCGCATTAATTGCATTTATTATTACCCCTTGACATCATTGTTATTGAATCGAAGGGCCAAAATATTTCCGAAAATCATTTTAATTGTAATGCCGACGATGTTTGTAAATTAATTTATACAATTTTCAAATAATTAATTTAAGTTAAATTTTTGTAGTATCGCCAACCCCGCCTTCGGCTATCGATTTAAAAACTGAACGAAATGTAACTCTGCGTAAATTAATATTAATCAATCATGGTAAATAAATATTCATTTAACTAAAATTTATAAACGTACCTCTGACAGTTCCCACCACTACTGATCACAAAAGGAGAATGAATGGAAGTACAGTGTCCGCGATGCAAGGAAATAAAGCTGGATATCCCCAGACAAGAGAAACGTTGATTATGTCCCTTTTCATACAAGACACTTCCGCGGCTCACGATTGATATGTCGTTTTAATTACGTAAAAAAAGAATATAGCGTAGAAATAGTTAAAGAATAAAACGCTGCCACAATACTAAACATTAGATATTTTAGAAAATGTTTTAGAAAAGATAAAAAATATATAAATTGTTTGAATGTATCCGAAATACCAATCGAGATGCACAAAAGTGTCTGAATTAATTCTATAATCTCACACAGAAAAGGGACACACAAACCAGAAGCACGAGAAACACACACACACGTATCCTGTTGCTCAGCACGTGCTTTCGCGGGGCGTACCAATCTGACCGCGAGAGAAGCACAAAGCAGACTACTCGTGAGCAATGAGCGAAGTGCCGGCAGCCTAAAGCCAATGGAGTTAGTAAATATCCAAATTTCAACGACGAAATTACGTGGGCCTCGGTGTCCATGAAAACAAGACCCTAGCAAGGTGATAACATCGTAGATAGTTCTAGGAAACTCGCTGTTGCCAACAGTTCTTGGAACGGAGCAAGTTGGAAAAAAGGGAGAAACGGACGACAACATGTGGTGGCAGCTGGAACCATCGGGTATTCCCGATCATGTAACTACTCTAGCTATCTCAACCATGGGATTGCAATAAACTATCCCTTCCTTGCAATTCTGACAAACGAATTTCGTAATTCTGACTTGCCAATTGCCAACAATCGAAATGTTCGGCGTGCAATATACCCCTACGTGAAGGTGTAATAATAATGGAAAATTGTATAATTGAAGAGGCTATAGTATTACCATTCACATGTAGAACATTTTCTAATAAAAATATATTTTTTTTTTTAATTTTGGCACTTACAGTGTTTTCTGCAAGGACTCTTCAATTGAGTATCATAAAATGAATAATTAAAGGTAGTTTCAAGAACCATCCTCTTTTTGTTTCCCAGAAATAAAAATGCAGAAAAATTGAAAATATTCAAAGCACTCTATTTATACTACATAATATGATAGAGAACTGAAAATAACATTTTTCTTCTTACGATATTCTTTTATTTTTCGGATCTCAGGCAGTGAAGGGTCGGAGGCATAAATAGTCGAACGCTTCTTTGTTTAAATACCGATACTGACGCTCCCGCGTATCGAAAAGAGTTGAACTGAAAATAAAACGCTCGGGCACAAGCGTTAAGTAGCTGTGATCGAGAGAGAAAACGAGGCAGTGACCGAGGGACAGGAAGGGGAGTAGAATAAAGTAGAGATTGTTGTAGACTTACCCTTGTGTGTTGTCGCGTGATAAGCTCGTGCTGGTGTAGGTGGCCCGGGGGTGGCGGGAGTGGCCGCGACGTAACTGCCCCCGCCACCCCCAGGGAATAAAGAGTACAATCCGTAACGACTCACACCTGTAACATAATTAAGACAAAGAATTTACTTTTTATAGTTGTGCGCTTGCATTCACTCACGGAGAGTGGTGGTAGCGTGTATATCGATCGTTGGACGAAAATAATATAAAATAAAAAAAATATTGGAATGTGTTTCGACGTTGTTCATACAGAATTTATTATTGAAATTAAAACGTTGTTATTCCTCGTAATTAAAATGTGCCTGCAAGGAAGTGCTTCACAAAATATTAATTTATGGAAAAGGAATATTCGGAGGATTGTGCATGACACTTGTAAAAAAGGAAATAGAAAGTGGTAAAAATTTATATAAATGAGAGAAGTTACGGATAATCTTAACATGATAGGATTATTATTATTGGATATTGAATTGATCAGAATAAATATAATTTCTTTCATAAAGTAATAACTTTTCCAACATAAATATGTAAAAGATTTTGTTAATAATTTTAAACAAAACGTGAACTAAAATAAATGAAAATTGGGATGGCTTCAACAGAAACATTGATTACAACGGATGCAAGCAGCTACTATTCCCCAGACGTGAAATTCGATCGTAATAAAAATTTGTATTTTATTGAAAATTAATTTTTTCTTACACAAACATCTAAAAGATCTTTTATGGCACTTTATAAAGAAAAAAAAACATTAAAAAAAAAAGAAACTTCAACTGCCGAAACCCGGGATTGAACCGGGGACATTTAGATCTTCAGTCTAACGCTCTCCCAACTGAGCTATTTCGGCTGTTGGAAAGCACTGACTCATATATCGTCAATCTCTCTAGATTCAGAGGTAGAAATCAGAGGGAAAAAATGAAAGCTTGCCGAAACCCGGGATTGAACCGGGGACATTTAGATCTTCAGTCTAACGCTCTCCCAGCTGAGCTATTTCGGCTGCTGAGAAAAGCTGCTTCATACGTCGAGCTTGAGAAGAAATTCGGTGTATAAAATATCAAACAGGACAAAAAAGCCAGAGACACCACTGCCGAAACCCGGGATTGTGAACCGGGGACATTTAGATCTTCAGTCTAACGCTCTCCCAGCTGAGCTATTTCGGCTGTTGTAAAAAGTTGCCTTATATATAGAATTTATACGGCAGGTCACATATAAAGTGTTCTGGGAAAAAAAAAACGAGATTGCCGAAACCCGGGATTGAACCGGGGACATTTAGATCTTCAGTCTAACGCTCTCCCAGCTGAGCTATTCCGGCAGTTGTAGGACGTCGCCTTATATGACCCACTTACTCAGAAAGTCACGGAAGATATCAATGAATACAATATATCAGGCATAGAATTTTTAAAATATCATAGAATAAACAGTATCATGGGATAAAAAAAAATGTCTGTTGTCGGAACCCGAGATCGAACCGGGGACAGAACAATTAGATCTTCAGGGTAACGCTCTCCCAGCTGAGCTATTCCGGCCCTTAATGCCCTTTGTACTGCACTTGAAATCAAATGCGCACCTCGTTATTCAATTTAACCTTCCCTCTCTTATACTACTTCAATTTTAAATACTTTTAAGCAACCTGAGACCCATATATTTATGAATCAATATTCGAGTTTACAAGGGTTGTTTATTTTATATGTAGTACTTTATTTTATATTGTTGTTTGAAAAACTTAATATGGTACCTGTTGGAAAAATTATGATCGCAGTTAGGAGACGGAGTTTAGTTTGAATATACACTGCAACCTTTTTAACATTTTGAGCAGAAATTGTTGACTTACCCTTATTTAAGGTTTTTTGTTTACGAGAAATTCGCTCTTGATTTTCGTTCAAAAGTGTGAGTTATGTAACAACACATGTGTATCACGTAAAAGTATGTGTGAAAGTGTAGCATATAATAATATCATAGATTGCAAGTAATGCATCATGCCTGACGTTTCATATTAACATTGCTTTCTGAATTGTGATTCGTATTTCGTGTAATAGGATTTTCGTTATTCCCCCAGCGTGAAAGCTACGCGCTTACAATTTGTGACGTGAATGTTCCAGAATGTCCAATTTAATAAATGTGCATTTTGCGATCCGCTGCCCCTCGAAATTTGAATCATTTATAGGGATTGTTGGCAATATTATCCATCCACTTCTAACGTCATTTTATACGATATATATTCATATGTACAAGTTCGTAATTCTAAACAAGAAAATATGCACAAATTTTGAAAACAATAATTTGAAATTTTACTTAGCAAATTGTAATCTATAGGTAACTAACAACCACTGATAATACTTAATTGTAAGTGACCTAGAGAAAAATGAACGTTGATAAATATAATTTTAAAAATTTCTTAAAAACTGGTTTGTTTAAAACAAAACCAATCCGAAAGATAACAATTAATTAACGTTTCTGCCCGATTAATGTTCCACAACGTTCATTAAATTATTGACACTTACAATGTACTACTGCAACACAAATAAGATAATAAACACTAGGTCCCTAGGATTCCTACAAAATGATTAGATTTAATGCGACGAGAGCCTCGCCCACAGATAAGTCTTTCTACTATCGTACAAGAAATTTCATTTTTGAATGCACGATGGAAAGATATCAGCTCTGGTCGATAAAACCGTGTTATACCTTACACATTTATTACCAATGCCAAATATGAAATAAAAATATACCCCTGAGCTTACAATCTTTGGTAACAGACAAAAATTGCGAACCTATCCACATGTAAAAGTGGATGATGTAAAATGCTAAATGAAAATTGCGATACTCCTACGCTATAATGGTTAAATATTAAGGTATTATACGTATTCTAGTATGTTAGTACTACACACTATTAAATTTCTTGTTGAATGAGCCCCTTCATGAAAGCAATGCATTTCATTCCCAAGATTAACAATTCACGTAACTTACAATTTCACGCCAGATTTACAAACTCTGATTTTTACCATCACGCCACATTTTTATAAGCTCTGATTTGTATTTTGCAGGCACATTTTTCTATAGGTCCCAAAATGTGTACATATTCCGAATGTTTGCATTTGTTCCGAGAAAATTGCGCTCGATTTGAAAAAGCTGAAGGGCGTACCTTGATTGTGAGCCGGCGCGGGAGTGGCGGCCAGAGGTGGTATGCCCTGGGACTGTTGGCTCGGAACCTGATTGGATTGTGCAGGTGCTAAGGGCCATAGGGTTGCTGCCGCGGCAGGGCCGGACGTCTGTTGGGCCCGGGTACCCGTGTCGCCCACGGGACGATCCCCAGTCCCACTTTGGGCCACGGGAGGGACCAACATCGAACCTCCCCCTCCCGAGGCTGGAATCAAAACGAGCAAAAAGGAAATCAGTATATAGCACACAAACAAATGCGAGTGAAAAAAAATTGAAGGAAAAACATGACTATGTATTATAATTAACCTCGTATTTATTTATATTGTTTTTCTCCTGTTTTCGTTATTTTATGTTCTAGTACGAAGTCACACGTGTTCGGCATTTTTCACATGAAATTTCTGGGTGTTTTATATAAGAACTTTAGATTCGCAATTGTTTACACTTTTAGGGGTGAGTTTGTACTAAAGTCGCATTTATACATAAGACCAGATAAATAATTTGTAGTTTTCTTTGTAATTACATTTTATCTCCATTTTTACAATATCACCATTCGTCTATGAAACTCTCGCTTCTTTCAGTGCCCAGTGGAGTCATTTTTAAAGAAATTACTCTGGTTCCCTTCATCTCATCCGCTTTCTTATTTCCATTTTATTTATTTTCTTTCGGGCTTCTGTATGATCTTTCGTTATCTGCATCCCTATCTCCCTTTACATGACAGATACTTTTCGTACTCCGTTTTACACGTTTATCCCACATTTCTATTCGCCACGTCGTCCCCTATTCCTATCCGCCCTCGCCCTTACTTTGTCTAGCCAAACGTGACTGTCAAATTACCCCTCTCCCTCGCCCTCCGTGCTCCTGTCGCCCCTCTAATACTCCACGACCTACGGGCACAAGTGTGCAGGGAGATTAACGATGAAAAGTTGATTCCGATCGCCAGATACGGGCATCTGCTCCACCCTGACCCTTCACTTCGTCGACTAGGAAAATGATGAACGGAGAATAGCATCCCCCAGTATTAATACGGGCAAATGGCCGCTTAAATAGCGGAGGGGGCAGGGCGCATTTACTGATTCCCAATATTACACATTTTCCCTGCAGTTGTTACCATTTAATCGGCATAGTCATTCGCAAACAAAATGAAGGAGATGGGTAACGCAGAACGAAATAATACAAACGCAATAAAGAATATATAACAATCTATAAAAAAAATTCGTTCGTTCCTTTTCTTCCCTGCTTAACACCCTGAAAATTGAGAAACATAGCGACCGATAAATATCAAGAAAACAGGCGAAAGAAAGATCGAAGGGAAGAAGATCATAACCATCCCCTCCTTCGATCCTCGTTTCCACAGACGCGGAACAAGGGTGGAACGAAAAAAATTAAGCGAAAGAGGAACCCTAGTAGCATTTCTGATTGGCCCACAGTATCTCCAAGTTGGGAATTAGTTGGCCATCAAAATGCCAACAATAAATGCTACTAGGGAAGCTGGAAGATGCACGAGACCGCGTTTGCGACGCAGGGGTAACAGAATCGTTATACGAACTAACGTATCCACATACAGAAAATGAGAGGGGAAGGCAGAGGTGATAGAGAGAGGTCGAGATAGAGCGTAGAGCGTTTTCAACGGGGTGAACGGAGCAAGAGCGTTCCATTTCCTACCAGGGGGTGAGTCACTGAAGGGATAGCCACGGAGGGTTGGGAAGGAGTGGAAACAGGGGGGGGGGGTAGCAACAGGTCGCCAAACATAATGTAGTCTCTTAGATATACATATACATACACAGGAACGTCGCACGTTCGACGCACAGATTTTTTAGTCGATACACGCCTTCAGGCGCCCTCCTGAAATACAGGGGACTGTAAAATGGTGTCTCTGCTTTTTTTTGTTTGCTCCTTCTTCCAAAAGAAATTCCTTAATGGCAGGACACATTAATGATGACTGAAGCCATCAGTGAGTCTGCTTTCGTTTTTCCAAGAAACTGTAATTTTTTGGGACCTCGTGTACCCTCTCGCAAGAATGGTGCGTAATTGGGGGTTGGGTAATCGTCGGGATGATCGTAAATTTAAGAAAACGCTGGATTACATGCATCAGGCGCATCCACGTTGTACATACAGATTGTATTGAAGTAGTCGATAAATTTTTCGGCCAGTGTAAAGTTTAACGAATGATCTTTCGAAGAACTTGTCTCTGTATGAGACTTTGGTGTAATGAAAGAGTAGCCTTTTGGACGTTTGATTAAGCTTTCATGGACTTGTTACCGCCTGAGTTTTTTAACACCGGTAAATGTAGCCCTATCATCAGGATTATTTGCTGTGTTCTTAAATTTCTTAATAGGTAGCTAACTTGGTTAAGCATGGTATCACGCGATTTCCATAATTAAGACTCTGCTTCAGAACATCTTCCGTTGATGCTTCCTTCACGCTGTACATATATCTTCATCTCAGAAGGCAGCGTCATCTTGTTAATTAAACGTATTTTACTGCCCCTCGTAATTGCTTATTTGTGGGAACAATTATTTACTTAAAATTCACTCAGAGGTTTTAATATCGCTTTTAATTTAATAAGTAACTATTCGAATTTAATAGAATTTTGTCGCACAAAATTTTCTACAAACTCAGATAGGGATTTTCTACAAATCAGACGAAGCGTTATTTATAGTTTCATTCCGATAACACAGAATCTGATTCGAAATATAAAAAACGAATTCACAAACTTGTTCACGAAGGATTGCTCACGCATCAAGGTTATTTCGAAAGTTCATATTTTTCATTGAAATTTGAGAAAATAGACTACAGCTGTGCACTGAAAGCTAAGGTTCATGCATTCACGTAAACGAAATAACATTGTGAGTGACTGTATGTACCTACGCTCTGTGCCACAGTGAACATTAGGGTGGAGTGAAAAAAACATTTTTTCAATGATCAAATTCTAATAGTGCGTAAAAGTTGTCTACTTGGCCCAATAAAACGTGTAAAAACTTTCAGCTCGATCGGATAATTTCTTCTGTGTGCACCAAAGGCCTTAACTTTCAAAATTTTAGTACAAAACTTAAGAAACTGCAACTTTCTTCAGCTGGTGGATTCTACCTTTTTTTATACCCAAGACTATATTTGTTGCGTAAATGAAGCAAAGAAACACCCGTGGCTGGTTTCGGAACGATAGGAATGGCACTGTAAACTATAAAAAAATGCAGCTCTTCTCTCACTTTCCTAACGGAACAAGTGGCCCAGAACCAACCACGCGGAGCTAGCTGTACGTCGGGCTCCTTGTTTTTTGTATTTTATATATTTTTTAATAATTTAATTGTTTTTTTATGTATTTTGTTTTCATATTTTTTATTTTTTTTTTTATTTTAAGTTTTGTACTAAAATTTTGAAAGTTAAGGCCTTTGGTACACACAGAAGAAATTATCCGATCGGGCTGAAATTTTTTACACGTTTTATTGGGCCAAGTAGACAACTTTTTATTACTACTTATTAGACTTTTTATTACTACTTTTATTACTACTTTTATTACTACTTTATAACTACTTATTAGAAATTGATCATCGAAAAAAAGTTTTTTTCACTCTACCCTAGTGAACATGTTAACAAAACTGTACAAAAAAAAACAGATATTGTACGGATACATCCTAAACACCAATCTTGAGCCACAAAAGTGTCCCGTGTGAGAAGGTCCGAATAAATCCGCCCGACAGAACGACTTTGGAGTACCTACACGCATATGTAGGTACATACAAGTTCCTCCGCAACGCGCCGCCTTCCGCCCAATTTCCACCCTCTCTCCGCGACACCATTCGCTCAAATCCTTTACACATGCTTCCCACGTGACGCCGTAACAAGATACGAGCTGCTAATTTTCCTCGCACTAAAATATTACCGCGAGCCGAAACTAAAATTAACACTTACCGAGAACTCCACGAGCCCCAGCTCCTACGACGTTTAATTATTATAATCCAGCGGCCGGGCCGCCATTACTCGCCCCGTTTCACCTTCTCGCGTGCACCCTGACAAATGTGTAGCCGCCGATTGACAGGCCATCGACGGTTATTACTCATTACCGACGCGTTTAACGAGGGCACCTAAGACGCGCTTCCACGTACGAGCGCGATTTTACGGACTTCCCGGACACGTGACACATTCGTTCCTCGGCACAGCTGGAAATTTTGTTGCACCTCGGATCGACGCACCGGGCCTATTATCATTCACCGTCGCCTCGAAGGGATCGTGATTTCTTCTTCGCTTCCCGAGCCTTTCGAGGCAATCGCGCCACAGGGTGACCTCGCGGAATGATTGCTAGGGACCTCGATGAGGATGTTTTCAGGCGGAAGAGGGGGATCTAGTTTTGTCCTTGCCCCTTCTCGTTTCGTCGTTTTGCGGCTGACTGTACGCCAATGTCGAAGCTGATTTGAAAATTTGGTATTTAGATTTGGGCTGCTTTGATTTGTGGGAAGGAGCTTGTTATTGTGGGGTGAACAGTGTTGATGGCTGTGTGCCAGAGATGGGCAAAGTTTTTATTTAAATTAAATTTCGAATAACGAATAAAAGTTAAAAAATTATTCGTCATGTGTCGAACAAAGTTAACTCGGGTTAAAAAATTTATTCGACGCTAAAGTTGAAACTCTCGACGGATAAAAAAATTAACTTTGGTCGTCGAATGAAGTTAACTCGGCTCTGACTTTTGGAAACTTAAGGGGGTACTCTAGTGTAACTGTTTTTAACGCTATTTTCAGGAATTTGTTTAACAAAAATTATATGTTTATGGTGTCCGGCGTTTTGCCTGCATATTAAGGTATGTTTGAAGTAATAATCAGAATTTTTTGACTTTTTTACCACATATCTACATAGATATAGTCGGCGGCAAGCTACTTCAAAAAATTCTTTTCCGTCGGGCGATGATGTGGGGACTGTTATAGTCATCTGAAATGGGAAACCTAAGGTTTATTTTCTTTATTATGGTTGTCGCTATGGTTGGGAAATGCTGCTTCAAGTCGGTCAGGCCTTTTCGAGCGGTGGTTACTACTGGAAATGATTGGTATAGCGCGTAGAAAGCGGGTCCTTCGCTTGGTTCCCCTGCAAACTTCACATTCGGGGACTCTCAGATGATGCTTTCGATATTTTCTAGACGTTGTCGCCGTGAGGATACGTTAAAACTGTGCACGGGGTGCCACGCCATTCAAAGTGCATGTATATGTGCAAATAGAAATTTGAATCTATAGGTAAAGGGTCGCTGAATTGATTTTGACTGAATTTAAGATGGCACTGATCCTATGATCACGTAAAAAAGAATGGAGGATTCCATCTAACGATTAAAAGAGGAACAGTTGTTGCTGGGAGTTTAGAAATGCGAACAACATTGTTATCAGAATACAATGACTGGTTGGGTTAGGTTTTGATCTGATTTCTTAAAGGTCACCCCATTATTACACTTGTAACTTTACTATGGCAGCAGTAAAACTTTAACCTGTTACAACTACGCGAGTATTAAGACCAGGTTTCATATTCACATGACATTTTTCAAACAGAATGCCCTCCCAAACAATCTGTCAAAGTTTCTTACATTTGTTCCGAGACACCCTGTATACTCCACACCTTTTCGAAATGCTCTAAAAAATCTGGCATACCTACTTCTAAAAATTTCATTAAAAAATCCACAGCCTGTGCACAATAATTAAAGGTCCTCGCCAGTCGAGGTCCAAGCCACTCGACCTCGTAATTTGTACCGAGGGTGGAAAGAAAGGGGAGGCAAGAAAAGTCGAAGGCGTCAGATTTTTACGAGCACCTGTTCACCATTTTCCAGCGGTGAAGGGGCCAGCTCCGCGTCGTCAGGTAGTCACGATTCGCGGCGGCCCTTCTCGTACCCTACCGACCTGAAAACCTGTTCTACTATTCCTTCCCCTCGTTCCACGATCCTTCGTCTCTTCTTCTACTCCCTTCCAGCGGCAGGAGCGAGGGAAATTAAAAATTAGGCCGCTGTCAAGACCACCGAGCTTTCTCCTTTCAGCTCAGAATTTCTTCGGGACGAGAATCGAGATATCCTCACCTTCAAATTGCTACTTTTTGGGAAGTGAAGGGTCGAGAACGTGATACAGTGTGTACATATATACCTATCCATGAATAAACTATTTGAAAACCAGAGCCTCTTCGTTTTTAGACAAGGACGATGTACACAGCGACCGAACGCTTTATTTCGTTACAATAGAATTGGACGGCAGTTTACCAGGGACATTTTTATCCCACTACACCGTGAATTCTCGCTTTTGTGTCCAGCTTCACAGGAAAAATGATCTTTACCATTGTGCCCGTGTAGCTACTGCGCAAACAAGTCCACAGTGTCCCCAAATCGAGCCAGTATCGAATCATAGCCCACTGGACGATACCTGCACTCCCGAATGCTTCCAGCGTTTAAGCCAAGCCGCGTTTAAAAAAAAAAAGAGATAAAAAAGAACACCTACCTTGTGTTTTTACGATACAGCTACTTTCGTTTCGCGGTCAGTTGAAAGAGTTAGCGAGACCGAGCGCTCTGTCCCCAGCTGACCTATATCCGCAACGTTTCGCCGATCGGCGAACGCGGCCGGCAGCCGGATCGATGGAAAATTTAACGAACTGCCCACGGAAACGCTCGTGAATCGCATAGCTGCGTAAAAGACGCACCCGCTTCTTGCGCCTTATCCGGCCAAGCCGACTTCCTGTCCTCTCTTTTGCTCGATTTGCCGAGGCCGCCGCGCTTACGCAATCCTGTGCAACCCTATTCTCAAGCACGCGCCACGCTCCTCTGTGTTGGCCCACCGCCGACACGCGCGCCTGCACACGTATACGTGCATGTACGTGCATATCGATTTTTGGTAGCCCAGGACGCGGCGCAGCTTGGATTTCGAGGCGAACGCCGGCAGTTTCTCGGGCATGCTACCCACTTACGCGGGGGAACGTGTTTCCACGAGCGTTTAACGGGGGCGTAAGTTTCAATCTTGCGCCGTGTACCGGTCGGAAACGATCGAGTGGCTTAACAGGCAGTAGTTTTTGTCAAGCCGAATGTCGCTCGGAGGGGCATTCTTTTTATACATACGTCGATTGACGTGCTTTTTTGCTGATTGTCGGAGGTAGTTTAGGCAAAAATTTGTGTTGATATTATCGTCTGAGTTGCTGTTTGTTGATTTATGTGGATGGTTGTTGGGGCGCGAGTGTTAGGCCGCGTCCAGATCTGAACCGAACGCCGAACCGAACGCCACTTCAGTAGTTAGACGGAGCAAGACAAGTAGATCACTCGTCTCAGGCCGCGTCCAGATCTGAACTGAACGCCGAACCGAACGCCACTTGAGTAGTTAGACGGAGCAAGACAAGTATATCACTCGTCTTACTTCATCTAACTACTCAAGTGCGTTCGGTTCGGCGTTCGGTTCAGATCTGGACTGAACGCCGAACCGAACGCACTTGAGTAGTTAGATGGAGTAAGACGAGTGATCTACTTGTCTTGCTCCGTCTAACTACTCAAGTGGCGTTCGGTTCGGCGTTCGGTTCAGATCTGGACGCGGCCTTCCTCCATCTAACTACTCAAGTGGCGTTCGGTTCAGGCCGCGTCCAGATCTGAACCGAACGCCGAACCGAACGCCACTTGAGTAGTTAGACGGAGCAAGACAAGTAGATCACTCGTCTTACTCCATCTAACTACTCAAGTGCGTTCGGTTCGGCGTTCAGTCCAGATCTGGACCGGGCCTCAGATGTGGACCGGGCCTAAGGAATCGAAAGAGATACGGCTTTTTAGGACTATTTTCTTGGGGGAGCCATAAAGGCGTCTGCTTTCAGCTTTCTCAATGGGGAAGCTAAACTTGGAAGCTACTTTTGTTTAGTAATAAGATCCTATGGGCGATTCGACTATAAAGTGTGAAATTCACTCTTTGTTAGATCCTCAAAGAGTGACATAATGTTTGAAACTTCAGTAGTATAAAATCGATATAAAGTATTCCCCTCTCACGTGAAGTTTAATCCGAATTCTCGGCGATTTAAACCGGTTTGCGTACCGCGCACCTCGGATTATCGGGGCTCCCCTGTACCATGCTTCGAATCATTGCAACATTTCAAACATCATTGAAAATTTAACACATTTAAGACATCACAAAGACAGGTGTATTAGCTAACAGGAACAGAAACTTAACGAATCTTGGCGCACACACACGAAACAGCCGCATTAAAAAATATACGGTGGAGCGGTAATGACAATTACTCCGTGTCTGATTAAACTCAGTTTGCGCTACTTGGCGATCAGTAACCAAAATTCTTTCTTTCATTATAGAGAGTTCGCTCAGCTTCCCACCACATAATCAACGACCTTGCCATTCGAGAATGTACAGTAGCATTCAAAAGAATTTTTAAAACTAATATTTTTACATGTCTGCATAATTAACTTAATACTAAAAATTCAGAATTATGTTGCTACCACTACACAATTCTGCTCACCCCCAATCAATGGGATATCAATTTTAAAATCCACTTCTCTGCAATGGAAGAATTTTATTTTTCTACAATTCACTGTTTAAACTGTTTAAAGTTTCTTATACCACCATTGCAATTCCAGGGAATCTTGATTAAAAGCTTGCAACTTAGGGGAGGGTTGCCTATATCGTACCACTTAAGACATTCTAAGTTATATTTCATATTTGGTACTAATTTGAACGGAAATGACTATTGGATATTGGAGCTTGGTCTTTTAGGCACCTACTATTATACGCTTAACCTTTTGTTCAGAACAAATTAATTTGTTATTAATCTTTTCGTCACATACTGTAAAAGGTACGATTTAGGCAACCGGTCTCCTAAATCGTACCTGCACTAAAAATAGTGTCAATAACAAATAGAGAAGAAACTATTCAATATGCAGTAATGATTATTATATAGTTACATATACATATGTATATGAATCACACACAGGCCGCAATAAACTATGTATATGATATATGTACATAACCTATATAACACACGAGTTGTCAAATCCTACTGGTACGATTGTAGTGGTACGATTTAGGAAACATGATCAATTTATTTATAAATATAAATTTAAACTTTATAATGAATGTAATATGTACTTAAAATGAATGTAAAATATTCTACATTAAACCCGCTTTTAGAGAAATACATAAATACAGGAGAAAATTGCATTGTTTGATTATTATCAGCTAAAATAAACTGGTAAAAAGTTACATCAATCATACCTGATTTTTTTAAATGCTTGTAGCACGCACAAAATAGGGTGTAAGCTCGAAAGGTTTTGTTTCTATTTCTTATTTCGCATTTACTTGATATTTTTATCATCAGACGTCGTTTGTATTCATTAATTTTTGAGAAATTGATGCGGTACGATTTAGGTGACCGGTACGATATTGGCAACTCTCCCCTAATTACAGTCACTGACTAACTTTACACTAAATCGATCCCCCTTAATTACAGAAAGACAAGTCACTAAAGCCGCAAAAACCATACCACCTCTCGCCAAAAAACCACTTTCCAAAACTCCCACCCTTCTATCCCCTCAAATCCAACATAAACCTATCGCAACACTTCGCCATCCAATCGAGTCCGGCTCGTAGCGCCATTCCCAGGTGTCTCCGTCGTAACTTCATCTTTCAATAGGTCCTACCATTCCCGCAGTCCGCGAAAAACCGTAAATCTCGACGCACGATCGGCGTGAATCATCCTCACCTTGGTTCCCAGTAACCTAAACGCGCGGCTGGGTTCGCGAGGAAAAGCTCGGCGGAAGCGAGCGGCAATCCTCGCGGAGTTGGAGCTGGCGCGCGCGCTGGACGAGTGCACGTGCACGTTGGACGCAACAATTTATGTAGACGCGTGCGTGAATGGCGTAGTAAATTCACGTTTGTACGCGAGGGCGCGGCCCGAACGGGCAGGCTGCTTTGGTCGAAGGAGAAAGATTCGGCCGCCTGCAAGCGATGTGATTTGCAACCGAACCTTCACCCCTTTTTTTCCGCCGACTGCCTTGGTCGTGCGAGTCGTGTCCCTCGCGGGGAACGCGGCGCGCTCGCGCGCGCGTGAAACCCGTCCCGCCGCGGCCGATTATTCCCGAAACTGCATCGCGATAACCGCAAGAACGCACGGGTTCCTGGTAATTAACCCTTCGATACACCCTGCTACGCTGGACCCGCAACTTCCACCCCGTCTCCGCGCCGACCCCTCCTCCTCGTTCCCTCCCCGCCCTTCGCCCAAGCCGTTTCTCGAGACACACACGAGGGTAATTAATTTTTTAACGCCGACCAGCAACCAGCCCTATCGAATTATCGTTTACTCCCGATAATCTCGCTGCCGTGGATAAAAGCGGATTGGCCGGTTTTTAATTAATGTTAACGGACAATTAGTCGGCTGACTGATGCCCTAGCGGGGATCGCGATCTGGGGTACTGTGGCTGATGGCTGTGTTCCGCGAATCTGGGGTGTTGAGTGACTTTTGTTGTCGCGAGAGAGGAATGGGGCGTGCGGTAGGTGGGATTTGAAATTCCTGGTGCTTTTGTTCGAGATCGGGATTGCGATTTTGCTGGTATTATTGCGATAGTATTGATTCGCTAAAAGTAGAATCGCAGAAGTGTTTTTATTGAAGGGGTGAGTATTCGAAGGAGATGTTAAATGAGGGGGTAATAAGAATGAAGCCGGAAACAAGTTTTTCCTAAAATCACTTCTCTTTCTAAACTTAGTGGGATAGGTACTAAGTAAGTGCTATGAAGAATTAGAATCTCTTTAAATATAAATGCGAAAATCTATACTGTGTCTATACTGCATTGTTATCTCAATTTTAGATATACACTGCCATTCATAAGTATTAGGACACCTGCTGTATTTGCACAAAACGCGATATTTGGCACAGATTGAATACTCTTCACTGCTATTAATTTTAAATGCCAAATAAAATCAAATTTATTAAAGTTCTCCAATAAGTTTGCAACATATCACCACAATTATTTGATATTGAGTAGGTGTCCTAATACTTATTTAGCAACGACAACATATGTATATAAATTATGTTTTTCACTAATACTTCTTGGGCAATAGTAGAAATTTTGAGCACGCTACGTGCCCCGATATTAAAAAATATGATTAGCAAAAGCTCGCGCTCAGTTGATCGCAAAAAATTGCCGCTCGTAATTCTTCGCAAAAACGCGTGTTGGAATTGAATCCCGTTTCATTTACATCAAGAACTTAGATGGCCGGTTTGATGAGCGCATATTACATTTCGTTCGGAACAGACGTTCCTACATGGGCTTTTTATTCCTTTTACTACCGTCCGCGATTTTAATGCGAATTCAATTTTGCTGGAGGATTTCAGGCCTGATACGCGGCAAACACGACGTTTCGAGGGAATAATTCCAACAAAAGTTGAATTATATTCCGTATGGCTGAACGGACAGACAGAGTTGACGTGGATAATAAGCGATTATTACGGAACTGTTATAGCCAAATATCTGCAACGACTTTTCCCGACGGAAAAACGTCGACTTTAGAATAGGTACTCTGTATCGAAGGTTATTAATATACATATAATAATATGAATAATATCGATAGCCTTGGGCAATCGTTTTTAAATATCCTTGATAGCACCAGCTGACAGGTAAGCAACAGACCTAAGCATAGTTAAAAGACATTCAAACTAGACTATCTAAAAATTAAATCTTTTACGAACACATAAATTCCACGCAGAAAAGGATTTAAGAAGATCAGAGGGTAAAATGGTAAAAATAATATACTTTCTTAGAGAAACATTGGAATTCTGACAGTTTAGGAATGACGAAAGCTGGTGTATTAATTTCTCTGCAATCACGGCTGACATAAATACACTGCATCGAACGCACCTACTGCAGCTAATGAATAATACGAGTGCATCCACTGCACAACATTATAAATAGAACTCGCAACAACAAGCGGATATGTTCCATCAACTTGCCACTCTGTTCCAGCTTGTACATTCCTTCTGCGCTTCTAACCCACCTTCTCCTCCACATTCTAAAAAGAGTTTCGACGACGCGCGGCGAACGAACGCCCTCGGAGTAAGACAGCGGGAAAAGCAGGGGGGAAAAAGAGAAGGCGGGAAAGAATAAGCCGACAATACAGAACGCCTTCGAGGACGACACTACACGGGGCGAGGTGCGAGCGAAAGCGCAGACATCTTTGTGACGGGCGCAGACATCTTTGTGACGGGCACGGCCCCCGAGAGCAGGCAACCCGTAATACGATTTAATAAGAGCACGGAGCCAGTGATTATTAAGAGATAATAGGAGGCGAACGCAAAGCGGCAAGTTTTCACGGCGGACGCGATTCTTCGTTTATTCCCCGCCCTCGGAGCAACCCCGGGGGAGGGAGAACGTTGAAGAGCGTGGCTCGCCCCTGAGAGAAATGCATATTAAGTCTCCGACACAACAATAGACTCGCTTAGGCAGTAGCCCCTCGTCCTCATCCCACTTCAGCTTTCCGCCTCTCCAGAGCCTACTAGTCTCTTTCTACATGACATCACCCCGATTCCGTTTTCCTTTCCCGTCGCCGTCGGCGTCGCCACGATCATCAATCCAGTCGATCGACGCACGCGAGTCACGTGATCGACGTAAGAGAGGGTTTCCGATATTTACAGTTGGAATGTTTTATTGGCTCGATCGTCGACAAGTGTCGGGAACGTAAAATTCGATTAATTTTAACGCTTCGAGCGGCGCATGGTTTTTGGGAGACGCCCCTTTAAGTTCCTCGGGTCATCTCGAGTGATGGCTTCCGCCGAAAAAGTTACGTACAAAGCGTTGGAAGCAAAGTCCTTGCCCAATTTGCTTTCGATGCTTTCCAGAAAATATCGACTTGAAAAAGTGTGGACAGGGTGCACATCCGTTGGCAAGGGAGGATTTGGAGATTTGGCGCCTCTAGGATAACAATTAATTTAAAAGAGTTGAGGCAATTTTAAAATTAATTCAATATGACAACTCACGTATGAGTTATTGCTTATTGCTAACTTGCTACGTGAAAAAAAGTGTATTGTTTTTAAAGTTGCCTCGAGCCTCTGTGTTTAAAGATCACCTGGTAATGAAATCACCCCGAAATAAAAACATTTCGCTACCTTTTTCAATTTGATTCCACCAAAATTTGCCGCCCCCTAATTTGCCACCCTATATACAAATCCGCCCCTGTCAAAGACACCGACGACAGTCGAAGTGTTAAATAGATTTGAAAGATAAAGTGTAAGGGTTGGACAATAGTAATAGCTTACCAACGAGAAGACTGAATATTTCGAGAATGTTTAGTTTACTGACTTGTGTTGATTGAGATATTTTTGGTTTTTTTTTGCACGAGTTTTATGGACTACTTAGATTGCTTTTTACTCGTAGTTCAGAAGCATTCTGTATGTGTGCACTTGTTACCGGCAGCTATCCTTAACAAGCCCTCTGCGGATCGTATTCTCGCCATTTTAATTGACTAAGCCGCGTTGATTATCGGAAGATAACACACAGATAGCTTGTAGTTACGACACTGATATAGAGATCGGCTTACCCTCGGCTGTAACTCGTGTTCGTGATAATCGATTCACGTTTTACGAGCTTGGATACGATTCCTGTTAATCGTAACTCAAACGGTATCGAGTCTAAGAAATTTGTAAGAAATTCAGTGCACGCTATAGTTCGTTGAATATAATGCTCCTAATGATTCGTTAAGAAACTATCGTTTTAAGAACAACCATTAAGCATGAAAGTAACTGATTAATTTATTCTGATTAGATTGTAATTCTAGAGAAATACGATAATAATTAAAACTCTATTATGAAACAGGGCTGATAGAAATAAATGAATTGCAGGTTCATTTTAGATTTTAAAAAAATCTCTTCCAGCAAAAAGTTTACTCGTTCCGCCAGATACTGACACCATAAAGCAAGTTTGTATTCACAAAGACCCTTTCCATGGGTGTGAAATTTTTTGCAATAAAGACGCTCTTCAAAACAGTCAAGCAGGAATGCCGGGCGTTTTGTGTTGTATAGCTCGCCAAATTATATCCTCGGGTCTTTCAATCGTCCGCCTATTTCCTTTGGAAGCGCCAGATCGCGGCTCTTTTCACGTATTATTGAAAGGAAACCGAATCTGTAACTCGGGGATCAGGAGTTTCTGAAAGAACGACAAACACCCCCTGTTTCTCCTCGTCGATGCATACTTATGCAGACGGCTGCAGGAAACAGTAGCAACGAGTGTCGTGGCACGAAACAGATGCACATTTTTCAATATAAACACGGGCCAACCACCGAGGGACACCCATAACGATAAATTCCTGCAGCGTCACGTGCCTCCAAGTTTTCGATATCGATCCTCGAGGACTTTATGCTTCCAGTTTCAATTCGATGGAATTTTAAGCGCTTATTCTTCCAAATTCCTCGACGAGGTGTGATACTGTCGAGCATTCAACATTATTTAATAATGAATAATCATTTATTTGCAGGTTAATAATAAAAAAACAAAACAGGACTGTTCCGTAGTAGTAGGGCCCCTTTATATGCGACATTTTTATGAATCACGACAAGTATATGATATACGTAATAATCTTATTTCCTATTCTATTTGTGCACCTTATTACTTTACCTGCTAAATAATGTAAAATTATCTGCTGCTGTTTGAATATTTCAAGAAACTTTGGTAAGTTCCAAAAGCGTAATGACACTCATATTGATGAAATATAATCAACAGCAGAATTCTCTCTTCCCCAGAAATCCCCGAATATCACCTATTATATGAAAAGAAACTTGTCAATTACATAATATAACAGTTCATGATTGCACTTCTAGAATTACTTGAATTTTTCATGTTCCAGTTTACTCGTTTGCAGCACATGTGAATCACAAAATTTTCTCCTTCACAAAATATAGTCTTCAACCTCCCTTAACGCTCTGAGAGTTGGAAAATATTTCAGCCCTGCTCAGTCGTGAACACCTAATAGTTTACAAAATATGTAACAATAGAAGTCGTGCGCCTGAAACTTAAAGAGGCGTTTTTCAAAACCTTGCACCACAGTGTTAAATTATATCTTCGAAATTTCGCGACGAAATATTATTCAATGGAATAGAAAATACAACCATTCGGAAGTAAGAAATTTCGTTTCATAATTTCTTCTTGACTTGGTACCTACTGTATCGAATTTATCGAATTGCTCAGCTTCTCTTCGCACAAACATCATATCAGGTTGAATCATTCGCACGAGCTTCATTGCTTCGTAGGGCGAGAAGCTTGCTGATCGTGCGCCTCGTTGGAAGTAGTCGATGATTTCGCGCTTTACGATTTTATAATTTACGACGTCGCCCCGATAATGTGATTTATGGGTCGACTGGAACTCTTACGGCATTTTACTTTCATCGCCGGAAAAGAGGTCAATTCATTCGCGTGATGTTCAATGACGTATTTTTATTACGATGCTGGCCGATCAGATACGCGGGTGCAAGGGGAAAAAACGAGAACACGGACGCGCGCTTTTTAAAAAAAATGCACACACATAAAGGTGGGTCCTGCAGAGTGCAGTCAGCCCGCATGAATTCAGATCGATGGGTATGTGTGTGAAATCGCTCGCGTGAAAAATTCTCGCGTGACGCTGGTAAATTCGAAATGTCGGGGAAGGAAAAAAGGGAAGGAACCTCTGACGTCTGCCTGTCGGAATAAATTAGATGGAAAGCACGAAACACTTGGATTTTAGGTGGACTGAATTCGTGGAAGCTCGCATTTTGGCATCTTATTCCGCGATGCTAACGATACAATTAAAGGCTTGGGCAAGAAACGTCCGAACAACTTCGGAGGAAATGTCCAAGGCGTGAATTTACATATGCAACTCAATATAATGCACCTAAACGGTGTGTGTGAAAAATAGATTTTGCGCCGCGTCGCAGAAATCAAATTCGAGAAGAATTACAGTAAAACTATCCCAAGAAACAAGTATCTTTCCTTATATTCAGTGGATAAGTTATAAACTTCACGAAGCTCCTATTCCGCTGTAAATGGATATTTTTACTTACAATTTTTTGTATAGTCTTAAAAGGTATTAGAATAAAGCTGTAAACTTGCAAAGGGATACGTGCAATACTGGTTTCGTTCTCTAATTCCCGAAAAATTAAGTTTTTTTTTAGCCCGTACACTGCCCTTAAGCAAAACTTTCTCAGTAGCGGCGATCGCTCAGAAAGGTCTGCCCGACTTGAAAGGGCATTTTTCAAATCCTCGAGCCACTCAAAGTGTTAAGAAATTTATTAAGAAAATAAATGCATTTAGACTGATTAATAGGAATCGTAGGAAAATTGAAAAGTTCTATCAGTTAATTCAACGACTGCTGTCACCTCCACGCTCGAAGTACTTAATGGCGGATAATATTAAATCGTTTTACATTAATTGCTTCGCAGGCAGTGCTAATGCAAGCCATTGGCAGAACCAGGAGAGGAAGGTCATCATTTTTTAAAAAAGAAAATGCGACTCCTGGCTATTATTTATTGGAATTCATTGTCCGCTGGTGCCAAGTTCGAATAGTTCCAGTGGGAAATATAACAAAGGTTAAAACGTTGTTGCGTCGTAATAGCCAACGAATATTAAGCAAGCTTTAAGACCCGATTGCCTTGACGACTCATTCGACGCGGAACGATGTGTTTTTCATTCTCTAATGTACCGATGGCGATGGCGCATTTATTTGAAAACCTTTGCTGTTATCGTCTTCAAACGCCAATAAAAGCTGAAACGCTTATGTCAATCGGGCATGCCGTCATTGTTTCGCCGTTGTGCTTCTTTGCAAGCGCTACAATCACCATCGACTTTCCGAGCGACAGATTTCTTTTTTATCCCACGTATTACGTCAAGCACGGGGTATTCGTGACCATACCAGTTGGCAGCGAATTGAAAAAGAAAAATGGACGCGTGACCTCTCAATACGGCGGAAAACAGTCTCCCGTTTTTCGCTTCTGCGATCGTGGAACGCGCCGAATAGTGCACAGAAGCAATCACACGATATGGATCGACAATTTTCAAACTACTATTTGGTGAACGCTTCTTGTATGCAGACACCGACAATTTTTTAGATTATGCTATTTTGGTAAATGTTGTAGATTGAGAGAAAGGTGTGAAAGCGGGTTCACCCTCATAGGTACTCGATGACATTATAGAATCACCTAAATGAGTGATTGTCTACTCATGGCACAACAAGCATTCCACCGAAAGGGTATCGATTCTGCATGGAAAACTGAGTAGGAGCTGTGGAATAAACTTTGTCCCCAAGAGGCTTCCCCTTCGAGGAAATCGATTTTGAAAAACCGTTTGGTACAGATACGCGTAACTAAAAATTTGGAGAATATAGGAATAACTATCGTATAATTGACAATGACATGAATTCTAGTATAAAAATCCACCGAAATTGTGAAATTACTTTTTTCAAATGGGACTTTGGTACCAAAAAAAAAAAAAACGATTTATAATTGATATCGATTTGTACTCGATGGATTTTCAAAATAGATTTCAGAATCAGCTTTAGAAGGTACCCTTTCAATGGTGCCACTTAGCACGAAGACCTCTGTTTTTCTAAACGTTCCAATAATTCCAAAAATATGGACGTTTAATCGTCCGTCCCGCGCAAGGAATTAAATGGAACACCCGTTGACGAACGATATGGCCATCAAGGGCCACGAGCGGTTAACAGAAAAGCGACGGACGCCGACTATCATTTAAACAGAAAAATATCGGACGGTTTTCATTTCAGCGAGATGAAACGCGGTGGCCCGATGGTTTCTGCAGAATATCGAGCGAGACTGCAGCCGCGGAGTTTTTGCATTCCATCGCTAATATAATTGGTGGCTGTAAAACGGAATCGACGGCACCGGCCAATACGGGGACAAGACTGAAAATTGGAGAAAGAGATGAAAGGAACGTGGACGCCTTGTGCCGTGGGGGCTTTTCATGCAATCCAAATAGAGCGCGACTGTGATTTCTATGAAATCCAATGGCTCGCTTCGAATGTAATATACAGTTACTCGCGAAAGTATCCAGCTACTGTATTCGTATAACATATTTTACTTATTTAAGGGGACTAGGCAGTCGAAAAATCGATTTTTTATTGCATTTTCCGAAAGTACTATCTTTTCTGAATAAAATGCCGTTCGGGTTATATTAAAATTCGCAAAATTGTTGATTTGGCAGCTAAAAAGATCAAGCGGTAACTTATTGCGTCGCCTTTGCCCAGAAACGTTAAACGCGATTTTCTCGAATCTTTTTTTCTCTTGGTTTTTTCCTGATTGCGAACGAATGGAGGTTCAGATCGACTTGAAAAAAATTACAGGATGTATAAAACATGTGCCATTTCGCCCCAAACCTCTGATATGATCCGTAAAAATTCGAGATTTTTATAAAAAAATTGAGGAGTGACCGGATTTTTGCAGCGCACAAATAAGAACGAATTTTTCTCGGAAAAATCGCCGTTTTTCAGCCACCAATCGCATGATTTTGATTTAATTGTTGTTTTTATAGGTTTGGGCGGAAACTATGAATCCAACAAACAAGAATCTCGCCTTTGAAATCGGATTACGTCACATTTTAACACCGATATTAAAGCAAAACGACAGAAAAACGTTAAAATGTTTACCCGTCGGCAGCGCCATTTTTAAAGCACATATATATTTCTTATTACTTTTTTTTCAATCTGTATGGTAGTAATAAACATTGGGTAAAAGCATATATCTGGATGTGCTTTCATTTGTTTACAAATAAATAAAGGACAGAGTCTATTTCTCACGAAAAACGACTGCCTAGTCCCCTTAAGGGGGAACCTGGTGTGATCGGCAGAAATCAAGGTTCTTTTTGGGAATTTTTTGTAGGGAAACTATACACGCAATCTTTTTAAAACATTCAGGCTGTGTTATCATGTATTTCAAGAAGTGAACAAACATTTTTTTATATAAAACTAACGCGGTAATTCCAAATGGCACAGGCGTTTCGGAGCGGAGCCCCTTCAAGTCGATCAGGTGTTTCTGATCAACCATTCGATCACTTCCAGGATGACATTCGAAGACAGTCAGATAATACTTTAGATGGAAAAATTCGATACAGAATATATTGCCCAAAGTTCGTTTTAAAATACAAACTGCGCCCTGAATTTAGTCACCTTTCGCGCCGAAAGTTATTGAAATTTGGATAAAGTGCTTGGAATAAATCGTCCTGGTAACGAGCACCTGTGACGTTAAACAACTTTTTTCTTCCGTTCGAACGAGTTGAAGGTGCATACTTCGGTGTTAAGGCGACCACTTTTTAATACGCACGCAGGATGTCCCCGCTATGACAAATTACTACGAGGCTGGCGTAGAAAAAGGAAGAGCGGCGTTTTCAACGTGACACTTTGATAGCTGCCGGTTCTTGCGATTCTCTGAAGAGTTAGCCAGCGTGGTTACACCTTTTCTCGGAAACCAGTTTACGGTTGCATATTACGTTACGAGTCAGCGTTTCATCTTATTAAGTTTCCACGAAACTGTCCTATCCCGATAATTTTGGCCGAGCAACAGCTTACCACCGACAGTTCCGCTCGCTTTGGAAGCTGTATTTTACGACACGAAAGACTCGAAATATTAGACACCGAAGTGGGTAGATCATAAGTGTCTCGTAACTATTTTCCGAGAATACTGCGGACCACTGTACTCACCTTCGATGTTAAGGTGTCATGCCGGGCTGACAGATTGGTAAATAGTAAACAATGCCGCAAAAGATTTTCCCGTGGGTGGCGTCTTTTTGAAAAAATCAATTCCGAAGTCCCGCGCGCCTGATTGAGTACGACCTGGCGAGTACGTCTGTCGATGACTCACTGCTTCTACTTGCGCGTTAGCATCAGCCATGATTTACGAGTCAGACCTAGCTTATACGGCATTTTTGAGCCGGTTGTGCATGGTTGCGAAATTTGAGTTAAGTATCTAACGAAGGAAAATACAGTATGACGCCTATCCTAGTCTACTGAAACATAATAATGTCGTAAAAGTGACAGGGAGCGAAAATTGCAGCGAGTCCCAGTGCGTTGTGACAATTCAAACCCTCAGGGACACATTCCGCATACTTTTTGAATATTGAGTCTGCAGAAATGCAATGAAATAAGCGTAGTCCTTTAATGAGCGACGAGGAACACTTTTGGTGGTTTGCACCCTCAAGGATATTGTTCTACTATCACTTAAGAAGATTTCAAATCAGTCACTCGGTTAGACACTACAGTCTGTACTCCACAAATGCTAGGCTATAACATTTATAATATTCACTAATTCAGTGTTTCCCAACCTTTTTTGAGTCGCAACCCCCTTTTATAATATTCTAAATAAGGTAAAGAAAACACATTACAAATAGGTATTTCAAAGTATAATTCTAACTTAACAATATTAAAAAAAAAAAAAATACGTGGCGCCCCCCAGAAAACACTTCGCGACCCCCGGTTGGGAATCACTGCACTAATTGATAACACTGTGGTGCTCTTATGTAAAATAGGGACCAATAGAGAATAACATTGTACAGTTTATAAATGAAGAAAATGATCGCGCATTTCTTTCGTTATTTCAACCCTTATTCTCTAATATTCTAATATTATTTATTGAAGCCTCCTGCTAGACGTAGCGCATACCATCAACTTTCCCTCGACTTTGTCTTCAACATTGACTATTTCATCAAGTCGAGGAGCAGTCAACGAGCGTGCTATTATATACACGTGAACCCAAAACAAAGTTTATAACTAAACTGTCTATCGACAGGAAATCGATAGTATAATCTACGCCTTATCCCATTCTATGCACCCCCGCATCCATCAGCGATTTCCGTCCCCTAGCCCTACGATACTCTTCAACGCTGCCGCCCATTAGCCGCGCACTAGGAAGTCAAGGAAAAGGGCAGATTAAGCGCAGAAAAACAAGGAGAAAACGCAAACACGATGGCGGAGGGGACGGAGGACGGCGGGAACGTGTCGACAGCGTGCAGTCGACTGTTTGTTTCCCGGCAATATTTCAGGAACATAATATCGCGTAGCAGAGAGAGGCGGTTCAGGCGGGTGGTGGTCGGAAGGGGCTGGTGGACAGAGGTTGGGTGGAAATGACAGCCAGTTTGGCTGTCCCCTGCTGGAGGCACACGCGAACCCTCGAGTCGACCCTATGGCCTGGCCACGTATATGTATACATATCGACCCATCGCCCGCGACAGGGAGAGGAGTCCAGGACCTCTGACACGCGCTCGGTCCAGTGTGCACCGCTGACAATGCGCGCTACTTCAAAGACACTTCAGCCCACCCATGTAAGAGGGAGAAAGGGAGAAAGAATTAAATTGTCCTACTTGTTGACAGAGGTCCCGCGTTGCCATCGATAGGGATTTTTCGGTGGTTGCTAGGAAGGTTTGACCTGGCCGTAGAAGATGCGAATTGTTCGTGCGTTTGTGAAGATTGACGTGGGGTGGAGATCTGGTTTTAAAGAACTGGGCGAGCCTTAATATTTGTGGAAGTTAGAGTAAAGAGTTTGCAGAGGAGAGATGAATTTTGGTTTGGATTGTATTGATGATATTGGTGCGCTATGCGATGGAGGATAAGGTAGTGGGAGAAGCAATTAATTGTAATATCATCAGAGATAATTCGCCGATGTTGAAGATTGATGCAAGTATTGTAATGAATCCCAGCATTAATTGAAAGAACATTTCAGAAGCTACTCTGGAAGAACACTGTTTTAATAAACACCCAGAGTATTTATCAGATTCGAAATATCCAGTATCAAAGTTACACATGACTATCTTTAACACTTGAACTACCATGCCAGTCAAAACGACGGGTTTTAAATTTGTTAATAAATTTACCATTTCTTAGTACGACGAAAATGTGCATATTTCTACATAGTACAAATATGTCTATAATATTATGTATCTACTTTTTAACAATATAAAAATTAAGAAAATATGGATAAAGCTTTATTTTCCTTGCATAACGGATTTTATAAATAACCAGTGATTTTGACTGATCTGATAGAAATAGATATACAATAATTGGCGGTAGTTTTAGTGTTAACCCACAAATCAACTCCTAAGTAGTCTTCGATATTTAATCCATTATAACAATAATCGTGAAGTATTATACATTATCTCTGACTGCCCTAAATTTTCCAATACGATAATTCTTTTAAAGAAGACCAAGTTGCCAATTAATCAATATAAAAATCCACCAGTACCGCTAATAACCACTCCATCAGCGGTTCATCGGGCGTTAAACACCTACAAAAGGAGAAAATTCACGACACGCGAACCCAAGGGCCGCTAATGCCACGCAGGCTGCATCCCATAAGCTCCAGCCATTCACTGGTCCCCGAATATTACCGATAAAAGTCACGGCCACCGTGAATCCCGGTCGCGCGGAACAAAAGCGCATTTGAATACTATGCATATGTCGAGCAAGAAACCGCAAGGATCACGGCGAAAATATTCGCAGCCCGGTTGGGCGTTTAAGCACGCACGTGCTCCAACTCGCGCCTTCCCTCGGTGATAAAAATGCGCGCCACGTATAATGCCGTCGCTGACAAAGAGGCCAGAAAGCCACTGGCGTATACACGACGAACTGCGAGAGGGCTGTTGTGAAACCGGGATCGAATTTAAGGGGTTACAACGCGTTTTGACGGTTTATTAAACACAGGGGTCGATTAGGGAGTTTCTTGTTTCTAGAGAACTCTGGACGTCGACTGCAATGGGGAATGACACACGCTTTCAACTTTCAATTTTTTTTTCTTCAACATAATTATTATACTTACATTAACTAGGCCCTTAGACTTGTAAATTTGTAAACAATATTATTATCAGTAGGTTACGAATGATGCACAATATTAAATGGATCCTTGAACTTTGAAATATTCTTATCTTTGATAATACACATTGGAATCAGAACAAGTGAACGACAAACGTATGATACTCGCGTGGCAGTGAACGTGTTAACTTCTCTCGGTCGAATTTGAGTTTGTTAAAAAATACAATCAGTTCTTTCAATTCTGACCTCTTTAACACAAATGTAGGCACTGCAAAGGGTGGCCTAACTCCACACGTTTGGCGCTCGTTTGATGAACGCTTTTACGATGTTTCGTCAACACGTTACTAGCGCAGAGCCTGTACCGTGGCTTTGCCCTAGTAACATATTCACGAAATGTCGTAAAAGTGTGCACGAAACAAACGCCAACTGCGCGAAGTTCGGCCACCCTTCGCTATATGCTTGTGTCGGAGAGAGCAGAATGAAATGGGGGAGCCAAAAGTATTTCCAAATGAAATTGTGTGCAGAAATTCTTAGAAGTGTTGGAGATATAGGCACTACTATCACAGATATTAGATTAAACGAATTTTTAATGTATATTTGTTTGGTTTGCTGATTTTACTGGCTTTCCCACTTTTTAGTGAAGAGACTTTTCATATGATGCGCCCATATTATGATTTGAAAAATACAAATGATGGTTGTGCATTCATTTTAGTGATAATTGAACAGGAAAACTGCTTCGATTATATTGAAAGAGTATAAAAGAAGGTTTAATTTCACAGAAAGGAATTTATGAGGTTTTGCCATGCATAAGTAATTTCGTCGATCTAAGTAGCTTTTGCACATTTGCGATTCTTCGAGGTTTGTAATTTTTTTTTTAAAGAAGAAACTCTAATGCCGCCCAGCGACTAGGTTCCGAATAAAAGTAAATTCATTTCTGGAAAGTTCCACGATGTTCTTGCGAGATATCTTTACAGTAGTAAAACGAAGGAAATATAAAACCGAATAATAGAATGCAGCTGAAAGCAGAATTTCCAAGTTCTATTTCTTATTTTACCCTTCCTCGTTCTTTGCGGGGAACCGGACGCTTTGTTCTCGAGCTAGCAAATTGCGCTGGGGAGATTATCGATAAAATGCATCGATACTGTGCGACCAAATGGATGCAAGATTATTACGGAGGATTTTTATATACTCTTTTACTCATTATCGGTAATAAAAGCTGGTTGTTAACCATGGAGTACAGACTATATGCGATCATATTCGTTCATGCTCATTGTTCGTTATAAAGACGAAGAGATATTAGAAACTTGTGATAATTTCTTACTAGGAAGTGATTTTGTTACATTATCACATATTTATTCTCGAAGAACATTATTCGATTACTTGTAACGAACCGTATTTCTTCTTTATACGTAGCTTTGAATTATAATTAACACTTCGGTAATTAATTTCTGCTCGTTTAAATACTGCAAGACGTTCAGTTCGTTGCAGTATTACTATTTCACGAGAAGCTAATGTATACAGAAAATTAACTGACGAAATAATTACGTATATTAGTACGCGGAAGTAGGATCGTCATCTCTCTGGCTTTCGGGCGGAGGCTCTCGTTTTACTTTCCTACTTAGTTCTGGCCTCTGGTTAGAGCAACGTTCACGCATCTCACCTTGAATAGAGAAGTTTTTTATTTTCAGGGCATGGGAAATCTCGTGGGAACATTCACTGCCACGTGGAAATTCCAGGAATGATTGCTTTGCTTGAAGGTATTTCATGTATACGTTACAGACAAAACCAGAAAACCATTGAAACCTAATTTCACTAGTTCAGACTAGTGCTGATGAAAGGGCTTCATGGGAACCAGCTTTGGCTAGTAAAATAAAGTTCTAAGGGGTTTCAAGTTTACCTTGTAACATATAATATGTATAAGACAACGAGGGCTGAAATTTAGGGAATATCATTTTGCAACATGTTATGAAATATGGTGGACGTGTATGAACAGGATGTGAAGCTACTGGTAACAGTTGCAACTTATTGTCAGAAATGAACTACAGAGGGGAATAGAAGTAGTTATGAGTTATGATAAATAGCCTACGGATGCCATTACTCGAGTGCCCATACAGGATGGGATGAAACAGAACCCAAAAGGGGGAGATTATGAACAGAAATAATTGAAAATGTGCGTGGAATAAAATGGAAGAATCACTGTTTGGTTACTCTCGAAATTGTGTCGGAGAACACAGTGCTGCAGAGAAAGTCAGGCAGATCTGCCCCGAAAATAATTTAACAATATCAAACAGAAGGATCATATGAAGACGAATTAAGGATAATTAAGTCAGATCAGTTTCTTGAAGCGTTCCTTCGTCCAAAGAGCACAGCTATCCCCGGAAGAAAAGAGAAATCTGGTTCTCGCGTTTTCTAAGCTTATCTCCGTCTCACCCATCGCGACTTATCGAATCAAGACGTTCTACGCTCGCTACCTCGAGGAGAATCGCTCCTTCCGTCCGCCAATTGCGCCTCGAGTTAAAGTTTCATACCTTCCCACTGCAACTGCACGTTGCTGATGATCAGGCCGAGACCTGAGACGCTTCGAGGGCGAGGGAGATGTGAAAAGCAGGAGCTGGGTGAGACGGGAGGCGAAGGCGGAGGAACGCGATGGAGGAAGACTCGAGAGGACCCCCTGGAGATTGATCTTCCAGATGATCCGATCCATAAATATCCACGGTGAGGATAAATTGTTAAAGGGAAAGTTGCCGAGCTCTTTCCACATTATTATCGGATTATCCCGCGAATTATTGCCTCCGTTGCTCCGACGTCGAACCCTTGATCCCCCCGCCTTTGCGAGTCCTGAAAATAATTGGAGACACCGAGCAACCGTCTCCGAGAAATGACGATTTATCCACGTCCGAGCCGCTGTTGGGTGATTTTTAAGCGCGCTGCTTCTCGGGAGTTTGGATTACCAGTGGTATGTAACGAAAAAGAAGTTTCACGTTTGGATGCTATGGGGTTAAAGTGACGTAGGAGTAGAGGTTGTATCATATCTACTACGTAACATCCTCTTTGTCAGATCCTAGTTAATATAATTGATCCTACAGATGGGTGACGTTCTATTGGGATCGTAGGTAAGAAGTGAAAATAATTTGTAATGGTTTATTTTTTAGAACACAGTGTATATATATATATATATGTATATATATATATATTGATCCTACAGATGGGTGACGTTCTATTGGGATATATATATATATATATACACTGTGTTCTAAAAAATAAACCATTACAAATTATTTTCACTTCTTACCTACGATCCCAATAGAACGTCACCCATCTGTAGGATCAATTATATTAACTAGGATATATATATATATATATATATATATATATATATAGGGGAGAGGCTTGCAGGTTGCCACCCCTAAGCTTTTTTTATCATAACTCGTCATAAAATTAACGTATCGTTGATTTATGGTATAAGTTGGAAAGAGGAAGTGTTGAGCTACAATCCTGAGCTACAAATCATACAAACTCTCGAAAAAGAAAAATTATAATTCAAATTATCGAAAGTATCTAAAATTGTCTCCTTGAAAATTTGGCTCGCAGGTTGCCACCCCCAAAAAATTGCTAAAAGTGTAAAAAAACTCAAATAAAAACCTGATTCAGAAAACTTTTCAAAATTTATTAAGTTTTATTAATAAATTATATTATTCAGATTTTCTTGACCTGCGTGCTGCCATACTAAAAATGTAAAAAATAAACCAAAATATGACTAAAATGCAATAAAAACACTTCACTTCCAACTCAATGACATTTGAGTGTAAACAAGCGGGAAAGAGAGAGGTGGCAACCTGCAAGCCAAAAAAGGAGGCAACTTGCATTCCGACGCATTTTTAGGAAAATATGAGAAAAAATTGTCAATTCATGATATGTTTGGAAATCTGTTTGGCATATGTAAATTAGATAAAAAAGACAACACAGTACGTATTGTTATCTTGAATTGTCGATGAAAATGTTCAATTTACGAGCACAAGGAAAGCACACAATTTCAATAATTCATTTTCTTGACAAACACTATATTACCCTTCGCTCAGCAAACACAGCGTTATTGCGTCTGTCCGCTCCAAAGGTTATAAAATAGTGACACCTACTCTTTTAACGTCGATGTGAGTCAGAGTTGAGGTTCTGACACTGCTAGAAAGTCGGAATACAGCAGGGGTGGCAACCTGCAAGCCTCTCCCCTATAGCTAAGCTTGTTCTTATGGGGAAAAGAAATGTTTAATTGGTTCATTTTATGGTGGAAGTCTAAGGAATTGATTGGATGGTAGTGATTAGGATAGGTCAGTAATTATTGGAACAAGGTTCGGTTTAAAACAGGCTATTCTGTTAATGAACCTCCCCTTTTACATCATCCCTTATGTCATCACATATTTCTGTCGTTAGTTCTTCTCTGTCGTACTGTTACTTTCATCGGAGACTACGCCTGCGTAATAAAGACGTTATTATCATCACATCTTAACTTGTTAAAATCACCTAAATAATTAACCATCCAGGATTCACTGTCACAGGATTTTAAAATGCATGATGTTTACGTTTTAATGTTCGTGGCTAGTACAGAACAGCGTATCATCGCTGAATCCACTAAAGGAATATCGAATATGTTAAATAATGTAAGTGGATGTATTAATCTTGAAAATGTCAAGGTGCAAGTGATCAGTACAAGCTTATTATAAGCAGATAATGATATACTTTTGATACTAATGATTCATAGCAAAACGGAAAACGCACCTGATCGTTTCCTTACAGTTTAATTAGCTACTCTTTCGTAACTAATTTCTGCCGAACAATGTTCTAAAAAAAATAGCACGCGAATTTTGCGTACCTTCGGCGAACTTATTATTGACGGCATTCTCACGCAAAGAAACGCCCCGCAAACTTTATAATTAAATTTATTCCTCGTGTTACGCACTGTTTCGCGGATCCTTATGAAAGATGAACAAAGTAATGAGAAAAGGAGAAGTCATTAATTAATTTTACTAAATATCAAGTTTCACAACTTTCCTCGTGCTCGATATCCTCGATAAGGTTTAACCTGTTAATTGAATTATTCCTCGATGAAAAACACCAACGGTGTGTTCAGGTATCGGAGATGTAAAGGTAAGAATAAATCAGGAAATTGTGAAAAGGGATGTAAGTTTCACGAGTACCTAAAGGATGCAAAGGTTGGTTAGGAAATTGAGATCGAAGAAAAGAGGGACGGTAAAAATTTAGAATATTATTCTCCATTTAAAGCTCTGTATTTCATAAACGCAGCAGTGAGCGAAAGCATCCCTAGTCGATGAAGCAGCGAACAAGTTGGAGCGCAAAGGGGTTAACAGGTTACGACTCTGAAACAAACTCGATCAATCGCTTCGTTTCTCTCTGCCTCGCTTCCGAAAAAGGGCAAAGCGCGAGATTACTTCCGCCACGTTTTTCGTGTGTTTTTAAGAGAATTAGCCAGCCCGCTTCGCCTGCTGGCTCGTTGCTAGCCTGTTTATTGACTCAGGCCACGTTCCAAGTTCGCAGGTGGAACAGGGCTTCGTGAAACGAGACGCGAACCAGCTTCGATCGGGAACCGAGCTGAAACCAGAGCGAAATAGCGTTTCGATTTTTAATTACTCCTGACTGTATCGTATCTTCTCGATTCCTCTTTCATGATACACCGCGGCCACGAATAATTGCTCTCTGGAGAACGATTTTTAATAGACGCTTATCGAAATTTTCAGCCGATCTCGCAATTTCTGGTGCATGCTATCCATTCTGATTCATCCCCCTTTCTATCCTAGTATTTCACAATGGGTATGTTATTATTACTTTCTTCTAATGTAAAATCGTATCTATCGCAGAATTTATTAATGATTTTATAAGAATACGAAGTGACAGTGCGGTCTGTACGTAGATTTAATAGGAATCTTGGACATAGGTACTTGGGGTTAATAATGGAACCTCATTATTGTTCTGTACACTTACAGTGCTGGACAAAAATATTGGGACACCCTTTAATACAGAATACCTTTTTTAAAATTGGTCCAAACGACTAGTTTTTTTTTAGAAGCTAGAGGGATTAATTTGCTAGGTGAAGTGTTTCGACGTTTTGAAAAAAATTGCAATTGGTCGGAATACCGAAGAAAATAGTGAAGGTCGCTTTTCAACTTTTTTATCTGAGCCTGTAATGGAAATTTAAAAATCCTGTGTGAAGGTTTAAGTAAGTGTATGTATGCTGAAAATTTCATCGAAATTGGGTGATACAGAAACAAACGGCAGGCATCGAAATATGTAAAATCTTTAGGTTTATTACAGTTATAGGCCGAAAACTGTGAGTTCCACCGATTTCAATGAAATTTATCTATTATCTTAAATCTACCAGCAGGATTTTTAATTTTTATTTACCTTATATGTCGTTAAGAATTCTGATTCCTTTACAAAAAATTATGTATGAATATATAGAGGAGGTTGTCCGCGATGTTACAATTCCCTCTGCCTTGACTGTCTTGAGTGTACTTCTGATATTCAGTAATTAAGCCCTGACATGGTTAGTAGGGGAAAGGTGGGATAGTTGATCAGCGGGGATACACGATCACATCAGTTTTTTTACTTAATATATTGGCAATTTGTGCCTGCTGTCACGCTAGCATGGTAATGTTTATATCACCTCAACACTTCACGTTGCAGTTTTCTTTTGGGAGCATAGAATAATGTTGTTATAAGCTTCGATCTTATTTGCAGCCAAAAAGTAAATATTTCGGTCTGCTTGTTCTTCCTCCTTTTCGAATAAATGTTGCATTTTCAACGATTTGAAATATACTAAGTAAAAACGGCAATTTCGAGTCAATTAATGCTATTTATTGATTTATCTAAATATTTATGGTAAGTTTAATTTTTCATCTTTTTCAAATCGAGTGCATTGAGGGATACATGATCAGTGTGTGAGGTGGGATACTTGAACAGCTGAAAATGCTCCAATAAAGAACCATAGAACGGCCAATGAAACAGAAAAATACGGCAAAGAAAGTGAGAAGGAAAATCTTTTCTTTATCATCATCTTAATCAGATGATATCTAAGTGAAATGTCTTTTAAGAATGCATTTATGTTGTTTTATGTCATAGAGTTTAATTCTTCGGTTTCATTTTTTCAGTAATTCCTTCAAGTTTGTTATAGTTTACTTTCTTTTTATGATATTCCCTTTATTTCATGTTATTGACGAAGATAATAAATATTTTTTAGAAAGTTAATGTGTTTTTTACTCTGAAAGTTCACTGATCAAGTCTCCCTCACCGTTTGATCAAGTCTCCCCTTCAGTGGGGGATAGTTGTGCATAACGTCACTGCCAGAAAATGTTGAAATTCTGTCATTAAAATTAGTTTTCAGCTCTCAAATTTGTCAAAGTATATTGTGAATACTCTAAGAATCACAACTTACATAATTAAATGCAAACAAAGCAAACCATTATTATTATTTTAATAAAAAAGCAAAACTGTGATCAACTATCCCACCTTTCCCCTATATTATTAGAGCTGAAATTCAAACTTTGCCATGCTATTATTATTTTTCATATTTTATAGGAATTTGATAAGAAACTTTAACTTAAACTAAAACTTGGTATACACAAGGTAACTATTTCCACGGTACATCGAATCGACAATATGTCATTGATAATCCATGGATTACTATCAATACGTTGACCTGTTGTCAGTTTCATAAAATCAGATGACTTCATAAAACTGGTGTTGCGTGCAGAGCATCTATAGCGTTTAGTGTTCAAGAAATTTATGAGCATAAAGTGTTGCGTGTATGTACGATCGAACGGTACACGCGTCCACGACGCATGAGCGAGTGACTGTGCTCTTATCAATGTTATCAGAGCGACTGACATTCCCCGTGTCCAAACGATAAACGTCTGAGTGCCTAACTTCTTCCTCATCGCTCTTATAAGTTATAACACTTCTTCCTCGATTTCTGTTACAACCTGCAATTTATTTTCATCCTCATTCCGTGCAGAATATTACTTAGTAATATTTGTGTACGTAAAAAGCAACGTCAAATCTATCGCCTACGAATTTATTTTCAGAGCAAAGTTTTCACATTCTTTCTCAAATTTTTATAGTTCCGCAAAATCGAAAACGGTGCAGCGAGGAATTTTAAAAACATTCTATCGGCTTTTGAAATAATGAATTTTATGTATTATTGGGCCATGGAAATTTTTGTAAAATATAGACTCGCGGGTCCTAAAAATGTTCGATACCTCTGCACGACGTAAATCAATACATTCGTATTTATAGTCCGTTTTGTACGTTGTTCCTGGAAAAACAATTGCACGTCCCTCGAATATAATTTTCTACCAAATTTCTGCAGATATTTAAGGCCCTTTACTGTTCGCGATACAAGCAAAACCAATATCCCGTTCCATTGTACGTTTGCACTGCTTGCACGTAAATATACACTGTCGTTACCTCTTTTATACTTTTTTCCGTATTTTACAGATTTCACGAATTATTAATGTTACACTGCACCGAGAACAAAGCGCGTAAAGGGTCCAAAAATCCACGATGTACAATAAATAATGGGAATTAATATCAGCCCGAACGGTGAGCAAAAAAATGGAACACCGAGCTATTGAATTGTCATTTTATTACGCGAAATCGAACGTATCGTTGCACGTCGATATAATTGTTAGCGTTCTTGGCATAATTGCAATTACCTCGATGATTGATCCCATTACACTCTTCCTGGCACGACTGCGGTTTACGCTATCTTTGCCATCGAAACGATGCAAAAAATCTCGCGGAAAAGTTGTATCGACATCTGGCATTTTACAGCGCAGAATTTTTTGCTCCGCGGAAAATGTTTCAAGTGAAAGTACATTTTTTGGATTTTTGTAAAAACTCGGTGCGCGAAGAAGTGCGTCGATTGGCTGAGAATCGTTCGCTGCTTGTTCCCGTGCCATTGCACTTTCCGGATAGAACGATTTTGACATCGCCTGCTGACTGTGCTTCGGACGGATCGAATTTACACGGCACTCGTATGATTTCAGTTTCATTAATTTAATTAAATGTCGTTCGGGGGAAGAATTAATGTCCTCTCCATGATTCGCAATATTATGGGAATTTTCATTCGCGACTTGTGAAGTCTGTCAATTACGCGACGACAATGTGCATAGAAGAAATTTATTTCGTGACTACAGGTTCGCCGAGTGACTTCTGAAAAGGGGACAAGCTGTAGCTCTTTCCTGCGCTGAAGTAAAAGGAATTGATCGTTTCTTGGGTATCTATCTCTCCACTTGCCTTTTGGCAGGAAAAGTAAACTGTGATACTTAGTTTTAGGAAAATAGTAACTGTGCTACATTGTCCATAATTTTCACTTTTTTGTTCATTTTCGATTTCGATACTAAATTAAAGAATACCTACGTTTTTTATCTAAGCATCGAGAAGCAAAAGCAAGATTAGAAATTAGTTACTCTCCTGAATTGATGAGAACGAACTTGTGAGTCACTGTATGTATGTCTGTTTGGACGTACAGCAGTGTCTCGAAATAAGGACGAGGTTTCTGTCTCGAACCAAGGTAATCACTGTCCCCTCCACTTCCTCCATTGTGTCCGCAGCCCTCTAAATCTCTCGATATCCACGACGTACAATAAATAATCGAAATTAATATCAACCCAAACTGTGTGCAAAAAAAAAAACAGAACACCGAGCTATTTACATATCATTTTATTATGCGAATTCAACGCGATGAAGCGTAGAAACGCGACTCGAGCCCGTTTTGCACCCTAGGCGAACTTGCCAAATTACGCCCTTTATTCATAATACCTGCATTTATTTAAGCTTCTTGATGACCTTACTCTGAGCTTTCAGCTGAAAACATGTATAATACAATTTGTAATATTGAATTTAAAACTTTATTTGTAAAAATGCCCACAATGAAAATACGATTTTGCGCCCCTCGACAACATTACGCCCCAGGGAGCTGCGTAATTTGGCCCGTAGGGACGAGCCGGGCCCGGCGATAAAGCGATAAAGGCAAGCCGAGAAGGCTCCCTGTACCAGGCACCGACAGATCTGTACCAGAGAAGTAACGAGCAGCGAATGCGTTGGTTTCCCAGCTGGGGAACCGTCATTATGGAACGACCAGTAGAGCGCAAGGAGGCGGCTGCATGGGGAGCGAGCACGATGCACACCGTGGGAGGGCGCAGCGACTTTTATTGCATCCGCAATAAAACAGCCGGCAGAGTTGCTCGCGATTCGCCGATCGTGTCGCAAGATGCCCGCCGAGAAAAGCCGCTCTTTCGAAATGCACACATCACGTGGAAATAATTCACGCGGCGGAGTACCGCTACGGGCGCAGCTCGCGTGCACGGAAACGCGCGCCGGCCAATTAAACGAATACACGCTCGAGTTTTCGCCTGTAATTAAACTTCCCCCCGGCCGAGACTTCGATACTTCTCGCCCTTTTATTTCCTGCGCGTTCTTATGCCGCTGCCCGTGAATGATACCGATAAGGAGCCCAAACTTTCGTCGAAACTGTACGAGCTTTGAATAGCACTGTGGAATCCTGATTTCTTGATAAAGGGGGAGGATTTGGAAATATGAGTTTCAGGGATGGAGAGTGATAGTGGATGTTGTACGGAGAGGGGGCGCATAAAATTTGATCTCCTCGATTAATTGAGGCATTCAGCACAAAAACGGACTAACACACATTGTTCGTGAAATTGATTTAGTAGCAATAATGTTTTCCAACAAACTGTACTAATCACATAAAATAGGAAAAATTAATTTTTCTTCTCAATGTGCGTTTGCCCGTTTTTGCTCTCAATGCCTCAATTGTCTTCTATGCATTCAGCTGGATCATGTTTGGAGTTTTGGACGATATCGAGACACAGTGATTCGCAGGATTGTTTACGTAAATTGAGAGAAATAGCTAATTATGAAAGCTACTGCCTGTGCTTCTTGCTGCCTAGATTGACGTCAATTGATCCACAAATTTCATACGGATAATAATGCGAGTGGTCGTGATTTGGTAAGGTTTCTATAAACAACAGCGGCGACAAGTGTATAATAAACTGAATCGATCTGACGAGAATGCGACTGGAATAAGTGCAAGGTTGATATCTACGTAACATACACCGCTGGAGAGAAACGGGTATATGAAAATATTCTTTGGAAAATGAGGCTGTCTGCCAATTTCTTTGTAAATTAGTAGACTCTGATAATACAATTTAAAAATTTAGTGAATTTTAACAAAAAAAAAGCAAACTCGCTTTTATCCACAACTATTTTTTTTAATACAAATTTGAACATATCAGAATTTACATTTCTAGAAAAAGACTATTAAAGTATTACGGTTGTACAATTATCATAGGAAAGTTAAAAGATTCAAAAATACGAAAATGGTAACTCAAAAGTGACGCCGGGGTGCAGTGAACCCCGTGCGATCAATTTCTGATTGCAAGAAGGCGTGACCACGGAGGCTTGACCGAGGGACCCGAATACAGCATAGCTGTGGATAAAAATTACACTGCAAGATTACGTAGATATTCGTCCAGAAGTTTCGTAAGTGGTAGAAAGCTCGCGAAGACGGAGTCATTGAGAGCCGCTGAGTTAGGTGATTAACTTTCCATCTATCGTCGCGCGCGTTGCGGCTTTAATGACGGCCAGCAGGCGCACAGGATGTCTCGTAAAAAAATGCCTCAATCTAATGGCGGCGAGTGCGTACACGCCGCTAATTTCAGCGGAGGATCCGTCCGGATCGTTAACGCGGCACCGTGTACACGCGTCGAAAGTTCCTACACCGCGTACCTTCTAATCGCCGGGGAATCGGCGGAATCGCGAACAGCGTGGAAGCGTGCGTCGGGCAGCTGACAAATTGCGCGTCATAAATTTCGCTGTCGATCTATCTGCGATCTCTAACGCAGCTAACGGTGATCATTGATATTCGATTAATCTTGATACGCGACGATACGTCTCGGGCCAGGCTAGTAATATCCACTCGACGAGGAGAAAGCAAGGAAGCCTGCAAGATCTGCGCTTGGAAAAACTTGCGGGACCCTTGACTAATCGACGAACAGGGTATTAGAACTTACGAAACTATGGGGTCGCTGTAGCTACAGTTGATCTGTTTCTTTAAATATGCTTTGCTGCTCGTATAAGTAATCGTTTGCTAATTCAGGCGGTGTGAATCGTTGTAAGAAGGAAATGCGAATTAAAATTGCTGTTCTTAAGTACGATACTGAGGAGTTAGGGGGTTGAAGTTAGTGGACAGAGGGTAGGACAGGAAAAGAAAGAAATTAAAAGTGTGAGTGACGTAGAGTTTTGAAAAATGGCCCTTTGAGGCGACTTGGCTTTTCCAAGCGAGCATTTCTGTTGGGAAAATTCTGTGGATAGCGTAGAAAGCGAAATTCTTGCTCGGTTTGTTTCTTAAAGTAAATATCTTTTCCAGAAAATATCAGCGTGAAAACGCGCCGACGCCAGTGAAAGTGCTAAGGAGCGCGTTTCGTTTTAAGCATATTAGTGGACTTGTCAGTAATGTTTATTTAGTAGATTCTGCTTTACGACGGCTCCACAGACATAGTAACGAAAACTTGCAAATTTTCACGAATATCTGAGACCAAATATTTGTGTACGATTATTTGTCAAACATAGCCCCCGTACGTTCGTTGTTTGACGATAATATTCATTACATTCCTTGGTGTAGGGAAAGGAAATATTCGTGCGCTTTGATCTGCGCGAATTTGCCGCCTCGAGTCGGAGCAATATTGATACGCGAATATAAATATTGTAACCACACTTGGAGGGTATGGAGAAAAAGCAAAGAATGTCACAAAACAGCTTAATGTAGAAAATCAAGTTTTAATACTTTATTCCATCAGTAAAGAAACAAGGTTCAATGAACTTTACTGTATTGTATACTCTAATTAGGCAGCTGAAAAGAACTGAGCAAAAAGATAATTGTTCCACATTGTTTTAGTATCTTTCAAGTGGATCACTGCAGAATACTGTAACAAAATAAATGCCCACTTCTATTATTATCAAATGAACGATGTGTACAGAATGACGTTCGAAGCTCCTGACGTAGTGCAAGCTTACACTAATCAGAAATACATAGTGCAAGCTTACACTAATCAGAAATACATAGTGCAAGCAGGAAGACTGGGGACATTAATTGTTTTATTCCAGTGTGGAGTGGACATTTCCTGTTTTTAACTAGTAGGTAGGTACCTATACCAAATCTTTAACGTTATCTTACGGGGGCATTTGAACTTTATAACCCTTTGTGATTCGACAGTTCTGTGGCTCCAGTTGCCACCAATAAAATACGATGTACATCACAGAATCACTAAAAATGGACATTCCCTGTTTTCCTCTTACCCTTCACTTGCGCATTTTAGCGCGAATATTGAATATGCTTATGCCAACACGGAGGGTATATTTGGAGGCACGGCGAAAGGGTGCATATAAGAATCCGTGGCAAAGTGAAAACTCATCGTTCGGTCGAGAATCTTGCATTAATATCAAAACAAGTAGCAACGGTATTAAGTAGGTATACATACTCCTGCCAAGCAAACAGGGGAAGTATGTATATACAAAACCCGACACGGCAACATTTCTCCGTTAATCAAATAGCCAAGCTGGCCAAGGAACGATCCGTACCTATTTACAACCATCCAAATCAAAATTATCAAATTGACATTCCTCGACGAGGTTTCGGGGACCATCGACGCTGCCCTACAATGCAAACAGCGGGGCCAGAGAATTTCCAACGATGAATTTCTCTATTAATCCAGTCGCGAGGTGATCGGGAAGCGATTGCAATTTAATCGAATCAATTTGCAACGAAATTACATGATTAATCCCCTCGTTACTACTCGCATTGCTACGCTGCGCCGCCAGGGTATTCCTGGAACAAAGTGAAAAGCTCTAAACAGGAACGGGGTGCAGATCTGCGGATCTCTAGCAGCAGCGAGACGCGTGTACGAATATCGGCGAATGATCGTGCAGACGTGCAAGAGGCCTTGTTGGCACTTTGAGTGGCGTCGGCGTGTTTCCACGCCGAGGGATGTTCCCGCCTGCTGCATGGTTTTTCCGTGCTTTTGCGTCCGTGTCAGTCGTATCATTCGTAACTAAATGAAAATTTATTTAAATAACGGATCAAATAAAAGTTACTTTAACATTAGATTATTCGACGAATAACCTTTATTCGACACATGACGAATAATTTCTGTAACTTTTATTCGTTATTCGAAATTTTATTTACATAAAAATGTCGCCCACCTCTGGTTCGCATCTTCTGGAAAGTATCGCAAGTATTGTCCGGGCATTCCCGAATGTTTATTCGGGGCGAGTCGATCGAAAGTTTCTCGGCGGTAACGATCGCTCGGAAAGGTCTGACCGACTTGAAAGCGGTATTTCGCCAAACCTTGCGCCACTCAAAGTGCCAATGCGCAAAAGTCAAGCGGCCACGGTCTCGCGAACCATCGAGCGGGCCATTTTCGGGGGGGGGGGGGGCTCAGCCAAAAAGAAAAAACGTCGAAAAGAAAGTAGGCTCGAAAAGATGATCGAATAGAAGCGACTGCTACTCGTCCACGTGTGCTCTCTACAAATCGATGGTAATAAATGCGACTCACCAGAAGTCAGAAAATCGATCGAACGATCTTTCTTTCTGTTTTCCCGGGGTTCTTTATAGTCCAACCGGTCTGATGGAACGGAAGATCGCACCTCGGTACCGATGATTATACTTTATCTGTTTCCCCCGTTTCTTTCTCTCTTGCAGAGTCTCTGAACAATCAATAGATGTATTCGGTTAAAACAAGCAGCGATGACAATTCTCGGTTTGGGTTTAGGAGAAACAGTAAATGCTGGCAAATCCCAGTCGAATTCAAGCTTCGCCAAGGATTCGTTTATTGGTATTATTATTATTATTAACGGGATATAACCCTATTGGTACATTATATTAACATAAGAAGAATTAAAAAGTAACTTACTGCTAGGCTTTATGTATTACGTTTAGCGTTGATTACTCAATTTGCTGTGTGCAAACAGTAAATGGTTCTGACTTCAATAGTAACGAGGTGGAAGAGGATTCAAAACGTCTTGAGTTAGGTAATGTTCGAAGCCCAAGAAGTCTCAGAAGCCTTTGCAAGAGAGTTGTGTCTGATATTCTTGTACAATCTTGCAATTTTATAAAGTCTCGAAGGTGATAGAAATTCCAAATTTTTTAGGTTTTGAATGTTTAATATTCTGCATTTGAAGTCATTCGCGATTACACGGATCTGTAAGATAGATCAACTAAAGTTGTTCAACATCGTAACGATATCAGGAAGCAGGATAAGGTTTCCGAAATTCAGAATATTTTCAAAACCTTCACACCTAATTCCACCCCCGTTTTAACTTAATAAAGTCCCGCGACAAGACTCGGACATGTCGTTTCAACAGCCACAAATTACACAGACGAGAAGATATTCAAGATATATGTAGGTATGTTATTTAAATTAATTAATATTCATTCATCAGGCCCATAGGATCCCAAATTATAGACTTGACACAGTCTTAATACACTCTGAATAACTAACGTCTGATTACGTAGTTTATGGTCGGCGGGGCCATATTTCTCAGCAGATTGTACGTTAAAGAAGATTCTTCCCCATAACGAGTGACGCAAAAGCGGTCGTACGTCGATTTACGCAGGCCAAATGACACAAGTATTTGCATTTAATTAACTCGCGCGGCACATGCCCCTGTCCGTCACATCCGACACGGCTCGATCGAGGTATGGTACAGGGATTGTAATTCGCCCCGACATTAGGAAATCGCGCACCCCCGGGAATATTGAACGATCCTCGGGGCGATGTCAAACGACGGAGCCGCGCTGCCATAATTTAGAACCGACATTCGCGTTGTCGCCTCTTCGTATTTTATATCCAGCCGTACGAAGCAACTCGCCCAATATACAGAACGCGGGAAAATAAAATTTTTAGGACTTAAAAGATAGGTAATAACCACTAAAATGACAAGGGGTGCACATTTCGCATGGGTACTAAATTTTTACTATTATTAGTGCACGCTATGTAGAATTAAGTAGCAAACCTCCTCTGTACTAAAAATCGCAGCAATTGGTCAAGCAGTAAACAAATTTTCAAAAATAATTTTCTCGGAGATGAAGCTTCAAATCGATGAATGTAGCGATACCTCTGTACTTACTCAACAGAAAAAAGCATTTCTACTGATACCGCTCTCTCGCAAGTTCTCCCTCAACTACCGATTCCTATATATGTACCTACTAGCTTTATTACTCCGCTTCGCCCGAAATTTAGATTCTGATTTTATATATATTTTTTTTGTGAAAATAGTCACATTCATCTGGATTAGCTAGGCATAATGAGCTGGGACACATTTCGCAATCCCAGAGTTTACCGTTTGAAAGTTTTTAAGCGGCAGACAAACATACAAACACTTTCTGCTTTATATATTAAGATACCTGTTTCGTCCTACCTCCTAACATCCCCCGCGTCTGCTGCGTAAAGCCTCGCCGACGAGCCCCACTAGCAGGCGCAGGGCGAAAACGCACACTTCCTTCCTTTTCTCCTTTTCTATCCTACCTTCGAGTCACAACACACCTTTTACACTTTACCTCCTCAATCTTATTTCTGCATTTTCGTAAAGAACCGCCCCTTTTGATGATTGCGCTATATATAAAGGAACACCCTGTACATGCGGGGATGTATAGGAGGGGCGGGTTCTTAAACTGGGCTGCAGCTAATGCGAGCAGATGCCGCAATTTAGCCAGCGCCTATTATCCCAAGTTGCGAGTACTGCGCGCCGCGAGCGTCGTAAACTTGCCGCACGAAATTTTGAGCAATATTAATACAGTCCGCGGGGCTTCTCGTTCGCGGCCGCTTTTGTTCCAAGTTGCCGCGAAACGGCCCCCGGAGTTATAGGTAATTCGGCTGGAACGACCGGGGGCGTAATTAGACGCGTGAATTATACACTTCTCGATTGGCGTGCCCCTCTTCCGCGGTGGCGCCAGAAAGAGGCCGATTTGTCAAACGGGAAGTCGGCGAAATTGGCTAAATTATTAGTGTAATTATGGACTTTGATAATTAGACAGCGATGGCTGCTCATGAAGGGGGCAACGGCGAGGGTGCAGAGTGATTTCAGAGGAGTCGAATCGAGAATCAGATAGGGGAGCTTAGAAGATGAACTTGAAGTTCGTGACTATGGCGCCTAATTTCGGACAATCGTTAAGCAGAATCGGATGAGACCGGTTTATTTAAATAGAGTAAAAGGATTCCTTGAAACACAGGAGTAATTTAAAAAAAATGTAATACATTTAGACTTAATTGTATAAATACATAAATATAGGGTAGGGGGCCCATATTTCGTCCCCCTGCATTTCTTGATTCCTATGTTTGCATTTGCAGTGTCATCTGGTGGAAAATGTTGCATCAGTATACGCCAGTATTCTGAGAGACTTGCAAGTGTTAAGTTAGATGTTTGTACGTTTGCGAAGGAGAAGAAGATTTTCGAGCACGGTGAGTTTTTACAGACTTCAGTATGATAGCATGTTACTCGTAGAAGTGAATATTATTTCGAATTCGAAGTTGTAGCACTTTGTCGGGCATACCGTGTAGTTTCTTATACGCAATAACTTTGATGGCCATCACTCGCGTGGTCTGTTAGAGCGATCACCATATTGAAACCGCGCGAATTCCAAATTTCGTCCCCCGGAGGTGTCCTAATTTCGTCCCCGGAACTCTAAAGGAAATTGAGATCGATTTTTGAGAAAATTTGTTATTTGAAACAAAAAAAGGCTGAAACATGAGCAGTTACAGGAGTGAATAATGTTTTCTTAGGTTTTCAAGCAATTTTAGTAGAAATGTTTAAAGTTTTGTAGATGCCGAAACGAAAACAGTGGAATAAGGAGTCCATGCGAAAAGACGACCTTCATTTGCCGTGATTGCTTGCACACATAAACTGTAAGGTTTGCTTGTGTCAATAAAAAAATTAATTTTTCAATTTATTTCCTGTTTTACAAACATTTTCTGGGGGGACGAAATTAGGAACACTTTTTTCAGATCTCACATTTTGCACGTTTTCACATTTTATTTATTATCTCGTATTGACATGACATAATCTCATTTTGCGAGTCATGGATACATAGAGAAATGTTCAAAGAAAATTCATGCCAAGTGCCAGCTCATTCTAACATTTTATACACCCTCTACAGGGTCAAATACAAATGGGGGACGAAATATGGGCCCCCTACCCTACTAGCTTAAACAAGAAAGCGGCAGAGTTTGATAAGTTATTAGTGAAATTGTGGATTCTGACAATTTTGATAGGAAAGGTGGGTTTTGAAGGGGCAATATTGAAAGTGCAGAATAATTTTGGTCGAAAGTGTTGAACCTTGTTGAAGGAAGTCGAATTAAAAATCAGATGGGCTCAGAAAATTCGCGAATGACACAATTTTTATATAATACAGAAAGAGGGATTCCTAAAAACAGATAAATAATTTCCAGCACATACGTATAAAAAGCTTAATTTTTCTGTTCCCACTACTGTACAATAATTAACAACACCCAATCGACTAAACGATCCTAATCGACCCTATCCCTGGCAAGTGTATAGGTAAACTATATAGAAGGGACAAGTTTATCTGATGCAAACGTCGCATCGCATCAACTGATGCCACGACGAATGATGAAGGGTAGAAAGGAAGGAGCCCGTCGAATCAACGTAAAAATATTTCGAAATTATGTAGCGAATGCATTTCGGTGGAATTTCATTCGGGAGATTAGAGTTTAGCCCCCGTCTAACGGGCGTTACTCGCATATCTCCGAAACACCCTGCGCAGAGAAGTGCCTGGACCCTTCATGCGCAGAGGGTGACAGCAGCAGGGAGTAGAATATCATCCGAAACACACCAAGGGGTGACTCGAGGCTTATCGGGATAGACGCACTGCTGCCAGGACGCGAGTCCCTAGGGACGTTTGTTGTTGCAACGGAAAATGAAATGAAAAGGTTCTGGTCGAAGGGGAAAAAAAAGGAATCTCGTCGAGCAGTCGACTTTTGTCTGTTCCATTGACACGGATCAATTTATGACTTTACAAAGAGGCATACTCGTAATTTCAGGTTCCTGAAATTCGTCAAAATGTCTGCACTTTGCTTTTAAACTGTGCTTCCATTTTAGAGGATATTGCTCGATAAACGTCATTTAGTATTGCAGCGCTGATGGAATAATAATTCAAAATCGAGAAATGTTAACTGTTATGCTTATTGTTAGACACCTACTACTAACAAGTGGAGGGTTTGTTAATTTTAATAAAACTCTGTAACGGTACGAGGTAGAACAAAACTTTAAATATAAGAATTGTTCAGTGTTTTATGCTCTATCGCACTGTGGAAAGAGAAATAAAATTATTGAAAGCAATATGAAGTGTGATATTTAAAAGAGTGAAATCTCGTTCAATTGATTTATTTTCTTTGAAGAACAACATGATCAAATTGCCCGATTCCAAGAAACACCATCGTTTGGTTCCACCGAGACGTCCACAGCGTACCGAATCGATCACAGAGAATATACCTTCAGCGAAGCGATCTCGCGCAAAAATATAAATCATTCGATGATAAAAACTCTGAAGCCAATCAATTTCGAATGGCGCGTCACGATTGTTCCGAAGAGTGCTACAACGCGCTGTGGATAGCTGGTTAAAACTTAAAAGAAGAAGAACGGAAAAGCATCGAGCAACGGTAAATGAAATTCGAGTACTCGAAAGCATCGGTGGTCTCGAGGAGCGCCTAGTTGCCATCGAGAAACTGAATGTCGAGTATGTACTTGGCATTCGTCGGCTGTTAAACAACCTATTGACTCTTTACCAGCGCCACCTAGGTGCTTATATACGCGTTTCATACGCGAATGAACTTACATAACTCGATTTCTGTACGTGGAATATTTTTCGCGGTGCTCTCGACGATATTTGTCGAAGGTGTCGCGCGCAGAACAGCGGAGGACTGCAGATGGCGTAGGGAAATCGACCGATCCACCAACTCTGCGTACGAAAAGTCTGACCGTGGCGATCGATACTGATTTCTGCTTCATTATTTTAATTAAACACTTCTTCGGTCCTTTTAGGGTGAAGTTCACCCTACAAAATTATTTAAATAACGGTTCAAATAAAAGTTACTTTAACTTTAGATTATTTGACGAATAAAGTTAATTTGTTTACTCGACGAATAAAGTTAACCCGGGTCAACTTTATTCGACACATGACGAATCAGTTTTTTTAACTTTTATTCGTAATTCGAAATGTTTATTTAAATAGTTTACCAGCAATTTAAGGTTGGCAGAGTTAGGTGACTCACCCTGTATATTATATGTATATACATTAAGTTTTTGATGAGGAAGGATGAATGTAGCCCTTATCAGGGCGATAGTTTAGTAACTAAAGAACGTTAGCAGACGGCTGGTTATCTAACAATGACTGCTAGCAACTCTGGGCGTTGTGCTATTCGCCGCGTTTAGAACTGAAACGCGAAAATGACCCTTAACGGCACGCATCACTTGTTGCTGTTACGCAAGACTGATTACGCTTTCTCCTCGCGCCTGGAAACTTTATTACCGCCACTTTTACCTGATTAACCTAGAACCCGGAGCCGCGAATTAATTTCAGCTCGTGAACAACGTGCTTTCGATTGTCCTGGCGTGCTCGTCGTAAAAAATCATTCTAAATCGTAGCTCTCGTTTTATTTTCTTTCTATGTGCACGGCTCTGCTATCGAGGATCGTGTATCCCCGATCCAATCGTCCAATAACGTTCGAGGCAACTTGTCCGAATGATAGTAATCAGGATGGCGTTTTTCCACTTTTACGGTCGTGCCGCCTAGCCCCATCGAAACGAATCGGCGATAGACTTGAGTATGGAGTACGCGAAGGGCATACGAAATTGTCTCTGCCAGTTCTTCGTACTATTTATTCCCCCTTTCACCTGTAGAATGCGCGATTCCCTACAAAAACTATCCTACACCAAATCGCTCGCCATTCCTACCAACCACTGTCAGATATTTTAATAAAATTGAAAGCATGATGTATGTGGGATCAGGAACCCCCAATACCATAAGAGAGGGCACGGAAGCATCAAGACCGGGAAGTCGGCGGTAGCCGAGGTGGTTAAGGCGGCTGGCCAGCGCGCAAATCTAGAGATCGCGGGTTCGAGTCCCGCTGAGGCGACTTCATTTTTTCCGTGATCCTACATGTATTCCACGCGAAATTAGGGGTGGTTTAAGTCATCACTTCCCCGCCATCGAATTCCTTAAAAAGATACGCACCCCCGAAGATCCAGCTCTACTGAAACACCCAGCGACAAGCGCAAACCTAAACATCCACCACGTGCACCGTTAACTTCACCCACAAATCGGAAACACCCGGTGTAACTCAAACGAGGGAATACGTTAAATCCTATTCGAGAGGATCTGCGAACGATACTCTTCCGTAACCGTGTCACGAGCATCCAGGTTCAATCACGGCACAGCGGCCCCGAGCGCGATGTAAATAAACGTTATCGTAAGCTTGCCGCTCGGAACGAACGTAACGACGACGATACCCTCCCTTCCTTGCCTTTTCCAGCCCCCGTGCTACCCACCCCGGGTGACAGCATCGACCAACCCTAACCCCCGAGCATTTCCGCGGCGCACACGCGTCCGCTGGCCCACGCGCAATTGCTGTCCATAGCCCCGAGAGCTTCGCAACCCCCGGAGTCGTCCCTCAACTCACGACTCGCGTCGTGCTATGGAATACCTACCACCCCACGCCATCCTGCCCCACTGGATACTGTTACTCGCTAATTGAGCGTCTAGGGGATTTCGCAATTTTCGTACGCTATTCTCGTACCGCGTGCCTCCTCCCTCCCTACCCTCTTCACAGATCGTCCTTCCCCGCGTATCTGATTTCGAAGTGTCCGTTCGCCGCACGCTACATCATTCCACCATTTTTTTGTCCTCCGCTACCCATCGCTCCCTGCTCCGCCACCTCGTTTAGTACCCCCCTCGTCCTGTTACGACATTATTACGCTCTGTCCCCGCGACCTACGCCGTCTCCTTTCGTAACGTAACTGCGACGAAGGTTGCCACGGAGGACGTTCGAGGATCATTGAAGTGTGGGATACGTTGAATGTATACACCGTGCAGGACGAGGGAGATTTTGTTATGTTGTATTAACGTGGTATGTGCCACTGTGGACTTTCAGATTTTGGGTAGGAGCTTACTGATGTTCAGTAATAAAAAAATTATTATTATTATTATTATTCGCCTTTATTACTTGAAACATACAAAGAATGTTTCATAAAGAATAGGGAAGTAAAAGGCGAGGCTGCAGTACAAGAGTGTTAGAAGCCGGACCTATGATTAAATAACTAAAACTAAACTAAAACTAGTACAGAAAAGTAAAAGCAGGAAAATTAAGAGAAAAATTGTTAGGAGAAGAATTGTTATTATGGCGCATTAGGATAGAAAAGCATAAACGTGGATGGACAGACAGCGACGAGACAAGGAAAAGAAGAAATGTAGAGGTGACTTAGGAATAGTGTAGAAGTATATGTATATCGTCGAGTTTTACATAGTGGCTAAAATAGTGGCTGTGTTAAACTTTTCTGAATTTCAGCTTCTTTTTCTTCTGGTTTTTCTTTCCGTTCTTCTGTTCACCTCTTCTATTTTTTTCTCCCGAATTTCAATGTTCGAATGAAAAATGCGCTTGTTCAATGAAATCTTCATTTCTGGTCAATATGTACTCGCTGAAATCCGCAAGCATTGTACCAAAAAGCTGGAACGCGATTTTGACAATTATAGAATTCTCTGGATGCATTTTTAGCTTTGTTTTTATAGGATTTAAAGCGGCACGATAATCTTCTATTTCTTCTGCTTATTATCGAAAATCTGCTGAATCGTTTAAAAAGTAGAACTTATTCTCACAACAGAATTGATTTTTCAATTTACATGGTACTATTCACTTCTTTTAAACAGTATCGCACGACCAATATACGAAAGTTCTAACTTCTACAACATTTCTCCCAACGTATGGTACATTTTCATATGCTCGTTCTTCATGCTCTATTTACTTGGCTAACTTCTTCTGGCTTGCTGGTTTCATGTAACACTCCTTTTCCCTTCATTTCTCCGCCATTCCCTGTTCTTTTCAGAATTCCAGCACTTCCCGCCATCTCGTAATTTCTTACTCCTCGGGTCCTCCGTCTTTCCCTTTTTCCTTCCTCGCGATCTTTGCGCTCCCCCTCCGCCACTTTCGTATTTAACGTCGACGCGTTTATCTTTCTCTTCTTCCTGCGTTGTCCTCTCCTTTTACGGCATCTTGGTTTGTTTATCTCAATTGTGTACTCGTTTCTTGCTCCCCCCCCCCCTCTCCCTCTTCACCCCCCCCCCCCCGTCGTGTTCTTCCCTTTTCCTATTCCCCCATCCCGTGCTCCGCTTGTTCCTCCCCGGGTACTTTATTTTCATCCTCGCTTCTTTTACTTCTTTCATCCCCGTTTCCTCTTACGTCCGCTGCGTTCTATCCTCTTTACATGTAATTATCCTTTTACCGTCTTATCTCCTAACTGTCCTTTTCTTATACTCTCAAACGACCCCTTCCGCTTTATCTTCTTGATTTATTCCAATCTTTTTTGCACCAACCTTCACCGTCTTCTCCCCCTCGCGAGCTTCCTACGTTTTGTCTTCTCTGTACGCACGCGCGCACGCTCATCTTCTTTCTCTATCATCAGCGTTTTTCCATCCGCGTTGCTCTATCCGCTCGATGCATTTCTCTCGTTCTTTCTTTATATGCCTTCTTTACGCACACGAACACACGTTCGAAGTGTGCTCCACCATTTTTGTACTGCTCCTTCTGCCAGTGGTTTCTTCTGATCTGTCTTCTTGATGTTAGTCTCTTTATTCATTTATTTAGTCCCCAAGCTGCTCTCTTCATCTGCATCCCTTCACCCAGTTCCAAATTGTTTTCCTCGAGCTCCTCAATTTTATCTTGTCCATTTAGTTTACTCCCCCCTCCGTATACCATCACTCTTCGTTGCGTGCAAAGTGTTCCAAAGGGAATATTCGGTACAATATAGAAGGGTGCGTTTTACACCGAGGGACGAAATAAAGGAAAAGTGGGTCGTGCGAATATACGACTACTTAGGAACGTCGCATTTACCTGCTAGGTGTAGATATTCAAGATTTTGGATACACACATATGTTCGGGAACCGGGAATGTCCATTTTTTGTGATTTTGCGAATTATAGCATATTTCGTTGGTGGCAACTGGGACTACAGAACTGTCGAATCACAAAGACTTATTAAGTTCAGATGCCCGCGTAAGATAACTTTAAAGATTCGGTATAGGTACTAGTTAAAAATAGGAAATGTCCACTCTGCACTGGGACAAAATATGGAATCTCCCCACTCTTTGCCTAAGTAATTACACAGTACAACAGCCATCTGGACTTGTAACATTCAATAGCCGTTTCTTATAGGCTTTCGTGTGCTGAAAACGAATCCGCAAACCGTTTGTCGCCATCACCCTCAGTTTTTGAGAAATTCGATTTTGAAAAAAAACTGCAAATTTTCGACTTTGAACATCTTTTATGCCGAAACGGTAATAGTTATTCGGTTGCTCGTTGCGTCAAATTATTCTATGAACCCTCCCGAATACAACGATATAAGTTATTATTGCATTATGAACAGGGAAAGGGAAAAGGACACCCGAAATGCACCCATTTTGGCAGATATCCTTCAATTTATTTCCAAAACTAAGGGTCTGTGAGAAAATCTGACCATTCCACGCGATGCAGCAGACAGTTTTCCTTCGGAACGCGTCAACAGAAGTGGTAAGTCTCGTTTTGTTTTCAATACAGAAGCGAAATAGTTTGGCAAAACGCGCGGAACCGGCAGTGGTAGTCAACGGCGCGGCGTCTCTCACCGTGCTCCAATATTGTATTTGTTATTTATAAACTAATTAATAAAAGGGCAACATGTACATGACCTACACGAACCTATACTTTTAGCAACAGCCCATAAATAGCGGATGTATCGACATATGATTGCACTAGTAAGAATGCGCGTGACGCTGTTGCCGTTTTCATTTGTACCAGCGCAAGCGCCGCCAGTCTTAAATGGATAACCCTGTATCTTTTAAAAATAATAATGTAAAAAAATCGTGTTCGACAATGAATTTACCCCGTCGTATAGTATGACTTTCACACGAACAGTTATTTGGTATTTTTAATACATTAGGAACTGATGTACCTAACTGTACACACATAGCGCCGACACCTTGCATATTCAAAAAATCAATGTTTGAAATTACAGAAAATTTATTACATAGTTTATTATGTAATAGTTAATAATTTTTTATTAAATAGTTTATAAATAACAAATACAATATTGGAGCACGGGGAGAGTCGCGCGCGAGCGGCTGTGGATACGCCGCGCCGCGCCGTTGACTACCACTGCCGGTTCCGCGCGTTTTGCCAAACTATTTCGCTTCTGTATTGAAAACAAAACGAGACTTACCACTTCTGTTGACGCGTTCCGAAGGAAAACTGTCTGCTGCATCGCGTGAAACGGTCAGATTTTCTCACAGACCCTTAGTTTTGGAAATAAATTGAAGGATATCTGCCAAAATGGGTGCATTTCGGGTGTCCTTTTCCCTTTGATCGTTGTTTAAACATATTTAAATGTTCATAATGCAATAATAACTTATATCGTTGTATTCGGGAGTGTTCATAGAATAATTTGACGCAACGAGCAACCGAATAACTATTACCGTTTTGGCATAAAAGATGTTCAAAGTCGAAAATTTGCAGTTTTTTTCAAAATCGAATTTCTCAAAAACTGAGGGTGATGGCGACAAACGGTTTACGGATTCGTTTTCAGCGCACGAAAACCTATAAGAAACGGCTATTGAATGTTACAAGTCCGAAAAAAAGACAAAATTTGTTGTACTGTGTTATTTAAGAAGAAAATAAAATTCATTGAACCTTGTTTCTTTACTGATGGACTAAAGTATTAAAACTTAATTTTCTCGATAAAGCTGTTTTGCGGCATTCCCTGTTTCCCCCCTTACCCTTCACATAGAAATGCTATTCTATCAATTTCTATATCCGATTTTTCTCGTACCAGAATAATTGTAATATCGAATTCAATGCAGCACGCAAGTAATAAAAAGCCTGAAACTATTTTATTATCTATTTGAAAATCCCTCAAATATCAATCTACTACCGAATCCCATCAAATGATCTGCAAATACAATTTTTCAACCCAGTTTCCCATGAAATCACGAATCTTACACTTCAACTTCATTTCATCCGTGCAATTACCGTAGCAACTTATTTCCAACCTTTCATCGATATCCCACTTTTCGTTTCTTCAGTCAATGGCTAGCATTTCACGCCCTCTTCCTGTCTCTTTTCTGCAATCGACTCACCCGCGACGACGTCACATCCCCTGGCTATTCGCGATCGCAATCTCTCCTAGCGTGTTCGTAATCCAAGCGTTTCCCTCGTTTTTATTTCCTCCAGGGCCACTTGTTTTCCCGCCAGTATTTTGCGTCCCCGCCATCCGTCTTTCCATCTCATTGACACTGTTCGTTACGTTTCTTCGTTCTGGCTTCATATTTTATTCATACAGCGTAGGAATCCGTAATTGATCTGGAAAGTGGGCAGCGCAGACGCTACAGCGACGTCGCCTCTGTTGCGCCTAATTAATATCCCGAATTTCCATACCTCGTCCCGTGCAGTGACAAATCGCGAGCTCGCCTCTCCATATAAATTTACCGAATCCCGCCGCGAAAACACCGACGTCCATTAATTGAGTGACTCTTCAACTCCAACGGCCATCCCGAGCGATGCGGGGCGTTTCACGAATGCAGCGACTCGCAAATTTCTTCGCAAAATACAGCAACTCTCTATTTTACTATCCGAACAGAGTGTCTCCTATCAGCAGATGCAAGAGCGAAATAAAAAAGGAAAATGTTGAATAACAACGAAGAACCTGAGGGAGACACGCGATCATTTCCTGCGCGAGAGACACTTCGAACCGTGGCACCCTAATTCCGTTAACTAATCGCGCGATTTACCCTTTCTGGCGCGCAAACAAAAACCGTAACGTCCAGTTACAGGGCGGAGACGTAAAAGGAGAAAAGTCGGCGACAACCTGTAGCCCGCTGCGCGGAAATTCCATTCATTAATGCGCAGGCAAACCGGTGTCCCCTTCGTCCAGCAGTTCTTAGGAACGTTTGAAACACGTCGTGGACCACAATACCGTCCACCCACGGCTCTCCCTTTCGCCTGTCCATTATCCCAGCGTCGAGTTTTCCTTCTTCCTTCTCGCGGCCGCCGCCGACTCGCCCGTCTACACGTGGCACACAATGAACTGGGGGAGATTTCTCTCTTTTTCCTCTCTCATTGTTGCAGCTCGAGAGGAGACCTTGGCCAGGAAAGGCTCCTCACGAGGAAGAGCCTTCGGGTGCCGCGGATGAGTCACGAGGCCGGAACGAAATCGATCGCAGCCGAGTCCTGCCTTTTTCCTCCTTGATGGATTGCGAATCTCCAGCCCCCCCCCCCCCCCCTAGCACCCTCGATCGGAGAACAGGTGGGCCGCACAGATAGATTACACAGCTGTAATTCGATTGTGGTGTTCATTGAGGGAGTTTGTAAAAATTGCAGTTCACTATAACGGTTCTCCTGTTTTCCTTTTTTCTGTTTATTCGAAATGTGGAATTGAATGTATGAACGTTGCTGTAATTTAAGGAGGAAACAGACTGTTATCACATTGACAAATTTAAACCGTGATACCATGCTTGGAAATAGGGTAAGTGTGGGTATTACTGCGGACTTTTAAGGTAGGTTAACTTTAGAACCCTCGATACGGCGTTCAAATGAATGAAAGTTCCTCCTTCTTTTTTTAAAAGAAAGGTGGGACCTTAATAATTCCATAAAAAAATATAAGGGCGGGGTAATAAGCACAGTTAATTAAAAACAAAGAGATTTGTCGATCAATGTCATTGCATGGGTTACTGCGGACATGCATGTATTACTGCGTGCCAGTTACTAACGAAACACCAGTTACTGCGCATGTATTACTGCGGTCTGATGTTAGGCCAAACATAACCTTAGTACAAATATCACTTGTAGGGTAAACCAACCAGTAACTGGGCTTCTAGATGCTTTGCATTTTATAATCGTATTTTGATAAATTATGACAAGAATAAGTAATTACATTTATAGAAATTTCAAGAAAAATAATTTTAAATGCAGTCGTAGGTCCGCAGTAATACATGCACATGGTGTAAAGTAGTGCACCTAATACTGCGGTGAGAAATAAAAATTAAAACTAAAATGTAGACGACTGATTTACTGTTTTTCTGAAAAAATAACTCTTATTCTATCGAGCAATACCGCTACAGTACATGTATTACTGTTAATAACAAAAATATAAATGTTTTTCAAGTAGGTGTTCATGACCGCCATATCGGAAATCGACCGAAGTTTCGCCTTGACGAATTTCAAACTACGATAAAAGAATTAATAATAACTTTGCTGTACATACTTATTAATAATTATCTGTAATAGAGTTTAAAATAATTTTATCAAAAATTTTCAAGAGATTATGTACTTTCCAACACTAAATATGATCTGTTTTAGAATATCCGCAGTAATCGGGACATCCGCAGTAATACCCACACCTACCCTATACTATTGTCATGTCATTTCTACTACTGCTACAGTATTTTGGTCACTGTTTATGGGTATTCCTCACCGGGAATCGATGACCTTGAAATATGTTATCGAGGGCACGATTCTGAACAACTATTTCCTATACAAGTTACCGTCGCTCGGCCTTAGTTTCCGAGATGTTCGCAAGATATATTGTTTACGAGGGCGCACGAGATCACGCGAGTGGGAATTGTGTGGATTTACAGAAAATAAGAATTTACTATCACGGATGTGACGCGTTCAGTGTGGTTCCGATACATTAAAATACCAAGTAAAACCCCTTATACGGAAAAGCTTCGCTTACAGCATCCTATGTACCGTTTTAACGTTTCCGTGGTCGAGACTGCTGCAAAATCGTACGTGCTCGTTATTTTAACGTGCAAAAAGTAGATTATGTAGTAATCTCGCTAACTGACCACCCGCGTCACGGAAACTGAAACGGCGCCATTCGAAATTATTCTACAAATGTATCATGGTACGTGTATGAATGTATTTTATGAGCCACCAGCATTGCATCATTTCTGCCTGATCGATATGTATAATGTAGAACATCTCTGCACGATTAAATGAATAATTAATGCTAGATGTGCCCGTGTCCATGTTCAAACGGACACTAGATACTATCCATCGCAGCGGTCAATCCAGTAGCAATTGATCCAGAGCAGTTACAAGGCATTCGCGGGATTATGAATCTAAGGAAAGCAAGATAATTCACCGTACTGTGCACCGGCGACAATCGGCGCTAGTTCATGCGGATTTAGAAAACAAAATCTTGGCCGCGGTTCAAAAGGAACATCGGCGAATGCACGTCCTGCGTGTACTTTAATACGTGCGATCGGAACTCGAAAACAGTATTTTCATAATACTCGTAATTTACGAACACAGGGAGTACTTCGTACAACGTCCATGCACGTGGATCCCATTTAACGAATCACACATCGCGCGAATGATTAATCAGGTAACGAGAATTTCAATTTACACGGCTTTTACCATTTTCACTGTGGCTCGTGCAATTTCTACAATGGATGAAACAAAACCCGGGTCATGGAATCGATTGTATTTTTTATTTCCAAACACCAAAGGCTTCCAATTAATACAGTGGTGCGAGAGTGCATCTGTGTGATGAAGAATTGGTAGACCCACCCGCTTGGTAAATACAAGATGCACATTCGGCGAGTTTCTCAAATATTTTCCATCATTCTTTCGTGCAAAATTTGTGCTATTCTACAAGGCGGAAGAAGAATATGTAATGTAGGTCTGTGCTACGTTTTATCAATGAGGGTTTAGTCTGCTAGAAGGTAGCAACAGAAGAAGGAAGACATTAAGGGGTTAGTAAGATTTAAGAATTTAATATCAAAGATGGAGATTGTGTGTCGTTTCTCTAGATATCACTAGTACAATGGTACTTTAGTACCTACTTGTAATATACTAATAAGGTGACAAATCTACTCAATTTGTAAACACCGAATGAACTCTGTTTTCAGTAGAATATTTGAACATTGTGCATCGCCTCTCCAAAGGATAGCAGAAGAATATTATTGTCGTAGCAATCTTTTGTATATTATACGCTTGCTCCGCTACAAAGGAAACAATACAATGCCCCTGTTTTTTAGGAACCCCAATTCATCACTCCAACAGGGATTAGCTGCAAGAAAAAAGAGCCATCAGAAGCACATAAGAACCTAGACAATCTAACACCAAAGACGAAGGCTACACTGATTGTTGTTAGATGACCAGCCTTCTGTTATCCCAGGGGCATTAATGGGTGCCGTAATAATGAATGTCGTCTAGCAGCTTAAAACATATATTCACGCATGTGCAGCGTGCTGACTTTCCATTTCAGGATTCAAATTCCCACAAATCATACTTACTCGTCCAGTAACTAATGGCTAATGTAATCATCTCCCCAATGAGCACTTTTGCATATATATATTACTGGGAACTTCACATCGACTCGCAGAGAAAGCTCGGAGAAGACCACTCAATAATCAAATTCGCTTGGAACTCGATCCAAACTAAGATTATTATCGCAGTTCAGTACTCCAGTTCGTTTTCTGCGACCGCTTAATTCACATCGTGTCAGCTCGATTTAGTCTGCTGTAACCCCCATTCTGTACCAAGAAACTATTGTTCAAATATATTACACTGTTAAATATAATCGATTTCTACTGTTCTCATTTGGGCATCAACGTTATTCCGACCAGCTGTGGATACGTTTTGGAGCAGAGCTAAATCCTAATATTATCTGTGAACGTTTCACTAAACGGTTTAGTCTAATTATATCGAAATAATATCGAAAAAGTGGAAAATTCTCTTAACCGGTGATTTGCGAAATGCTACTGCATAAGAAATCAGTCACCGACCTAAAGAACCAGTAAAAAGAAAAATGCCACTCTGTTCACGATTTAATCACGTTCACCTCGATATAGTGCCTATCATTACAAATTGTAATTACGAGTGACGACAGACCATAGAAACAGTACGATCCTCGTTACAACCGCGACAAGAATGTTGGCTAATTGTAAGCAGACCTCCTTTAGCATTTGTTCGCCATGTAGCTACTAAGTAGGTACGTCACCACACTTTCCATTCCAACATTCAAATTCGCAACCCCGTGCACATTGAGCGAACTAGTGATGTGCGATATTGATCCCAACTATCGATATATATTTTTTCGTCCAATCTCGATACATGAAAGATATTATTCAACAAGTATCGATATTAACAATATCGATACGAAGATTGTATCAATTTACCAATTTAAAAACAAAAACTACATATATTCAAGAGAATATCATTTTGGATTAAAAGGAATTTTTTAAGATAAATTTTTTTATACATATACCGTACCTATTAAGAAATTATATTATTTAAATTAAGATTCAAGGTATCAAAATGAAAGCAGGTAATTTACTTTTCAAATCATATGTATAAAGGATAGGCTAGAATTTATATTTTAATAAGAAACATCATAGACATCATTCAATATAATAGTATGAAAAAGAATTACTGAATTTTACTTACACGTAGTAATTCGAAATTTTTTAGCTTGAATTGACTTGAACGAACGAAGGTGCAGTAAAAATTATCGATACTTTGACCAAAATAAAATTATCGACACCTGTAATTATTAATGTTTGAAATATCGAATAATCGACAGGCAAATATCGATACATACAGTTATCGATAACTATCGCGCATAACTAGGGCGAAGCCCCTCGGCGAGAAAACACCCAAACTGGTACCTACAATCAATCCGCAACGTTTTTCGCGTGGGATATCAACAAGAATCGTGTCCACAACCAGCGTCCACCCACTCAGTAAACCTCCTCTTTCCCAAAACGAACCCCCATTGCTCCATTTAGCAAATAACAATCTCGAGAAGGAGCTCTGTGTCGAATGCGCGGAACAGGCCAGCCCCCAGCGTGGTCGTCGAGGAGGAAGCCCGCGCCGACGGTCCGTACGTGCTAAGCTGGCCAGAACGCCTCAGAATTCCTGGTGGCTCTCTAATTCGAAACGTCCGGGGCCCCTGGCTACGTAACTCGGGAACCACCGATTGTTATTACATTCCGGTCGTCGCAATCTTCGCCAGCGGCCACCGAGATCGCTACGTGATCAGGAAAGGGAGAACTGGCCGGGCGTCCGTGTGGTTGCCGCGTTGCTGCGTTAGCGATGTCTCGCTAACAGTCCACTTGAGTCAACAGACGACTGATTGTTAGGGCAAACACACACTCGCCAGCAGATAGGTCCCTCTCACTCCGCCCGCCCCTCTGCCCCGCCAGCCGCGCCGTTCTCTTCTCTCTGTCCTTTGATACGAACGATGACGTTCGTTCTCCGTTCTATCTGCACGCGTCCTCTTTGTGCGAGCCTCTGCGCGGGGTTTATCTACGAGGTTTATCGTGGCGTGAGTCGAAGAGGCCACGGGACCCGTTTCTTCCCTCGGCTGCCCGCCGACGAGAGTATACGTCGAAAAGCAGACGGTGTGGCGATGTAGGAAGACACTCGTGCTTTTAGCTAACAAGGATCGTCAGCCAATTGGTGGTAATAATTTAATTTCAACTCTGCCACAGAGGTGGAGTATTGGAAAGTATTCGACACGTTTGTTTTTTATGTCGGTTGATATTCATGTTTGGTGGTGAAAAGAGCAGTGAAAGTTGGGAATGTCCCGTGTGCACATGGAGTTCCTAGAAATGCCGCATCTGCCGGATTCAGATGTACTGATTCTTAGCCCCGTTACGCACTTGCGACAAGTTGCCAGCAATGTTGTTATAATTCTACTACGGCGAACGGTCGATAAGATTACAATTGGTCAAAGCGGAAACGGTTGTGGGTTTTCAGCGGTTTTTGAGGGTAACGCCTGTGGAGGCGGTGCATCCTTGTTGACACAAATGAGGATCCTGTTCATAGATAGTGGTGGGCTTCCTAACAACGGCCGCGCAGCGCATCCTGGCCGATATCTGTTCCATTCCGATCCCACTTTCGGGTTGTTTTTAGGAATAACAGTAGCGATATGTTTCTGTGGCGATGAAGATATTAATCCTCGGATGGCCGACGCTTCCAGCAGTTGCGACTCGGTCAATTTAGACCCGTACGCAACTTTCCTTCTTTTTGCATCACTTAGGAACGTGATTCCTTTCTTATAGAGTTTTTCCCTACCTTTTCTGAACAGTCCACTGAAATGTCGTTCTAACCACTGTGAAGATGAGGTCTGCAAGAGTGTATTGCTGCTTTGTGCTTTCCCGGGATACAGCGATGTTGTAGAGACAATGAGGGGTGAAGTTGGTAGCGTCCTTAAGTGTATTATAAACAAATTGAGAGCCCGGGGATGTGTGCAACGTCGGTTTTTGAATATTGGTGTAATAAGGATGTGATGAGTAAACCAGAAACGCAATTTGGTAGCTTGTACCCTCAAGAATATTGCTTTATACTCCGTACTTGAGTGGGTGTAGAATTAGTTTGTGATTTGAGAAATTCGCTGTGGGTAGTATCACGTACTTCCCAGAGAAGATTTAATAATTACACCCGTGTAAAGTAAGTATAAATGTAGCTTTAGGTTCTATGTAGAGTTTATCCCGGGCAAAACGAGTTGATTCGCCCTCTATCATTGCCAAATGCAAACTGATTGTTATATGTGAGTTTGACAATGGAGCGGAAGACAAGTCCGCGTCGAAACGATAGCAAACACATCCAATAAGAAACACTGAGGACGTATTATCTTTGCTTTAGTCGCCATATCAGCGTAAATCTTTGCTCCAACAATAGCTGAAGATACACCTTAAGGGGTCATATACGTTTCTCGACACTAAAATGTACTCAATGTTTACAAGCAATTTGTGGACAAACTATTAGGCCGATTGGTTGAATTCTTTTTGTAACGTAAAAGTAGATGTTTATACAGCAGTAAACACGAATGAAGATGTATAAATTGTTAAAAAATTGGCGTCTAATTGCATTAACGCAGAATGGTTTTTTTTATCCTGCCGCAAACGGCGTGCATGATTTAACTCGTACAAGTAATCTGAAACAAAAATTTGCGATTTATTTACACTTATTGAGATCATAGTGATCGGTTGACGAGGGGTTTTTTTGAAAAACACGATATTGTAGCAGTAGTAACAATTAGAAGACGGAGATCATGATTTTCGTAAAAAGAACCGCACATTTTTGTTTCTTATTAAGAAATGGTTTATTTTATCGGAAAAAGCCCTCGTTGACCGATAACTATGATCTCAATAAGTGTAAATAAATCGCAAATTTTTGTTTCAGATTACTTGTACGAGTTAAATCATGCACGCCGTTTGCGGCAGGATAAAAAAAACCATTCTGCGTTAATGCAATTAGACGCCAAATTTTTAACAATTCATACATCTTCATTCGTGTTTACTGCTGTATAAACATCTACTTTTACGTTACAAAAAGAATTCAACCAATCGGCCTAATAGTTTGTCCACAAATTGCTTGTAAACATTGAGTACATTTTAGTGTCGAGAAACGTATATGACCCCTTAAGCTCTTAAACTGTTGGTGGCATAGTTCCAAGCATCGACGAACTTTCAAACCGTCGCTAATTCACCTCGCAGAAATCAACAACCACCCGCTGCGACTTGCAACAAAAATCGTCGCCCCCAGTTTCGAGCACCTAAAATTCTAAAGCAACCACGTTCTTATCAGACATGTAACGTACGTTTCACTCGAGAATTTCCAGCAATCGCGTTCTTCCTACAAGTTGTATACACCGCGCAGTTACAACGTGTCCATTGAAGATTCCCCGATCGCGGAAAGCAGCCTAGGAAAGAAAGCGATAACACTCCACTCGCGCACGCTTATTAATTAGAAGCGCGTACGAAATCCCAGCAATCCAGCGACTTCCCGGCGCGAAGCTTGGCGGGATGCTTTACGATCGCGGATCGGGAAGCCATAACACACTCTTCAATTCCACCCACAACCATAACAACCGACGCATTTACAGCTCGTCGACGTATCCGTCGAGATTGCGATTTCGCGAGCACGATCCGGGGGGGGGGGGGGGGGGGGGGGAATAACACGCAACCTGTTCCACCCCGACGAGATCCCTCTCCGCCTCGCAATCAGGAACAAGGAAAGAAGGAAATGAAGAAGCCTGAAAGAAAAACCACGATAACCCGCTTCGAAAGGCTACAGTGCGACATTTTCCCGCGACTGTAACGAGACAACCCTCGCGGAGAGCGGCTCTACCTTTCCAAAGGATTTTTATCATTCAATTTCCATTCAACGGGTCCTCCGTCTCCAAACGATGTTCGCCCACAGTTCTCTCGCGCAAACTCCACCCCTTTTCGCGTCTCGCATTAAATTCCACCCCTTTCGCGGTGGAAACAGCCACGGGGATCTTTTCTTCGTGCCTGAACATCGGCAATGCGTGCCGGCCGTAGAATGCAAACAGAATCCGTCGTCTCCTTCGGCTTGTAAAGGCCTTGCCTCTCTCTCTCTCTCTCTCTCTCTCTCTCTCTCTCTCTCTCTCTCCCTCTTTCGTTGTGCCGACCACATCCCCCTACTCTGTGCTCGTTGCCAGGTGAAAGCTGAATTTCTCGCGAACAGAGGGTGACGTGTATGCAGGCGAAGCGGCTCGATGACTTTTCCAGATAAACCGCGGCCAGGGGATTGAAATTCCTCGCGGTGCATCGACGCGTCGCGCTCGCTTCCGTCGCTCCTCGACTCACGGCTGCTCCTTCGCCCCTTGCCCTCCCTTCGTTTCGTTCGCCCACCGAATTTCTCTATTCCGCGCCAGGTTTTCTAGGCGATTTGTTACTCTCTGGCCGTCTGAGTAATTCTTATCGCTGCTTGATTGGCCCCTCGTGGCAGATGGGATTAGTGCAATTATTGATTGGTCCGAACGCCATAAACAAAAACATCTCCCCTTTCATTCGTCCAAAACTATGTACTCTCTAATCTTTTAACGCGAGGATAAATTGCAAAGGGGGGCGAGCAACCGCCCAGCATGTAACTTCGACTGCGTTACGGAACGACGATCCGTCAATATTAAACTTCGAGAACAGACGCACGCCGGCGGAGCGCATAGCGAAAAATCTAATACACATCAAGCTGTCAGGCGTTTTCGTCCCGCGGGCCACGGCTGCTCGCGCTTCGACCGTTCCGCGGAATTGAGGGCCCGCGTTTCACGATAAATCACGCGCGCCGAAACTTTCCCTTCGCTTTTGTCGAACGCGAAACGGATTTCCAATCGGATCCTCCGCTCGATCAATTTGGGCAAACGGGCCGCCGCCAAAGGGGAATAAATCAAATCGCAGGCGATTGGGCGTTTCGCGTGCCGATCGACATCTTCCACGGCGCTCCGGTTTTCGCTTATGCGAGCGCCATGGAAAACCGCGGCCCACTCCCGCTTCTCGACCGTAGTCGAAAGAACGCTTCCGAGGGTTTCTGTCTATTCAGGCCACCCTGGGATTCCAGGGATTCGCGTCAGGATCGTGTATACCACGGTCGCGCGACGAGTGGGCCCATTCACGATGGACTGTCGTTATTAATCAATTCCGTTTGTGTCCTGGTTTTTGGCTGTATTAGATGAAGTATATATTGAAGCATTCAAAAATTCAGGCAGCGTGCACTGTGATTTTTATCTATGCGGTAGATAAAGTGGTTGGTATTCAACTTATTTTAGGTATTAATAATAAACTAGCGTACAAAAAGTTATCACCTTTTCGATCCACTCTACCTCTATTAGGTACTTTTTACTATCAACTCAAAACTACAGCAAGTGTCCAATATATGTATTCTGATAAAGAATTCAGAGCTGTATAAAACCCAGTTAAAGTTGAATTTATTTAACTAACAAATAAAAACCTTATATAACATTAAACAAGACAGCACACCTTTAAAGCCGTCAAAAAGTTACTACTTGTGGAAAGTAATAAAAAATCTAATATTTCGTAGGGGCACCTTTTGCTTTTAGGACGGCATAAAAAGTTACCTAAAATGGTAACTCCTTTGTCGGCCCCGAAAATGTGTTGTCCCGTTCAATGCCATAGAAAACTTTTGTTTGTTGGTTAAATAAGTTCGACTTTAATTGGGTTTTGTACCGCTTTCAAATGCGAAAATAACTCGAAAAGGTGGTAATTTTTTTGTCCGGTACTTTATATCGGGAGTTGCATATCCAATAGAAGTCTCTATTTCAGGTTTAATTAAAGGCAGGGATACACGTGTTTTAATGTGTTCGTATTATAATTCGTGCAAGGTTTGCGAAAACATTTATGTGAATAATTGCGCCATTGCATAACGACTTATACGTTTTAATAGCCACGCGCTATGGGGTACAAAAACACATGGCTCTTAGCGTTGCAGGTAGCAAAAATGAATTCCAATATAATGTCTCTTAATAATATTATTTCGTGAACAGTGACATTTGTCATACGCGTGCAAACGTATCATCCTTCAAATATTAGGTCGGTGTAAAAGTTCGTTTGCTCGCTGTTAGGTAATGTTAAATAAGTGTACAGAAATGTCTTTTTGTTGCCGCACCTACTTGTATTTTAACCAGAAAAATAGCAAAAGGTCCTAGATAGCCGAGGAAAATACTTTGCTTAAATAAACATGTACCTAATATATTTTTACTTTTAATAAACATTGATTCAATAGGAGCGAACAAAGCTTTGCACCAACCTAGACATATGTACACTCGATTTCCTTGAAGCTGCATGTTTAGTACTCCCAAAACAATGACTGCAATGAGCTATTGTGTACTCTTTAGCGTGCAAAGCTTAGCAATGATATACGGGATGACTCGCCAGTAACTGTCATCCGAGGTAACTTCTTGCTTGTTGACTTGTCCTGGGGATTAACATCGCATCAGAATCACATTATGATACTTCGGTGACTTCGTCTTTTCATCGAGTGTGAGACCCCGTATTAAAAGAAAAAGAAGCACGTAATGTCACTTGACAATGTTCCATGCGTCGCGAAGGAACTTTTGTCGGTGACGCGACGCAACGTGTACCTCTATCATAATAATAATACACTTTGATTAGGCGCTAATGACAAGATGTAAAATAGAAAATATGGGACCAAAAAGTTGAAACTAATTAGAATTTTTATCGTAGACAAGGTGTAGGGAGAAGAATGTAAATTGCTATTCTAACCTGTCCTTAATTATCACATTACTGTATTTATGAACGAAATATAATTAGTTGAGGACGTCGTGATAGATGTCGTCTTAAAATTACAATTCCCTTGAAAGTTATTATCCTATCAAAACTTCCTATTCTTCCTGTTTCCCTATTCGCCAATAGATTTCCATTTCTTCAAACATGTGCTCCACTTTCTACGAAGTAAATTCCTGTTGAATAAAACGTCTGTGAAAACAGCGTTCCAGCAGTTTCTGGCTTTTGAAACTTGTGATTCCTACCCAACTCGAATAACAGAGTTGCTTCACTGATAGAAACAGTGGAGAAGTCTTACAGAATCTGTTTCCCTCTAACATACGTAATTCTACGAAAACTACTTGCTGTGTCTCTGAACATAACGTGTGCAAAGAAAAAATTTGTCGATACCTAACGAGCCCTTTCTAGCAGAAATTCTTTCACTCTAAATATATATTCTCAATAATCCCTAATAGCACACTTATTTTAGATGATTATTTATAGGACAAATAGGTAGTCTATCCGACCAAAATAGATAATTTGTAGAATAAATAGATTATCCAGTGCAAACTGCATGGCTCGAGAAAGGGCGTACAGATGCTACGTATCGACTTTCGATATTAAACACATAACTATGCAACAGACGACGCGCAAAAGCATCCAGCACGCAATTTTTCCTGCTAAACAAGAATTCCAAAGTTAGGTTCTATAACAGCCCCATTTATCTTTACTAAAAGCCGCCCTTCGCACCGCTATGAAAACAATAATAGAAGCAATAGGTCTCTATTGATTGCCTCACTGCCACATACGTATTATAGAATTAGACCAGTAAGAAATATAAATAGGCACTGTGCACAAACGAGCCACAGCAGCTTAGTCTTTGTTAAAATTCTCGACCCTTTTATTTTATCAACATCTGCTGCGATTTTCTGTTTTATATGTTGTACCCAAGCTACATTATTATTATTATTTAGCGGTCGATTCCTGCCTCCGCTCGTGCGATAAATCCCAAACCACTGGCCGAAACTTCATGGCAATTCGTGCAAGCTACGAATGTGTGCAGAAATAACGAGTAACTGCGAGCGCGAGCCAGCCAAAATTTACCTTTCATCCAGACGCGCAATCGGGGGCACAAATTAGCCTCATTATTCAATCAACTCGAGTTATATTACGCGCACGCATAAATGTTACTCTCGTTATATTTAACGCGACGGCACACCCCGTTAAATTGAACGGAGGGGCCTGTGTATCGATTCTATATCGTTATTAGATTACAACGGCCTAATTCCGTTAAAAGGTACTCTCCTTCGTTAACGAAGGCAAAGTAAACATTAAAGTAACTTCTTCGAGCCCCTGCCTTGCCACCCTTTCCCCCGTAGCCATCGCGATTCTAATGAAATCTCAGCGTGCCCACTCTCCCAAGTCGAAATTGAAATCCAGGTAAATGATTTCTTCAATCGTACATTTGCATTTAATAGAAGTAGCCTTGCTACGTAGGTTTTGTCTGTCTACGACAGAGTTAGTCATGTTTTTTGTTTCAGAGTATTAAAATAAGGATATTTGATTTAATAATTTTCTTTGAACTTTGTAGGTGAATAAGTAGATTCGAGTAATTAGCTTCGTTATACAATTTCTTTCACAGGTTTTATTGTTTTTCAGTTTTTGTATAAATATGAACCTTTGTCTTACAGATAGGGTTATATTAATCTTGATTTGTAAACTTGAGACTAAATTAATATTGTAGGTGTTTGAATTTTTTTATAGACTCTAGAATTGTGGAGCCTTCTTTATTTGAATTAGTATTGAGGGATAACTGAACAAGGGAATTTTTAAATAATGAAAGAGAAATAAATTTCTCTACTCCATCTCTGCTTTGCCAGATACTTTAGTTTTATTGAATCAGCAACTTCGATATACAAACGTACTGATCTTACTTGTCATAATTGTAAAGCTGTAAAACTTTCGATATCCACCGCAACAGGAATAACCATCTATTCCAAAATACAACACAAATTCCAACATTACTCGACCAACCAGGACCGCTACTCCCTTCTCGACACATGCTGTACCCTTTTCAAACCTGGATCAATCACTTATTCACTCCGAAATGTGACTGTGCAGATGTTATTCGTCACGCTTACAACAATTCCAACCACTGCAACTGTCCCACTAAAATCTAGCAGCTCCTTTAACGAGCGACATGCATACACAACTACGTCCACCAAATCCAACAACATATCAGCTCGAAGCAATATTCCCGAAAATTTTAACCAGATATTAAAGCTTGTAAAATGAAAACCTCCGCGTCTCCAATACACGCGACTCGTACATTCGTGAGCAATTTCTTCTGCCAACACAGAAACGAGCCATAGAAGTGGAAGCAGGAATTCGTGATTGACACTCGTGTTTTCCACGCCCCAAGGAAATCCGGTTACGACTCGATAATGGAAAACCACTCGATTCGGTGAGGAATTTTCCCTCCGGTGGACAAAGAACACGGCCAGCGCGGCCGAAAATACGCGGTCTGCCACTGGCGAGAGCGAAATACGCCGTTAGAATGGTGGGCCCTTAAGCCGGGGCCTAACCAGGCCCACGGGGACCAGCGGCCCCAGTGGGCCCTGAGCAAAGAGGACGTCGAGGAGGGCAGGCCACTACCTACGGACTGAAACACCATTCTCCTTTCCTTTCTAACCGATTATTCTACGCTCTTCCACCTCCCTTCCTCGTGTTTCTTGCTTTTTCTCTCTGTCCTTCTCCCCCGTCATTCTCTATCGTACGCTCGCCCCCTGGTCATGGATCGTGTGTCCATCAGGGGTGCTCATTCCCCTTCGGGGCCTGGATCAGCGTTAGAAAGGAAAGCTGACCTATCCTGGGTGGAATTGCTGGCATTACTCGGGATATGCAAATGTTATGCGTGCGTAAGTACTTTGGGTCGCAGAGGGTGATTAGGGAAAGAGATCTAAGATCTTAGGAGCGTAGTATGTGTAAATATATGCAGTGTAAGCAATTCTTGTAGCTATATTTTCTCGATACAGACACTGAATGAATCTGTTAAATAGTCAAATAATGCAATAAACATTTCCAGTAGTTTAGTACTTGTGAGAATGGCTGCAAAATTAGATATGATGGAGATAAGGGTACATCAAGATAGGTCAATTTGTATTTTATAGATACTGCTTCGTTATTCTGTCCGATATGAATTAATAGCAATTAAAGAAGCCTGCGAGTTCTGCTCTGCCAAATTTAAGTCCGTAATAACATACCTACAGTTAATTTTCAGTGGCGTGGTTTCACACGAAGACCAATGACGTTCATTGCTGCAGTTGTGCGGGTAGTTACAGAAGGGTTGAAATATGTCATCGACCACGAACCCTTCACTGTCAGTTGTGCGAATTTCATAAACTTTAAGTTGTAGAAGTTGCAAGATACAGCAGATATGTGAGAGCGGAAGATCGAAAACGGGAACGCAAAAATAATGTCGATCTGCTGTTTAAAGTCTCTCTGACAATTTGTTGTTAATTCCACGATATTCCCTGACTAAATCTTCACCCCTTCGCCCTAACCCTTGAAAATAATACAAAATTCCACGGTGCACGCCTCGAAATATTGCAAACTCACGGTGTCGCTCGGTGATCGTCGATTCACGCTGAACAACTATATGGCCTTTTCGCACGGAGCACTTTTGTGGCTCGTAGATTGTATTCCAGACGAGTTCACGCATCTATTTCTGTTTACCATTTTTGAAGCAGTATTATCATTCCCAAGCGAATACACACGAGATATCGGTTGCGAGCCACGAAATGTCCTTAAGGCCTTTCCACGCGTGGCACTTTTGCAAGTCAAGAGTGGTATTTCACATAAATATCCACGAAAGAGAGAGCTTATATAAAAAAAAAAGCTAGCAAACGGGTGGATATGACCGAAATACCAATCGCGATCCGCAGAAGTGTCTCATGAATCGCAAAGCGCGAGAATTGCCTGGAAACATTGCACAAAAGCTACCCAGCAACAATTCCACGCGCTCCTCCGAGCGTAGTTGCGTAAAAGTGAAACTCGCGTTTGTAAACAAAATGAGAATCCCCCAGGACGAGGAGGAGAGGCGAGCGTGCCTTGGAGCTAGGCGAGAGGAGAGATCCTGATACGATGACGTGGGACGTGGATGCCTCGAACCGAGAAGATAGGGACCAGTACCAAGGATACAGCGACGCTGCAGGGGGAGCGAGAGGGAGGGAGGGAGAAAGGACGAGGGAAGTTAATAAACGAGAAAGAGCGAACGCGATGCCGATAGAGCGGGACAGAGGGCTCGCGGAGGGGGTGAAGGGGGTGGAAAATGGTGGAGAGAGAGGGGAACGAGAGAAAGGGAGAGGGAATTGGGAGAATACAGCGAAAGTGAAAGAGACGAATAGTGGTGGGGTGGCGAATAGGGGGGAGCAGGGTGAGGGAACAGCCTGAAGCTAGACACAGCATTCCAAGACCCGGCCTCCTATTCGTCCCTTTGCCAGGATCAGGGTCAACATCAGGATTGTTCAATGGATAAGCGGACCTCTAAGCATCCCCTCGCTGCATCGACCGTACAAACAGCTCGATGCGGGCCGAATCGCATTTCGTCGATTATCGTGAACGTAACAAGGTTACTTTGCCCAATCGCGGGGGTGCGGGACGGCCGCGAACGAATGCAAGAATTTAATCGCGATGGAGGCGATCTCGATGTTTAATCTTTGGTCGAACGGCCTGAGCGGACAGTTCGCTGGGCCGAGCTGAAACTTGGTTGCGTAAATTGTTTAAAGTGCTCTGCGGTCGATGATAGCTCCGCGGCACTCGCCGAAGTAGCAGGGGGGTAGTTTCAGCGTAAGCTGGGGGTATAAAAAATTGAAATAGTTTTTTTCGGTACAGTGTGTTGCTCGTAAATTAGTTACGTGACATATTCGCGACGAAACACGCAAAGTTTACGTTGCAAATGGCAACCCAGGGCTGCAGGTCATCGATTAGCTGCACGAGCAGTGTTCGCCCGCTAAAATCTCGAGCTTGGAGAATTTTTTGTCGTGGCTTTTCTTCTTCTTGGTGGTAGCTATTTTTGCTTCAGCACGCGGGTAGGGGGGCACTGAATTGATTCTTTTCGCGAGTCGAAAGTGCAAGAGGGTAGAAGAATCTGTGGGGTTAAATCATCGAATTTGGGGTATTTGTGTGACTTTATAGAAAGTTTCGTGTATTCCTGGGCTTCCGCACCAAATTTCGTGTATTTCCACGACTCTACACAAAATTCCCTGTACTTCCATGATTCTATATCAAATTTCGTATTTTTCCGTGACTCTATATCTCCCTGATTGTAAAATTTCGTATTTTTCCTTGACTTTACGACAAATTTTCTACATTTTTATAATTCTACACAAAATGAAATAATATTGACATAACGTTACACCATATACATCCTATATTTCCCATGACTTCGCCAAATTTCCTATATTTCCACAACCCTGCATCAAATTGCCACTAGGGGAGACCGGGGCAGATAGTAACAAAAAAAGTTTTCACAGTTTTTTCTCGAAAGTGTTTTCCTCAATCAGGAAATAATTTGCGTGATTTACTACTTACATATCGACGTGCGTTACGAAAAGTAGCACGTTTCAATTTTCTTACGAAAAGTAGCACGTTTGCCTTCGTTATCGCGAAAACTATCACGTTTCGGTTTTCGCTGCGAAAACTAGCACGTTTGAGCGGTTTGCTACGAAAAATAGCATGTTTCGTCTTTCGCTGCGAAAACTAGCACGTTAGAGCGGTTTGCCACGAAAAGTAGCATGTTCGCGTTTACCCCGCGTTCGCAATTCCCGCACCCTCCCTTACTTAAATTATGTAGATTAAAATTTTCATATGTGTTGTCTTTTGGAGATTAGATGGAATTATTATTTATTAAACAATATTTTCAACAGTTGAATTCTTTTAAACTGCCCACGCGCTGAAACGCGATAGTTTCTGCAGTCTGCAGTATAATCCAAACGTGCTATTATTCGTGGCGAAACAGTATAACGTGCTAGTTTTCGTCGCAACAGTACGAAATGTGCTATTCTTCGTGGCGAGGCAGTCAAATGTGTTAGTCTGCGCGGCAGAAGACCAAACGTGCTAATATTCGTCAGAAACGATGGAACGTGCTTCTTTTCGTGGCAAACCAAAACGTGCTACTTTTCGTAAGAAAATTGAAACGTGCTACTTTTCGTAACGCACGTCGATATGTGGTGAACTAATTGCGTGAAAATACGTGACAAAATCTTGGACACTTAGACATCTAGCTTCATCTTAAACAAATCTGAACCTTTGTTACAATCTGCCCCAGTCCGGGGTAAATTGTAACACATCTGTTTTACTTATTTAAATACAAATATGAACATAAATAACCATTTCTAAACAATATAAATGAAAACACAGATCATTATTAAACATTTGATATACATGAGTTAAGCAATCATTGCTTATTCATCTGATTCTATCAAAATCTTCTTCTGTGCTTTCTTTTCTTTTGCCTTCATACTTTTTTTATATTTTTTGGATTCTCGATTGTTCTGTTCTTCGTCTAGAGCATCCTTTTCCGGTGTGTCAGCAAATAGCTTGCTTCATCACCATTTGGAGCGGAATAAGTATACTAACATGTTACAATTTACCCCGAGGTCGAATTTTTGCGTTTTATCCCAGCAAACGAGCCACTAAACATCAAATCAGTAAAATGCGTACACATAATAATAAACCAATGTGTACTGATTCGTTTGCGACAAAGAAACAAAAATTCAAACGGTTCCTAATGACGGTTAATTGAAATAAAAGTGCTAAGACAACATTTACTTTCATGCTCTAAATACTAAAATTCTGGGCTATTACCACAAAATGAATACATAACGCTCGTTTGTGTCACTAAAACCGACGGTGCTAATATCGTCAAGCAGCTCTCGCATGCTGTGGATTACCAGATTTGTCGTTCAAAAGATTTTACTTATGTTACAATTTACCCCGTGTTGCAACCTGCCCCGGTCTCCCCTACTTCCACGACGCTATACCAACTGTCCTATAAATTCCCCATCCGTTGCTCTTTTCAATACAAATGGATGGATTGTATTTTGCTCTCAGTTTCATTCGCCTACAAATTTTTCAGGCAAACAATGCTCGCGCCACTGTACCGGAAACACTTGTCGAAAACGGAACCGCGAGCAATATAATTTCGTGTTTGGAAAGTTCGCATGTATACAGGGCGGCCGGCTTTATTGCGAAGATGAAATGCTTCGAGGCGAGCCTCGGCTGCGGATGCTCGATAACGAAACGCGTGCACGCCGAGGGGAGCGGTGAAAAAAAATCGCAAAATTCCGATACCTACGTGGAAATATGTACCCCGGTGTATTTGCTCTCTCGCGATACACGCGCAACATTCGAATAAAAATTGAGTCCTCGAAGGCTGATCGATAGGCGCGACACTCGCGACGGGTAAATAATAATGACTGTCGGTAACGAGCAGGGGCCGTGAGAACTGTAAAAGTAAGCTTCCGAAGGTGTGCGAAGCTTTACGAAATGATTGTTTTTTAAATGATGTATAATCTAGTGCGTTATTTATTTCTTTTATGCGCGGGAAATTTGGAAATTTTTTAGGCAAATCAAGTGGTAGGTACCGCGAGGAACGAAGGGACTTTTAGTGGCGGGTTAATTCGCCTTCCTCATTTAGCAGGTTGAAGACAAGTCTTCTTTATTGGTGCGTAAGAATAACTGATTGTGAGTTCTTAATACCACTGGTGGGTCACACAAGTTTCTCATCCTTAAGAGCAGTTTGTGATTCATAACTGACATTCCAGATGTATTCACTTGACGCAGATAGCACTGCTTTAAACAGTGCCTACTTAGGTGCATCCGGGAACAAGTGAATTTATCTGAAATGTCATTCGCGGATCACAAAAGTACCTCGTGCGAAAACTAAGCCTCTTAAAGGCTACCGATCCCTTTTCGTTCCTCGATGGATTTCCAGACCAGTATTCCGCCAGACGCGGGGCCGATAAGCGTGATCTTATCACTGTTCAGACACGTGAAAAAGAATAGCGTGTGCTGTTTCAGCGATCGCGCATAAAAACGATAATAACAAGGATCGAGCGAGATAAAGATAATTATTGACAACGATCACGAGCGATAGCCGTGCGATTGCGGGCCGCTCCTCTTTCCACCATGGCCAAGTGAAAGTTTCCTTCGGAAAACCTGGCGGCCTGGGATCCTTGATCCTTGATCCTTGAAAGGTTTCAGGGGGCAACAAAGCAAATGGAAAAGTCGTAGCTGCCCCCTAATCCCCGAAAACGACCTTTCCCAGGTTTTCGACGGTGTCGTGGCCGACACGCGACTCTTAGAAATTTCGCGAAAAAATATTAGACAGAAGCTTGATTATTGGAGTCAACCTGTCAAGTCGGGAGGTCGAGGTAACACGTTAGGTATTTGAGAATGCCTCTGCGCTGGGCAAAACTTGGCAATTCCTCGCGAAAATTTTGTTATTTAAATACACTCGTTTAGAGAGTGTACGTATAGTAATAGGTTGTGTGGAGTATTGACTACAGGAAAGGTGAGTTATTTTGCCTTTCATCATCATTGCGTTTATGATAATCTACGATATAGGTGGAATAATTATGTCTATTCACTCCACTTAACTACGCGCATCATTATGAGTACACTAATGTCAAACCAATTCGTTTCCACTTCGTTAAGTTTAACAATTGATCGGACACGGCACCGTAGAAAATAAAGCGAAGCCATTTAATCTCATCCCACTCACCGAGCGGTAATTACAAAATTACCTTTTCTTACGATCTAACTACCACGAATGTTATTCTACACAATTCGACTTACGTCCGCGAGATCCAAAAAAGTCACCTTACCTGAAACAGAAAAACAACTCACATTAGAATATTCCGCAGACATTGCAAATCTAATGGCTCTTTTAAACAATTCGATAAGCTTAATCATCGTCACCGAATAAGGAGAATCCTCGAGATCACGTTAATACAAGAACTACGGTCGAAAAGCATCGCGTGAATCGATAGACGGGTGTAGGTAGGCATTTCCACTTCCAAATTAATCATCCATACTTCCGCTAGATTTAATGATATCGTGATATAGCGTTAATTCGAAGTATAGTTTATTTGAAGCGTTCCGAAAGTGGGAATTTCGAGTAGCACACGAAACGATACGAAACTCCACTCGTATATTCGAAGTGATTGAACACATCGCTGGCGATAGTTGCACGGGGTGCACCCCAAGGGTGCTACGGGGGTTACTAGGGCCAGTCGCTAGGCAACTGGCGCCCCCACCCTTAAAGGGCAACGTGCTTTTCCGCGTTACCCCCCTATACAGGGTGGCCCGTCAGAATGCGAGCGTTTCATCGCGCACGTGACGAATATTTCCAAGATGACGTCTGGACGTTCCAGGGGGATGTATCGACGAGGGGTGCATCTGACACGCGGCGTCTGAATGATTCACGAAGACTGGGCAATATGTAGTTAACGAAAATAAGACGAAGGGGTTTGCTAAGCAACTGTCGGTTTTGGTAAGTGATTTTCGACAACGTGAACGGGGGATTAATGAAGTAGTAGAAATCGTGGATCTTCGCTTAATTTTGTTATGGATGACGATTTTCATTTCTGACTTTCTGCCACTGTTAACTATAAAATTGAAATACTTTCGATCTAGTAAGCAATTATGGAATATCAAAATATTTATATTATTCGAGAAACTCTTGGGCACGAATGAAAATATTAAAGATCACCGCGAAGGCATTCAAAGCACTGCTAAGAACCCAAAGGACCAACCTGGCACGTCCCAAAACGGCTGCATTCTCGCATTATTTAATTTCACGAAACGTGAACAATGTCTTCAAACTCGAACGACTCTCAATCTACGGATAAATTTTCCATTCCTTCCAGCAAGAGGCGGCGGTCTTTGTGAATCTCTGCGACACAAAGGAGCTCCACGAGGAGGTTTGATCGCCGATAGTACATTCTATCGCTGCTTAACGAATACCCGCGAGCTCTGCGCTGCATTTTCCATGAAAAATTTGTCCTGAGAATGTTGGTTTGACAGTATCTAATTTTCTTCAACATTATTCACATAATTATCAATATTCTTCGAATTCCTAAGAACTTTTAGTAAATAACTATGCTCTATTTTCCATAAAGAATTATCCAAACACCAAGTTTCTTTCGTCCTTACACATTAGTGGAACAAAAGTGGTTCTTATGTTTCGTTTGAATTATGCAGGTTCGAAGAAAGTCAGAAGAATACCTAAGTAAATAATACATGTCGAATACAGTTTTACCGCTGGCACTCCAAGTAGAGTATCTCACAAGGAGAGTATTTTAGGTGTCCGCCTCCGATCATTTTGATTTTTGGATATGTTATAGAGGACCGAAAAATAAGAAATACGTGTTTTTTTATTTTTCCCCGTTTTCATATTTGGGGGGAGGGGGGGGGGGTGAAAACTGCGTTCAAAGTTAGGGGTGAAAAATCATTTTTGTGGACTTTTTGAAAATCTGGTGAGTCAGTCATATCTCGCATTCAAAGACACAAAATTCGTCCATTGACACTATTCCCCTATCTCTAATAGTTCTCGAGATATTCCACAAAAATGAGTTTTTAACCCTAACTTTGAACGCAGTTTTCACTCCCCAAATATGAAAACGGGGAAAAATAAAAAAACACGTATTTCTTATTTTTCGGTCCTCTATAACATATCCAAAAATCAAAATTATCGGAGGCGGACACCTAAAATACTCTCCTTGTCAGGCACACGAAAGTCGTAAAAGTAGACAAATCCGTAGAATTCATAGAATTAAACGAATTATTAATTTCTAAATCAATACACCATATTTCTTCCTATTCCAAAGTCCTGTATTTAATAAGTGCAGTATACTGCCTAAGATAAAGATCTCTGGTCGATTGAAAAGTGAATGCATAAGTTAGAGTGCAAAGGGTTGATTATTTCCCGCGTTACGGAATTCCAATAACCAGGCGAAGTAAGTTGCTTGAAAGTGGGCGATTGGGTGTGTTGATACGTTAATAGCTACTACATTTTCATACTCGATATCTTTCCTAACCGTACGTCCAAAGACTCCTCCTCGACCCGACTCTGCCTCTTCAGGTTACGAGATGCACGGTCGGCGGTACACAGAAAAATATCATCAATTCGATCCAGATTGATGGTTCCGCTCGTTAACACCTTCTAAGTTATTAAAAACAGTATCCAGCTCTAGTGGCGGTTTCAGAGAAAGTCTGGGAACACCGAACACTCGCTTGTTTCCATTCATAGAGCGAGATTCCTTCTTTCGTCGGCCAAGTGCCAATTAACTGGTTGTAACGCCTGCACATCGTATTGGTATGGTGCAATTAAAATGTACTGCAAGAGAAATGCAAATGTCGCGGTGTTCCGCCGTGTATCGTTCGACTGTCGCTCGTTAAAATTTCTTGCACTTTACGCCGCGAGTTTTCCCATACACGGGGTGTCCTGTAACACGTGGATCTCACTTCAGCAATCATTCGTTTTTTGACACTAATACAAAAAAAGTTTCTTTACGCGTTATAACAGGTTTTGTGTTTTAATAATCCATTTGATAAATGAAATTCATATGCTCCATCGGAGAATTGAGAAACTTTTCCACCAAATCCGAGTGACAGCTAAGAAATCATTGAGCATCGCCATTTTCAGCATCTTGTTGTGGAAATAATCGATTGCAGATTGGCAAAATACAAGAATTGTTATATATTATAAATAAGGTCGTATATAGCGTGTGTTTCTTTTTTTTTTTATTATTATTTTCGGGTGCTGTATCCATTCCTGAAGTGGTTTCCAGATATTACGAGACACCCTGTACAGTCCTTGAGGGGAGAATGTTAAGAAAGTTGGCATTGAATCATTTAAAGTATTGCTTGAGTTGCCATTGCTTTTTTCCGTTTTCTAATGCTCCTATTTAGCAATAGTTTTACTGAAAGTGGAGGAAATGTGCGGTCGCAGAATACATTGAAGGACAGATAGTTTAGAAAGGATATAAGTAAAACTATTTCCACTTAAAGTAATTAACGACAACCAGAAAGCGAAGTGATGGAACTGCAATTAATCAAGAGAGTGGAAACACTGTGACCTCTTGATTCAAAGTAGATTTGAGCGGATGAATATTTCTATAAATTCTTAGTCGACTGAAATTTCATTCGTTTCTTAGAAAATAATGTATAGATGTAACTTTCGTCCTGTAGTAGCTAACAAATAATAATGATGAGTAGGTAATTATTTTTCTGTGATCGAATAATAAATTCCATTTCCACAAAAATCTGTACAGTTGAACAGTTGCACAGATAATTTTTTACCTAAATAATAATTCGAAACGTATTGTCATCCCCTACTATTTAAACAAATAATGAAAATTACTCGTCAGACGATAAGGTAAAGGTATATTTAATTAAATTCATGTTTCATTAAGGGAAATTGTTATGTCAATGCTTCATATATCTGCTTCAGACTACTATAAATTTCAAACAAACCCATATTTTTGTTTTCACTACAGTTCCAATAAAATATTAATTTTTCGCAATATAGGTATCATAGATTTTATGCAAATAACATGGCATTGTACTTGAATTCTAATAGCTCAGAGTTTCGTTAACCATCGAATGTCACATCGTGGCGTTGTTCGACAGTCTAACTAAAGAGGAGACCGTAAGTATAAAAATTCTAATCTTAATAAACTACTAGCATATTCACAAAAGATATAAACCTTATTATCTGTTACGTCATAAACTAAACCTTAGGCCTGTATTAAGACCACTACAGTCGCAAGTATGCCGCTGGGAATATTCCGAACGTTGATCCACAAAGAGGCCATACATCAATTTAATAACACGTTTCGAAACCGTCCAGGGCTGTTCTTCCATCGCAAACTTTGCGATTCACTATATGCAGGCTAATGCCAACACTTCAAAGGGGAACGACGTCTGATTCAACTGTGAAATCTCATGTGCAAAATAATTCTAGTAACTCGGGTGGGCTATAGCATTTCTCCAAATGGATATAGAATAAATTGCTCTAAGTAGTAAAAGACTTCCTCGACTTAACGAGCTCTATCATTATCCTGATTCTACTATATTCCTTTACATGAATGCAGAAATACCTACATCTATAAATTACAACTGCAATTTTTGGGCATTGTTAGATGGAAGTGTAGTCTCGTAATTCTTCTGAATGTGAAAAGAAAGATTCGAAAAACTCTCAAAGATCAAAAATAGAAAATAAAAAAATTAAAAACAGTTACCAATCTCATTCCGAAAAGATGTAATAAATTCAAAGTTCTATACCTACAATGCTGATAAATATTTTTTTTTCAATTCTTTGTTTATATACATATGTATATCGATCCTGCAAAGTAAGTACACAAATTCACCATACGACAAAAGCACAATCGCACAATAGTTCTCACTAACTCTCCCCTCCCTGGCAGATACAAACTCCATTTAGACCCACTCTAAATACCAAACTATATGTGTCACTTGTTAGTATTGTTTCTTGAACAAAGCTGCGGTTTTTCGATGATAAAAGAACCTAGGTCGAACCTCGATAACTCAAACCTCGATAACTCGAAAACCTCTATAAGTCGGAAATTTTCTTCAATCGAATATTTATTTCCCTTCCCTTGAGATTCGAGTTATCGAGTTTCGACTGTAATTAAAAAACTTATCCCGACGTGTCGGTACTTATGTGAATAATATTACAAAACAAAATGGCCCCTGCAGGATCAAGCAACGCAACATGTCCTCTGAACAATTCATTACTTAAAAAACCCATCAGTTAAAAGCGATCTGCATCCCATTTCACTACTCACACACAGTGCCACCCTGTATATCTAAATCACAGATTCCGAACTATATTATAACGCAGTTCCATCAGGCACCCTCGCCTTCGCCGAACACGCGCGAATCTGCGTTATAAGGGTTGCTCGAGGGGCGCCTGATTTTTCGACAAGTCCCACCCCTCCGCCGCGGCTCGTTTTCCCTAAAAACGCTTTGAGACGAGGCCATGAAATATGTAAGTGCTCACTCGGCCGCCTCAACTTCCTCTTTGTCGCGCGGGCGACAAGCACGGCGCTCCGTGGAAAGCAGGCCGGAGTTTCCGACACGAGGAACAGGGAGCATCTTCTCCCCATCCACCCACGGTCATCTTAGCGTATTCAGCGACACGCGCTAATTATATTGCTCATTATGCAAATCGAGGCCCGCTTTAGCATTTGTATCGCAGTCGCGTTTACGTTCCTCGCCATTTTTAGCCGTTCCCGTACGCTCCACGCCTCGAATACCAACTAAGGACGCATCTTCGTGTACACCAGTGTTGTACGCGCCGCGCCGTGTCTGCAAATATCGAGCTCCCTGTTGCTCAAGTCCCTCGATCTTTTTCGAAACCCTTGAACGCGACTTTTCTTCCCTTCGGTTCTTTCGTCGGACTCCACTTTTCAGAATTTAGAATTTTCGTTTGACGTTTGTGGGATTCACTTCGAAATACGTTCTTCTAGAAGTATAAATACAAACGTACGACCGCTTATGCGTAGTATCTCATAAACAAATCAAGAAGACAGAGCTTGGAATTTTGGAAATATTCAGATTAGCGGAAACCTCAAGCGTGCTCGTTAATATAGTTATGGTACTGAAGGACTCGCTTGTGTTTATCTCGGAAATCCATGTAGGTAATCTCGAGTGGATCCGAATGCAACGAACCGGGCATTCAAACGTCAGAAATTTCAAACCCCGAGGGTCAAGATTGCCAAGGCTTGAGAGATTGCATAAAATTTGTAAAGTTTTACAAAGCTACCGAATAAAAGGCACTTGCAAGTCGTTTTCAGATTCCCTGACTATCAAGCTTTTAACTCGCGACGTTTTCAATCACCTTGCGTCTCATCACTACTCGTGCGCAAAATTTATAACAATAGTAATAATTCTTTATTGCACAGTAGACGTTACGTAGGGGAGACCGGGGCTGGTTGGCCCCAGGGGTAGGTTGACTAATTGTTAATAACTTTTCACTAACGTGTGCTCTACTGCTGAGCGATTTTCCGTAGAAACAAGTCACTTCTACTATGTCATTCATTTGTTTCCGACACCACCATTACACGTTGTTTGGCAGTTATCAGCGTTTATCGAAAAATTGGCTATGTAAGTAAATATGTTTTCTTAAAGATTTTATGTTTCCACGCTTTATATAGTTACAGTAGAATTAATGCGAAGGGACTATTTTAAAGTTTGTTTATTAAACGACCTACTGAGACTGCGTTTTTGATTTTACATAAATAATTAAAGGTTATATAGAGTATTGAAGTCAAAATGATCGTTCGGGGCTGGTTGACTAATAACGTTCGGGGTTACATGACTAAGCTGGTCAACCAACCCCAGTGATGGTTTAAATTGTTATTTATTATTAAAAAGTAATAAATATTTTATAATGAAACAACTCTCGTGACATTGTGCTATTTTATTCCCATTCAGATAAGTGGCTAACAACATTTTCTTCACTGATTGCACCTATAGTCAACCTACCCCATACCTACCCCATGGGGCTGGTTGACCAGCATGTAAGGTGTTAGAAAAACATTAAAATGCCTTAATTGTTGTCACATTTAGTCAACTTTAATAATTTAATCAGATAGCCAAATGTATGCCCTATCAAATATACTAACCGGTTTAATGATATTTCGTCCACATAATTTATTAAAAATCAAAAACTGAAAAACTGGCCTACCAGCCCCGGTCTCCCCTAAGTCTCAAGAAGATATGAAAAAAAAATCATTATAGCGGCAGAGAATTCGCACCACTATATAGTAAATTCACTTCTGTTTTTCGAATTTCCCTCTTTTCACTGCCGCTCAGAGTCACGTACACCGTGTATACCGTTCAGCAGTGACAACGCGCAGAAAAGCAAATATAGGTACGAGACGAAGTACGGATTTTATTCTATGGCAAATATTGTACACTCGTACCACGCGTCCACTCTCCCACGTTTCTCAACTACTTACTTCAAATTTTCCACGTATCCTGGATTTCGATATAATATCCTGGATCTCGCTCAGCTGCCGTGGCATTTAAACAACGCGCACAAAAACTCCAGCTCCCACACTTTAATCGCTTTGTCCTGAAAACGAACCTCCCACGATTGGGAAATGATGAAAGACTCTTCGGTTTCTTTTGCCACCAGGAATTTGCATGTTTCTGTTTTGTCGAGGGATAGGCGATACGCCGCGTATCCATATTTATTAAACGCGCGTACGAATGCCGCGCAGCCACGGGAAAACGATTCATTGAAACTAAATCAGTTATGATTAATGCATAACGTATCGCGACTCGCGGAACGTTGTCTCGTTGGGAAAACGTTGGTCCAGGCGAATAAAGAGACTGTGAGGAATTCGAGACATATCTTTACATTTTTTATAATTTACGAGTCTTTGTAGAAAACACTGTAAGTGGCAAAATTAAGAAAAATCTTTTTATTGGAAAATTTTCTACGTGCCTCTGGTAATACTATAATATAGGATTTGATTTTCGGTGCTTACAGTGTTTTGTACAAAGCCTCTTCAATTTTTCGGTGACTTTTTGTCAACTTTGAAATTCTGCTTTAAATTATAGAAGCTGCAGAAGAAGATATATTTACGATGGACATTTTATGAAAGAATCTCTCGACCCATTTTGAAACATTCCTTGATCCCTGGAATTATTAATTAATATCGGAAAAGTGACTTCCAAGTTAACGCAGTGGTTGAATTCTGAAATTTCGATGTTCCATTGTTCAACTGCATATACTTACTATACAATACATGTTATTGAACAAAGAACAACCGGTATTATTCGTTCTCAACGAGCACAATTAAAACGATCATTTAACGATTGGGCAGGAATTAATTCGCGGGGTTATAATTGCAGAAGAAATTTGCAAATCAGATGTAAACTAAAGGAGGAAGAAACGGTAATGAACACTCGACCCCGCTGAACTCTTTCCACTCTTTTGGCTCGTCGCTCGCATCATTAACCACGGAATACTAATGCACGCAATTTTTCTGCATCTTTTCACAAATTATGACGCCCGGCGCCGGGGTAAATTGTTAGCTTCAAAAGTGTACCCTCTTCGTGGTCATTATTGTCTTTAGTAGTAAATATTACACGTGATTATTTCGAAAGTTTATTAATACGATATTCCTCGCAATATTCCCGAATAATTGCACAAACGTAATATTGCTAACGTGAAAACAACCACGCTTTGCAGAATGTTATTTTGAATATTTCAGCTTCTGATTTAAACAAAAATTGATTTAACAAGATTTAATTGAAATGTTGCGTGTAGTTGGTGCACAGCGCGTACAATAATGTAGGGGGAAGTGGGGTAGATTGATGCAGAAAAACTGAATCTCATATGTTATGCAACAAAAATGAGTGAAATAAAAAAATTTTTTGCTTTACGCATGTCATAACTAATCAATATTATAATAGCAATCAAAAGAATGATTAAAGTTAGAAGATAATGAGAATATAATGACTTGAGTAAAAAATGGGTTTTGTATCATTCTTCCCCACCTACGGGGCACTTAGATACATTGGATGGGGCACTTTGATACAAAGCGTAAATTGTATGAGAATGGTAATTATTTACAAAAATTTAATGAAAAACACCGTTTTTATTGTGAGAGATCATAATCAGTCTTAGAATTTGTTACTTAAAATCTAAATTACGTATAAAAACTAACAATGTTTCACACTTATCAGAGACTTTATGGCAGGTTTTTTTAACAAAACATCAAAACTTATATTAATCTTTCCTCAAACACCTATCTATTTAAAAATAAACTTTAGGAAACTTTAAAAAATAGGAACTCACATTAAGTAGACAAAAAATAAAAATATAAACAAAATACTATTTAGCTTCTATTGCACATTAGTCGATAGAAAAAGTATAAAGAGATGATGTTAGAGACGTGCTGTTTGAGAAATTTGGTTTTGGCAACCGCACCATTTTCTGGAAAACAGAATAACTAGTTTACAGATTTCATGCAAACTTGTATATTGGGACACTATTGTATAGTAGCGGGGCACTTTGATGCATATCAATGTGCCCCCTGTCTTAGTGTATCAAAGTACCCCAGCGAACATTTTCAGGAAACTAACAATTATTTATAAAACCACTGAACTTATTTAAAAGTCACGTGCAATTCTGATTACTAAATAGAATAACTTACCTTTGGTATTTTTAAATATTAACTAAATGACGTAAAACAACGTTGGAACACTTTCACACTTCACGTAATTTTTTAGTTGGTCGTGCTAAAAACACACCTACTCTCGTCAAACGCCAAAGGTCAAATGGCGGACAGCGCGGTCGCAACTGTTTTGTTCACACATGTCTAGGCACGTTTTAGTATGGATAATGTTTTTCGATTGATAAATATGGTTGGTGCATCAATGTGCCCCTTGCATCAAAGTGCCCCACCTCCCCCTATTCAACGCATAAGGCTCACTACTGAAAAGTTTCCGAGAGAATGGAGTTCAAAGTTTTGCATTTTTCAGGTCCTCGATATATGAAGGATAAGGAGGAAAACAGGGAATGTCACAAAACAGCTTTATCGAGGAAATTAAGTTTTAATACTTTAGCCCACTTTTAAAGAAACAAGCTTCGATGAATTTAATTTTCTTATATAATTTCTTATTTAACCTTGACGACATAAGCTTATACTTAGGTCAAAGAGTGGGAACATTCCGTATTTTCTTCTAGTGCAGACTGCAGAGTAGACATTTCCGGTTTTTAACTAGTATACCAAATCTTTAACGTTGTCTTACGGCGGCATTTGAACTTTATAACACTTTTTGATTCGACAGTTCTGTAGTCCCAGTTGCCAGCACCAAAATATGCTACAAATCACAAACTCCCGAAAAATGGACATTCGCGTTTTTTCCCATTACCCTTCATACGAACTCGAATCTAAAAACAAAGCTGTCATTCAGTTGCAGTGGTCCCAGTTATTAGTAAATTCTAATTACCCTATAATTAGCCATTTAACAGGTTCTGCGCCTCATTCAGACCGCGTGTACCACCGATGGCCCACGTTACCGCATTTCTTAAACGTACTCGACCTGAGTAGAACCCGCAGTACACCCGGCATGGAGCATATCAAATCAGTCTCGTTCTTAATATAAAAAAATATCAGATTTAAGATCAGAGGCAGCTCAAAACTTTCAACTCAATTTTGTCAAAATATTGTGCTGTCTCAAACAGTAGGTACCTACTCGCCGTTATCCGTGCTACTCCTTTTGTACTGGCTGCGTCGAGTGAGACGTGCCAGGAGGGACCTATTCCATCTTTTTTCGATAGACGACGCCGCGGCGGTGCCGACTATAATTTATGGCTTATCGCTGTCGCGTGCCCTCTAGCTCGTTCTCAGTCCCTCTCACTCGCCACGGCAGAGAGGTCAGAGCAAAGACAAGCCGAATAGACTACCCGTCTCAAAAAGAGCTCGCGCCTGGTACCGAGCACCGAGGTGCGGGTTCTTTTCGAGGCAGCAGTGTACCTTAAACCTGCAAGTTCCTGGGCCACCTTTCGAAAACGCCCCGCATTATACCATCGATGTGCCTCGAAAGAATAGAAAGTCAGCACGCCGATCCTTAACACTTACGTGCATTTTTGCAATCCACTTTTCCTACCGCCGCGGCCCGTACCCTTTCAAAATGGCGTCGACTCGCATTCATTCGCGTCACACCCTGTGCTGCCCATTCGCATTCACCTCCACTGTTCTCGTCTCCCTAGGCCCCCCCTTTTGCCCTACCCCGCTCATGGTTTTTGCTCCCTTCTTTTCCCACCTTCCTCCTCCATTCCCTCTCTCTACCTTTGCTCACGACCGATTCACCACTCACGATTCTTACGTACCATCGCTGCGCGTTACTCCCCTCGGAGGACGCGCGACCACGCGTGCCCCGTCGAGGCACGCACCCCCGGACACACTGCACCCCCCAAAAGCACCGACAGCGACCACTCGTTTCGCGGATTAATGATCGCGGTCGTCCGACTCGCGTGTCTGCGATTCATTAACCAAGGCCCACTGGCTGGAGGATTCCAGGGGAACTACGGAATGCAGAAGTTTCGACGTCGAGGACTAATCGAGTCGTTCTAGCCCGGGGATAAGCAAGATGTTCCGTTGGTTGGACGAACCACCGAATTTGCTTCGGGATCTTCTTCATCGTGTAAGCGAGAAGACACGTGGATCTGCGCTCAAGTGGGGACGCACAGTGGTTCCAAATCGCAAAAAAGCGGCAAAACCCTCAAAACGTACTTTAATCTTGTCAGAAATTGGTGGTCGGGGGTTTTTGGGGTCGCTGATTACGAATCTGAACTTCAAAATTTTGAAAACAAAATGGCGAATCCAATATGGCGGACGTGTATATTAAAAAATTGATAGATCTGTACGAAAATTGGTATCCTACTGTTCTTCGGGTCGCTGATTACGAATCTGAGCTTCAAATTTTTGAAAACAAAATGGCGAATCCAATATGGCGGACGTGTATATTAAAAAATTGATAGACCTGCACGAAAATTGGTATCCTACTGTTCTTCGGGTCGCTGATTACGAATATCTTGTCCAAAATGCAAATTTCAATATCGCAGACCTAATAGCATTGGCATAAACCTTTTTTTTAAATTCATTTTTGCGGAAATTGTGATAATTTCCCAATATTCGCCTAAAATTATATAATCAAAATGTCGAATTTAGTATGGCGATCTTAATTTTAAAACATTCTTGAAATTAATTACTGTGAAAATTTTATTTTCTTTTATGAAAAATGCGGCATTCCTACGTTTATAGAAGATTGCATAGTTCAAATATGTGGTTGAAAATAGTAATAAACAAAGTTGGAATTATAAATGCTGTTTGAAATGAAAAGGGTTCGTTCACGGAGAGCGTAGATAGATACTAATAGGCACTTTAAATGCGGATATCTTAAAAAAGCGCAAATATGCGCAAGATTTTTCAATTGGATATCATACTTCACATGTTACTTTACGTCAAGAAACCTTTAACTGTGTGAAGTTCCGTGAATAAAGTAACTATTTTCCTTCCGTTGTACTAAAATATGAGTAGGATTTAGGACATCTTGAGAAGGGAAATACAAGAGTAAGTTCAAAGGTATTTTGCATTATTCATGTGCAAAATGTATGTTTATAACACGTATCTTAATGGTAAAATTTGTTACATATGAATTTTTTAAAAATAAACTTTGCCTGATACATTAAACATGCGAGCGTTTTCAAGCCATCTAAGAAGTACGAAATTTCGTCAACATTGAAAGCCTATATCTCATTAACCAACCACTATATTTTAAATTTTCAAGCGGCATTTGTTGCACTGATGTATATATATTAAATGTACCATACTATCGACAAGCTGCTATTCACTTCAGAAATTGACTTTTGGCCAGCTTTTCGGGAAAAGGCACCACTGTGGGACGCGTCAGCTCGAGGTATCATCGACTTGTTGATACTGCTTCGTGAATTTTTTACAAAGTTTACGATGTAAACTTGTACTTAGATAGAATAGAGATCATTGGGTGGTGTAGTTTTAGGGGTGGTAAGAGTGGATTAAGATTAAATTCTCGGAGGTAGCGTGATGATTGAAAGCAGTGAAGGGGGTGGATATACTGGCTGGTGAATAAGAATCAGCTTGTGGTTTGGAAATGTTCCGATTCGTCGAGACTGTAAACTTATTAACGTCTACATCACGATATTTTACAATCTGTTTTGCCCCTCTGAGCACTTATAATACATAATAAGCTTTTCGCGTAAAGATAAGTTTGAAAATCAGAAATTGGTTTATTTATTTTAGTAGTCCTAATTAGAGACCATAAACAGTACGTAAACCAAAGTATTGATTTCTCCACGAAACAATAAACAGTGCGACAATTCCAACGGCACTATACATTTACTATTATGCTCCCACGTTCCTCGTAACTAAGACTTATACACGCAACAAAAACGCCCCTAGTAAAAACATTCACGTGTCCAGTATTTCTACCAATCCCACCAGTCTAACTCTTCCAAATGATTCAGCAACTCCTTAATTATTTCAAGCAACATGCACTGCCACAAGCAACATGCACTGCTACACGCAATATGTATTCCGGGCACGGTCGAGTAAAATCTCCCGTCTACCTATTGTTTATTCACCAGTCATAGCCAAAGAAGATGTTAATCTTTCACCAAGAATCTGGAATTCCTTTACCGAAACGGAGCCGAGCTTCGCGCGGAGTCTCGCCAGCCACGCGGGACTCGCTTCAAAGTGCATACGTAGCGCGAGTCGCTCAGAACGCGTCAAATAAATAGGGTGCTCTGGTCTTCGTTCGAATGGAAAATTGGTAGCGCAGCCCGCGACGAAGCGGTCCGGTGTAAATTTAAAAACCATCGGCGCGAGCATCGCGGGCGTCGTTACTTAAGCGAAACCATTCATTATCGTCCATTACGGGGCCCGCGCGAAATAGTAGATCCACGCGAAAGTGGCGAACGAACCGGGTCACCCGGCGTGCACGCAACTTTCGACCTGTTTCCGTTTCCCCCGCGCCCTATCAGTGGACGAGGACGTACTTATCGTAATCCATATTCCTCCTCCTTAAACACCATTTAAAGAACCGCCGCGATTTTTCGCGCGATAGACACATGCGAAGAGCGAATTACCGAATCGATTGATGAACGTTTTGTTGGACTAGCGATGGGAGTGTGCACGGTTCGGGTCATCGATTTAGCACAGACTTTGCATATAGCTTGTGCGGAGCGTGTATGATTATGCAGGATGATTCTTTGATGGCGTATACCTACCGCATTTTAGTCGATATATTATTTTTAAGATTGTCCATGGTGATTCAGGCTTCATTCCTGTGTTTTCAACAAATTTAATGATCGCCCCGCTTTCTTCAGTAAAATACAGTGTACACCACCGGTCACTTTGTATAAGGTGAAGCGTAGGGTGCAGTAGTCAGAATTTTGAGAGCCCCGGGCTGAGGTAAGGGGTACGAAGAGAAAAGTTTATAAACAATTGATGACCGAAGCGCAGTGACAATTAATATTATTATTAATTTCTTCGATTCGCTTCGCCGCGCCGCGCTTCGCCAAAGTCGTAGGAAATATTCCTCTTACTTCAGCGAGCCCGTTAGGGGTTGGAAATTTTACTTTGGTGCACCCATTCTCGGCTAAATTTCGAAGTCAATTTTCTCGATAAATAAACGCGATATGAAAAATTTTATTCTATATTTTGAACTTTTTTTTTATGTTTCATAGGTCAAAGACTATATAAGATGGCGTGCTGCCTATCGTTACACATTGTTTATGAATGCAGAGAGAGTTGGCAAGACGAAATAGTATTTGTTAAGATTACAGGAAGAACTTGCCACTGGTCCTGTCGAATGCATCTCCACCAATAAAGGAAATCAGCTAATACATATCGCGCCTTCGATACCTTTTCTTTTTTATTTAAGGGTGAACTATTCGCGATAACGCCCGGCGGGTTTAATAAACGTTGAAGCGAGTTACACGGTGAAATACGACTCGTTTATTACTCGCATTTCAGCTCCGGCGCCCCTTCACCGCGCGGTGCGTTTTATAATGCAACGCGTGCGTGCGCGAACGGACGATGCATAGCCCTTTGGATCCGAGATACGCACGCATCCGAGAATTACATCATCGCATGACAGAGATGAACTCACCAACGAATCCAACGATACGCGCGTCCATCGTGCGCCACGAGACAATAGTAGATACCTAGATTCGCTCGAGGACGAGAAACAATTAAGTATCTAAAAAAATCCAGTAGAATGAAACGAATCTTCTCGAAATCGGTGGAATTAGTCGGTCTGATTATTTTGCAATTGGTTGCTTCAAGTTTTCACAGTTGGTTCATTCTGAAGCTGTGTACCGAATAATACTGTTAATATTGCTGTTGTTAGGTAATTTGTTGTCGACTAGAAAACCGCGAATAATCGACAATAAAGAGGGGATGTCAAGTTCTGGCGAACGTTTCTTTGAACCCTCGGTTGTCGCAACTATTTTTTTCGAACGTAGTTGTCACACTGGGTTCGACCCAAGCCAATTTTCAATCAGCTGCTGTTTACAAACTATCTATTAAATTAAGTCGCAACAATTCTGAGATGAAGTTTGAACATTGTAGAATATGTATATACTGTTCATTGTTGAAAATTAACATAAACTGTAGACAACCGGAGGGTTAATATTGTTCGATATCGACATTGTTATAAAACACTTTACAATTTTACAACGTAACGCCGTTGTAATGCACTACCTGCGTCATCATAGTTAAATGTTATTCCTGTAAATGAATATTTCTAGCCGACCCAAATTTCACAGTTCCCCGGGCACCGTAATATTCTAGCTCTGATTGCAGCTACTGGCATAGGGGTCCTGGAGCTATCGATTCTGAGTCATGCACTGAAATAGAATTTCCTAAACCATCCCTTATCCTGTCACTTCTCCTCTAAAATACCCTAAAAGCTCACTGCAACGCCCTTCTCCAACTGTCATTCAATGCGATATCAGTTTAATTCCAGTTCATTAATAACTCAGTATGAATTCCTACAGCCGAGTAAGCTCAAAAATATCGTTCCAAGAACTATAAACCGTGCGGAGGCACTCCCTTCTAGGCGGATTAAATGGATGTACGTGTGTATTATCAAAATTCATTGATACAGCTTCATTAGGCACGTACGGCTGCTAATTATAGACCCAACGCAGTCTTAATGCTTTACGAATAATTTATAACTGGTTACGTGGTTAATGTTTAGTGGGACGATATTTTCAAATATATAATATATATATATTTTCTGTCATATATATATAACGTTCACAGTACACGATCAGTTCCAAAATATCGTCCCACTAAACATATATATATATATATATATATATATATATATATATTTTCTGTCATAGTCAATGTATATATATATATCTTTTATAAATAGCTTAATAAAAACTTTTTTAATGTTCTTTTTTTCCTGTCCCTTGAACCGCTTTGAAAGAACTTTCAGAACATTGACTAACGCGCGACAAAAGAAACAGCGACTTCTTTCTGTAAGATGAGCGGCCATGTTGAAGGTACATAGACCTTCTGAGGAATGCAAACTTTTGTTTACACTTCCCTGTGGTGCACGTTCTTTGAGGTGTATTTCATTTTCGAGCGATAAAGATTTCGTTAAGCGTCGACTTTTCAAGAAGAAAACGCGATTCTTTCTTCTGGAGAAATGAAATCGTGAAAGCTCTGATAAATACCAGCATTTTAAAAGAAATAACTCCGTACGAATATGAGTGAGAGACTTAACTCTGAATTACTAATATGTGATTGACATTTTCATTGCAAAAGATACTTTAGAAACTTCTCTCAACCGTTAATCTCGAAAGTCCACTATAGTTCGAGAAAATAATACAAACTGTATACGTGAATTAAATAAATTTACGGAATTTTAGTACCTACAGGCAACAATTTAATATACTCATATACCAGCAAGCTAATCAAACTTGCAGATTCACATCTGTTATAGAAATTCCAATTTTCAATGCACTTAATTCTGTCAAGTTACCTGTCAATCTAACTCAATTTTATGCACTCCAATTTCAAGTATAATTGAACTTACTTTTTTAATTTAAATTACTTTTATAGCGAATTACTACACAACCAATCGCCGATATAATATAAATATAATCTGTGACAGAAACTTGCAAAGTCACATGGAAGTTGACCTTTGACTCGACTCGTCACAAACGAATTCGGTGCATGAACATTATTTAGGTACATTATAACGAAGCGCCAGAGAGAGGCTAAATTTCATTCAGAATGTTATGTCACGTTAAGCAAGTTTTAATCAAATTTCCTCGCAATTTAATTAACCACTTGGCCACACTTCTTTGCACACCTAGTCCCTTCAATTATAATACACATTACGGTTATCAACGGAATACCCGCGAGATATCCGTGCGCCCTCTGGAACAGGGGGAGCAAAAGTACCGTAGAGGTTGGGCGGTGGAAAATTCTGCGAAAAATGGGTGGAGCTAATTAAAGCTCTCCCGTGAAATCGCGGTAACAAGGCTTTCACGAAAATCACTGATCCGCTTACATAACGTCCGAGTCGCTTGTTAACAGGTAGCTTCGCCGCTGCCGGCCACTCTTCCCGTGTAACTTATTTATTTATCGCGGCTCACTCGGTCGATGTCTAAAACGCGATGAAACGTGGTCGAAAGAGCGGCCGCGTCTCGCCTCGAGGCTTACTTCTTCTTTCTCTTCATCTTTGTCTACAGTGCTGCACAGAAATATCTCACTGCTTGTGCAATCAGGATTTAACATTTATAAGAAGTCGACGTGAAAGCTTGCGTAAGGATCTTCTGGCAGAAGTTGTATCAAAAGTTGACAAGTGCAGATCAAATATTTCATTTAAGGAGAGGTGCCACCTTGGACGCATGGAAATCATAGGTTCTGTTTAACAATTCTTTTCTTTTAAACAATGAACTCAATAGAAAATCTGATTAATGGCATTTGTTGTGGTGACATTATTAGCGTAACTGAGTATCAAATCTGCCTTAAAGAGTGAGATCCAGGGAGAAAGTCGAAAATGTAATTGAAGAATGCTTCCACCAAAACCAAAGGATTTTCGTAAAAGGGGAATAGGACCGGATTCCCAAACGGTGGGTCGCGAAGTGTTTCCTGAAGGGTCGCCACGGTTTTTTTTTTTTAAATATTATTAAATCAGAATTATATTCTGAAATATATATTTTTAATGTATTTTCTTTACCTTAATAAATTTACTTTACCACAAGGCTCATTCTCGCCCAACATGTATTTCGAAAACTCCGTAGGACTTATGGGATCACCTAATACATACTTAAACGTATGAGCGATAGTGTACGTCCTTCATCTTGCTGTTTTGCCACGTGTTTACCTTTGTAACGATCCTCCCCCGTATCTCCCTCGAATTGAATCGACTTCCCTGTCTTCACCTTCGACTTCGACTACTCGTCCTTCTGCCACATATAGCGGCTACCTCCTTCACTAAGCTATATACATCGGTATGTATGTACACGCCTCCATCGGAAAAGTTCGCGAGCACTAAAGTGCGACGTAGGAAATCGCAGCAAGTTAAGTGGTAGCACCGGTTACTTCCGAGAGCATATGGTAAAATGTGATTCGAGTTTCACGGAGTTTTGAGGCAACTCGTCATTCCCAGCTGGAAATTAGGAAACTTTATTCCGCTATCCTTTGAAGCGCGATTTTCTTTTCGGATGGTAGTTGGAACTTTAAGGGATGTAATTGTGGTAATGGGTTACGGAGAATGCGTAAGGCTTGAAAAACTATTTAATAATTTATATTGGCGATGGCAATTGGTTTAAACGCGGGCAAACTCTTTTGGGGAATAAAATAGACTTGTGAAATATCTCTTTGGGAGAGGATAGATTTGTAAATGTTCCCGACTTATGTGGAAATTGTATTGCGCATAGATTGCATTATACATTAATTCGTCGATGGATGCATCTACGACAAAGACGACACTGGTAACCATAATTAAATAGCAGTAATAGTTACGCAGCGTTCATAGCAGCCTCCCTCAACAGGCTGGCATTATCATTGACCCAATTTCGTATCGCTGTAATTCAGTAGCTTTTCACCTCGTTCGCACTTGATACCGCTAGCATTTCCTTCTGGCCCGCGCAGGCCGCCGATAAATAAATCTGCACGCAATTTTTGCATTATCGCTGAAAACCACCGCTGTATTTTCAATCGCACGGCTGACACACGAGGACGTCACAGTGAGCATCGGCGTGTAATATACATAGGTACCATCGTTTGATGGCAAATCGTTCTATCGGAAATAGAGGTTGCAGGCCACCGAAACGCACACGGCTGCCTATCGATTCGTGCAAAATTATCGATCCTCCTCTATGCAGATAGCCAACACGTATATTTGTCTCGAGTCGACAACGCTTTGTCCTCTCAGCGTCGCACTGGAAATATTGTTTACTTTCCCGTGGGCCTTCGAAGGGATCTACAATTTGCCGCAAGGCTTGGCGTATCTCGCGGGAAGGTGTGCAGTTGGAAAATCTGCGTTTGATTCCTCACGCTTTCCTTGGTGATCAGATTCGTTAGCTTTGCTGCTTTCGTTGCTCAAAGGTTGCGGAGGGGAAAAAATTGCTTAGTGACACCAGTGATCTGTGTAGATGCAACAGGAATAATAAGCAAGTTGAGAGACTACTTTTTTGGAGGATGGGAATGAATGCGCAAGCTTTGAAAGTGTTTTACCACGGAGAAACTAATTGCCATTTAAATATCACCTAGAGCAGCTTCTCTTCAATTGGTTAACTGTGAAGATGAAACCGCCAAAGTGTGGTTTCTGATAAAAAATACATTTTATAAACATGGATGACTATAAAAAATGTTTTCCGGCTTTTTTGTTCTTGCTATTTTTGTCAGTCTTGTTAATTTTGAAGATAAATCATTCATTGTAGTCCGGGCGATAGCGACAGTCATACTGATCAAGAAACCGTTTGGATTTTTGGTTCTGATATGTCTAACACCTGGAATCACCTGCACCAGCGAGGCATCACGTGCTTTAAAAGCATTTTAAAAACATTAATTTCATTACTTTCATATTTTTTACTTACTGCAGAAATGTAGTTTACTAAATAGCAAAAAGTTTTACACCATTGCTATATTTCTTTCCTTCGCAATAAATTCCCAAAAATCGCTTAATTTATCGGCGCGTAAGCGGGAATGACCCCTTAACGGCACAAAATAGGAACTAGTAATTTTCTCGAACGTTGGCAAAGGCGCGCTATAATCGAACAGCGTTGAACGGGGGAGCATTAACCAAGTTCCTGCTGTATAAAAAATATTCTCAAACGTGCATACTCTTGATAAGAAAAAATTCTACGCTGCCCCATTTGATACTGTGGTTGCATTGCCTCTGGGAAAGGGCATGCAATTTCGGCGCGTTAACTGTGATGTATCCCCTTAAATTGCCACCCAAGAACTATTTCACCCGTGGCTGGTGGAAAAGCGCGTTGCAAAAACGGGGCGCATCGAGTTACCCGAGCGAGCGATTATGAAACTCCTTCTAACTCGTTTCCTGCAAACCGCGTTAAAAGACCTGCCCGCGCCGCGCCGCGCGGGAGCCCCCGGCGAGCAAAGAAGCGAGCGTCGAAAAAGGAGCCGCAGAGGAGAGCATTTCGCCGTTAAACCTTGCAAACGAATTAAATACGATGAAGAATGTGATGTCAGCCACTGGATAGTTGGCGGCGTGCTGGAGTGCCTGGCGCGTCCCTGTCGCGTCAGCTGGGGACCTGCGCGACGTATCCCTCCGATAGTATTGTCACGGATAGGCCAGCAAAGAAAAATTAAGCGGCAGTACGGCGGGACAGCGTGCCCAGGGGGATAATAAAAATTATTTCTTCCCGTCGACCGCGCTCGGCCTCGCAGCCGCCGCAGCTCCTAACCAATTTTCCCATTGGCTTCCTTGGGCCAGGCTCGTGTTTAGTCTACGCGGACCACCACGTGGCGGTCGTCCACGTCGGGAACCTTCATGTTTTCGACGTGAAACGACCGAGCGAAGGGATAGGGAGAAGGAAGAAGTTGAGAGATCCAGGCGAAGCTGGTCTGCGTACGTTCGACGACGCGCCGCTTTACTGTTTTTTTTTTTTTTTTTCGTCGCTATGCAGGCGCGTTTATTTCTTCTTCCCTTTTTTAGGGGACGTGAAACTGCCGTAATTAAACGGGAGGCAACGGAGTTAATATGTGGTGGATAATCGTAGCTCCGTTGGGAGGAAAGACGACGATTATTGGATACGAGTGATCGCGATGGTGCGTGTGCCTTGTTTGAAAGTTGGGGTTTGGTTTTGGAAGGCTGCGATTCAAGTGGAATTATAGTGGTTACGTATTACGAGCGATAGTGGGCACTCTGATGCGCAGGCGCGCACAGAAGAGGGGCTCGCGGAGGTAATTCCGGGGGATAACGGTGACTAGGTTCGAGGTTTGACGAACTATTGTGGAGGTATTATTAATGAGCGGCTTTTTATGCTTCTCATGCCCTCCTCTTGACCCCACCTATAATCCATACTATTGTTTGGCGCAGTTATTATTACGGTGTGATAATGACACAAATGATTCACGATGGATTTATATAGTAAACGTCGCGTATGTAATTCTTTTACTAACATTGAAAATAAAACAAATGCTTGGTGTTTATACGTAAATAGTTTTACGTATAACAGTAACGAAATGTATATATTGTTTAATAGAATAAAATAATAACAGATAATGGTACCAAGTAAGATCTATAGCCATCGTGTTAAAATATTCACTAATTTTATCAACCTAAAGGAAAGTGAAATTGCTTACGTTTCACTTATTTATCGTGTTCTAAAAAAAGAAGTAGGTACTTTTCCAAGAAACCCACACAGAATATTAATTATTAAGAAAAGATGAAAGGACTACTCGCAGGCTATAAATTATACTTCTTTATCAACCTATTAGTTACAGACATAGCCCGACTGCCGGTGATAAGAAAATCGATACACGTTTCGCGACAGTAGATTTCGAAATCGACTGCACGTGATGCAGGAAACAGCGCGTGCATATGTACGTACATAAGCTTAGAAATTCGGTGTGGGTTGGGTTTCCTACTATTTAAGCAACTACGGGCTTCATCGGTTGCCTACATTGATGAGTGGTCAATTACCATAGGGTAAATCCGGGACACGGGGTCGACCTAATATAAAATGGCTATTAAAGCTAATATAGATATTACTTATTTTATCAGAACAAACCTAATATGTTCAGAATTTTATGCCGATTCAGAAAAACTGGTCGATATCTGCTTTAAGACAATATTTACTGTAAATCGAGTTGAAAACTGAAGTCATGACATCTGACCACCTCCCCCGAGGTGCCGGGAGAAATGGTTTTCGTCGTTGGCAGAGACCACTCACATAATTATTCATGGAAAATTAACAAAGGATAAAGCAAAATTATTTATGAGTGAATACAACTACGGATTCATTCATATTTAATTTGTTTACGCTAAACAAGTAAAGAACACATCAAAGAAAAAGTGAATTACCTACTGGCGATTAGCAAGGCAAATGAATACAAAAGTGAATAAATAAACTAAATAAACAAAAATAATAATAAAATAATAATAAAAAATAAAAAAATAAACAAAAATAATAAAAAAAATCATAACTCGACCATCTCACCTTTCTGCAGCGAGACATGATCTTCTCGTTAGCTTTGAGAAGAAGAGTTAATACGGCCAAATACTTTGGCTGCATTGTCCCTCAATGTTTCTACTATCTTATTATTCCAAACATTAAAGGAAAATAAACTTAGAAGTATATTTTAAATACGATTCTGTACAACCGCTGTTTGACAAAAGAGGTTAAATGTAACATCAATTTACCTTTTATAGCCTATAAATCCAGAAAACCACAGAAGGAAGCGAAATAACGCTATTCGTTCAACTATTTGGCTTCTAGAGAAGTAATCGGTCTGCACTTTAATGCATTTTTACGTAAAGACTCTGAAATATAGCGACACGACCAACTCTCCGGCCCGACCGCGTCTCCCGGATTTACCCTAGATAGAGAAGAAGTTCCTACAGGAAAAGGGACGTGCGACAAGTAATTGCGGAGGCCATATTTTACAAGCTCTACAAGACGAACAGAATACGTAGCCTACAAGTTATTATTTGACAACGACGGACGAACATGCCGCAGCAGAGCGGACATTCCACAAGGCCGCGCTCCATTCGGATAACAGAACACATTCATCCTGCCGTTGGTGCAACGTGGCATGCGGATAACAGAGATCCCACTGTGTCGATCTTCAGCATCCTATCCCGATGATCATTGTTTTACGAAAGCCCGACGCGGAAATGGGCGTAAACCAAGCACGATGGAGCGAGCAAAGGTTTCCCTCTATCGCGGAGGAATGCCCCGAAAGCGGAGTCGACAAAAGCCTCTTTGAAGCCGTGAAATGTGTAGGAAGGAAAGGAGTGTATTTCCGTGTCAAGGCGAGGTGTTCCCGGGCACCACGTCGACGCGCGGCCCTCCACGTGCGATTTCAAGACCGGGTGTTGATCGTTACCACGAGACGACGTTGACGTCATCGGTTAAACCATCACTTTAACTACCGGTGCAACGACCACGACCGTGGCAATAGCAATAGACGCTTATCCAACAGTCGGCGGGCCACATTAACAATATTAACATCCCACGCCATGCGGCTTCTCGAAAAATTGCACTAGTGACGGAATTTCAACTTCAACACGCTGCCTTGCAAATACTCTTCAGACTGGAATATGGAAGTTTGACTGTGCTGAATATATGCAGACTTCATAACGTTACGATGCTGGGGAATTTGATAGAAAGAATTTATAGAAAAAAATTTTGTTAGAAATGAACTTTTATTAAAATGTACTAAAAAGGAGAAAATAATTTTATGATTTTTAGTGAAAACATTGTATTGTCATCGGAACTAACAAGTGAAGTTAAATATGAAAGCTTGTTTTTAAAAAAGTAATTTTGCTATAAATTATTTTATGCTTTTTGGCGAAAGTATTGTATTGTCATCGGAAGTACGTGAGTGTAAAGTTTCAAGTCGATCGGATACGTGGAAGTGGGTCAAAATTAGCTTACAAAGATTTCACCCTAACGAACTAACGAACTCACAAGTGAAGCTAAATAAAAGCTTGAAAAAAGGAAAGCAATAAAGATCAAGCACCCGTTGATTTTTAATATTACTTTTAATCAATACGAGAAGAACATCAGAGCATCCACACGAATTGTTATATTCAATCGTTCAAACCGTCTTACATTTAGAACGAATGCATTGGAAACACCAAATAGTCGGATAATCAGCCCAAAAACTTTATAAACCTAATATTATCCTATATTTCATATTACTACCCGAAATTACAAACTCCGTAGGGGAAGCCCGGGCAAAGCGGCTGTGTTAAGGTTTAGTGAGAAAAATAACACAGTTACGATTGAGATGAGAAATATTTTTTATTATAATAATCTTTTAAAATTAATCAGCTTTTAGATAGAATAAGGAAAAAATTAATAACTAAAACATTTAAACCTATTTACAATGAAAACCGTAAATAAGTCAATCAATCCGCTTTGCCCTACCCCCCTGGGCAAAGCGGATGAAGGGGTCGGGCAAAGCGGAATGTTATTAAATAATGCATAGTTAATTTTGGCATTCGTCACAAAAGTAACTGCCAGATCCTTTATACATAGTGCAGCATTCATGGGCCCATCTGGTGCATTTGCTGCACTGGATCCAGTCTTCGGATGGGGGGTCGCAGTATGGCTCAAAACATACCAAACAGAAATATACAGTATTTTCCTTATCTTTTTTTGTCGTTTTTTGCTCGACGGCTACAAGTAGGGCTAGCTATTTTTACTATTTCCGTTTTCTTACTATCGATTTTTTTAAACTTAGAAGCTTGCTGATTTCTAATGGGACTGGATGTCAACACTTCTGCCCTTTGTCTTTTATTTTTACGAGCTGTTTTTGGTGCAGCCATAATGGGTATTGGTCTTACTTGAAATGGTGATAAGTGTGACGGTTCTTCGGTGAAAACAGCAGTAAACCTTCCCAATTTTTTTGTACAACTTCCTGACTTCAAATGCCGTCGCAATGTTGTATACGGAATCAAATATTTTTTAGCTGTAGACGTAATAGACTCTTTTTTCTCATTCACAGCATCCATGGCGCATTTCAGATTGCTCTCCGTCCAGTTCGCTTGACCTGTTTTACGTTTGTACTGGAAAACCATGCTAGAATAAAATAAAACGGCAATAATAATATGACCGAGATTAGCAGGGCAAAGAGGATTGACCATCCGCTTTGCCCCCATCCGCTTTGCCCAAAGAACCCACTTGGTGGAAAATTGGAATGTTTATTAAAAGTATGAACAACAAATTAAAAATGTTAACCTCTAATAGAATCTTAAGAACATAGAGATCTTATAAAAAACATTTAGTGTGGTAAATACCGATAACTATTAATAATAAAGCCACGTAGATACCTGAGCGAAATATGTAAGAAAACGCACAATTTTGGTTTATTCTTCACAAACGACGCACAACAGCAATCACGTAGTTTATTGTGTTGTCATGGCATGGACAACCGGTCGCTTTCTCGATCAGGAAAGACTCGTGCGGCCATCTTTAATAACAAAGTCAAAAAAGAGACTATCCGCTTTGCCCAGGGCATTCGCTTTGCCCGGGCTTCCCCTACAAACTTTCCACAATAAATCACTTACAAAAGCACGTATGTAATTACTTTCAGAGATGACGTATTACTACCTCTGCCACGCTTACTTGACCACCCCATCGAGTTATATCAGGTATTTCAAAACACCCCGTGCAAAAGAAGCGAAAAAGTCTCACTTCTTCCAATCAAACACCATCGAAATTCTACACTCCGTTTCACTGAAAACTTCCAAAGCCTTCGTCGTCCGGGACAAGGAAATTTCAATCGCATAACCCGTTTCGCTCGATCGGGCGTCGAATCGCGGCTCCAGCGCCGCAGCGCTAATTATCATACGAGAATGCGTCATCTCGGCAGTTTCACATAATAAATCATTTTTATCCTGTACCAGCGACGTTGCAACACGCGTACCACGAAAAAAGACCAGGCGATCGCTCGTGCATTGGCTTTAACGTCAATTACACGGCGCGCGTAACAATTTGGCGCGGAGATAACCGTACCACGTGTACGCGATAATTACATACTTATTAAGCAACAATAATCCCGATGCATACATGAAACACACCTTTGCAGCTCTACGTGTAGGTATATTTACAACGCGAGCGGGTGAATGCGATTTCTATTGTTAATCGTCCCGCAAACTATTACTCATCCACGCTAACAGCCATGGATCAAGTACTGTTTGATTCTTTGTCTTTCGGCGAAGCTTCATTGAAATTGATGCGTAACACCTCGCGCGGTCTCTTTGTAAGAACCTACCGTAAACTGGGGGAACATTGACAGTTACTTAACATGTATTAAAGAAGGAATAGGACAAGAATTTTATGCATTTTCACACTTGTAGCACAATCACGAAAGATGCAATGTTATAATAGGATATTTAAAGCAAATGTAAAAATGTTAATTTTTATATTATTTAATAAAATGTTCCAAAAACATGCCAATGTTTCCTCTGTTGACGGTACTTCCTTCTCCTTTCTTGAGAACCACAGTGTTCTATAATCGCCAACCCTGTGTCTGTAATATGCGCAATATTTGCAACAATAGTTATCTTTCAGTAAAAACAAGCAATTTACAAGTCCACGCCTACGGAAACACTGTTAAAAGAGCCTCAATAGCTGTTTTTACAGCCTTCTCGCCTCGATACGGTGTTCGGGTGGCGGGAATCGCTAGCCAGCGAAAAGGAAAAAGCTTTGAAGCCCCTCTCGCCCACTACCTACTCGACAGAGCCGCGCTACGCTGCCACCGTGAATACAAAGGGTCTGGGAACGGGGCAGGTAACGATCCCTGATGGCAAGAAGAAAATTACGCCTAGACCCTCTTTCCCTCTTCAAGTTAGAGTCAGCTGGCGGAGAACCAGTCTAATAGGTTCGGCTGTGTTTTACGCTGGGACGTAGCCTTGACACAAAGCGCGATCACGGTGTCAAGTTTCGACGTGGCTGGCCTCTGCCAGTATACGATCATACGTTAATGGTTAATTCTGGCTACCCCATAAGGCAGTGCTCCCACCGAGGCCCCTTTGGAGCATCGAAAGGCCCCTGGATCGTTGGGACTTAAATAAGAAGGTATAGGATCAGGGGCGGATTTGTGTATCCCAGGGGCAAACTTTCGGAAGCGGCGAATTTTCAGGGGCGGCAAATTTGGGGAGCGACAAATTTGGAGAGCGTTAAATTTTGGGGAGCGGCAAATTTTGGAGAGCGACAGATTTTGGAGAGCGGCAAATTTTGGAGAGCGACAAGTTTTCGGGAGCATCAATTTTTGGGAAGCGGCAAATTTTTGGGAGCGGGAAATTTTGGGGAGCGGGAAATTTTGGGAAGCGGGAAATTTTGGGTAAGCGACAAATATTGGGGAGCGTTAAATTTTGGGAAACGGCTAATAGTGAGGGGCGGCAGATTTTGGGGAGCGTTAAATTTTAGAGAGTGGTACATTTTGGGGAGCACCCAATTCTGGGGAGCGACAAATTTTGGGAAGCGGCAAATTTTGGGGAGCGACAAATTTTGAGCGAAAGAAATTAGAAAAGCTTTAAACACAGAGGCTTAAGACAACCTTAAAAATAATTCACCTTTTTCTCATGTAGTGAATTAGCAATAACTCATTTGTCAGTTGTCATATTGAATTAATTTTGAAATTGTCTCGACACTTTTGAATTAAAATATTTTATGATATTTCGCGGGAAGGGTGGCAGACGCTTGTTAGCCTAGGGGCACCAAAACTGCAAATCCGCCCCTGTATAGGATGCTGAAAGTCGGTAAAATTCGATAGTTTTTGTACTAAATTCATAAATCGCAAGATGACTTGATCTGTAAAATAAGACTTGATAAATATTTTCATTGGCCGTTCGCCTGATTATATTAAAAATTGCCGCTACTACTGTCACTCGGGTGTTTGTCCAAACCCAGAAAGGTTTGTCATTTACACTCGTAGTTTTCGAGTAACGGGGGAATTTTTGAATACAGTCATGCTTCATAAACGGCACGGGGTCTATCCTCCGTGCGAATAATAAAGTTGTACTTTGCTTTTAATTGAGATGGGTAGATTAGTAGTTCAAAGCTTACTTGTCGCGACGAATCGATTGTATTCTTTTTTAATAACTATTGAACGAATGAAGAATTTAAAAAGGTCACCCGTGACTCGATGTGGGATATAAACAGTGTCTGTAGTAAATTGAAAGTTAATCCTAAGAAGTTTCTAAAACCATATCAATATTAGTGATAGACATTTAACATATCAATTAAGCAAATGCAACTGAACTCGCCAAGACAAACAACACTCTCTGATAAAATACGTCTAATTACATAACTCGTTTTACTTGATTAATTTCGGAGTTCACGATCCACCAAGAATTCTCCGCGAACAAATTTTCTTTTCCATTCACAACCCCCATTACCGAATTAGAATTTCATATCAGCCATCGTTTACCGCAACGGCAACGAGTACAATATTCACGATTGAGCATAGTAAATCAACCTTGCAGCCTGACGTAATAACAGTTCCGAGTAGTCTAGAGCCTAGATAATACCTCGAATCGATTAGAAGAAGATATCTGAAATACATCCTGCACGCATGTAACATTAATATACAGAGCTACGAGTTCTCCCCATCCTCGTAACTGTATCTTCAGCTTCGCGTGGGCGTCGGAAATGATCAGGAAATCTGAATTATCGAGCGGCTTTCAAGGGACGTGTAATCGAAAGAGTTGACTTCGAAAACTGGTCCGAGCAAGTGTCGCGCCAACTTTTATCTCGATAAGTCCCAACAAACACGCCATGCTGCTAAGCATCAGCTCGGGATCATGCCGATCTCAAGGAATGTGGAAGCAATTAAAGGAGAGCAAGTTGATGAAGGGTGAACCCAAAACGAGCCAATACCGAGCTCCTCGCCGTTTATCTATTTAAAAAGAGGGGAAACGGCGAGTCTATCCTATTCATCGTTCGCCAACGAAACGACTGGCTGCCCATTTCTAGCCGCTGGTCACCAAGCCCTCGGAAATCCCGCCTTCTTAACCGGCTAGCCTCCGATTTGCATATAGATGACGAACAGTAACGTATAACCTCCTTAGAACTAGCAGGCTTCGATGCTTTTTGCGAGATACAGATCGAAACGTTCGAGGCGAGGGACGCCAAAGGGGAAAAAGAAGCGCAACGACCGACCAAACAGAATCGGATTCCGTGGGTCAGTTCGGCGGCGAGAAATTACCACGTCAATGAGTTACAATCGGATTCCATCATTGGATCATCTGGATTCGATAGTCTATTGGGAATGGGTGAAATTGTGGAGCGTGATTCGTGTAAATCGTTCGAGGGGTGGTGTGTAATGTTTACGTGGACAGGTAAAAGTATGTACTTTTGGAAATTCTCAAATTTGAAGTTTTGGCGTGTTTCTTTTGATAGGGTTAGAGTGCAGGTATAGATCGAAATACTGGGAGAATGGAAGAAAATTATGATACATTTAATTCAGATATTGTAACTAATTTCCCCCGTCGTTGCCTTTATACACTGGTGGTTTAAAGAAAGTTTAAAACTCATATTTTTATATACGTCCGCGACGACCTGAAGTTTTACGTATTATGTCGGTGTCACTGAGCCATTTTAGGCAACTCCCAATGCTTAGGACAAATTTTAAGATATAATTCTTTCTAAAGCATATCACGTTCGCTACCAAGACACGATCAAGTCGTAACATCAAGAATCACGATTGGACACACAAAACTCACGCACCGGTACCTTCTTGACAGAGAAGAGCCCCCAACCTGCGATCTATGCAAAGTGCAACTGTCAGTGGAACACATCATCCTACACTGCAGGAAATACTACCTCTATAGACAAAACTACGACTTGAGGCCCACCCTAAAGGACAACTTAAACGACAAAGGAGCAATGCAAAGACTATTAGATTATCTGAAACATACCAAATTGTATAACCAACTGTAGCCCAGACCCTAGGTCGCTAATAACCCATTCTAGTGGTTGATGCGACGGTAAATAACGAAGAAAAAAAAAATTCTTTCTAATTGAACTATCTTATTTCTGTTACAGTCCGCAGTTTAAATTTTCTATTGGCCACTACTGTACATCTCAATTCCCGTCGAACTCGCAAGGGATTAATCCCTTAAGGGGGAACACCACTGTGACGGCCAGAAAAGTAAGCCATTTTTAAGAATTTTTTTTCAGGAATAATTTACAGTTTTCATAGAAAATTTTTATTACCTACCTTTAGTACGCTGTCTTAAGAGACTATACAAAAAAAATAAATAGAAGAACATCGATAAATTTTAATATATATTGATTAATCTTCTAGACACCCCCACGCGAGCTTGTCGAATGTGTAACTATGGAACAACGGATCCGAAATCAAATTTCATTTTTTTTTTATAAAATATATGAGTGTAGTTTCCGTTGTGCGTACCGATTTCTTAAACAAATTATTTTTGTAAAAATGGTGCGCTCTAGAAGAAAATTTTCGAAAATCCGCGAATAAGATGGACAGTTTTTCGTGCGTATTTAAAAAAAATTTGTTTTTAATCGAAGAATCCGTACGCACAACGGAAACTACACTCATATGGTTTATAAAAATAAAATGAAATTTAATTTCGGACCTGCTGTTCCATAGTTACACATTCGACCAGCTCGCATGGGGAGGTCTAGAAGATTAATTAATATATTCAAATTTATGGTAGTTTTTCTATTTATTTTTTTTGTATAGTCTCTTAAGACAGCGTACTAAAGATAGATAATAAAAATTTTCTATGAAAACTGTAAATTATTCCTGAAAAAAATTCTTAAAAATGGCTTACTTTTCCAGCCGTCACAGTGGTGTTCCCCTTAAGGGGGTAGTGGACTATTAGATACGTAAAATCGATAGTTTCTTTAACGCTAAATTACGTTCATACCAAATAATCGTTATAGTCCTGCTTTTCACAATCTATTGTGGGCACGTTTGCGAGTAATTACCAAAAAAAAAAAATCGTTGGAATGTATAAAATTGTCGAAGTTATTAATCGTTGAAGATAGCCTTGTACGGCGCACCGCTGCAGGTGGTGTACATCGATTCAGGTGAGCCAATCATTTGAAAGCAAAATGCTTTGGGGTGAGTACTTTATACACCAAGATGTACAGAGTGGAACTTTGGCGATGAATTTGAACAAAAATTGTGGAAGTTACGCACGAATCAATTTTTCCTCGACATTTTTACGGAAAAAAATCGTCTTTAATCAGTTATAAAATGTTTTATAAACATCCAATGTTGATGCGGGTAATTCCACTCTGTAGAAGAAGGAATTCTACACGTCCAGTAAAAATTTCAATTGAAAATATTCATTGGTTCAAGAGTTATGATGTACACCGTGTCTGAAAATGGTGTTTCGAGAAAAACGGCTTCAAAGTTAAGTCCCCTATGCCAATACCGCTCTGCGAGGCCGCGCACTCAGTTACGTTCGCTGCTATAACTTCTACAATTATTTGAATTTCTTCATGACATTTTGTTTAAAATGTTCATAAAGGATAAGACTTTCAGAATCAGTAAAAAAAAATCGATTTTTTGAAGCTGAAATAGTTCACTACCCCCTTAAGTGGTGTCGGCGTGTCACTTGGACGGACATTTCTCAAACTCTGGCACCACTCAAAGGTTTGACGGCCAAGTTTCATATTTCGATACCTCTCGCACTATTCCAAAGTCCGGATCTAAAGCGACAAATGGAAAGTGAATATGTGACTTTTTCCAAGTCTCTTTCTACCAATGCTCGTTTTCAACGTGAACAGAAGAGACCGATGCGTCAGCAGGTGGACAACGCCGATTTGAGAGGCGTAATTGAAGGAAATCCATGCCAGGCTGTCGACGAAGTTGCGGGAGAGCTTGTGCCGCGCGACAGTTTTCAGACGTTTAAGCGAAGCCATTGAAGTGAAAAAGAGAATTCCTCGAACGTCCCATGAGAATCGAATGAATTGGCGGTACGAAATGTACGATTCATGCCTCCTGATATTCTAGCCTTCTTGATCCTTGAGACGACTAATGGTATGCAATGAAAAATGAATCCTGCGTGATAACTGATGATCAATTCCTCAATGACTGGACACTGATGAACCTCCAAGGCCTACGCCGGAGCCAAATTTGCATCCTAAAAGAGCGATGGTGAATGGTGGCTCGTGACTGGAGTTGGTCGCCATTCCTCCCTACAGCGAGGCGAATTAACCACTGACGACTTCCACCGTAGCAACTGCACAAGACTCTCATACAGAGGAGCAACGTGCACCGGTCGATATAAAAATTCTTATCTTTTTTCCTTACAATTCTCCAACACGCACACTATATTTAACGCTACAAAAAAAAGTACCATAGAATGTACTCGTTATACGTGTACGAAGTTCGATGTACGTGTAACTCTTATCTGTGTGTCCTATAGAGATACAAAGGCTCTTCCAAACTGCGTGCTCTGTAATGAATTTACGACTCAAAGATAATGAGAAAAATTCCTACGAACATGTGCTCTGTCTGATTATGTATTCTGAGTTACAGACGTTTTTCTGTTTCAATCATTCATGATACAAAACGAGCTAGTGTAACATCTTCCTAGAAGAACGCCTTCGAGGAAGGTGCTCAAAGAGATCGTTTCAGCAGAAGCCTAGAAACGTTTTTGCAGTGATCTCGTAATATCTTCCACGGGTCTAAAAGTGTTGGTCATATTCGTTAGCAACTTTGTTGTATAATAATATATTACGTTACAATAACAGAAATAAATACAGAATTTCGTATGTGACTTACAAAATTATATGTAATTTAAAGTGAAAAGGACGAGGTTTAACAAGAAGTTGGTGTTATTAGCACGTTGCACGCCACGTTGGAAATTCCGATTTTTAGTAGGATTATAAAAAGAGACGAGGAAAGTAGACTGAGATATTCAATTATTGAAAAGTAGTAGTTGCATCATGATGTTCTCAATAATTTGAGAAATATCTTTCTTCTTTAAATAAAAGTTTCATTCCCGATAAAAAGCGTGTGCCACCGGCGGCCCACGAAAACGTGTCAAGCCTAACTCTACATGCCAAAGTTACTCAATGCAACACCGTGAATCATAAACTTTATTTAGGTGACCCCGTGCATAAAAATCATTTAGGTACTTCTTTACTGGCTGCAATTAAACCAGCTCAATTTACAATACGGACCATCTTACACGAGACGCCTTGACTAACAACTGGCCTTACTTGCCCGTACTTTCATACTTTTAAACGATCCCCGTCTCCACCATGCGAATATCTGCGAAACGTCAGCCGCAATTCGCAGATTGTGACTCGTGTGGAGGGGCCCTAAGAGTTAACGAAGTCGGAAAGCGTCAGTGAAACGCAGACGAAGTCCCATCGACCAAACGTTCGCACGAACATTCTTCATCGTTTCTGTGTGCCGGGTTGAACCCCTTAAGTTACAAGCATGTATCGTGGAACAGCCTGTATAGGAAGCGGAAAGGAGAGAGGTGTTTCGACGAGCGTAAAGGGGATATAAGCAGGGATACGTGGATACAGGCGGACGGAGCTCCGGCGTGGATGGTGGCGGCGTTCTATCTGCTTTAACAACCGAGTTTCGAAGCGCTTTCCGTTCCCTGTCCTGCCCCTTCGCCGCCACGTTTCCTCCCCTGTATAGCTTCTCCGCCTCTACCTCCACCACACTTCGCCTTCGCCTTCGCCTTCGCCTTCGCCTTCGCCTTCGCCTTCGCCTTCGCCTTCGCCTTCGCCTTCGCCTTCGCCTTCGCCTTCGCCTTCGCCTTCGCCTTCGCCTTCGCCTTCGCCTTCGCCTTCGCCTTCGCCTTCGCCTTCGCCTTCGCCTTCGCCTTCGCCTTCGCCTTCGCCTTCGCCTTCGCCTTCGCCTTCGCCTTCGCCTTCGCCTTCGCTGTTTTTTTTTTCAAGTTTTTAGTTATCATCCCCTACCGCCACTGCCTCTGCCACGATCTAATACTTCTTCTCTATCTCCTTATATCCCCGTTCCTACCACCTATATCTCTCTCTGTCCCTCACCGCTTTCCTCTTCTGTCGCCTCGCTGTTTTCCGTTTCTCAGCATGTTACAAGCTATCCCCTCCCTCCTGCCCCACTCTTCACCCATTAGCCCCACTCCCACCCTCCATCTCACTATTTGACCCTTTTTCCGCGGTCTTCCCTGTCCCGCGATTTCGTCGGTGCTCCTCTCCTTGTTGTTTCTTTTACACGGTTTCGTTCTTGCACGATGACCTTCCGCCAGGTTCAAGCTCCGCGCTCTTTTTTTGGCGAGGGAGGGGCCACTTTGCGCGATCGGGAAGATGGGAAATTGAGTACCGCGTTCGCTGGGATTCTCTCGATGAGGGAACTCTCTGGGATTTTCCTCGGTTTACTTTTCGGTTTAACTTGTTTGGATATCACTCCTGATTCGAAAGTGGAGATTTTTCAACCCCTTTTCTTCTTGCCAACAGAAATTCTTAGCAAATTACGTATCACGCGAAAGTGTTAAGAGCAAAGAATGCTATCATGAAACTTTATTCTTCGATTTTCTTCTCAACTTTCACCGTTTTCGACGATCTTCCCCGTACAACTCCACTTTGTTGTTTCCCCCTTTAAAGTTTCCTTCCCCGACAGTTTTCCACCTTGTTCCCAACTTTTCCTAAGCACCGTCCACGTTCTTGCCCCGACTTGGCGAAAAAGTTAATCGACCCGAGAAAGAATCGACTAACACGCTTACTTTCTGAACTTACTTTCTCCGTTTAATGATATCGAAGCAAAATACCTGTTACTATCTGCTACGATAAGCTTGAGAACGTTAAACTACATCTGAATCGTTTTATTCGTTCATCCTATGAGACACATCATGCAGGGTGCTTCAGAATGCAAAGTGTTTCAGAATTTTAAGTATAAACTTGATTACTTAATAAAAATCCGGAAAGTAGTTCGAACAAAACAAGTCTTAAAAATAATGTGACAAGTGACAATAAGGTGTAAAGTTTTACAGATGGAAATATATGCGTATAGGGTAAATCCGGGAGACGCGGTCGGGCCGGAGAGTTGGTCGTGTCGCTATATTTCAGAGTCTATACGTAAAAATGCATTAAAGTGCAGACCAATTACTTCTCTAGAAGCCAAATAGTTGAATGAATAGCGTTATTTCGCTTCCTTCTGTGGTTTTCTGGATTTATAGGCTATAAAAAGTAAATTGATGTTACATTTAACCTCTTTTGTCAAACAGCGGTTGTACAGAATCGTATTTAAAATATACTTCTAAGTTTATTTTCCTTTAATGTTTGGAATAAAAAGATAGTAGAGACATTGAGGGACAATGCAGCCAAAGTATTTGGCCATATTAACTCTTCCTCTCAAAGCTAACGAGAAGACCATGTCTCGTTGCAGAAAGGTGAGATGGTCGAGTTATGATTTTTTTATTATTTTTGTTTATTTTTTTATTTTTTATTATTATTTTAATATTATTTTTGTTTATTTAGTTTATTTATTCACTTTTGTATTCATTTGCCTTGCTAATCGCCAGTAGGTAATTCACTTTTTCTTTGATGTGTTCTTTACTTGTTTAGCGTAAACAAATTAAATATCAATGAATCCGTAATTGTATTCACTCATAAATAATTTTTCTTTATCCTTTGTTAATTTTCCATGAATAATTATGTGAGTGGTCTCTGCCAACGACGAAAACCATTTCTCCCGGCACCTCGGGAGAGGTGGTTAGATGTCATGACTTCAGTTTTCAACCCGATTTACAGTAAATATTGTCTTAAAGCAAATATCGACCAGTTTTTCTGAATCGGCATAAAATTCTGAACATATTAGATTTGTTCTGATAAAATAAGTAATATCTATATTAGTTTTAATAGCCATTTTATATTAGGTCGACCGCGTGTCCCGGATTTACCCTATCCTTCAAGAAAACAGAATCTTTGTACGTATCAACTGTTACCTCTATTTGAACGTCTTGTACAACGGACATTACTCCTACATTACTTATTATATTCTGATTGCAAGATCATTTCCTTCTCAATTGCACTGCAAATTATGATAGAATTATTGTACCTAAATACGAGTCGAAATTAGTTATCCCTGAATCAGATAAGGGAAGACCCATAAAGAAGGAATTCAAAGAAGAAAATAAAGAACGATGTTAATAATCGTACAATATGTTGGAAAATATACGGCGACTCCAGCATGACTGGAAATTTTCGATTACACCCAAAAGGAAGCACGGTCGCGCTTTAAAATCAGCATGACGTGGTTTCGGTGATTCCATGCTCGAGGAATGCATGAATCGTGCGTGTCATGGCACGTAAGTGGGAGTACGATAATTACAGGGGGTCGGTGATTGTGATAGTTTCAACTCAATGCCTTGTTGCCCCTTATAATCACGAGTTCGAATTATCGCCCAGTTTCGAGTTCACCTTCTGCATAAACAGTGTTATGAGGTGATTGTTTCCTCTGAGCTGTGCACTTTATAATTTCTCTGACTTGAGCGATACATCGAGGGGTACAAGTAGACACACCACCGTGGATATACTCCACCACACAAAACGATTAAGTATAAAGACTCCTAAAAAGGAAACTCAGGATCCAACACTAAACAGACGTTATAGCTACGAGAACAGTAGCAAGTTTTAGTTTCTTTGGCCAGCCAAACATCTGGGAATATTCTTGTCATATAATTATTTGTATGTAGGTACATATATTTTTATAAATGTCGTAGGGCAATTGCCAAATCAGCCTCTTTGTAAAAAGCCTTTACGTTTTTACCACAATTAGGCTGAGGAACCATAGCTTTCCTGTAATACTTTCCTATACATTAATATATAACATTTAATACTTTAATACTTCTTATTGTCGAACGTTTCAATTACAAGACTGGAGGTCTCTAGCATGATCTCTCTGCCTAATTGAGGTAAAAACATTTTCTCGAAAAAGAGGCTGATTTTACAATTGGACTGCGACATATATATGTAATCCTGGAGAAATAAATAGTTAATCCTCTGTAACGTCGTGAGGCGCTCAGCAAGAGTCACTGTGTGCTCCAGTCTTAACTAACTTAACCCGTGCTAAGTTGATCCAGAGGTCCTTCACTTCACTTCACTTCACGACAGTGTGCCAATACGTTTCGCGTGACTTTCCCTCGAATTCTTCTACGCCGTGCCTTCGAACCGCCCAAGTCTCGTCGATGTCGATGAAACTTGACGCACAGTGCTCAGAGATATTAGGCCTGTGCCCTGTTAAATCTCGCCGTGACAATATTGCCGAAGCAACGATAGCTGTACGGTCGATATCAGAAATGATTTTCAATAAGCAATTCTGACTGTCAGCTGTCAATAGGCGATTTCGATCGTGACAAGTTAATGGCGTAACTTGGACGTGCTCTGTCCGATGTGGTTCCCACGCTCTGCAGTTAATACGCCTGATTTGCCATCGATCGAAAATATACGATGACGTGCAAATCCTTTCTGGACTGTTAGATTCTTTCGGGTGCTTTGGAGTGCGAATTGTGAGATGGCTAGAGCGGAAGTACCAAACGAGCTAAGGGAAAATTAATAGTTCTTTAATTATGAAAAGGAAACATTTCATTTATAGGTGACTTGGTGACGCGATAACTTTGCAACGGTGAGAGATAGAACAAAACTTTAAATATAAGAACTGTTCCATTTGTTCATGCTCTATCACACTACTAAAAGAAAAATAAAGTTATATTTAAAAAATAACTTTAAGGGCTGTTTTCATCGCTTCAGAGTGAATTTCCGCAGAAAAAAATACATTAAAATAAAAGGTTAAAAGCTTCATTAAAATCAGAATTTTCCGGGTTGGAAAGGTTGCCTTGCGAGACCTTCAGTTGCGAAAACAAGATTCCATTCGAAACGGAGCCACGTTATCGCGGCGAACACAGCTCCCCTGTCAGCGTGCGTATATTTTGGAATTCGCGTTTCGTAATTTCGAAGGCACGTTGCCCAGGAGATTTAGACGCGGCGGGGGCTTAAAGTCAGCCAGACACGGCCGCCGCCCGTGCACGCGAAAATTCGCAAACATTTCACGTCCGCTCGTCGCCACTCGTGAACATTCGTTCCGGTGTGTACATCAAAAAAACTCTTTCCCTCCGTCGCGTTTTCTGTCTAGACGCGCCTCCCACTTACTCGCGAACCGACACACACGGCCCTTGTCATCGCCAGGCTGCGGCACAATTTACTTTTAATTCTCATCAGCGTGTGCCCCGCGTTGCATTTAACGCGATACACTGGCAACCGAGAGCCCTGTATCCGCGACCGCGAAAATAACGCTGGGACCGTTCAGTCGATGCTCCTTTAAATTCTACAGGATTTGCGGAACGTTCGCTCGCGTTATTCGCCCTGCAGTGTAATCCCGCTAATTCCTGCAGAATTTTCTTCCAGATTCGATTTCATTTTATCGTCCCTGTGCATTTAGGCCATTTAGGGAGATCCCCGTCCATCGTACACATCTCGAGATCGTTCGCTCGTAGTTGGTCGTCGAGTGTGTGCACAGGGAACCGCAGCGAAACTTCCTGCTGACTTCGCAATGTCAACACACAGCTTTTGCAAGCGCGCTTTCAACTCCGCCTCTTCTTTTCCCATTTTCTGTTTTATTTCAAACAGGAGGAAGAATTTGTGACCTCCATCTTCGAGGCTGGACTGGGACTATTTGTCGATCTTTTTCTGTATCCTGATATTCCAGTAAAATTCGGATATTACCTTACTCGGGCATTTAAATACTGCAATTATCGAGTATGATCAGAATCTTGAAATGTTCCAGGATTCCGAGAACAAAATTTCTTGTCATTGGAGTTGGGATAAATTAAAGTACCTATACAGAATATTAGAAACTGTTCTTTGTGGTATTTCCACAATTCCCAACTGTTATTTCCCAACTAGGTATTTGTCGAGTCGAAAAAAGGCTTTAGTCAAAGTTACTCGGTTTTGAACGTAGAATTATCTCGGGAAGCGATAATTTCAATACTGGAATATTCGAATACAAATTCGATTCAAATGTAGTACATATGCAAATACTGCAATAGTAGAGGAATGTTCATAGCATTCGAGCAGTTATAAAGTATTCTAAAATTGTATCGGTGGAATACTCCCAACCCCACTCCGGCAACTGACGTTGATTTGTTCGTTCACGACGCGGAAAATACTGTTCACGCTGCCGCGCTCCCGTTTCCCGCGCTTTTATTCGCAAACCCACTCGCTAGGCGGAGGATTTCTTATCGAATGAAAAAAGAAAAAGAGAACAGCTTTCCGCGACGTTTCCCAGCAGATGATCGTTCGATACGCTCGCTTCCACGGGCCTACATATTCATCGTATGTAAAGAGAACGTTGTTGGAACGCTCGTTACACAGATCCTATCCGTCACATAAATAATAGCGCTTATTATTTCCACCTCTTGCGAAGCGTCCACTTAGAAACCCGCAGTCCTCGATACTATTAGAACAAGACGGAGGAGCAGGGGAGTAACGGTGAAGCCGTTTCTTCGATCCTCCAAAAATACGAATCACAAGGAAACTCACCAATGACAACAACAATATCGAGATAACCCACAAAGTTCGAAGATAAAATTTACGATATGCACATAACTCGACAACCCAGCCTCTCGGCACAAAACAACGCAGAACAACTAAAAAGGAGAAAGGAGGAAATGCCGTCTATGAATTCCACGATTGCCAGGCCACTCGTTGCGCAATCGTAATCGATTAGGTGCACCGATGAAGACGGCAGAGGCGTCGTTTGTTTGCGGGGCGATGGTCGGGCCGGAAGCGAAGATTGTCTCGGGGCTGTCACGGGTGTTTCCTGGGCGGTGTGCGTCGTTTTTACCGGCGCTACGATCATCCGTCGATTTGCGCTTAAGTTCTTCCTCCGTGGCTATCGAAGGCCAAGGGGAAAAAAGCGCCCGGGCACGGGCGGGGTGGCGGAGGAGCGGGACTCGCTAAGTGACTGAGTGAGCCAGTGAATACGGATGGGGGAAGTCGGCCGGGGAGGGAACGGAGAGAGAACGGCTGCCGGGGGGGATGATCGAGATGAAGGAAGACAGAGTTTTTGTGTGCCCCCGGTCCGAGGGCCTCAGCGTCTCTGCGCGCGCGGAGCGGTTACTTTGATTTTTCTTACTCCTCTTCTCCCTTCATCTTCTTCTTCTTACTCGTTTTTCGCCGCGGCTCACTCGCCCTCTCCTCCCAGCGGGTACACTCTGATTTTTCTTCTTCTTGTTCGCCGTCTTCCTGCCCCTGCCACTCTTCCACCTCGTGGTTTCTCTCTTTCGTTTCGTTCGTCGCTGCGACTTTCTAACTTCCTCGCAGGGTTTCATACGATGTCTCTACTTTTAATTTTTGGTTAATTTTTGCTCTTATAAATCTTCGTTTCTTTTCTTTTAGTTTCATTTTCTTTTCTTTCTACGTTTTACTATCTTTCGCTTAGTCTTCTATTGCGGTATTCTTTTTGCTCAGCTCTGTTCACTTTAGTCTTTTCAAGTAGCTTTATCTTCGACCTTGAAAGCTTTCCTTCTAACCTGATTTCAGCTTCCTCCTTGCACTTCACCATCTCCTTTCGATCCTACTCTCGTGAGTTCTATCTTTTTAGTTCTGTTCACCTCCACCCTTTCTAGCTTATACAGTCTATGTGATACTTCTATCTTTAATCTTCCAACGTTAAATAATCCTGATGCTGGGTTTTAATCGAAATCCCTTTCGCTTTGCTTCTTGTACTTTACTTTTCTTTCAACTCCCTTGTACACCCCACAGCTCATCTACCTCTAATCTCCCACCGTTTCCTACTAACTATTTCTGCTATTCCCTATCATCAGGATCCTTCCATTATCTTATATCTTGATTTTCTATTCTTCCAGTACTCTATTATCTTTCCCTCACATTTCCCCCTCAGCTTCTTCTTCTCTATTTTCATACGCCCCCTCTTTTCTAACTTGGTACCCCTATTTCTGATGTCTCTATGCTGTCTCTTTGAACCATTCCGAATCCTGCCCTTTCATCGCGTTACCTTTCGTTTCCTCGTACCTTTTACCCTATCATTTCCCCGCCCTTTTCTCTGATTTCGTTCATCTCGAAGATATCCATCTATTTTTATATCCTCGATTTTCGATCGCTTTCTAGTATCTGCTACCTCCTCTCAACAGAATCCTCCCCCATTTTCCTGCACCCACATTTGAGTCCTACGATAACATCATTCGAAGTGACGTTTCAAAAGACACATTCTTGCTGCTTTCATTCCCATTTTCCTATATTTTCGCCCCAACAACCCTCTTTCAACATTATTTTTCATCACTGAGTTTCTTCACCTCCTTCCCTTCTACCACCCCCAAACACCTGATGGTACCTGTTCCTTCAATTTCCGAGCTTCTTCTAGCCTCATTATCCTTTAATGTTAAGGATGCCACTGGCGTTGGCGAATTTCCACGTGGATATTTTTTAGAAACCATCGAAGGGTTGCCCAAGTGTCTTCGAATGTTTACTTTAAGAACAAACCCAGCAAGAATCTCGCATTCTACGTTTCGTGAAAAATTTTCCCGACAGAGGCAAACGCTCGGAAAGGTTAGACCGACTTAAAGGGGAACGTTTCGAAACCCCGCGCCACTGAAAGTGTTAATCTCCTTTCTTCCCTTTCATCCTGAGTTCTATGCTTGTTCCTCCCCACCATCCCCTTTCTTATTTTTCCTCGAATCGCTATGGAACGCGCGCGAATCGCTCTGCATTGTATCGTTCCCCGCGTATTCGATGTGTAGAATTATTCGATCCAGCGAGAGCTTTGAATTCGTGAAACGAAGCACGAACAGAAACGTGACGGCGTGCAAAAACATTGTCGAATTACAATCTCCAGTTAAACTCTGTTTGCCAACAACGGCGGTGTTTTAACGCGCCGATTCTCGTTACGACGAACAAAGGAGAAGCTGATTAGGGTAGATGTACCGTTTGTGGCCACTGCACTGTTTTTGTCAATGTGCATAATTATCTTATTTTTAAATTGCTTGCAGATCATTATTACGTGGAGAATCTCACATCATAAATATTCTGTTTAGTATACCGCCAGAAATATAAGGTTACATTTATTGCTTGCACAGAAAAATATTATATTTTTTAAGAACTGGTAGAATACCTAAAAGTGGCCACAAATGGCGCATCTACCCTACCATTTCCTATCGCTTCTTGGCGTCTATAAATCCTAAGGAACGCAAGTTCCGTGGCACAATATTTCTGCGTAAAACTTTCGAAGGGTTTCGTAATCTCGTTACTCCGTCTCATTGAGATTCTTTCCTTTGCTTCAGCTTTCTTGAGCTGCCAATGGGCAGGTGGACTGCGCGTAGGCTCAAATTTTCTTAAATATCCAGGTATCAACCGTCTCGTAATAGACAGAAGGTAAAGTGGTAGTCAGGAATGCGCAGCTCTCAGCTCTTGAAAGGAGAAAATCGACTTGTGGGTAATTAGACTTTTCTCTTCGAATTTTCTTTGAAGAAGCAGTTAAATGCAGTGCCTACTTCGTGGTTTCTTCTTTGTACTCTTTGAATGTTGAAAATTTCTTAATTATATATGTCAAAGCATTAGTTAAATCTTTGTGAGGCTGCTCTTTAAAGAAAAGCATGGTACAGTAGAGCGTCCGTCAATTATCCGAACCCGTGTTGCATCATCGCTATCCCCATCACTTCTTGGAAGTTTATAATAACTATGTATTGTACACATATATTTTGCGTAATATAAATTACCTTTCAAAACACAGCAGCAGTGCTCTTGTATTTAATAAGTAATTTTAGAAGTAATTCCTATACTTATAAACTGGGTAAGTAGGTACATGCATGCCTCGTTCGATTTTCCGAACCACCTCGGTCCCAAGTAGCTCGGATATAATTGACGCTCTACTGTATTAATATTCGCTTGATAAGAAGCAGAAAAACTGAATGCACCAAAGTTATTAGACGCCAGCGAACTGCCATATGAATTACCATTGAGCACGTCACTACAATAATTCAATCACACTTTCATTATCACCAGAACAGGCAAACTTCTCAACTCGGTTTTGCCGGAAAATTTTGAATAATGCGCTTACCGCATTTAACGCAGAATTCTCCACGCCGCGCACTTACAACGTACAAAATTTCAGCCAAATCGCTGACCCGACGCTCGTGCACTCCCCTTGGTGAGCGGAAAGTGGTGAAGTTTAGGTGAAACGTGGAAGAGGCCGCAGCGTTTAAGGGTGGAAAAGCGAGACACTGCGTGAACGAGAGGGGGTGCAGAGGCTGGAACAGAGGAATCTGCGTGGACTCGAGTAGCAGGATTGCAGAATGAATACCATCAGTCTGTGAAACGAGGGAAAGGAACACGTGCGGGAAGAGAAGGCGAGGCGGCTCGGCGGGGAAAACGGGGAAACCGGGGAAAACAGAAGGGGGACTCACGGTTTTACTACGAACCGGGGGGGGGCGATGAGACATGAAATCATCGGTGCGTTCATTGTAAAGGGCAACGAATCGAAACCAGTGACAGAGTCGACGCGGAGGATCGTTTCGTAGAACAGGCTCGTTCTTTGATATACCGACGGGGTGGGGTTGGTTTTCGAATGTCGTGCGCGCGACAGTGCTTCCTGGTGCCGCGACGTCCAAGCCCGTCTGAAAGGGAGAATAAATTGCAGGAGGTGTGCTCGTTAACGAAGCACAAGGTTAGAGTGTTACAAGCGTGTCTGATCTCGCCGCTATATCGCTGTTCACGGAGCATCAGCGTAGGCAGGCGACTCGTGCACTGCCAAAATCTGGGAAATATTTCCGTCCGGCATGCAGACGTCGCAGGTGCGTGTGTCTAATTCGCGAAGGGGTAGGCAGCCGAGAAGGTTTAGAAACGGACTTTGGTAGAGTTTCCGTCTTCTGGTCCGCTCAGGCGACGTTCGAACGCGGAAAGGGGATGATGGATCTCCCGGCAACGTTCAGTCGGGGTGTTTAAATCATTCCAACCAGCTATCTCGCGCGAGTCCTCATTTTTTAGAGGAGCTAAGTGATCTGCGAGCAACTCGGACGGCAAGGTAGTAGCTGCGAGGTAATTGCGCCACGATTGGAGAATTCGTGGGTTGGTTAGCCGGCTGGCAATTTGATATGCGCAGTGTATACTAAGTTTTGCTTCGTAGGAGTACTCACTGCTGTAAGCTATTCACTGTTACGTGCAATAATGTTCCAAGTACCTAAAAGAAAATCGTGGAAGGTTGAGAAAACGGGAATGAGAAGTTAAAATTACTCCTTACGCCAATCGACTTTTTATCCAATTTTTTTACCAAGGACAGGATACCTACGGTCTGTAAAAGGAGAAGAGAACGCGAAGAGGGCGCGGGATTAGATACGGGGAGGAAGAGGAGAGTGGCGCGTGTATGGTCTAACAGAGAGAGAGAGAGAGAGAGAGAGAGAGAGAGAGAGAGAGAGAGAGAGAGCGATAAGAGAAAGAAAGGCGCCGAATCGTTGTCGGATAAAGAGAGAGAAGGAGAGGAGAAAAAGGAGGAAGGTAGTAAGGGGAAAAGGTTGAGGGGATGTGGTAGGGGAAAAGGAGGGAAGGGAAGAGCACGCGCGGCAGTGTGCCTGCGTGGAATAAAGAAGAAACGAGGGGGAGGACGAAAGGCGTAAGCGAGAGAAACAGGCAGCGAAGGCCGACCGCTCGTCAAACGTCTCTTTCGGCAATTCTTACTAAAAATTTTATCTGTCCCACGCGCCTCTCCCGCGGCACACCCTCGTCGAAACTAGCGAAACCCACCTCTGCCATTTTCCACGTGACGGCAACTCGAATTTCACCGGCGAATTCGCCTGGGGATTTCGTCGACGGCGTTGAAAATAACGCAAACCAAAGACATTGTTGTCGACTACCATTTTATTCCACCCTACTTTCCCTCGCCGTATATTATTATTGGGGACGCGATTATGTTACGAATAATACTGAAACTTGATAGGACGTGCTCGATTCTGCGCGAATTCTTGGAGAATTGAAAGCGGAGGTTATAATTGAATCCTAATGGAGTGCGTTTGAGTGTTATCGGAGGATGGGTGTACTTAGCAGTATCGAGGCTTGTGGGAGGGGTTGAAAGAAAGGGGTGGGAAGGCAAGATGTCTGTGTTTGGCTGTGGTAATGCTTTCTACACTTCGAATCTATTTAGTTATTGATATCCCCATAAAGGTCGAGCTGTGGAGTAGGGCTATAACGAATATTCGAATGCCAGAGAATTTGAGTTTCCAATATTCGAATACCAGGGAATTTGAGATTCGAATATTCGAATACCAGAGAATTTGCGGTTCGAATGTTCGAATAATTAAGAGTATTCGAATATTCAAATAATCACAGCTCTACTGTAAGAACTCCTTTCTATTTGAGATCACGCATTGGAGATCTGGGTAATGCTGGGTACACCGATAGTGTATTATTTTTCATTAATCTACACTTTTTAAAGTTTATACTGTCTCAACGTCAGGACGATTAAAATTTTTAACTGACACAATCAAGTATTATAATTATCATGTAACTGGTGGCATGGAATCAATACGACACTGATGCGCAAAAGTTGGTGGGATCACAATTTCAAAGTTTAATAATGCAGCAAGCACCGTATTTGAAGAAATAGCATAAGTCGCTTTGATTCCATTCTACCAATTGAATGGTAATAAACTATATAATAAATTACCTGTTCATATAATTCCTTTCCCACGAACCCCTTTTTCCAAATATGGACAAGCTACATATTGCTATTATAGAAGCTTTTACTCCAAAGAAGTTACCCTACCTGAAACAGAAAAATAGTCACATTAAAATCTTTCTATAAACATTAAAATTCGAAAAAGCTCACACAGTGTTAACGTGAACGAAAACAATGAATATTTTTATCGCTCATCAACAATATCGTGGTGATTTATTAATCATCGTGGCAAAATTCGCTTCGCTTCAAATAAAATCAAAACCACTCCAACCACGAGGATCGAAGAGTTGAAATGGTAAATGATGTAAGTGCCAGAAGTGAAAATTTTCACTATCTTCTTTTCAACTACAGCGACGTTGGTACTTACGATCTCACAACTCTGTCTTGCAACAGCTCTAGAAACTAAAATAAATTATCTCAGCACTTACAGCGTTTACCACCGTATTCACCATGAAATTTCGTATTCATCATCCTTTCCCTACTAAAAACTAATTTTTGATCCCTTTGCCACTTACATCGTTCACCATTTCAACTCCTCAATTAATAATTGAATAAAACACAAACAACTCTAAGCAATCTAAAATTACGTGAAATCATTGCAGACTCCAAAAGCCTTCTAAAAATTAATAGATCACCGCCATAAAATTTCAGTCGCATGTCGCTTCACCCCCTGCATGCGTATACTGAAAATGATTTTCCAACAAGCAAATAAACAAATGGACCTACAATAGCTACCATATACCGCGAATAAGAAGCAGCGTCAGGTTCAATAAAGAATCGAAATTTCTCCGACAGAAAATGCAGGAATTTCGATAGGATATTTCTACCCCAGAAAAGTTTCCATCGTGGAAGAACGGAGCGTTTTCAAAGGAAGGACGCCTGCTGAAATGCCATCCCGCCGTTCGGGCCAGGTACGCGTCGAAAGGGAACAAAGAGGCCGTTCCAACGAGCACCGACCGCGAAAAGGTGAGCTTTCCTACCACCTCTGGGCGGTGCTGGCGAAAACGACGGGCAGCAGAAGAAAAACGGCGATCTATTTCGAGGATTTTCGTGGAGTCTAGTTGGCAGCATGCGCGAGAAGCACGCCGGGCCTCGGGATGGCCCGTTAAATGATGCGCGCTTTCGTGGAAGTGCTTGATCAACGTGACGCTCACCAACGGGCGATTACTTATTTTTGCGATTGTAATTATTCGTGCTGATCGTGCGCACTCGCGCTCGACTCTATCTAGGGATTCACCGTTCCGATGATTAATGGCGGCCGGAGCGGCGACGTCGATGAGGCGAGGAACACGGGTCAGTTCTTCGTGTTACAATACCGAGTGTCGATTGGGTTCGGACTTGCTAGATGTATCGTGTTTTCAGAGCAGACGAAATTTTTTATCCTTAGATGATGATGAATGGCAGAACAAAGGAGAATTTAGACTTTACACTTTGGATGCGAATTGGCAGTGAATGTGAATTCATTAAGAGTAGAGAATGGCTCTACTTTGTTCACAGGTCACTTTGGATGAAATACAGATGCAAACAATCTTTACACCTTTCACTGTGGACGAATCATCCACAATGCACATTCGAAGGGTAAAGTCTAAATTCACCTTTACATACGTTATTTCAACATATCGATGCCTTGGTGCTCAAATATTGTATGTCACACATTCTGTGAAATTTGACTTTTTATACGTAACAAATAGTTCTCTACTGTTTCTTTATGCTGTATAAAAATCACATTTATATCTACTTCATAAATTTGTCAAAAATAATATTTTTCTTCATTGTATGCCCCTGAATTTATGTACCATTGCGTGTTTAAGGGGGGAGCCTGGTGTAGCGGGTCGAAGAAATCGATTTTTTTTTTTTTGCATAACTCAATAGTTGAACATCACAATAATGTGTCCCCAAAGCCGCAAAACGAAATTCGAAAAATTAAAGCGGATATGGCCGGTTTTGCTACGGAGCGCCAGATTACCACAAAACTTTAAATGCGTTTCTCTCGAAACGACAGTTTTACAATCTGCGGGCAATGTAACTCCAAAAATATTCAACCAATCGACTTGGCCTTGTACACGGATATTTGTGAACATTTTCTTCATAGGGCTACGTTCTTAGTATAATGATATTGTTTAAATAAATAATTTTTTTTTACACATTTAAGGCAAAATTTCGTTGGAAAAAGTGAATTTTTTTTTCAAGAGGCCGCCATTTGTTCAATTTTGCATCTTTTAAGTTATGAATTTATACGATCTGTGCGTACACTCATAAACTAAACGAAAATTGTTCGATTTTTGGTTTTAGATGAAACCAAAAGACGCTACGTTGCCCGCAGTGTAACAATTGCGTCGCCAACGGACTGGGCATAAGCCTTTATAATTTTGTTATTTGCCGCTCATTTTTAATAAAATTTTTTTTTGTCTTCCTTAACCTGATAATACAATATCCTGAAAGTTTCAGAAAGATCGGTTAAATACTTTCTTTAAAAAAAATTCCCGAAAAATGCCTCGATTTCCAGCTAGTTACACCAGGCTCCCCCTTAAACCTGTATTCCTCGAAAACGCAAAAAGTGGACATTCAATATTTGTGCACTAAGCCGTTAAGGAATGTTCGCTAATTTTCATAAATATTTTGTATATGATTATTTGTCGAGCACGATCTCCATACAATCATTCTTCAATGTCGATATTCGATATTCGTTATTCGTATTTTTCGCATCTCTCGTGCGTGAAAAGAGAATATCAGTTTACGAATATTACGCGAAGCGAAACCTTCCTGATATTATTAAATGCTATTTCTCGTTTAAATCTGATCCTTCTTTCTCAATTCTGCAACCGTCTACTAAAAGTCACACTTTTCATGGATTCTTAATGCATCCACTACCGCATTTCAGTTTCCACGATTATTATCCATGAAGTTGGATAATAAAAGTCCCGTCGACGAGTCAAAAATCCAGGGGTGTGTTCAACATTCTTTTTGGACATTAATAGGTACTTCCAGGGTCCGAGACGTGTGAAAGTGTGACCAAATATGTATGCGCAGCCCTGTAACGGATGAGAAAGGACACATTTAGTGGTTCGTAGTGTTTGTATCGTCAAAAAATATATATATATCACTTTACACACCACCTGAAAAAGCGGCTGATGCACAGTGGTTCCAAAGTGACTTTTTGCAGACAAAATTCCCTATCTCAGTGAATTCTCAAACGATTTTTCTGCTTTGTGCTCGTTTTGCCGGGGATTAAATTGGCTAAAATATCACACAGAGCTTTCACTTTGGAACCACTGGACCTACAGAATATTTTGGAAACGTTACGTGAAGTCACCTATCGATTTGAAGCGTGCAATATTTTTCTGGTACACAGTTACGAATCGTACGAATCCGTGCCCCAGTTCGATTTACGCGTTGCGCGATTTACAGTGAATCGAAACGGCCCGACTGCAAACAATACAGTCACGTTCAACGATAAAACAGAAATTGGTGACGTTAATCCCTGGGCTTGGTGTTCTGTAAATCCACGCTACAGAAGCGTCCCATACCATCAGCGTGTATCTTTTTGAAGAACTACAGCGAACATTTCTCTCCCTCTACGAGCAGGGTAAAGAAATAACGCTTCCATAAACGTGACTTACATTAGCCTGGCTTCTGCGAAAGTATCGCGTGCCTTTGAAGGATCAAAACATCGAGAGGGTGATAGAATGTACTAGGGGAACTGTATCGGAGCAGAATCGTTCAGATTGGAAGTTTCTGCGTCGAAATTTTGCACGTGCAACATCCACGAAAAAAAAAATTACCAATTGCTGGATCTCATTGAATCTGACTCTGCACTAATAATTAATATATATTTTCGCATAATTTCCACGTAGAATGTCACAAAACACTATAGATCGAATCGCTAATAACCCAGCAAAAAGGTTGATGCGACTTAAAATAACTAAATTAAAAAACAATATTAGAAAATCTGCAAGTTCCTTCGTCGTTTAATTATACTTCCGTGGATATCTGTTCCAAGTGGCTTCCGCCGTAGCTCCAAAAATCGGAAACAGAATTATCTCGACCATAAAACTCGCACACCGAGTGCTATTATTTTTCATGAATGCGACCTGTTTCGAGGGGAGCAAATTGGATACGACAGTCGTTTCCAATGTTAGACTCCTCCATCGCATTCTTCTTTTTACGTTTATCTATTCCCGAAACCGGGTCACATTTAAATAAATCTTCCGCGGCGCACGCTTCGTAATGCACTGTTATTTTCAGGCCGCCGACTTAAATCTCGTTCCATGTAATTCCATTGACATCTGGCTGCTGCAATCTCGTTCGCCATATTTCCACGGAAATTTGAAATAACTTCCTACGTTGATGAATGCTATCGGGCAGGGGTAACGGGGACCACTTGCGAAAATTCGTTCAACGCTCCTCGCTTTTGACGCGTGAAGAATGTATACACATTACAGTCTCACGTTTTCAGACAGTAAACTAGACAGTCGAAGGGAAGCTTGAAATTCGAAACCGACAGGCTGCAAAAAGATAAATTTCTACGTGACAGTTGAATGTGAACGAAATCTCCCGAACGAAAATCAAAATGGTTATCGACGTGCACTGGTTTACGGCTGAAAGTTCGAAATTTGAAACGGATGAACTCGTCTCTCCTATCATTTTACGGAGCTGCTCCCGAAAGGTCACTCGCAAGTATTTCGATGCGCGTACCTTCGAACGAAAACGGATTCGATCGACACCGGTTAATAGTTTACCGAGGGAAGGAACTGCAGGATCGATCGACCCATTTTTTTTTTAACCACTCGGGCGTGTGCGACCCGTGAATATTGCTGGATCACCGCGGTGGTTCATGTGTCGTGTCGACAAAACGGAAAAGCGCCTTTAGGGGCGGCTTGAAAGGAGCATCCAGCCACGCGCATTACCACCCTATCTGACGCGCTCGCCACGGGGTGGTTAGCCCTTATCAGATCGCACGTTAAGCACAGGTGCGAGAAACGTTCATGCCTGTACGTGTGTGCGTGTCCTCGGCGACATGGGACCCGGCGGAACCCACCGCCGGCAATTATTGTACCTTCGAAACGGGCGGCGAGGCGACTCGCCACGGAACATCGTGGTATTTTCAGTCGATCAATATAAGTACCCTTCCGGGCCGGCGACGAGATTAGCTGCTCCAGCTTCCTCCGCGAAAATGGCCCAACCAGTCATCTCTGTTTGCACGTCGGATTATTGGACGTTGTTCTTGTGCTATTCAAGTTCGCAACTTTGAACTCGCGCGTGAACTTGCTCGAGGGGAGAAGAAAGGGAACGTTTATGGGACGAACGTAGCTGCTCGGGGGGTATTCTTCTTCGCGAGTGGAAAAGAATGGTGTTTAGAGAGATTTTAGAGAGATAGGGGAGGGTTGCCGATATCGTGCCACTTAAGATATTGTACGATATATATCGTATTTGGTACTAATTTGACCACAAGATAATATTGTAAAATATCTTAAGTTATACGATATTGGCATCTCACCTATATTAGTGCGAATAAATTGCGATTTCAAGACAGGCTTGTGGAATATAGTTAATCAAGTTTGATATTGTTTCTTTTCAAAATAGGATGGGGATGCTGAAGAAACAGCTTCGAGTAAATTATTGTGTAGTATGACTATGGAATGGTCTAGTTACTAGACTAGTAATAGACTGTAAAAGTTGGAAAACCGATATTTCAGGAGAAATAGGTACCTATAGTAGATTTTTGCTGATTGAAAAAAAGTATTTCGTATTTTTAGTTGATTCAGATGCATGGAAATATACATATATACTTATCTATTCCCTAGAAAGGGAATTGCAGAAAATGAAGTATACTATAGATATGCATGCGATGGAAGTGCAGGAGGTTTAAATAGGTCACCAATTTGCGTTAAATTTTGCATATAGATAGTGTATACTATGTATATAGATGTATCAAATGCATAGATTACTAAAACGCACGCAGTTGTTCAAAAGGCCAGTGAAAATTCAGGGCAGAGTTACCAGAAAGTCACAGAAAAATCTTTGAAAAGAGAAGAATTCAAACTGAATTATCTCACAAAATTTTTAGTAAATCACCATATGCCTTTACCACATCATTCCACATAATAGCCAGCGAGCAACTGCACCCAAAATTCGAGCCAAATCGGTGACCCAAAATTCGTACACACCCCTCGTCGGTTAATCCAACACCCTGTGGACAAAAGTGCATACCTACATACGATATCCAAGTGTAGAATCTCAAATATTAATTTTTTCTTTAATTTTAATTACAATAGACTGATTAGTACCCTTGTACAACCTTGTAGACTTAGTACAACCCTTTGCTACAATTAATCACAAAGTGAGGTAGACAAACCGACGCACATTAATACTTTATTATCACTACATCGACAGTAATCGTCGATTCATAATATTACCAATTAATAAAACCAAATCACACACATACATCCTACATTCATTCCCCTCCATTTGCAAATACGACTCATGCCGTATCATTAAAATCTATCGTGACCCATAAATGACAATTCACTGCACAACGGTCTAGTAACAAACAATCGAGTATCATCTATTTATCTCCCGTAAGCATTACCTTTTACAGAGACGTTTACCATTAATAACTGTTATTTACGAAATATCGCTGACATTTATCTTCGAATATTTATCGTTATGGGAATATTCATCGAACGAGTAGTCAGGGTGAAAGGCTTGTCATTTCAAACGTTAAATTGTGATTGAAAACGACCGTTTACCCGTCACGTAATACGCGACCGCTCGAGGTGTTGGTGGTAGAGCGGAGGGAAGCAGGGTGCGCTCGGGGCACCGTGTGCATTATTAAAAGTGGGTGAATAATTGACGACAGCATAACAGTCATCCTCGTCCTTAATTTACCTCGACGACCATAGCATAATGCATTGGACGAGAAGCTTGACGTATGTACCAACGTTCGCGGCTCGTCGAAATCAGCGAGATGAAAGCCGTACGGCGAGCACGCATCGATCCCCCAAACGATCGATAATGCGAGCAAGGGGTCCCGAAATCAATTTCGACCGGCGATATTCACGACACGCTGCTACTACGGTGCTCGTAATAAAAATTTTAGTCCAGGTACGGATGTCGAATTTGGCGTGAAACGATAACAACGACTCCCCTTGTTCGTGATAAGTAACTTTGGGGAGGTGATTTTGGCGCAGGTGTTAATGTTGCAGGAAGAGAACCCGTCAACTGTCCCGACAACCACTGGTTACACTTTTATCTCTTGCGCGTTTCTCGGCATTTCCCGACTCGATTCTCACGCGGTTCGCGCGAATTTCGCACGTTCAAGAAATCTCTCTGTTATGAAAGACTTGGGGCAGATTGTGTCTAAAGGCCTGGAGAAATAAATGCACCAAAATTCGCGCTCGTGCACGTCGACGGGACGAAGAGCAGGGGAACACCGATCTGGGGAGGACGTGTCGAAATGGTAAGTATTTAGAAAAATGGAAAGTCTAACAAGGAGAGTATTTTAGGTGTCCGCCTCCGATCATTTTGATTTTTGGATATGTTATATGTAGAGGACCGAGAAATAAGAAATACGTGTTTTTTTATTTTTCCCCGTTTTCATATTTGGGGGGGGGGGGGGGGGGGTGAAAACTGCGTTCAAAGTTAGGGTTGAAAAATCATTTTTGTGGACTTTTTGAAAATCTGGTGAGTAAGTCATATTTCGCATTCAAAGACACAAAATTCGTCCATTGACACTATTCCCCTATCTCTAATAGTTCTCGAGATATTCCACAAAAATGAGTTTTTTAACCCTAACTTTGAACGCAGTTTTCACCCTCCAAATATGAAAACGGGGAAAAATAAAAAAACACGTATTTCTTATTTTTCGGTCCTCTATAACATATCCAAAAATCAAAATGATCGGAGGCGGACACCTAAAATACTCTCCTTGTAAGAGAAGCTACCTGATGGTACCTACTGCAAAGCGTGTACACAGCTTCAGAGCTTGGAATCTTAAGTTTGTAGAACAACACCTGTATCCATTTTTCCAAAATAAGCGGAACGGTTGGAGGAAGGAAAGAGCGAAGGAAAGCGGGGAAAGCAACGACCGCGAGGACACGAGGGAAGTAGATGGCCGCGCAAGGAGGAGCGACGAGGGTGCAGAAGCAGCGGGAGTAACAAGAGGAAAAGCGATCAAAGGGATGAAGGGGGGGACACGTAATAACGGCTGGACGAGAGAATGGATCGGATAAGTTGCTCAGGTAAGGGGGAAAAAAAAGATGGCGTCAACGAGATACACGCGTTTCGCACGCCACGTTACCGATGGGGCCCGATCTGAGATAAGGTGCAACTAGGTTACTCCACGCCGTTGCGCCATTCCGGCTTAATTGGCCGACGAGGAGGAAGGTGCTCGTATATACGCCGTCGGGCATGCACGTCGTCGTAACTCGGATGATTATAAAAACGTGTAATTAATCGAATCGCGGTGGCAGCGGTAGCTTCCGCCTGGCAGACCGCGGTTCCGCGAAACTGGGCCCCCGACGCGAAAACGGCGCGATGCGCCGGGCCATTTCTGCGCGGAGGGCAGTATAAAGGTGTGCGAGGTGATTCCAGAAGTATAGGTGGAGACTTTTCTTCGGCTGCGAGCGGGTATGACGAGCCTCGCTAGACTCGATTGCATTAAAAGTAGGGATCTTTCTAAATGGGGTGGTTTATCAGCAGGGTCACTATTATGTGGAGTAGCGGATGAGGTGAAACCGTTGGCATATTTTCAGCGCGAATTCGAATCTCGCTGTGACCGGGCAAATTACAAAATGTTTGTTTTCGATTTTTTTTCTGAATTGTTTTGAAAATTGTCACGACACAGATCTCGCATCGTGGATATTTTTATTATTATTTATTATAATTAATCGTCTTTATTAATCAAAAAAGAAGAGACTTGATTATTTACAGCTAGAGTCGAGAAGAGTAAAGCCGAGGCTCCAGTGGTAACACTGTTGGGAAGCCTAACCGTGAAACTAAAATAGAGAGAACAACAGACAAACAATAAGAAATCTTAAAAATAAATTAAAGTAAAAGTAACGTTGAAACTTAACGCTAAACATGGGAATAATACAAAAAGTACAGTAAAGTAAGAAAAGTAAAGAAAAAGGTAGAATAAAAAGTGAAAGTACATGGACTAAGACAAGACGGAAAGAATAAGGAAATTATGCTGAGAATAGTGCTGAAGGATATGTAATCGTGTCTGTCGTTTAAATGACGAGTAAGATTTTAATTCGCGAATGAGAGATTGGAGAGCGTTAGAGTAATGGGTGGCGGTGTAGGAAAAAGATGCTTCAAACTTAGATGTGTATCTGTACATATGAAGTTGGTAGAGATAGTGGTGGTTTAAGGATGATCGTTGCTCTGCATTCGATAGATCACCAATAAAAGGAATAAAATAAATGAATTGAAGGCTCCCTTTCTCATCTAAACGAACAGCTGCGCAGTTGACTGAAAGTCGAAGTTCACAGAAATGAAGTTCGGCTCGGAAAGATTTCCGCCTCGACTGTACCACGACTCGCTCGTTTCGATTTTATATCCCAGGGAGATTATATTAAGCAGTTCGTTGGATTTCGCTCGGTATAATAGGAAGTGTATACCGAAAATTCCTGTATGTAATCTATGAAAGAAAAAGTAATCTTGGGGGACTGGTGTGGAAATTCCATATTCCCGCCGCGAACGATAAATCGTTTGGCAGCGTTATAAATTCTCATCCAGCCGAGGTTTATGGATACGACGGGTAAAATCGAGATCCGCGTATCAAAGCCCTTTCCGCGTGTTATGTAAAAAGTCACGAGCCCGCTTTCGGCATTAGGAAAGCTGCTCGAAAAGATAAAACCTCGCGCCGCCTGCGCTATTAGCGCGCGAAAAGCTATTTCAAAGCAATAAAAACTCTGCCGGCCTGGGCGCGGAATTTCTGTCGTAAGCTAGGCCAGGTTCTAACTTCTTTTATGCCACCTAGCAATACGTCGGGACCAGTAGGATTATTCGCCATCCTCGAGCGGCGAATTCGGCGACGCGTGCTGTGTTTTGAAAGTGAATTGCGTGGCAACGAATAAATCATTAGCCCAGAATTCTTATCCCAATTTCTCGTTCCTTATGGATGGCATAAACGACATCTAAATTTCCATACTCGTAGTTATACGGATTAGGAGTCTGTCGCAAGAGGTTTCTGCGAAACAGAACCGCGGGATATTTTAGAATTACAGGTGCGCGAATAACTCGCACGTTGGCTAACAGAACTCGCGAAAAGCAGCCGACGTGTTTTAATAAATGTAAGCCACAAACTGATCGTTTTTAAGATACTCTGCGCTTTAGGTCGTTAGTCCATGCCTCTTCGTGCAATAAAATTAGGTACGGGTATTGCAAAGTCGCTGTAGAATGTTTTGAAAGTTTGCCGTGTCGGGGACTAATTGGGGACCTCGGAACTAATATTTAAGCCGTGATAGGAAGTACTATGGGTTAGTTGTATACTATGCATTTTTAGAAATACAGGTATTCACTCCAAGTAATGATACTTTATGTACCTATGTGATCACTAGTAGTCCACGATTCTCAGTGTTTCCCTTGCAGCGATCTTCTTCGCTTTTCTCGAACCCATCTTTATTTAAAATAGCTCCTTGTGCTCGCTCACACGCAAACAGGACGAGCACTCGGTTTTACTCTTGGATGTGCAAACGATATTAAATTGGTGGTTATTATTAATGTATCAGTAGAAATAGTGATTATTCGTATATTAGTACCTACTTAAATAGCAGTCATTATTATTATATTAGTAAGCTAGCAAGAGTAGCCACTATTAATACTAGTATATTGATAAAATATACTACGTAGCTTTAAGAAGCGTGATCACTGAGAAATTGGATATCTCAATAATTCGTGCACTCAAGTTGGCCAGACAGAATTCTGCTGCTTCTTACGTCTCGGTACCTACCCAAGTGTATATTTATACTTCTGAAGCGATCTGCATAAAAGTGGTACACAAATATCGACGCGAATTGGGTCGGAATATTGGAGCGGCGTGTGCAAAATTAAAAACAGCGAGCCGCAAGAGGCTAGTGTGAAATCAAAGGACGCTCGATACCGCGCGATTCCAGCCAGCCAAGAATAATAATCGATACTAATTAGTAATAACAGTGATTCGCGGTTATTCCCAGCACGCCATCCAGGGCTGTTAATCGAACGCTCTTATCGAGTCCATGGAAATTATCCGATCTTTTAAACGGCCCATTACGCGATGGCTTTCAGGTTTCGTTACGTTGATGCGATACCCTTCGACGGCATTAACATATAAGAAAAACGAACGCATGAATTAACTCGTAATTAATTAAGCCGCTGTAACGAAGACGCGCGTGTAAGTACAAGCACCCGCGCGCACGATATGGGCGAAATTTTAATCAGACCTGGGTAGGAATTATTTGAAATACGAAATTAAAGGTAGGTAATGCCTCGAATAATGAATGGTTTCAACCGTTTCATGATTTCTGTTTGTATAAGCATAATTTAGGAAGGTAACGTTATTTTATAGTAGCGGCAAAGGATTGTTTCGAAATAATTTATTGGTATAATTAGCTCCTAGATAAGATCGTTGGTAATAGGGCGTGTAGAATGAAAGTATTGCAAATTATTTAGGAGAACTTTTCGAGAGGGGTTTGTTTAAATATAGAATGCGGTACGAAATTATTCGAACGGGAATTAATGAAAGAATTTGGAAGAAATTATGTTACTCGTTTAGATGAAAGAATGCATATACTATTCTAATAAGCAGTTTTAGAATGTGTAATTGAAATTCCACGCAGGTCTGTATTTAATCCAAACGATTGATAGCAGGTTATTCGAATACTGATACATCGGGCATAATGAAAGAAAATTTCATTCGGAAAATGAATGAGGAATGCGTTTGAGACTTTTCAAAAATAGCTAATGCGAACGTTACACGGTAAGCCTGTTACACTAACAACGAGTATGAGAAAATCGTAGAAGCGTGAAATTTTCCCCAGTTACGTAACTTCAACGACTGAGAATAATAATCGCTACCTATATAGATATATGTAGTAAGAGCAATTATCAATGCATGAGAGTAATAGCGGAACGAATGAATTATAACAGAACTAATTAATTACGCCGATATTGGGAGCATTTAAATATACCAGGAATGCGTTAATTATGCAAAACGGAAGATAATTATAGATACGTGGGTGCTAGAGTGATGTCATGTATAGAAAAGTCTGCTGGGAAAAACCTCTGTAATATTGTAAATCAATCGTTTCTAATTATATTCAACTTCCACGCTGTTCAATTTCAATCTCAAACAATTGGCCTATGTACTATAAGTAATGAAATCTAGTTCTACTTGTATTCACTAATGTCTACAAGGTTGAAAATAGGGCTTTCTCCGTTAAGAATGTTTCAATGTTCAAACAAAAATGCTCGCGATGCGTTCAAAGCCATCGCTACTTTTACCCAACGATGCTCTACTTGAAGCATCCAAGCCATCGAGTAAGAAAATAGGTAAGCGGATTCCCTTCGTCGAAACGATTAGTCCTCGTTCAAACAAAAATACTCTTAATACGTTCGAGCCCATCGCTACTTTCACCAAACGATGCTACGTTCGAGGAAACAAATAGGCGAAGAAATCCCTTCGTTAAAACGATTGGTGGGCGGTTTCCCGACTTGACTCTTTCCCCAACCCCAAGATAATTGTGTATCGGAAAATAAAGTTGTAAACCTCCACTGTTTACGAGCCATTAAAAGCTCGCCTCGATTTCAATTCCTCAAACGAACGATCATTCGAAGAGGAAAGCTATCGTATTATGTTGCGAATCGACTTCGAAAGGGCAGTGAAAATGCGGTTTGACGAATCGCATGGGTATTCGCGTATTGGGCCAATGATACAAATACCTGTAATATCCGCAAATTATTCGCCACGATACCGCCCACACCGCATTATTGGAGTACGCGCGCTATTCGACAGTGCAGATGCTCGTAACTTGGAATACTCGTTCGCTGATAAGCAGATTATAGATGTCAGTAGCGCGATCGTTGGAACACACGAGTAACGGAACAGCCGCGGTGGCAGTCATCGTTATTATATTGACTCCGGTACTGAAGCATCGCCCTCGTCGTTAATAAATAAACGTGCAATTGGTTATTTGCGGCCGCTGGGCCTGCAACGATAACGCAGTGAGGCGTGACAACAGTTGTTGATTTTGGACAATCCAAAAAGGCAGAGAGTCGTTAACCACCGACTGGCGAAAATCAGCATTTCGTTTGAGGGAAACGGCGGAGTTATGATGCTCTGTTTTTATGCAGTCTTCTTGGGGGAGCTGTTTCTTCGAGTATAGGATTCAGTAAACAGAAGGGGCAACTTTTAATGACTTGGCAAATGGGAGAATAGAAAATCGTCTTAATCGATGAAAATGGAAACTCCAGGAATAAAGAAATAATATCGTGTTACAGGTTTAAAAAAAAACTCAAGGCTGTAGGAGACCGTTGACTCTGTAGTTGCAATATTTCTGAGCGAACTGAATATTTCAGTCGAAAACTGTTCTTTCAATGTAGAGTGCATAGGATCAAAATATATACTCGTGACATCGATGGCTATCGACAGGCTTGAAAGAACAGACGATGCAGTAAGAAAGGCCCTTGTAGCTATGAAAAATTATTTACAAGCCAGTGGCAAAGTTCCCCTCACTTTCAGTGGAAACTTACAATTACTTACAAAAGTATCTGTGCATTGTCCACCCCATACGTAACATATTTTAGGTACATGTTTAATACATATTAAACTAAGAATTACCGATTCTAATTCAAGTTAGTGCAAACCCACATTAATACACTTTTTATTAGAATGCATTTAATTAAGCATTTTATTTGAAAAAGTATTGTTATCGCAAACACATTCGCCCTAATACAATATTCATTTTATGTGAACGTAATTACAATAGATGAATATTTTCTCGGATATCCCTGCGATCTCATTACAATTTCTACAGATTAAACTAATTCTGCGTGAAATTCGGGGTAGGCTTATTTCATTCTCCTACCAAAAATTGTTCGAGCATTTATTTAGCAGATGGTACTCGTTAAAAGTATATTAGCCGAGGTTTATACTAACGCGAAATAGAATTAGTAATTCCACCTCCGACGCAACTAACTGCATTTAACGCAAGCAATCAATCAAAAGTCGCGCGAAGGAACTGAAAGATCGTCGCGTCGCCGAGTTGCAAAAGAATATCGAAGAAACCAAGGTACGGCGGCAACACCCATGGTAATTAAGCTAGCCGGTGCCTTTTCCGGGAAGGCCGCGCGGATAGGAATAACGCAATTGGTTCCGAGGAATCGAGCAACGCGGGCACGAACGATCCCCATTGAAATTCATGATTATACAACCCGCGCAAACCTGCGCGACACGTAAAAAAAATTACTGCTCGCGTAACTCGTGCATCTGCCGCGGAAGTTAATGGCAGACGGGCATGAAATATTTACAATCTGCATTCTGCATACCGCGAAAATGGGCGCGTGCCGCGATCAGATCGATTTAATTCTGACCACCCGAACTGGGTCACACGAACATCCCCCACCATTTTCTGTTCGCTCACCCCCCATCTGTTCTTTCGAAGAGACGGGAAGGGCACTCTATCGGGGGTGATGATTTTTTTAAGAGAATTTATAGGACCATTGCGCCCCGCGACGTGGACAAATGGTGGACTTGGCCAATCTTTCGGCGCATTCTCAAACAGCCCAGTAACGAGTGGCGCGGTTTGGTCTGTACACGAGGGGCAGCCGATGCGACGCGACGCGGAGAGCAGTAAAGATCTCGTCGATTAGGCCCCTTTCTACCTTCGTTAGTAGTCTACAAACGTTCGTTAGTGTCGCTTCGAAAGGACTCGGCCCTTTGGCCGCCCGAACGGCTAGTATTTATCGGGACGAACAAAAAATTTGTCCCTGAACGGGGGATCGATGACGCCTTATAGGAGACTAGTTAGCCTCGTTAATTGATGAACTCCGCAGGGTTCGTATTTCATTCCTAGCTTCGCTGCATTATACTCCGAGAGCAGGCTGCATAATTGCTGCGAGAGTATCCAACAGGGATGCGATATTTGCTGATCCCCCCACCGTATCCTCCACACTTTTCCGGCATTACGTAGGATTTCTGCTCTGCTCCAACTTCGGATACTTAGGAGAAAATTGAGAGTACTCGAGAGCTTCAGTACAGACGATGGTGTTCATCTCTAAATTCAACTTTTGTTATTATTTAAGTAATTTAGGGGGGTGATCTTAGTAAAATTCTTATACCCTGTTCATCGAACCAAACTGCGTTTATGGAAGCAAATATGCTCAGATACTCAGCAAGTGTTTAGATAGGTGTAGGTGCAGGACATTGCGTATAAGTAATTTTGATAAGCAAGAATCTGTGAATGTAAGTCAAATTTCTCGAGAAGTAGCCCATGGGCAACGTAGCTTCCCATTGGTTCGCTAACTCTTTCTGTTACTCTGTGTTGGTGATATGTGCTGTCAATTTGCAGTTACAGTAAATACTCGTTAGGAGCCCGTCGAACGGGGCTGGCGGCGGGCTCCTAACGCGACTGGACACTATTCCGCGCGGCCACTGGCGCGAGTGAGAAAACCCAATGAGCGAACGAGAGGAGACGAAAGCCAACGGCAACTTCGTGTCGACTCGTTCGTTTCCTCTCGCTCGTTCATTGGGTTTTCTCACTCTCGTCCGAAGGATTCCAAGAAATGGTGGGGATAATCGCCGGGCTCCTAACGCGTGGTAGAAACGGGCTCCAAACGAGGATTTACTGTATTGTTTCGCCGTTTCTTAATCCTTTCCTAGATATATTATCATTTAGATTTTAGAAGGGATTTCCCAGTTTGATCTCATTACTCCCTTCGCATTGCTATTATACAAACAGTTTCTCACTAAAGAATCTTCATTCTCGTGACCAAAGAGGGGATACAAAATTTTATCGAAAGTATGCGCCACGGTATGTTCCCTCCGCGCTCGATGATAACAGAGTCTGGGCTGGGCTGACAATTATTATCTGTCGACACGTATCTGTCCGTATCGCCGTTACGATACACACTATCAGACCGAGGAATCATACATGAAATTCCAGTGGTCGCCGCGCGACGATAAAAGGAGAGCGCCCCGTACGAGTGTAGGTACTCTTATGAAAATGGTCGCACTAGCCGTCGTCGGAGCGTGACGATTATTTACCAACAGCTAGATCGGCCATCCATCGCCGGGATATCGTCGCTATCCAGCGTTAGGCCCTTTTCACACGAGGAGCTTCCGTGATTCACGTCTGGTAACTTCGTATGTGTATAATCACTTTGCGGCGGCAGTGCTGGTTTAAAAATGTGGAAAAACATAGAAACGTATGAATACGTCTGAAGTACCAGACGTGAGCCACAATAGTGTCTCGTGTGAAAAGGCTTTTACTCTTGTCTTTGATCTTTACGCAATAGGTCGCCAGCAATTAACCTTCTCGCACTGAAACGAGTCGAGCCGAAATGTGTACAAAAGCTGGGAACGTAAGCAACGACAGAAATGCCATGATTTGACAAACAAGCACCATATTCCTATCTATTTCGCATAACATGAGGATGCTCTTCCGTATAGGCCAGTGTTTCCCAACCTTTCTTGAGGCGCTACCTCCCTTTATAATATTCAAATAACCTGCAACCCCCCCACGACTCCATATAAGGTAAAATAGATTTAATAAGGCAAAGAAAACACATTGGAAATAGGTATTTTAGAATATAATTCTGAATAATATTTAATTATCTTAATACATATATTAAATATACTTAAAGATATTTAATATATTTAACTATCTTATTTAGTGCGATGGTCGTGCTTGCATTTGAGTAACCAGCTTTTTATTTTTTCATTTTTAACAAATCAGTCTAATATATTAAAATAAATAAAAGTGCTAAGAATCGTCAACTAAAAATAATCGCCCCCAGAAAATCGCCCGGAATTATCCTTGCGTAATTTAAGGACGGCCCCAAACTATGATAAGTACTTCGATAAGCCGCATAAACTTCAATGAGTGCCGCAGCCAAGTAGAAAATATTGAAATGAATCTTTGCTGTCCTATCGACTTCTATTTGAAACGCTTCCCTGTCCCTTTCGCAAGCCGAATAACAATCTGCAACTGGATTGCACGCCTGTCGGAGGGAAAAGATTCGTTACCTGCGCGCGTATTTGTAAAAACTGTCGCGCGTATCAGCAACGTGTCCGAGAGATCGCGAAATCCTCGGAGGAAGCGGTCGTAACGATGCAGATCGGGCCCGTCTCGCAGAGGTCACATTTACATTTGCACGTGCAACGACGCGCCAGAAAGCTCGGAAGGAGAGGGACAATGGCGACCCGCGTACCGGCGTTTTCGTTTCACCCGAGGATCACGGTTGAAAGCGGGGGGACAGTCACTCTGTTAAACAGCTAAATTCAAAGAGGAACGGACACCGAGATAAGGGAATTAAAAGGCAACGGGTTCGGCCGCGGCGGAACCGGAAGACTCGCTTCCGGGAACAGAATATTACCTTTCCAGGGATTCGACCCTGCCCGACAGCCACCCCGCACTCACGAATAATTTATCATCGAATTTCACGCACGGTCCACGTATGGAAAAGGGAGGTGGAATTATGCCAGCGATTAGGTGCGTCTTACTCGACGCGTCCGCGACGCCACGGACGATCGCGTAAGTACCATTTTTATAGCACTCTCGTATTTCCCTATTTTCGTGTTATATTTCATGTTGCCGCGAGGTATCCTCCGGAGTAAGCGTAATATTATATGCTGCAGCAATGGCAAGCTGCGGGAAATTTAATTATTTTGTGCATACGCAGAGAAGAGGATATTACGTAGTGCCCTACTAATTGTCAGCTCACAAGGCAAAATAGGCTGATACTGTAAAGACTTTCTGATACGACTAATGCGCTCATTCTTTCTTTATTATCAGACTTATTTTGGTGAAGGGAGAATTAGATATTTTAGAGGAAACGTGGCAATTTGTTTGGTAGGCACAGGCACGTTGTACGAGAATCGCAAAATTAATAATAGATAAATTCAAATTAAAATTACGTGTTCGAGATGAGAAGTCATAATAATTTTAGGTAGGTAATAATTTTTTGTGTCCTGTATGCAGCTCACTGAATGTTTCATAATTAGAGTAGAGATATGGTATAAAATTTTCATAAAATTTTACCAACATACTCTTCTGGTAGTAGTGCCTCATCGTAAATATAAAAATTCTTCGAAATGCTCCGTTTAATATAGATAAATAAAATTCAGTAAAACTTCGGAGTCAGTATTTATATAGTTTCATAAAACTCTGCACATATGAAAACCTGATTATGATTAAAGGGTACGAATAAAAAGGAAATTATGGAACTTGTAAACAGAGTGTAGGTACGTCACAACGCGATCGAAATAGTACCAGCTGAAAAGAATAATGTGTCTGTTCCACGAGCAAATTACGTAAAGCAATTAACCCTCTGCACGCAAACTTATTACCTGGTCAATCGACAAGAAATGTCTGGTTAATATTGCACTTTAATAAGTAGGTACACAAGTTTCGAATGCACAAAAGTATGGTGTAGTGAATAATTCATTTGATTTTGTGGATCACGAGTTCTTGCACTTTTACAAAGTTTAATGATGCCAATGTACACCATCGATTTCAACTTCGGTGTGCCTGAGAGGAATACTTTTGGTACAAAGAGTTAAGAGTATCGTAAAAACAATTGATAGAAGAGAAGGCATAGAGTTTCGCAACCTTTTTTAGCGCGTTGCATAGGTGACATTCTAAAGGAGCTCAGAATAGTGTTCTATTGCAGCAGTACAGGATTTAGGAGGAAACCAAACGTATGAGGCCAAGTTGCATCGTCTATAACGTCGCCCTGACACTTTGGTAATCCAATAATGCTCGCACTTCGAAAACTTTGCCACCCTTATAATCCGACTCTCACCATCGCGGCACGCGAGATCAGTTTTAGTCCACGTACCTACGCAACTTGCTTAACTAACGGTCGCCATTAATCCAAGGGAAATTGAATTTGCTATTTTACTTGTTTTTCAATCGTTGACGTGGGCGTCCGGAGGAGGGTGCAAAAAGGGCAGCTGCCCCCTGGCTTTTGAAAAAAAACCGCTTATTTTTCAAAACTGATCTTTATTAAGTTTATACTAAAAAAGGGAATATTTTTAAATTACGGTTTAAAATTTTTAATTAAATTGGCACTACAGAATGGGTTAAAAAACGCAAGAGGAGTATATTTTTCTTTACCATCATCCCAAAGTTGCCCCTCCCTCCCTGGAAAAAAGTCTCCGGACGCCCTTAATCGTGGACGCACGTTGCATCGGCGATTTCTCATTTTATGCCGAGGAATCTGCAATGGCAAGTGACACTCTGCTCAATTTCTGTGAGATTCTCTGTATATCTATGGAATCTTAAAAAATATAGTCGTTGAAGAATTCAAATTCAATTTGAATCATATGAGAATGAATTTGAGATCATTTTATAAAAATTATACCCACGTAACATCACTTATCGCATTCTTGGATAATTTACATCATTTCACTTATTCCTAAATTTCACGTCAGAATGCTTTCTACAGCTTTAAAAAAGAGCAAACTCATTTATACAGAAATACTATCCCTCTCCATATCCCTCGCAAAGAAGAATAATAAAATTTCGCCGCGGAAACTCAGCCACCAGTAAACTGACATGAATTTTCTATACATTTTGCCGCACTTCCGTCTCACTTCGATACAACATAGTTTCTCTCATTTGCAATTCTATAGGATACAACAGCACTCAGCTATTTCAAAATTTGTACACACAGAAGTGAGCCAAAGACTCGTGAGAATCGACAAGCAAAAGTCCTCGATAACTGCAAGACAGGTGACAGTGCCCGCCAATAGGAGTCCAAAGAAAAGTGCGCAGAACTTGCCAAGAATCGTCCATCAAACGAAATTAACGATCCCGGGGAAGCGCGAGTACCGCCCCCCGAGGAACGTCCACCCCTCGAGCGATCGGCGACAAGAATCCATTTGGTTTTCATCAAACATCCGCTGCTTCCGCCGCAAACGTGTTCTCCCCCCGGTCCTAAGGACGCGCCCGCGGACGAGAACGAATAAAACGATAAGTATCGCCCGTCGGTTTTGCGCACCGAGCCGCCACGATGCGCTCCTCGAGCACGGGAGAGAGACCCCACGACCGAGAGCGCCGCGTCTCGCTCCCACCTTCTCGCGCGCCGCGGCGAGGAGGTTGGTGGGACGAAAAAAAGCGACAACAAGGAAAAGAGGCGGGAGGGGGTTCGGAGGGGAAGGAAGGGGACGGAGATAGCGAAGGCATGCAACAAAAGTATAGATACCACAACGCGATATCGGGTCCTCCTCCCCACCGTGGACGGACTCGCGTGCACACACGCGCCCTGGCATCGCTGTGTGAAGGGGAGGGTGGAAAAAGGCGGGAGAGAGAGAATGAGAGGAGTGGGGAGGAAAACGGAGAGGGAAGCGTAGCTCGTCGTGGTTAAAAAAAAAAAAAAAGCACGAGTCGGTGGACGAAAGAGTGACGGCAGAGAGCGGCGGAGCAAAAAGGAGTTGGAGCGAGAGGGAGAAGGTTGCGTTCACGCACGTAGCGTGCGCGCCCGTTTCGCACACGAGCAGCGTGCCGTGTGTACGGTGTGGGAGGCGCTTGGATCCGAGCCCTCCTACGCCGAAAGAAAACGGGTGACCGAAGAATCTCGCCGGTGCTCCGTGTGCAGTGCACACCGTGCAACGCAGTCACGCACCCACGCAGCCGCGCGCGGACCCGCATGTCACCCATACACGCCAGCCGCGGATCTCGCACCCTTCTGGGACGCTTTATCTTACTCGGTCACGTACCGCCTCTCCCTCGTCTTTCTTCCAGGCTGGCTCTCTATCAGCCTCGTTCCTTCGCTTTGTCCTACGGGGTGCTCCATAACATGCGGGCGCGGCTGCAGGGGCGCGAGTTTCGGCGGAGAAATGCGGGGGAAGGAACTCTGGCGAACAGGTTTGTAGTTCTTGTTTCAGAGTTCAGGTACTTTCGTGACTAGGTAGGATAGGCGGGGTTCTGATTGTGGCATTGCGGTGTGTAGGCTGCGGTACAGGTTTGTTGGTGGGGCCCTGTTTCAAGGGTCGGTATGAATCCTTTTGTGATTTAGTGTAGGAATCGTATTTGTGATCTGTTCTGAGGAAGAAAGTGCCACTGCAATATTTTATACAACATTGCTTGTGTACTTGTGTAAGTTCCCATTAACGTGAATATGTTTCACTCGAGAGACTTCGGGTCTCACACGAGACTTTAATCTCACGAGGCAATTACTTCATTATTTTATTATTTTTTAATTATCTTGTCATTAGTTTCATGAAACTAGACTCTCATAGGACAAGTTCCATGATACATTTTCAAAATTTCTTTCCCTATATTTACATTTAGATGTTGCAGACATTTTTGTCTCAGGATAGAAAAGTCTCGTGTAAAATCCCATCGTGGACTCGCAGCTTAATAACGCGTCCACCGAAAGTGACAGAGTGATCCGCGATCGGTCTGAATGGAAAGACGCGGAGTCAACACGAAGATCCCTTGCATTCTCGAATGAAAGATGGTTAGATTAAAGAGTATTCAAAAACTATGCAAATGATTATCCTCAGTTGCGTTAAAAATTTCGCAGTAAATCAATTTTCCCTCCCCACGCCACAAATTTCGTCGTCCACGAATTCGAGTGACACAGAGAGTAGCGACATTTGCTTCACCTCCACCTACCCACATTCCTCCTTTCTTCGCTCCACTCTGATCCTCGGTCACGCGACTGTCCCGTTTCACTCTGTGATTATAACCCGATCGTGGCTCATTCTCGATCACTATCGTCCCTTCATTGCTCGTATCCTCCAACAGTCCTCTTCTTCTGCTCGCATTGCTCGTTTGCTCACTGGCAAACCGTCTCACTTCTATCACTCAATCTCCCCTTTGCGGGTAAGAGCATCCTTCGCCGAGCCAAGGAGGCAGACTGTCAGTGGCACACATGTGTCGTGTTCTTATGCTAGACCATTGCCAGAAGATTATACTTATCCAGGGCCACGCGATGCGAACGGTTACAGCGCGCAAGTTTAACTGGCGGCCGCCCGCCTACCCTACGCCCTACCTACGTGCTCTTTTGCACGCGAACGCTCATGTCGCGGGTGGAAGCGCGTGGATCGAGGCGGCTAATTCCAACCTGGGTTCATTACAGACACGACTCTCGCGACCATCATCTGAGTTCTAGTTTCCAAAATTCAAATTCGAGGGATTTTATTGGGAAACATGGTCTTTGAGATTCGTTTGTTGCGTATGCGAGACTGATGAATGTTGATTTTGACGAGTGAAGTATGGTGTGGGTGTAAATAGTCGATGAAAGGAGTGACATGGAATTCTATGTGAATGGTCTCATTGAAGAATTTTCTACCGGCTGCCTAAGAGCGTAAGTTCTAGATACTGTTGGATGAAAGAAGGCAATTTTGGGAATTTAATCTTGGAGACTAGTTTGTCGACTTGGTACGCAGTTTAGTGTAAAAGATTTTGCGCCTATCGAGCGTCTAACGCCTTTAATTCTACTTCCTTGGACGAAATTTCGCGGCAGCGAAATAAGAAGGTGTAAGTGATAAAGGTAGGTAATTACGAGATTCGCAAAGCAACGCGAGCTTCAGCCACTCGTAAGGGAAACATTTTTCCGAGAGAATCGTAGAGATGACGCCCATGGCGGAAATAATTACTGGGGCGGTTATAATTTATCGATTTCAACGGGTTGCGAAATTAGAGCGCAGGAAGTTGCATTCGCTGTCGCGACTACTTAATTGCCACTCAAAGTAGAAAAATGTGACGAGCGTGACAAGCTGCTGAACCAAAGCAAAATTCGTAATTTTCCTTCCCGCCGACCCCGTGTGTGCAATTTGTTCTGCGTCGAAGGATTACAAAAAAAACACGAGGGACATTTAATGGCCAGGCAACGCCGTTAGATTAGTGCACAGGATACAATAAATTGACAAGAGAGTAAATACAGAAGTTTGCTTGCAACTTTCGCCCCTATCTGTTACTTAAAAAAAGGGAACGACCGTCTTAACGAAAACTTTAAAATGACATTCATGTTTGCCTCCTGAGGAAATGGGCAACAAACATTCCTACAACAAATCACATCGAATAATGACAAAAGCAGAAATCAAATGATCCACGCGCAATATCACTACATTACCCCACGCAAAGGCACACAGTCTCTACAAAACCAGACACATAAAAATCAAGATATGACATGGTATCAAATAATATGACAAACATTACTTCTACTTCAACACCATTAACCCTTGAACGTCGGCTAGGTCAACATTGACCGAAAATTTCATTCACACATATTAGGACAGGCATTTGTGTTAGGTTCTAATCTCAATACTTATCTCCTTCAAGAACTGGCGCCGATAAATAGCAAGCAACGTAAGTAGTAGGGTCCCCTTCACACATCTGCGGGTCAAAATTGACCCCGTGTCCGCTAGGCAGAGGTTAAACAGCTCGAAAAGGGACAGCAAAAAATGAGCTGTGCCCACATGTTACTCCAATTACTACTTTCACGCATCCTTATGTATTGTATCATTCGATCGAGTAATAAAGACGTAATAATAATAATAATAATAATAATCGTCATCATCATCATCATCATAATAATAATAATAGTAGTAGTAATAATAATAATAATAATAATAATAATAATAATAATAATAATAATAGTATTACGAGTGACGGCACCCGCGTAATGTGAAAAAAGAGAGAGATAATATTCTCAGAATTTCCGATGAAAAATTCGACCACATAGTTTCCACGGCCAGATACGCGATTGAGCACGATGCGGCGTTGTATCGGCGATGAAACGGGTTGCATGCGTTTCGAACAGCCCGGGAAGTTATCGTCACGGATCGCGAACGGCTCGCAACGGTGGCCACGTGGTACCCACTCGCGATAATCCTCGCGGTCGTCCCACCGTAGTCTCCGTCGAGTTCCTCGATCCCCCGCCCCGCTTATTATGCGGTGCGGCGCGCTTGCATTTCTACGCGTGCTTGTGTGGGGAACTCGATACGTGCCGATATAATGTGACGGTGAACGCCAGCCAGGCAACACTTTGTCGGGGCAGTCCTACCTGTACGCCTGCTACCGCGAAACCGAGAGTAACGCGATGCTTTTCTTCCAGCTTCGAATACCATGCACGAATTTTATGCGCACACACGCTGATCAAGACGCGTCACGATGGTCCCGCACATTCGGCAACCGCATACGAGTGTTCGGTATTCCCGATAAGATACGCATAGGCGTCCGCGGCGGAGGGGCAAGGAGCGCGGCTATCCATCCCCCTGGCTTGAGGGAAAATCGATTATTTTTAAAAAACAATCTTTATTAAGATTAAACTAAAAGAGTGATTTTAAAATCTCAATTTTTAATTAAATTGTCGGTAGAAAATGGGTTCAAACAAGCAACCAATCGTCGCCTGTCAACCTCACCGTTTCTCAAAGTTGCCCTCCCTGGGAAAAATGTCTGCGCACGCCCTTGAGTGTGGGCGAAATTTTCGTATTCGTGCGTGGATGCTCGTCATTCGTACTGATCGAGGGATGCCTACTGTTACGATACGATTTGGCGAATTAACGCATGCCGGAGCATACGAAGGATCGCTTGTTTGAGTCACGCGAGGTATCTAAATACACTTGATGGCGAACATTCAGTTGTGCAAGCGACGGTCGGGCATGTGAAATGGTGTAACAAGATTGTTATACAATTTTTGGAAGCCTCGGTAGAACCATCCGTATCGAATCCGCAATCCTAATTCATGTCCACGAAAAAAGGCCAACCATGTGAAGTGCATGAATGTGCTGTCAAATGGGGTAATTTTCGCCAGAAAACTAAAAGATTTTAAAACAAATTCCTCTAGCATCTATCGTAGAACAGGTGTTATTCTTAGGATGCGTCCCACCTACGCCCAAATCGCCCGCAACGCCCGCGATTTTCATTAAGGTAGGTTTTCCTATACGCGACTGGACGCACCGTCAAGAACTTCAAAGTCGATTTTCTTGAAAATGAAGCACAATATCAAAAAATTGTATTCCTCTTTCTCGACTTATTTACTTGTTATAAGTCGAAAAGAAACAGTAACTTTTTTTTATATCGCGCTTCGTTTTCGAGAAAATCGACTTTGAAATTCTTGACGTTGCGTCCAGTCGCGTACAGGAAAACCTACCTTAATGAAAATTACGGGCGTTGCGGGCGATTTGGGCGTAAGTGGAACGCCACCCTAAGTAAATAAAGTGCCTTGGACAGCTTTAATTGCCTACTTCAGGATGCATTTTGTCTGAGAATAATACCTTTTATACAGTAGGCGCTAGATGAATTTGTTTTAAAATCTAGTTTTGTGGTCAAAGCTACCCCATTTGACGGTAAAAGCTCCAAAAGAAAAATGCAATTAAATTAGAACTTAATATTATATTATTTTGTACGACTAAATTGCAAGAATGATTATTACATGGCACATGCATAGCTGCGATCATGCTTTATAGCTTCTTGCAATATATTTACCGGTTTTTCCGCATATAAACAAATCAGATCGAACTTGAAAAAATCCAGGCATCGCTCGTGTTCGTAAACATCCGTTAATCATTCTGAACCACACAAATTCAGCCTGTGGAGAAAATTGTACCTTCCAATTTTCCTCCTTCAGCTGCTGGAGCTAAATACCCAACGAGCATAAAGACTTCGGTGAATGTAAACGTTTTTAATTAAAGATCGCGGGGGTCGATAGCGACTAGAATAAAATGGAGGCCAAAAAAACCGCGCGAAACACTGAATCGATACAATTGTCGTTACATAAAAAAGAAGAATGAAAAAACGCGATAGCTTCAGGGGCTTATTTCGCCCCAGACTGAATTTAAACAGAAAAAGAAAATTGGCACTTGCATACTCCAATGTGCTCTACATGCACACGGAGTTTCATTAAAATCAGAACTTTCAAACTGGCAACATTTCCTTGTGATAGAGTAAAAACTGTCAATGGAACCACTTTTTAGGGAACATTGTTCGGAATATTATACCTTTGACACTTTTCATCCTGTCAATGAGCAAAACGTTACAATGAAAAAACGTTGACCCGGCATTTCTAGATTAAAGTTAATTTTGCGATTCATTCTTTTAACACTAGAACCGCCAAAATTTTAACCTACCTAAAACCGCCAACACATAATAAATTTCTACCATTTATTTCAATAATTTCTACTCACAAGTAATGTAAATAACTATATATTTTCTGAAATTTATTAACATAAAGTAGCATTATAGCATATGTATTAACGTAGTTGACAGCACATTCATCACGGTAGATATTTTTTTTTATCTCACAGCACGAAAGATCACCCACTTTACAGAAAAGTCACAAACGCACAAATGTTGAGTTGCGAATATACGAAAATTACGAAGGCACGGAAACTAAAAACGATCAAAACGACCGGTGCGGCGGTTCTAGTGTTAACAGATCTCCGCAGATGCAACCGTGCTGAATTGCTTATGAAAACCATGAGAAATAATTTCTTTACATCCTGCGCGTACTTCTTGCCTCCTTAATTCAACTTTTAATTAAGCCACTCGAACGGCACCAGCATCCCAGACTTCCATTCGAGTCCCCATGGTACCGCGAGCAACGGTCGACTTCGAAAGACGGTTTCTGCAGGTGTGCCCCGAGTTGCGTGAACCGGGCGACGAACTTCGGCGAAATTCTTGCTGCCGGAGCAAAACCACGGGCGAATGAAGTTCGGGAAAGGGGCCCTGCACGCAGGCGGAAGCGAATGAAACGCAACCAGCTACTTTTTCGTGCACGCGCGGCGAATGGCAATCCGTCTGCGGGGATCATTTCCAGAATTTAAAAACGATCGTTACTTCCCGCGGACGGGCCCGAATTTGAAGAGGAATGAAGCAAGAAGACGGGGGGCAGAAGATAGAGGGCGTACTACGAAACGAGCTGAAATATGTAGGGGAAGAGAGGAGGACTCTGCTGGAAGTGCACTGGAGTTCGCGAGGTTCAACGCCGCGAGTTACGTCGGTCCCGTGTTTCGTGAGAAGGATGATGATAAAGTTTGATTCCGTACAGTGAAAAAGGGGTTTATATGACTCGCCTTTTGGTCCGATTTCGTCTGCAGACGTGGTGTTATTCTTGTTTAAGGCTTGGAGTGGTGGTAGTTGAATAAGTGCTCCGAGTAGTTTAAAGATTTGAAAGAGCTTCAGATTCGAGCTGAGGAAAATTCGTTTTATGGAAATCGTGAAATTCCAAGCATGATTTAGCTGAGTACCTGGTAGGATCAAAAATAGCGCGAGTGCTTTAAAACGGTTTGAGTTCGGGATAAGTTTGATGGAGGTTGAAGAACTTGGATTGAGTTGAGAGAGATTCGAGTGGTCTAATGAAATTAGATTAGTATTTGAATAAATAGGAAATGTGGGAGTGATTAAATGTGATTAATTTGAGGAAAATCCGGGTGGCTCAAAAATCATTGACAAACAGGAGATTGAAGGAGCTCGAGAGATCGAGAAGAATAAGAATAATAAAAAAATGCAATTACCTATTTTGTGACAAAATTGAATAATATATTTGAACAATCGAGCTTCATCAAGCTTCGAGGACACTCCACTCGGATCGAATATTCGATTGCATACATTGTTATTCTTCATTTTTGCATTATTAATCAAGCCCTACATTAGAATTCATATTTCGAATTCATTTGATCCTCCAACAATAAGACTATTTTAAAGTTTTAAGGCTGAAAAAATTGTGAAAAACATCTCCTCCAATTTTTAGCATTCTGTTTCGCGCAGTAATACCTTGCAAGCCATTCAATAGCGTGCCTCGAGGAAGCACGCCGAGAACCGGCGAAACATTTCGAAAGCACGATAGAGCCGAATAAATCGAATAAAAGTAAATTCCGTTATCACGGCTGAAAAGCGTCGTGTTTCGCGCGCAGCGAACTCCATTCGGTAGGAAGCCTGAAACACTCGGTGCACAGTTTCGACTAACGCGGCTCGAAAGCGACGTGATTTCGTGCAGGGCAGCAATTCCCAGAAATACTTACATAATTACTTATCGCGTAACGACTTCTTTCTCTCGATTTCGTGTCTCGTACGTGCATGCGAAGACGTGCGGTGGCCGCAAACCGCATACGCGCGTTAATAACGAAAACCAGCGATTTACGTGCACGCGTGTAACGCTACAAAGGAGCCAGGTGTAGCACGCACTTCTTTGAAAACAGATCAACAAAGAATCAAACACTTTCCTCGCGCTGTTACGCCAACTTTGCATTCAGTTGAATTGCGAGGACGATTCGATGCAGTGAGTTTTGCAAAATCTGTGAAATCTTCAATATCGGGAACAATAAAAATGTATATTTGGATTGTGGTATGTAAAGGCGCCTCCAGACGCTGAGACACGTTGCAGTGAAACATTGATACATGCATCTTGCATCTGGCTCACCCTCCTGGCTGATCAGCAAGATGCCAGTTTCATGAAACCTGTATCATCAAGCATGTATCAATTTTTCATGCAGCATGTATCAGCGTCTGGGGGCCCCTTAATAGTTTTGAATATTTTATGTCCGACGGCGCTTGGAAGAAGGAATATTATTTCTACAGATTTACAAAGACAGAAAGCTGAAATCAACACAGTTACGAGAACTAAACTATCATATAGTAGAATCATCATTACACTTTCACTCGCGTCATCGACAATTTTTCAAATACCAAACGTAAATCTTCAAGGTTCCTTTTTTCGGATACAGAAATTCATACGAAAAAATGTTACCTATATCACGATTGCACCACAAATCACCCTCGACCTTCTACAAAACGAAGAATCATCACACCATCCCCCTAAATCCGTGATACAAGTAAGCACGTCTCCATCGAGTGTCCCAGACGAGACTCGTAAACGCTTAGCTGAACGTCCGCAGTGCTTGCAAAAACTGCGGGCGAGGAACGTGCTCGCGCGCCAACGGCTCGCCTCAAAGGACGTTAGATCAAGGACGACACGAGGATACGGATCTTAAAATGATCATGACGAAAGACGGCGCGGGCTGAACACGAAGTATCCGCTCGTAGCGAAGCGCTGCCAGATACAAACACCGACCGTGTGACGAGCCATATCGATAGCCATAATTTTCCTGTTTGCGTAGGGCGAGCGTGCAACCAGCAGGATCATGCCCATCCACAGGATCTGGCAAATGAAACCGACGTATCCCGCGACACCTCGATATCCGTCATTATGCCGTACCGCGCCTTCCTCCATCGTGCTGTTATTACTTGGCCCCGTTCCACCAACCCTCTACCTGTCCCCTCGCTACCAAACCCGACCCGCGTTAATGGGATTAATGAACAAGAGTTTGTTCAGTACTTTGTATCGCGATGTTTTTGAATAACGCCGCGATACTCGAGCTACCGATCCCGACGAGCCCGGATAGGCATCGACCCAGCGGCTGCTTCCTAACCTCTTGCGTCCTCCTGCTCCCTTTTCAGTTGTTGCTGTAAACTTCAGAAGGTTTGTTTTTCGTCGAGGAGGGATAGGAGAACCGTGGGCTGTGTAAACAGAAGATTCATGTCTTTTGGGGCTTATTTCGGTATTACTTCGTTTCTATTACTCTTCTACGTGAAAGGATTCCCGTGCAAAGGGCTTTACTTTTTTGGTGTAGGTCTCCGACCGTGAGGAAATATTTAGGTACTTGTTACTTGTATATTTTATAGAACGTAGATTCTAGGGGTGTTCTATGCTGAGGTTGGATGATGCGTTGTGTCGTACTCGAGGGTACATTCGAGTGAAATCTGCAATACCTAAAGGGATATTTTTGAGACCTCCAGCCGCTGAATGTGTTATTTGCTGATTAGTACAGGGCCATTTAGGCTCACGTCTGCTCATCTTGAATTATCTAGGCCTTCAAACATTAAAGTGCTACTTTGCGGCCGATAGTTACACACAGGGTGTTCCGCGATGTATTCTACAAACTTGTCCCACGTGTTCACCAAGTGATTTTGAATAAGAAATATCTACATATGTAGTCTAGTCTAGTCACTAGGCTCTAGTTTCCTACTATTTCCATCCATACGATTTTTTCAACTTATACACAAACTGTGATCCGTCGATCGATGTGCCACAGATTTCAAAACCTGCTGTCTGCAAGTTTCCCCGCATAATTAGCAAGCATCCTCTTCATTCGAGATAGCACTAAGTAGAGATATGTACCTACTTCTAATCCCTTCCATAGAAAAATCTTTGAATTCCCACCTGCCGTCGATTTTATCATCAAGGCCACTACCACCCCCACGAGACGAAGCCTTCGCCCGACCCGCGTTTACACCCCGTGCTCTCCCCATTCAAACGCACCGGCCGGCCGCCCCGTCAGACAAGCATCCCTTTCGTCCTTTGACCGAGCGTCGCATCGCTCCCTTTCTAATTTCCTATCGCGTCTGTGCGCGCGTTTGCCGCGTTCCCCAGGTCGCGCAGCGGCTTGCCACTCTTGCCAGCCAGTTTCTTAGAAGAGAATCAGCCGTGTGTCACGATGGAGGAGGCGGCGTCGTGGAACAGCGGAGCGAAGTTCATTTTCAAGTAGTTAATGACCCCTTCTGCCATTCTCGTACCCTCATACGGGGCCATCCCCCAGCGTCTGTTCCACCCTCGTCGCCCCCTTCACTTCACTCCTCCGCTGGGCTGTTAAGATTCGACGTACATACAGCGGAACAGAGATTCCTATTTTAAGCAGTATAGAGAGTTGTACTTAGAATAATAATCGTAAATGTTGGTACACCGAATCATGTGCTGCGCTAACACTTCCGCCCAGCAGTGTATATATATTCCGAGGCCGAGATCCCTCGGGCCACCGCCACAACAGCCTCCATCGAGTCTTCACCTTCCTCCTTCCTCCTCCCGCTTAACACACGTCTAAATCGCCCCCTCCCTCGCCCTCTCTCGACCATCAAGATTTCAGATTAATTGCTTCGACGTTAGTTGCAACTTAATGAGATGGTCGCGGTCTGAGAAGTGAAGGTGAGGATGGAGAGGGTAGTTGCGATGGTTTTCGCAGGGGAACGATGCTTTTCGATACTTTGACGTTCCGTCGGGCCCAATGGCGTGGTAATTTTTACGAAATTCCGCTGTTTTGGGAACTTCTTTATGTGATACGTTGCAATTTTTGAGGGGAGTGGTTTAGATATTTTTATCTCGATGGGCAGTTTGATTCAGTTCAGGGGTCGTCTTTAAATTATGTAAGGCTTGCGGGGTTGCGAATTTCTTACGTTTTTTTACGATGAAAGGAGAGGGAGTCAGGTAGCATTTTACGTAATATTTTTTGTAACCTACTTTTCAATGTAAGTAGCCTAAAAAACGATGTTTCGTCGAATTATATAAACCTTTGAACGAATTTTAATAACTGAAAGAATGCATGGTAGCAAATATTACGTAAGGAAGCGGAAGGGGGTTGCAATATAAAATCGTACGAATTCTTATACTCTGGGAGGGAGGGGCTAAGAAATAGCCAAAATTACCTTTACGTAATTTAAAAACGGCCCCTTACGGGATAAATCTGCCCACTTATTTAGTAAAGTGTCGATGAATGGTTGTTAGGGTGACTGTACCTAATATCGCCAGTGTTCCTAATATCGCCACTCGCTATATCTCTTAAAGTAAGCTCTAAAATTTATCGGTTATGCACTGAATTAGTACCTAAACATATGTAGGAAGACACACTATAAGTGCAGCATCATGTGATCAACAATTACAGAAAGGGAAGGATTTTAGAGAATCTTAATAGTGTAAAAATTTATTGGACTATCACAATTTTACGTCACATTCGGAGAAGGTAAGTCTAATAAATCTGTGAATGCAAGAATATCTACTAGAAATACCTAATTAATGATGTACTTAAGAAATGAAATCGATTCAAATATTTTCCGTAATGAAAATAGCGTTTTTCTTTTAGCAGTATGCGTGTTCTCAATACCGCCTACCGGAGAACAATGGTTTCGATTTAATGCTTGTTACAGGTGAGGTCACGAAATGTGCGGAGCAACCGAAATAAAATTTATTTGTCGTAAAAAATAAAATATTTTAAAAATCTATATTTTCAAATTTCTATATTATTCTAATAAAAATGAAATCAAAGATGGATAAAAATACATTTATAGAGCAAGAAATAATAAAAGCACATGTGAAAATGACTTTAAAAACTCATATATAGGTACATGAATTAATCAATATTTCTTGAGTAGGCGATATTAGGCGATACACTTTTTCCAGGATCCGATTTTTGCATGTCTTACGTTTTTTGAGTCCTAATTAACAATTTGTAGGTTTCAACGATTCTAACATATGCTACATGAAAGATGAATAATTTCTCTTTACTTTGAAACGAACTGCATGGAAAAATATAAATTATTATTCAATCGACAGCGATTTAACTTTTGCCTGGCGATATTAGGTACAGTCACCCTATATAGGAACTTTTGGGTATGAATTAGTGTTTATCCAGAGTTTTCGGAGTGAATTATATTCGTTGAAGGCTGACGTTATGAGGGTGTTACTATATTCACGCTTTTGATGTTAAAAATAGCCACATTTTTAGGATCTTTCATCTGCAATCTTTCGAATAGTTTTACGATCTCCCCATATAATCCTACGATATTCTTATACATTTCGTACACTCTTTTTGGCACCTCCAATAACTTGCACAACAGCACAAGACGGATAAAACACGGAAGATAGCGTTCGAATCTCAAAGCCCCGTCAACAGAAAAGAATTCTTATCCCTCAATTTCGTCCACTCTACGAATACACCCACAAGAGTCGTCGACAAGCATTTCCCACCTACTTCTTTTCTCAGAAAGACAAGTGTCTCCAGTCGACTCGTCTCGCCCAGGAAGCAACGCCAGGTGCGAAAGCATCGCCGTGCAATTTCGCGACCAACTGCAGCCAAAAAGGCGGGGACGCGATCCGGACGCTATGAATAAATGGAAAACTTGATGGATTGGGGTCATCCACGGAGAATAAGGCCTGTAATACTATACGTTATTGGACGTAGTTGGAGACGGTTAAGGGACGCCTGGTAATGAACGATAGACAGCCGAGGACGGGCAGACGGAACAAAGCGAATTAGCAGGGGTGCTGGACTCGGGGGTTTTAGGACCAACAAACCGACGCACTCGAGCACTTTCCTACGGCCCCAGTGTCCGACACAAAGGATACAGCATGAACTGGGATACTTGGATTTATATCTCCTCCATTTTATATTTATTACCTCTGGAAGCTTCGCCGAGTCTTTATACCTGCTCCTACGGAACTGTAAACGCGAAGCCCTTGCCTCCTCCGACGCTGCGCGATTTATCTACAAACGAACGTGCCGTTGCCACGAGTGTAGGCATTCGTTGCGCCCTCCAATCACGCTATGGAGAACGCTGCGCAAGTTAACACGTCCAAAGGCGTCGAAAGCTACTCTTCAAGAGTCCCCGGAATCTTTACTTTGAGACCAAGCGAAGCTTAAACTTCGCTCTGCAGGCTGCGTAGAAAACTGGTCGATTTGAGCGGGCATTTTTCAGAATGTTGCGCCACTCGAAGTGTTAATGAAGAGTTGCGGAGCAGTCACGAAACGATCGGATAGGGGACAGCGCGGGCTGCGGAGCCTAGAAAACTGAACTGACAGTGAACATGGATAAATAACACGTTTCCAGAGAGGCGCAGGGGCGTCGTAGACCAGGCGACGATTCGTTTACGCGTGTTATTAAAGTAACAAGCATTAGAGGCACGGGGGAGGAAGGATCTATTACCATTCTTCGAACGCGTGTATAACTAGCTGCCCTATGGGTAGCCGACATTCCGAGAAAGTCGAAAGGAGGGGCGGTATTATAGGGTACGATCGAAAGGGCGAGGGAGAAGGGCCACGGCAAGGGAGAAGCGTGTCCCTTCTTAAATGATTGACGGCCAGCCAGGCCGCAAGCGGTTAGAGGATGGGCCAGTGGTTCCCAAATGATCTGAATGGAGTCGCCATGCTGCGGGCTAAAGTGTGCTGATAATCGTGTTTCAGGGAGGGACTGGGTTAGGTCGTCATGGGACATGCTGGAGTGGAAACTTGGGCTTTATTTGAGCCAAATATCTTGCAAAGGATTGTTTAAATAATACCTATGTCGAAATATTTGTACGTTATTTTATTCGAACAAGGAGCTTCCTCTGAATTTTGCCCTTTCATTTCTAATTGAGGGATTTTTTAACTGAATAACTGTCTCCTGAAATAATCTAATACGGTTGCCTTTTAGGCAAGATGTTTGAAATCTAACGTTTCGTGGATAACATTGAACATTGCTGATATTTATTATTAAAAATCATAAAACATGGGCCAAATTTCAGATGAATCGGATCGCTACTTCCTTTAAAAGAAATCCTAAATTTGGCTATGTTTTTAGCCCAAAATATAGGATTCCTCCTTAAAAGCGCAATTTCACTCTAGAAGTGCAGCAATGCGAACCGTACAAAATCTTCACTTACTTAGGACAAAGCCATAGACCAATCCAGTTACTAGACTTCCGTCGACTCGCGTGTTCAAAGTCTCAGGAACACATTTTCGAAATATTCAGCTCGGAGGGAATATAATCTTGAAAGGAATCGATTCTTACGACATTTTGACGATTCTGCGTGGGAGTACCCCTCAGGATACGCGCAGAAACGGAGAAGTCCGCGCACCGAGTCGCGTGGCTTCCGTCTGTGAGGGTCAAGGCCGACGACACGCGGGGACTTAGAATACACATTTAGATTCTTGGCATCGCGCTAGCTAGCGCCCCGTACGGGCGACGACGATCGTGGCCGACGAATACGGGACGGCTGCGTCGCAGCTTGTCGTCGACTAACATTTCCCCGTTTCCCACCGTTCTCTCCTCCCTGCCCGTCCACCCCCTAAGCTTCTTCGGGTCTCTCAGACTTCTTTTATGAAGGCTGTTCGAACTTTCCGCGGGCAAACTTGGGGGTGCACCGACGCATCCAAAATGAGGGGAGAAGTTCATGCAAACGTAGGTTCACTGTTGCTTCGTCTCTGAGATGCACTGGTGTAAAGTCACTTGTTGATTGTCTGCTTATCGATCCGGAAGCATTGCGAGCTGCGTGCTGCTGAAAAATAAATGCCACACGGCTTCTAACTGTGGAGACGCCACTTCGGTAGTTTGTTTTGCGCTGGATTTCGGTGCGTGTTTCAGTGAAAATTTGTTTTTGAAAATTGAAAGGGGCAAGGCGATTGGTTTACTCATCCTTTCTACCAGTTTGAGAAACGTGGTTTTGAGAAAATCGTCTTGTAAATGTGATCGGTTGAAATAACGACGGAGCGCTGGGACACAAATAATTTACCGCGCACATTTCGCATGTGCACAAGCTACAGCAGTTTACGCATGCACCTGACAGAGCAGTTATGATTGTCTTGAAATAGGGTGTTTTTATAACTGAACGAAAATGGACTCGGACTCGTTTCTCCCTGTGCACCGCTCTATTCAGCAGCTCGTAACTTAGCGGTTATAACTATTACAGACATACTTTACACACCTGATACATACAGAAAAGAGTGAAAAAATTTCGACTCTCTTGAATCGCTAAACCGGAATACATTGACTGCCACGAGTAATGTTTCTGATACACACTAGGCTTGCCAACCAGTGCTACTATATAATAGATTTACTAGTGTGGTCCTGGGTCCACGATAGAAGTTCATGATCAACTTTTATGCACTGTTAATCATATTTTACAGTATTTAGTGCATGCATATCAGCGTGTACCAATTTAGGTGCACGTGGCCTCAGCGCCCACGTACACTGTGTAGCGTATGTGGTACATAGATAGGGTCATTATTTTCTATCCTGGGATTGGATAATAGAAAATTTCAATAATTAAAATAATTTATTGTGTGTTAAAATTCTAAATCTTTATTTAAAGAAAACAAACTTACTTTCTATCATTCTTAGTCTGAACCATAAACTAAAATTATTTTCAACAATGAAAACAGTAGAACAATGAAGGATTAATAAAGTCTGAATAAGTAGGTAATATCAGTGAACCATTATGAAGATTTTTGGAAATGCGAACGAATAAGTAGCGAAGCACCTAAAGTATCATCCTCTAGCGGACTTCTTAATTTATTTCTAGTATAACCGACCGCTGAAAAAACTCGCTCTGCTTCAACGCTTGTAGGAGGAATTGAAAATACATATTCATGCGCCAGTTGCAGATGATGCCCACGGCTTCCACCATCTTCAGAGAGACTCATCTCTTTTTTCATGCTTGTCAATAAATAAATAAATCATTATTATTACTATCACCCTTATTATTATGAAACGATTATGTTTATTTATTCTGTTTATATTTTATATTTTTCAGTTGTTCGTAAAGTAATTCACATTTCTAAAAAATCCGGAGTTCTCGGGATTAGTTGTATCAAATTCTGGGATTTTTGGATACCAGAAAACAGTTGGGACCGCGGAATAACGTCTCCCGGGATTTTATTCTCTATACACAGATCCCGCGATGTCGAGACGATCGAAATACTCTTAGTATTTAGTTAACATGTTAACACAGAGACTATTGTATAGAAACTAACTAGAACTAACAGAACCCGAGAACGTCGGAACAGGCGGTTCCTCTTTAACCCGAATTCTCTTTCGCTCTTTCAAATAACTCTGATCAGCGAGAGGCTCCTTAGTTAACCGATGAACACGAGGACGAGGATGTCACAGTTTGTCGTCGGCTAATAACTATGGCTTCCTAGTGGTCTTCTTTCCTCTCCTCGTACGCCACCCCCGCGTTCGCCGATGGGGGCCGAGTCACGGATTATTTGCATACAGCCTCGGTGTCGATTGTTTACGCTGACGCCTAGACGGCCGGCGTCGGGTAAATGAAACGCGAGTGTTCTTTGATGCTCTTTTTTGCCCACACGGCCTTTACTTTACGTAACTCGTGCGTTGGTTCACAGAGCGCTTTGATGATTCGAAAGTGTATGGGGAAGAGAATAGAATTATACAGTGGAGTATCGATTACCTTAAAAAGATGGGTGTGGGGTGGAGGTAAATACTTCCGGGCTAAACCCTATTCGTACGAGAAATTAAGATACTAGTGATTAAGGAGCTACGCCCAGGTTGAAGGGCAGAGAAATAGAATAATTTTTGGAAATGCAGTAATTCTTAAGATGGGGATATATTATCAACTGTTTTTATTGTTTCAAAGTGCTTATATTTATTTAAATATAAATCTACTAAATTTTGATAAAAAATTTTGGTTCGTGTCAAAGTTGTGGGTAATTTCGTAGAGTCTGGTCGAGGAAATCTAAAGTTTAATGAGAGGAATCCAGTCGACTAGTGGAGAAGATTTCTGATCACTAATTTATTTGATATAAAACAACAAGAAAGTCTTTACTTTTAATTTTCTACTATTAATTTTAATACTCCGTCGTGAGCATGATTTGTAACACATCTGTGACACACAATTTTATAAAAAATCGAGAATGTACACCATCACACTTACAATTGTGCAGGAATCGTTAACCATCTGGCAGCGAAATTTTAATTTCATTTCATAAAAGTTTTATAGCAAAATAAATCCTGTGATTCCGATTCAGATTTTATAAAAAAAAAAGTTATTTCTTTATCTTTCTTTGTGAAAATAGTCGCATTCATCTGGATTAGATAGGCACAATAAGCTGGGGCACATTTCGTAACCCCAGAGTTTACCGATCGAAAGTTTTTTGACGACAAACAAACACACAAACACTTTCTGCTTTATAGTATAAGATTAAGATAATACGGTCATCGTGGAACAAGCGTATTTTTGCACGCGCCCATCGACGAAGTGTTTAAAATCTTGAGGATCTTGTTGTCAAGTAAAACATGCAATATTGGATTTAGACGAAGGAGAGAGCAGAAACAAATAAATATTAATAACCGGTTAAAATTAAAAGGCACTCTAATAATATTTTCCAGTTCGACATCCACGCGGCCCTGTACAGAAACAACGAATCCCTGCAAGAGTACAAACGGTAATTAGGCTGGATGTTAATTGATAAATAATTTCAATGGAAATGGGTTGCATTTTAATCAGCCGTCCAGTTATTATCAGCTCCGGATGAATACATTCGTCGTACCTAATGGAATTACGAATATTTATCGGCTCGTACATTAATTAGACGTTTCGCATAAAGCACACTTTGGAGTTAATAGTGCCTGTTAAGTAATAATCACGAACGTGCAATTCTCTCGAAACAGTAGATCAATTTGTAAAAGTCGAAAGAAGAATAACTCGTTGTTTAGAATAAAAGAGGTCGTAATAGATTCTTTGTTATTATTTAAATCACTTGAGTCAGCTGAAGTATCTTGCGTATAAAATTGAAAACAAATACATTATTGGTAATGGGAATTTTATTTTTTTTTAATTTTTACTTTTACCCCCTTTGGTACATCCATCTTATAATGTAGGGCTCAATTTGACATTGCAGAAATAGAACGAGTGGAGGAATTTTGTACTGGAGAAGCTGTGATAGACAAATGGCCGTTACGAAAAATAGGGAAATTGATTTCCACGGGGGGCAAAGTATACGTATGAGTAACATTTTTCAGCTGTTAAGAAGAATGTTGTCTCGAGGCGTCTCGTAAATCGGTGAGTCGCTTATAGGGATTGCTGTTTACTTTCCCGCCAAGTTGCACCGCCTACAGGTACATTTGTCTTCCTTCGTTGCGATATTCCGCTAAGCTTTTGTACAGTGATCTGTACATGTAGCAGTTTTTGTTTTCAAAAGGATCTTTACTCGATCTTGACTCAGCGTTCGAAGCACAGTATTATTAGCACAGACAGAAGTTTGAAAAAGAAGTCCGATGAGAAAACACTTTTAATGTTTTTAATCCCCGATTAACGAGTAAAAATACCATCTACTGATAGGAGCGAAGAATCAAGTGTGACAGTTAGACATATTATAATCTCCCTTTGGAAGCTGACAATTTCATAGAAAAATTAGGAAAATAATGAAAAGAAGCTTTAGGTAATCGTACAAAACGATCAGAATAGAAGTAGACACAGAAAACAACAGAAAATGGTTGCTAACTGCGTCAGGAAAAAGTCTTTCACTGCAGAAAGTGAAAAAGAATCCTATAACTGAACTCCTAAACTGAATACAACATCCGGAAAAGAACCGTTTCGCATGGAGCACTACGGACAGCATTCCGAGGGCACTCCTACAATAATTGCATTGCCAGACGGAAACCATACGCGGGTACTCTTAACAGCAAAAGACGATTAGAATTTGGCCAAAACACGAATAACAACCCACTGACCACCAGCGCAAATATTCCACCTTGCAATAAAGTAGTTACGTAAAAATGCAAAAAACCGAACAAAGAATCCACCAAAAAAAAAACGATTCTGCGCCAATGAGTTCCTGACCTACCCCATCTGAAAAACAACACTCTTCTCTTTTCACCAATTCTACGTCCCACTTAACTTTCCACCTACACTTTCCAAGCACCGTATATACCACTGCTTTACCCATTTCCACATCAGCCTCGCAAACAGCACAACAGACCAGACATCAGAAACGACATTACCCCGCTGACCAGACATCCGACGCTTCGTAATTCACTGAATTACATATCCCAGTGCGTCCATAAATTGATACATTCCGAGTCGAGCCTGTGCACGACGGGGAGGGGTATTCAACCCGTGACAAAGAAATTGTTTTAATGCCGTTTAGCCATTCTGGTGGAAGCCACTCCCGCGCGCCCCGTGGACGGCCGGCACAAAGCTATCTCCGCGCTCAGCTTAGAAACAACTGTGCGGATCGGTGTGCAACCCGTTTATTAAACGTCAATTCCCTTTGATAGCGGGCCCATTGGCACTAGTGCGTCTCTCGCCGGGTGTCGGCGGCACCGGTGCACGCCGCGCCGTCCGCCGCGCGGATGAGCGGTTTTTGTTGTACAATATATCGGACACGGTGTCGATGGAAAAAGAGACCGCAGGTCGACGGTCGTACACCGGGGTCGGGTCAGCACGAGCAAACAGGAAACGAGACTTACGTCACGGCCTCCGGTTAGACTCACAGTCTATGTACTTCGAACAAGTCGGACAACGCGGTTCCACGATTCCACGCCCCTGTGGACGGACCCGCGGCACAATAGCCTCGTTCGAAGCACTGGCCACGACGAGGGAATCATTATCCGGCGACTGGGTGCTAGAAGGTGAAGGGGGAATTTTCGGAGATTTCTATGCGGTGCTAGAAAAGTGGAGGACTAAGGGTATGATCTACTTGTGACGGTAGTTTTTTTATATTAACAAGTATCGAGGATTTTTGTTCATATTGGGCGAGTACTTCGAATCGATTAATTCAGTTTGGCTGCTGTTCAGTTGAATAATATAAAGTCGGGGTTGGTGTGAGAGGTGACTATAGTTATGGTTCGCTATGAGTTTTGGCAAGTATTATATGGTTTATAGAAATATATCTTTTCAGTAGGTATATGTATATATTTATCGATTTCGAAAGCGTTCCAAGAACAAAGAAATTTGGGGAACGCAGATGTACGGAGTAGGTACGAGGAAGCAGCGACAGTGAGCATTGTCAAAGTTACTTATAGGTACCACAGAACCTAATCTTTCAATCTCAGTAGGTAGGTACTATAAACCACACACTATTGTTTCCACTTTGATTTCTTCGGTTCCATTCGATATCCACTCCGCCCCCCACAACTTCATACCTACTGGGTAAGGGGAAGAAACGAGGAATGTCCATTTTTCGTGATTTTGCGATTTATAACATATTCTGTTGGTGGCAACTGCGACTATAGAACCGTCGTATCACAAAGGGTTATAAAGTTCAAATACCCCCGTAAGATAACGTTAAATATTTAGTATAGGTACTGGTTAAAAACAGGAAATGTTCACTCTGCACTGAGACCAAATAGGCAAAATTTCGACAAGGTAAAACAAGAAATTATTTGCGAAGAAAATTATATAAGAAAATTAAATTCATTGAACCTGGCTTCTTTACTGGTGGACTAAAGTATTAAAACTTAATTTTCTCGACAAAGCTGTTTTGCGACATTCTCCGTTTTTCCTCTTACCCTTCATCTATTCCCCAAACACATAAACCCCCGACTATTTCGAGGCTTACACATTCCCTCCGAAATACACCATTAGCGGCGCCAGTGGCCAGCAAGGTGACAAATCTCTTTGAATGCGAGCCATGCGTCTCCCATTAGATCTTTTTCCTCAAAAGCTGCGAGTAACCGAATGAACGCCATACAGCCGGTGAGTTAGCGGGCTCGTGGAACCATCCCGCTGGCCGGAACACCGAAAAGTATTCTTTGTGCCTATTATATTAACGCACAAATTAGATCGCGTTTCGCCCGGCAACGGTCCGACACGTTCGCCACAAAGTGTGACGTCGCGTGGGCATAAAGCGGGCGTCCCGAATCGGCGGACCGTCATTGGTAGCATTATTTACACCGTTATTGTCAGCTGTCCAAATATCCTGAAAGCTGGTGCGTAACAGGCGCGTGTATATCTTATCTAACGCGGTTGCGTAAAAACGACAACATTATTCGGCCGGTGGGAAGCGGCGAGACAGCGCCCCGTTAATAAGCCCGGGATCGAGTGACTTTCACGTGCTAAACGAGCTACTGACAGACGCGGTGGCTTAATTAAACGCGACTCTTAAAACGGCGCGGCGTTGCGGGCCTGCGTTCAACATCTCGCGGATCTAATTCCGACGCAGGGACGACAACTCCTACCACGTGAATTCGATGCGTTCCACGCGGCTTCGAGTTACAGAGGGCACTACGGGGGGGGGTTTGCTCTTGCAAAGGGAAAACGCATTTGGGGATTATCTGAAGATGGATAAAAGTAATTGCATAAGAGTATTGAAAATTGAAAGTGTTCGTTAGTTTGTGGGATAAAGAATAGTGCACTGTGGGGATAGAGACTTTTAGCGCACAGGTTCTTGCAGTTAATATCGGCTTGAGGTGTTTTATATTCATAGATACTTTGAAAAAATCAATTTCTGGTTTTCGCTTTTTCTTAAAGCGCCAAGTCTGAGAAATGTGGTGGAAAATTATTACATAGGGTAGATGCGGGACTGTCGGTACACCTAACGTGAAATTGCTATTAAATATGATCAGAATTTTATGCTGATTTAGAGAAAGTGGTCGATATTTGCTTTAAGACAATATTTGCTGAAAATGCCGGGAGAAATGGTACACGTCGTTGGTCCTCTCGTTAGCTTTGAGAGGAAGGATTAATATGGCCAAATATTTTCGCTGCATTGTTCCCTCGCTACCTCTACTATCTTATTACCCCAAACATTAAACGAAAATTAACTTAGAAGTATATTTTAAATACGATTCTGTACACTACAGTTATATGAAAGACGTTAAATGACGTAGAAACCTCCAATTACCTTTTACAGCATATAAATCGAGAAAAACACAGAAGGAAGCGCAATGACGCTACTCATTCAGCTGTTTGGCTTCTAGAGAAGCAATAATTGGTCTGCACGTTGACGCCTTTTTACGTATAGCCTGAAATATAGCAACTGTACCAACTCCCCTGCCGTACCGACACCCCCGGATTTACTCTATGCTGAAAATAAATAAGCAACCGTCAGCTAGGTTTTATAAATTTCGAAAGAGATCAATTCCTTTCAAAGCTTTCACTGCGCGAGCTATTGGACCCAAATTTGTCCAATAAACATTAACAATTTTTTAAAAAATAAATTCCACAATCCACTTAGATGTAACCCTTTAAACCCCACGATGACGCAAGAGCCTTAAAGCCAGCACTTCCTCCAAATAACATACGGCCTGCCCATATCCCTACAGCGATCGTCGAAACATTCCAAACTGAAAAGGAGCAAAGTGACCGTGACCCTCCGCTCTACGCGCTCCTCCACGTTTCGTCAAAGTGCCTCCCACCGTTCCCCGGCTGCGGTTCGTTTCGCTCGAGGCCGACGACGTCGTCGAAATTCACCTGAAACGAGCGGCTAACGAAACTTCTTTTAATCTAGATTTATCCCCGCGAGGACGCCCCAGGCTCCCCGAGGCTCTTCGTGGGCGCCCTTCGAACGGGGCGAGTCCACGCACGGATCCAGCTACACGTGTAAGGATCGCGGTGGACGTCGCTCGCCCGCGCGAATCATGTTTCGCGTAGGACTAATGTCGTGAGTACATTTTACGTACTGGTACCTGCTGGAGGACGTGACTGGCAAAAGCCAGGGGGCAGCAAGGCAGAGAGAGAGAGAGAGAGAGAGAGAGAGAGAGAGAGAGAGAGAGAGAGAGAGAGAGAGAGAGAGAGAACTCGGTGGAGCGGTCGGCGAGGAGGAAGGGAAAGGAAGAGCAAGGGAAAGAGAAAGGAGGTACTGGGCGAGCCGAGCAAGAAGGGACACCTCGTCTTCCTTTGTGCGAAAGAAGAACCGGTCGGCCAATCTTGCCGCCTTATTGCGAAATTTTGTCCAATCAACATCGCGGCCCTTCCTCCTCCGCCTCCCCTTCGAACGTGATTTAATTATTTATTTACGTTGGCGCGAAACTGACGATGCCGCGGTGCCTATGTCCCTTTTCCTTGATACTATTGCAACATAGGTGCTGTGGGATGATTATGGAAACCGTATGGTAGGTACTAGGTACAATGTGACTTTTTTATCGGGCAGAGCGTGCTGTCAAGCTTCGGGGGGTTTTGAAAGACCTAGACTGGGGATGTTGTTTACAGTAGGGTTTAATATACGATGGACAAGGTTTTAGGAATATGTAGAGGTTCGAGATTTGGTTAAGAAATTTGAGAATATAGTTTCATTATTAGAATTCGTATTCCGATTTCGGATCACAGTTACGAAATCTCGGAATTGGAACTTAGCGACATGGTAGGGTGACATTTTTCTTAGAACAGGGAGTAGGTATGTATTGGGGATTTTTACTGTTAACGATTATTTGAAATATAAATTTGTTTTCTGGATCGTTTCAGTTTAGATGCTGTTTAGTTAAATACCATCACTTTTGGTGGAAGAAGTGACAATTTTGCTTTCAATTATAATAAATATTTAATTCAAAATTCAATTAGTTTCGGCGCACTGGTTCGGTCAATTTAAAAAAAAGAAAATTAATATAAAGGCTGTTTTGTCGGAAATATATTAAAAAAAAATCGCAAAACAGCCTTTATATTAATTTTCTTTTTTTTAAATTGACCGAACCAGTGCGCCGAAACTAATTGAATTTTGAATTATCTCATATATACGGTCGAAATTCTAATCAATTTATTTATAAATATTTAATATTTATTTAATATATACGATATAAAGTCCCATTAGTGTTCGAGAGAAAAACAAAGAAAAAATAACGATACTTAAAGCCGGTAAGTCGGTTGAAACACCATAAACTCATGACTTCGTGATAATATGTTCTGCGTACCTATCTATTTAATAGCAACATACCCTTTTCGGTATATATTCCTTGATTTAGAAAGTACCCTTTAGCAAAGGAATTTCAAAAACGCTGGACTGCGGAGCACGAAGAAGGCTACTTGAAAATAAAGTGCTCGCAGCAATCAGGTGATTGCCCGCTCCGATAACTTTATCCCTCGGTAAGATATTCGATATTTTGGGAACTTTGCATGTTATAGACTGTTATTCTAGAAGTAAGACTACGGTATAGCGCTCTCTTCCAAGCCAGTACAACGAAAATTGATAAAGAAACACAGTGCACAAATTCGACGTAGTCGCTCCTTCTCTAAAGATTTGTTAAAACTATTTCAAACTTTAACTACCAGACAACTAAACAATTATTGAATTCCAGAAAAAGCCTCTTGTTTCCCATAATATTAAACTTTAAGAGGCTCCGCGCAGACTTCTGCGATCAACCACGCTACAGCACTATTTCATAAGCGAAGCTGAGGAACATTGATAAAGTTACACATTGCACAACTTTAATTCATAGTCCATTTCGATCAACTCGAGCAGCTTTGACCGCGTTTTCACGATTCGTCTGATTCTATTATCCAGACTCTGGGCCCCGGAATGGGGATAAGGAACCGTCGACCTTTTCCCACGTGTGTTTTCATCGTTTGCAAATTATATTCGCAGGATTGTTCCTCTCGTGCCCCGCAGGGTTGTTTAAACTATTTCCAACCTCACCTACCAAACAATTAAACGTGCACAGCATTGTGAAAACTCTGTTCCCACAATATCGCAGATTTTCAAGCGATAAGCAGACTTTTGCCACTGACTGTCCACGCCCGTTTGAGGCTTAAACATCGAATCGCTGACTTGTAAGTCCTGTTTACCAGCTCCGGCTAGCACTCGAAACTGCAAATAACGCAAATTTTCAGAACACGTGAGCCGCTTAGATCGCCGGGCGAGTACAAAGCACACGGCGCTACTCGTTTACAGCGCACACTTTCCATCGTTGCGGGTCCCCGCGTGCCGCACCGACGTTCGTTTCCATTTTAATTATCGAGCAGTGGCCCGCGCGATCTTCGCGTTCGAAACTCGAAAACGCCAGCGATGAAAATGCCCCCGCGAAAGGGGAGGAACTCCCGTTGGAAATTTTCTTTGACACGTCAGCCATATTTTTTCCCTACCAGCGCTTGGAGCGCGCCGTGACGTTCTGAAAGCGCGATATTTTCGCGAGAGCGGGCACACACGAAGGTGACGCGAGCTCGAGGGGATCGACTGGCTTCTCACTTCGTTTTAAAACAGAAAGGGGCAAGTAAAGGATGGGGAAAAGAACGTCGGACAGTTAACATGCCTTCACGCGCGAAAACACCCCTATAGTTATCGTTGTGCGAGTTGTTTGAATGGCGAAAATAGGCAGTGTGTCCCGGTAACTCTGTAACTTTGGGTTGCATCAACGAGCGAGACCAGCAGGGCGCGCGTGCGCGCGCTTTTTCACGCCGTCAACGTGTCGAAGTTGCGACCGTAGCTTTGAACTATGACGAAAACTATCGGTATTGAAACACGCCTCGGGAAAGAAATAGCAGCAGGCGCGGCCGTGCCGCAGCTTCGAGTTCGTTTCGCTGCAAACAGTTTTCTGTCTGCACACTTTGTTAGAAAAAACGGAGGAAAAAAGGGTCGGAACTCGCTCCTCTGCTTCGAGAGTTTTCGTTGGCAGCGTTACATGGAACTGATGCGATGAAAAGTGGAGTCATAAAGAGCGAGGAAAATTCATACTCCGGGTAGAATGTCGCAAGGAATTATGTGTACGCTGTTGTTTCTAAATTCACAGTTCTCCGAAATGTCGCTGGAAATGCATCCGTGAATAATGGCTGTGTCAATTTCCCGTCCAAGTGGACGTAATTGTTTAACAAACGAAAAGAAGCATTTTGAGCCCTCTTTAATATATTCCCACTTCCTTTACTTTTCTATGTTCTTCTGAAATCATCACTGTCTCTGCTAAGTGAATATATTAGAATTTTCAAGTACCGAGACAAAGAAGGAGCGAGTTATTAAATACTCATAAATGTGAGTAATTCAATATGTCACTTCTAGTAGAATTGCGCGTTTAAACTTGAACAACTTTGATCTAAAACATTCTTCAATTTGTGTAATAGCTAGGGATTAATTATGAAAACCCTATTTCAATCGACAAACTTTGGAAGGGTGTTTCATCCTTTAACGCTTTATTCAGTAAAAACCCCGAAAATACGTTTCTCATTTACATCTTATATTTGTAAAAAAAGTTCCTTTGTAAGTTTACGCATTTTCGAATTTAATACAAGAGTAGGGGAAGCCCGGGCAAAGCGAATGCCCTGGGCAAAGCGGATAGTCTCTTTTTTGACTTTGTTAATAAAGATGGCGGCACGAGTCTTTCCTGATCGAGAAAGCGACCGGTTGTCCATGCCATGACAACACAATAAACTACGTGATTGCTGTTGTGCGTCGTTTGTGAAGAATAAACCAAAATTGTGCGTTTTCTTACATACTTACATACCCAGGGGGGTAGGGCAAAGCGGATTGATCGACTTATTTATGTTTTTCATTGTAAATAGGTTTAAATGTTTTAGTTATTAATTTTTCCTTATTCTCTCTAAAAGCTGATTAATTTTAAAAAATTATTATAATAAAAAATATTTCTCATCTCAATCGTAACTGTGTTATTTTTCTCACTAAACCTTAACACAGCCGCTTTTCCCGAGCTTCCCCTACCTATTTGAAGATTCGAGTGTTCGAACGAGCATAGCCCTAATTTAACCACAATATTGAAATTTCATTCGATACGTAATGGAAAACTCGAATGGAGAAAGATTCGGCAAATAGTCCCAGCTTCGCTCGAGACCGGAGGAGCCGGCATTCAGCAATCGATCGGACAGCAGAGTTGTGCACGTGGGGGCCGCAGAATTTTCGCAGCGATTTCACAAGCAACTTTCCTAGGCCCGAAAGAGGACGCAGGTCGTGGGGAAAATTCGCTGTCAAAGGCGCGACAGAAATACACTGCGCCGAAGGCGAAGCCTCATCTTTTCCAGGCGAGCAGCGCGTGCACGCGTCGAATGATTTTCGTGGCTCGTTAGCGATTCGTCATTAATCGGCGGGGATAATCGGCCCGGCGTCCACCCCCCGGGCCCCTTATTCTCGTATTTCACAAAGCTCCAGCTCGCCAGAGACAGGCATTAAGCTGGGGGCAAACAGCCGTGAGGCCGCGAAACCTCGTCATTTCCGAGGGAGCGCTCTCCTCGAGCCGAAACGTCGCTCTCTCGCCTCTGCTCGCCTCGATGTTTCGTCTGGCAAAACCAGAGGACCGGTTTTTATAACCTTTGGAATACACGCTCGCCAGTGCCTCGCCACGGAATTCTCTTAGCCGTGGCCACCTCGGAATTCGTTAAATATTCCCGCGTATTACGTTAACCTGCCGATTTCTGCAAATATACAAAAAGTCACGGATGAAAGAAACACGATGCCGGGGTAGTGCGGAAAAAAGGACACACATAGCGTTTGCCCCTTGCGAACCCCAACAAAACAAGACACCGGATTGCGTTAGATATTTCACATTCGCATCTGTTTCGCTAATTTCGCTGCCACATATACCAACAAATTTTAAATTTCTGTGAGAAATTATAACGCGTGGCCGCGTGTTGGCCCCGAGCACTAAAGCCACCCAACGCTAGGGATATTTCCCCCCGTACTATTATTATCTCTGTTAACTAAAGCCTCAGAGTCCCAAAGTAGTATTATAATCTCTATTATACAACTAGAGCCTTAAAGTAAGTTTTCCTATACGCGACTAGACGCAACGTCAAGAATTTCGGAGTCGATTTTCTCGAAATTGAAGCGCAATATCAAAAAAATTTATTCCTTCTCCTCGGCTTATTTACTTGTTACAAGTCGAAAAGAAACAGTAACCTTTCTCGATATCGCGCCTCGTTTTCTAGAAAATCGGCTTTGAAATTCTTGACGTTGCGTCCAGTCGCGTATAGGGAAACCTAACTTTAAGGTTGGACTCCAACCGTTGACACGATAATCAAATAAAAATAGTAAAATAGAACACAATATTGTGGCGGGGTTGAAGATCGGTACGACCTGGCCTGTGTTTTCGAAATCTGTCCGATTGGCTGTGGCGGTCGTCTACCTGAAACCCTGCGTTCGTCTGAAATCGGCGAGTAAAGGTCCACGCACACATATCCGTTCCGTCTCAGTTCCGTGTCAGTGTTCCATTGGTAAGAAGAAGAGACCCTCTACGCCCCTCTTCTTCTTACCAATGGAACACTGACACGGAACTGAGACGGAACGGATATGTGTGTTTAGACCTTAAAGGTCCGCGCACACATATCCGTTCCGTCTCAGTTCCGTGTCAGTGTGCCATTGGTAAGAAGAAGAGACCCTCTACGCCCCTCTTCTTCTTACCAATGGCACGCCGGAACTGCGCCGGAACGGAACTGACACGGAACGGATATGTGTGCGTAGACCTTAAAGGTCCGCGCACACATATCCGTTCCGTCTCAGTTCCGTGTCAGTGTGCCATTGGTAAGAAGAAGAGGGGCGTAGAGGGTCTCTTCTTCTTACCAATGGCACACTGACACGGAACTGAGACGGAACGGATATGTGTGCGCGGACCTTTAAGGTCTAAACACACTTGTCAGTTCCGTGTCAGTTCTGCGTCAGTGTGCCAGTGGTAAGAAGAAGAGACCCTCTACGCCCCTCTTCTTCTTACCAATGGCATACTGACACGGAACTGAGACGGAACGGATATGTGTGCGCAGACCTTTAAGGTCTACGCACACATATCCGTTCCGTGTCAGAAGAAGAGACCCTCTACACCCCTCTTCTTCTTACCACTGGCACGCCGGAACTGCGCCGGAACGGAACTGACACGGAACGGATATGTGTGCGTGGACCTTTAACGGGCCTAGTCGGATCGCTCGGGCAAGGATGGCCATTTGGGAGACTTCTAAGGAGGCGAATAAACTAGTGGAAGGCTAGGATATGAGGTCTGTGTAGGAAGCAAAAGCAGAAGCAGGGCAAAATATATTGTTCGCTTGGAATAGAACGAGGGGAGAAGTGCTAGGGAATGGAAACTCGATTCTGTCGTTATGGAGGCTGATTCTGCGTTAATCCTCGACTAGGAATGTAAGGTTACAATGACCCACCTCTCTCTTCCGTCAAGGTTTCGCGTCTGATTCGTTCTAGGAGCCGTTCCTCTGTACCTTTGTGTGCCCCGGTTGCAATATTTTCGCGGCGCGCACTTTTAGCTGAATACCAGCCGGTATGATTTAATCTTATTGCAAGATTTTATTAATGTTACTGGCCTTCTAACGCTCGCTCGGGCGATCGTTGCGCGATGTAATTACCGAGCGAGATTACCGGCGGTGGAAGAAGCGTGGAACGATCGTCTAATTTGATTTCATGACCAGTCTGAGAAGAAATATGTATATGACCCTTACGTAAAACGATACAACCTCTGCTAGTCCTCTATTTACATCTCACGTACCATCTTTGAACGTGACTATATGGTTGCGAACAACACCTGGCCAGCACGGACGCAACGCGTGCTCCCGAGCGCTCGAAAATTTAGCGACTTCTCTGATGGACACCTCGTGATGTCATAATGCGAGGGAATCCTCCATGGGAAACTCTGTCATCCCAGAAACACGTGTAAAACTAAAAAATGGTGAGAATCAGTGTCTCAATGATTTTGATTTAATTATATTACATAAAGATTATCAAGAAGAACTTGAAGTACAAAAAGTAGCCACCACAAATCAGTTAAAACTCGTCGAACGTTATTATCAATTAATTCTACCATAACTACATTACAAGAAATTCTGAAAATTCCTACAAATCCGCAAGTGAGCCTCAACGTTTCGAAGAGCAGAGTAAACAGAAAATCTTGAAGAAGCAAATCATCTCCGGACTACTCCCCTTCGCATCAAACACCACGATTCAAACATTGAACTTCTCCAAACCACCAAAAACATACACAATTCATAAATGCTCGATCGTTAAAAAATCAGCTGCACAGCGTTGAGCCGAAACTAATTCAAGATCACGCGATGAAGTTGCTGGTTTTTTCAGATTGCACGACGAGATCGTTACAGTTTTACTATTTGTCATACAACCAGCAAAATCGCCGCCCTGCCAATTATTTCAGGAAACGGCGATCGTTTCACGCTCGAAGAACTGCCGAAATCGATCGGGACAAGCACCGGGATACGTGATCTATAGGATGAACGAGGCTCGCTTCTGCCCATAACGTGAAGTATATGTATTTCCAGGAGCTCGCGCTTGGCAATGCTGACTCGAAGCGACGGCAGTTTCCGTCGAATAAAAGAACCGAACGCCAGCCGCTGTTTACTGTTTATTATGCTGGAGAAGACAGGAAGACCGCTGTAAATACGTCCCGCCCTGCTGTACCGAAATGCTGTTCTATATTTACGTTCACGCGATTCCCACGTCTTTATAATATTCCAGGAATAATATATAAATCCTTTTCGCATCCATCGAACATGTTCTCCCAGAGGCATAAATTCATCCTTCCCCGATCTTCCTTCTCTAACTCAATTTCAACTTTTCCTGCAAATGATTTCTCTACGAAATAAGTTCTGCTCAGAGATAAACCACGCGACAGGCTATCTCGCGTACGCGCGATCACACGATTCCGATCTATCATCGCGCGCCCAAGCTCAAAGCTTCGATCTCATTTCATATTTATCGCGGATAAAATTGCACCATTGACAGACTTCCATTGTGCTTGCGAGATCCAGTTGCGAAAGTTTTCGAGCGGCCGGCCCGAGCGCCCCAAGATAGACAGCAGAGATAACGCGTTAACGCGCATAATCGTCCAGTTCTGTGCCTGCCTCGGAGATTCACTTCGCTCCTCAGTTTGCAACTTATTTGCATAGTCGCGGATCGTTCCGAAAGCGTGCCGAAGAATCGAAAGCAGCGAAACTTTCAGGTTAAAACTAGGGCTGTTGACTTCGAATGAACTTCCAGTGGCCCCGCTTAATTTAATTCTGTTCCCTTGGAGTGCAAGCGTTTTAACTTTAAACGGGGAAGTTCGAACGCGCAGAATCGCGAGATTTTCGCGTCCGCTCCAAGGAAAGAATTGCAGGCGCGCTGTTCTTCGCCGCGCGCCGTCCGAACTTTTCAGCTAGCCCCGACCTGTGCCCGTTCGCCTCTACGAGAACGCAGCCTGCCCGTGTACTCGTGGGGGAACGGCGGAATAACACATTTAATGGAAGAAGGGCAGCTCGGCCCGAGCTGGAGAGAGTTTGAGAAAATTGACCTGCGTGTCGCGGTCCCGGGCATTGCGAGAACAGGGACCTTGGGCAGTATTCTGTATAGACAGATTTATGGCTGCACGCATCGCTGTTAATCCGTTGTAAATGCACGGGGTACTTAGCCGACTGTTACAGCTCGAAAGAAGAAGAAGAATAAATTAGACTTAATCAAGGGACGTAAAACGGCTAATCATTTCAGGGATGTTCAGCACTTTAGTTAGCCAGTTCAAGGGATTGTAGTGTAAAATTCTGAATGTTGTTTTAAATAATGGGTTAATTGGTTGTAGCTTTGGAGGGCGTTTATTTGGCTCGAAGGAATTTTGAAAATAGCAATTTCGTCGGTAAATTAGCAAGATAAGGGAATCATCAGCTAGTGGCTTAATACGAACATTACATTTACATAGTGATGTTATCATAGCTCATACGCATCAATTAGTGAATGCAAGCTTTATTTATAAGAAAGCGCTGTTAGTTCGTTGGTGGAGTGCAATGATATGTCCACGAAAGAATTACTCACAACAATTCAAATTAGTGTATGCTACTGTCGTGAGAACTAAGTACACGGGAACAGAGAGATTTTACGAGTTTATTCTTGAAAATTATAAATTCCTCAGGTTGTTAAGTTTTATGTCCATTTCGAATCAAATTTGCTCAGCTCTGCTTACAAACTTCAACGTCTGAAAACGAATGGGTGCCATCAGAATAAATACACTTCCCACGAATTCATTTCATTCACCATTTTGGGTAACAGAATGGCCAAAATAAATAGAGTAATAGACGAATACTGTACGTCTTCCTTGTTCGAATAATCAGATACGTATTCATCAGAATCTTTTCATCCCCCTTTATAGACACTGCCAGGCATTTAAATTTGTCCACGCGGTTACAAAACATCCACCATGCATATACATACATTGCCTCCACATTACACTTTCGCCAAATATTTTCCCGCCCTTCCTGGCGTTACCCAGTGCCCCGTAAATACGCTTCCGAATCCAGCGAAAATAGATCGATTCCTGCAGACCCGTTTCCCCCAAAGGACGTTGCTCGGGAAGCAAACAAAGCTGGGCAGCTTTCAATTCGCGTACACAAGGATTGCGTAAGTGCACGGCAACGATAAAGTCGCCCATCGACAGAAGGGTGTGCATTCAGACGTCCTTCCGCGATAAAACAAATTCGTTCGTTATCGATAATGCGGGCAACCGTTGGGTTCGCGCGAGCCGGGGAGCGGAATGTCGCCGATCGCGAGGAAAAATCCGGAGGGGATCGATAATCGATACGTGTAACGCCGCTCGCCGGAGATTAGAGCGGTGCGCGTCTCTCCGCGAAGAAAGCAATCGTCCATTTCACCGAGATAGTAAGAAACCGGCGTTTTTGCCCGATCTTGGGGTCGATCGCGATTTCCCAGGCTACTTCTGCTAAGGAGAGCCTTCGCGAGAGGCAAACTCGGTATGAAATTTTGTTACGATGGGTCAGAGGGCAAGGAACTGGCGTGGATATACAGAATGTCATAGAGAAGCGATGCAGCTCGAAAAACAGGCGATCGATTGTGAAAAAAGTAAATGCGCAGTGGTCCTGACGTACGTGCACCTTAGAGCATATATACATGGAGGTATCATTGCCTTAGAGTGACTGCCTCGAAACTGTCGGCAACATCACGCGAGAGAGAAAGACATGTGCCACTGGTGCGAGCGAGAGAAGTATATGTCCTATTCGACCGTAAAGCGCAAGCGCCGATATTGTGCGAGAGAGAAACACATCTTGCGAGCGAGAGAATCTATACTTCACTCTCTCGCACCAGTTCGCACGATGTGTTTCTCTCTCGCACGATATCGGCGCTTGCGCTTTACGGTCGAATAGGACATATACATACTTCTCTCGCTCGCACATGTCTTTCTCTCTCGCACCATGTTGCCGACAGTTTCAAGCTTTCAATGAGACCTCCATAGTATATGCTCTAAGGCGTGCACCCGCCTCGCGTCGCGAACAGAGACGCGATAGGCATTTGAATTCCTAGGAAATCTGTGTAAGTACACAGCAATGCGAAAGTAAATATGTAAATGAGCTTATGTGGGCTATTCGGAAAATTGAAATGCTGAGGAGTGATTCTGATTAGAGGAAGGAATCGCTCGAGTGCGGTGGACTCAAGGATTTTCCACAGTTCAGTAATTTATGAATGAAGTTTAACCCTTTCAGTACGGCGTACATTTCCGCGAAAGTGCTTTTGACTAATTTTTTTTTTTTTTTTTTTTTTTTTTTTTTAAACTATCGGTGATGCCGACTAAAGTCGGCGCTAGGAACGACGACTCGTTCCGTGACGCCGGATATATCCGGCACTGGTACACACAGGTCATCAGATGGATGCCGGATATATCCGGCGCTGGTACCGAAAGGGTTAATAACCACCCGATCAACTCAATTAATCTTGCTTAATCAACTGTATCAGCAAATATTACGCTACGTTCTCGATTTATTTTGTCGCCAGGAATCGCTTTCTCTTGGTTCGCGCCACGCAATTCCCGGTTCGGAATCGTTAAGAATTATCAAAATTTACTTAATACATTGTCAATGATACTTTCGAGGCGTAACGTATTTCCTTTTCTCACGCTTTTATTCGAATAAATTCTTGGGGAATATTTAAAGAATAATGCATCCCTTATTCATTTATTTATTTATCATTTTGAGGAGTAAATCGTCAAGTTTGGTTCGGTACACAAAATAAAGAGCAGTTCTGGTTCAGAGGACATCGCTGTGCATCGTTAGAGATCGCCGAAAGTTTTAAGTCCATTTTTCAAAGTGTACCCATCCGATCGCCAATACAAAAATGCTATCATACAATTCTTCTTGACAGAAGCTCTCGATCATTACACGCGTTGGTCCAAAATCACCCCTGCACGCTGAACATTATCCTTTGCCCAACGCTGCTGAATGGCAAACCGATCCATTTTGGGACCAGCCCATCTGTCTATTGACAGCAGCCGCATGACTGGTCCCCTGTACCGATCGAAGGTTAATGATTTAACGGTGGATTCACGTGGCCGCGAAAACACGTGACGATTATAATCGTGCATCTGTAAATGGCAAGTCGTATGCTGCGCGCGAATAAAGGAGCGATATCGAAGACGTCGGGTCTCCCAATGTGAAATGCCTACAGCGTGCTCGTGGAAAGCGTGCTCATGTTTACGTGATTCATGAACGCAGATATTATTTACTTTTACCTCGAACGAACCCGTTAATGAAATAGTGGAATTAGTAACATATACCTTACGTGAGATCTGTGGGAACGAACTGTTCTTGCACGACCTCTGATTTAAATTTGAGCGATAACGTAGGAAACTTTTTATAGCACAGCTTGACTAGCCCAGGAAGTAGTTACCCATAGGTATACGAAGAAGTAATTTCTTTAATAATACCAATTCCAACAGTAAAATCAGTCCCGCGACAAAAGAATTTCAAGAAACCACATTCTCCATCTTTCGAAGAAAATATATTGCTTTCTCTATATTCTCGTAAAACTCGATGCGTTTCACCGTCCCAGATACCCTAACTTCATTTCGATCCGAGCAAACACACCTTTCCAATATTACAGCTCGACACAGCGCCCCCACTCAAATTTCTCAATACCAGAAAACAAATAAACAACGCGGTCATTTAAAAAAAAAAAGCGCGTAAACTAGGTGTCACGTGGACCCGTCGCCAAGAATGCGCCAAGCATCACGACTAAATTATTTCGAAACGTCGAGCAAACGACTGTTTTCGGCTGGATAACTCGTGGACGTTCTCCCGACGCCGCGAGTAGCGCGCATTTTTGTGCTTAACTATATAAGCCTCTATGGAAAGCTCCGCGTACAGGTAGCGTCTCGTGACGTGCATGGCGGAAGCATTTACCTGCGATTAGGCAGAACTCCACTGTGACGGCTAGGCGGACGATAGGCGGTGACAGGTCCCGGTCATCCTGGAGTGGGATCCCCGAGAACGAAGAATATCTGCTCACAAGAACATCCTCCTCGGAGGGACGAGAAAAAATCCAATCGACCGTCGCGAGAATGTAGCCGTCGGAAGTCGTAGAATCCTCTAGCACGCCACCGCTATCGCACTCGTTCCTTCGTTCACTGATCACAACGGCGCCGAGCTTCACTTCGGCACACGGAATCGAACGGAACCGACCATCGAGATCGGCAAGCAGAGTCGCTGGCACTTTAATCGCGACATTCACCGTGGAGCGAAGAGGCTGGGCTTCGTCACACCGAGTGCTGGAATCGTTAGCATCCCGCGGCGAGGTACGCACGTACGCGTCTCCAGGGATCGATCGCGGGCCGATCGATTCTCGGCAGCGTAAGCTTCGCTCGCACAGTAAAGCAGATCGAGGAACGTAAACAAGTGTCGGCCAGGCTCCCCATTCGGAGTGACTACCTTCTCTCGGAAAGCTGCTACGAATCACGATTGTCGCGGGAAGCTACATTTTCAGGCGATGCCTCGATACGCGCGGCGGGTAACGATATTCGTGGGCACTCCGACGATCCCGTACTCGGACCGCGGCGGGTAAGCGATCATCTCGGTATTGGAGGTTATGGCATCGCGCGGGGCGCCCGATCGATACTCGAGAATCGACGTTCGATCGCACGGCGGAAATCTCGGAGACACTGCGACGCGGAGAGTCGAACTTAGCTGCCCGAGCGCTTCGGATGTATTCCCTTTAATGCGGGCGCCGGCCGGCTTAAAGCTGCGGCCTGGACGAGCCAGACCGTTCCTCGCCTCGTATCCTGGCTTGGCGGCTACCAAACTTTTTTCAACACTCACTGCGTAGTACGCGCCGCGACCCGACTTGGGTTCCGCGTAACAGAGTATAAGTACCGAGACACTTCGCGGAACGTTTCTATCCAGCCTGCAACTCGACGCGCTGGCGACTCGTTCGATTCCTCGCTAAAGGGAGAGTTTTCACTGGAACGACGCGACGTCCCCGCGCACGTAGAACCGACAGGCGAGGCTCGCTACGAACAGTCGCGTGTTTACGTTACGATTCAATAGACGGGCGAGTGATCTGCGTTTCCGGTAAAAGGAGATCCACCCGTGACGCGGCACATCTCGCGCAACATGCTCACCATCGAACGGTTGAATTGTGACTGAGGCTAGCGGAGTTCGATGCCGCCGCCCCCACCACCGCGCTCGACAACCGGTTTTGGGAACGCCCCAAGGGCGGGGAATCTGGAGCCACGCCCTCAGCCCCGTTCACACCCCTATCGGTCGCGCCTCTCTTTCTCGGTGCACCTATATCGAGACGCCTCAAGCGCGTCGACGCGGGTCGAATAGTTTCCCGCGCTTTTTTGGGCACGTTACTTACCTGTACCCGGGCAGACTTGAGATAATAGCGGAATGAAGAAACGCGGCCCGGAACACAATGGGGCTTGGAAAGGAGAATGTGTATTCGCTCCGCGACACGGCCAGTCTTTCACGCTTATCAGCGCTCGAACGCGAATCGGATAAACACCGGTGATAAATTCTTTTCCGCGATAAAATTCTGACGCCGTACGCCTCTTTCAGGAATGCTGTTTTCGATCTTTTCTCGGGAAGGCGGGCACGGTGTTTACGGAGTTTCATAAGGTTTCTTTCCATCAGAAAAACAGGCATTAGATGGATGATAGCGTTCCGTGTTTATCAAGCGTTGTTTCCGAGAGAGCGATAATACGTCGTAGTGGACGATGTTCTTGTTGACTTAATGTCTTATGTTGTCTTGTGCGTTGCTGAGGAGATGTCTCGCGCGGTGGATTGGGGGTAAGAGGGGTACTGTAAACGGGGGGAACATTGGTGTGTTTTTAGGACATTTTACTATATAGGGTAGACTGGGGGCGGTAGTAACAGGGGGGCGAATGTAACACGCTAAATATCTCAAAACATATAATAGATATTAAACCAATTTTGGATATGTGATGAAGATAGACATTTGGAATATACACATCCATGCCCTAAGAGTACAGATACGCAATAGACATGGATAGTGAAGAAAATAACTTTTCGATACCCTAAAGTAACTTTCCCTTACTGACTTAAAAAGGTAATATAAACACTCCCTTTGCAAGTATGTGCTTGTTCGATTTTTTAATCTGTAATTCGACCTTTTTTAAACTAATATTGATCGTTACTTGGCACTTTTAAGCGTCTCGTTAGTCAAAATTTATAATTTAAGTTCAAAAGCATGGTCGGGGGCGATTGTAACATCGGCAGTCGGGGTCGGTTTTACCGCAACAGAACCGAATAGGGATAAAGAAGGCGAATAATATTGTCTTATTTGCATGAAATCATATAGCATAGCACAAGCAAACCAAATGAAAAATGGGTGCAATATGTAGGGTGACTGTACCTAATATCGCCAGTGTTCCTAATATCGCCACTCGCTATATCTCTTAAAGTAAGCTCTAAAATTTATCGGTTATGCACTGAATTAGTACCTAAACATATGTAGGAAGACATACTATAATTGCAGCATCATGTGATCAACAATTACAGAAAGGGAAGGATTTTAGAGAATCTTAATAGTGTAAAAATTTATTGGACTATCACAATTTTACGTCACATTCGGAGAAGGTAAGTCTAATAAATCTGTGAATGCAAGAATATCTACTAGAAATACCTAATTAATGATGTACTTAAGAAATGAAATCGATTCAAATATTTTTCTTAATGAAAATAGCGTTTTTCTTTTAGCAGTATGCGTGTTCTCAATACCGCCTACCGGAGAACAATGGTTTCGATGTAATGCTTGTTACAGGTGAGGTCACGAAATGTGCGGAGCAACCGAAATAAAATTTATTTGTCCAATATGTACATCGGAACGTAAAAAATAAAATATTTTAAAAATCTATATTTTCAAATTTCTATATTATTCTAATAAAAATGAAATCAAAGATGGATAAAAAGACATTTATAGAGCAAGAAATAATAAAAGCACATGTGAAAATAACTTTAAAAACTCATATATACATGAATTAATCAATATTTCTTGAGTAGGATAATTAACAATTGAGTAGGCGATAATTAACAATTTGTAGGTTTCAACGATTCTAACATATGCTACATGAAAGATGAATAATTTCTCTTTACTTTGAAACGAACTGCATCGAAAAATATCAATTATTATTCAATCGACAGCGATTTAACTTTTGCCTGGCGATATTAGGTACAGTCACCCTATACTGAATGTAAGGATTGAGCAGATGAAGAATGCACCAGCCAAAACGTGTTTTAGTTCTGCCACAATTGCGATACCACATAATTTGTTATAGATTTTACTTTTTTCATATATTATTATAATTTAAAGCAATAAATATTTTAATTTTGTAAAGTTATATTTGTGCTACTATCGACTCTATGCAGTGTTACAACCGACCCGGGGTCAGGGACGGTTGTAACACTTTCTCCGCTTCTCATTTTTTATTAATAACCGGAATATTACTTGGCATACAGCGAAATTGTTGTGGCTCAAATAATGTCAGATAAATAAGTAACATTTTCGTAAAAAAACTTTTGTTGTAACTGTAATAGTTTTTGCGTAATCGTATTGCAAAGTCAAAGTGTTACTACCGCCCCCGGTCTACCCTAATTTATAATTTTACATTTTTATTCAATTACATATTGAGACGCAATATTACGTCTTTTGTGGTTGTACTTACTGCAAGTGTCACAATGCATAAAATTTTTATCTTTTTCCTTCTTCAATACATGTTAAGTAACTGCCCCCAGTTTACGGTACTCACCGTCACGCGGTGCTATATGATCCGATTATAGCGTCAGCCAATAACGGACAATAAGTACCATGGGGACAGGGTTGCCACCTTATCACCATATAAATTCCGGAGTGCCACACATTCCAACCCGGAGATTCGAATATAAACCCGGAGCTGGAAAAAGCAAAAAGAAAATTTTGTTCTCGAATATCTAGAAAACAAATGTGCAATTCTTTTAAGCTCAAACAATTCAGAATTTAAAAGTATCTGTTTTTTTTTAATTAATAATTTTTATCGTATATAAAATTGGTACCATTGTACAATAACACAATTTCTTATTAGGTACCTCATTTCTTTCTACAACCCGGAGATTTTTTGGTAAAACTGAAGATTTGCTTCAAAACCCGAAGTCTCCGGGCGAAAACCAGAGAGGTGGCAACCCTGTATGGGGACTACGGGGATGTCACCAATCGGACAATCCTTGCGCTTGCCATCTTCTCAGCACCGCACAGTAGGTATGTAGCTGTCCAAAGATTTTGTAACTCATTCAAAACGCGCCTTGTCGTTGTTTGTATTTCCCAGTTGCATGCATATTGCTAAAAAGAATTGCAAATAATTACAGAATTAACGAAAGGAATGTTTTTACCGCGCAGAAAGCTGTTCCAAAATTAAACATTCAATAACAGATATAATTACGTCAGAAGATTTACATGGGCAGCAGAATACTTGTAAAAATTCTTTATACGAGAAATGTCGAAAAGTCCTTGCAAATGGTAAACGATTCAAATTTGAAATCTGATTTTCGACTTAGATACCTACTGTTGCCAAGTGCGAGGCGTTTTACGAACAAGTGACAATATCCGTTAAGCAGTTGAAACATTTATTAGGAAACTTACTGACATGAAGAAAGTGAAACACAAACTTTGATAGCCCGACTATAAATATCGGAACAATAAACGTCATCGCGGTTACAATTCCTAGAAACAAGGACATACAATCGCGCTCACACACATGCCTATTTCATTTATGAAGGACCAGAGGTAATTTTATTTAGGTGAACTGTTACTTGGGAGAGAATATTACCATTCTGTGTAACACAACAGTGTTCTATTAAATTATTATTACATATAATGAAACCATTATCAAATACGGAACAGTTAAATGAACCTTCCTTTGTTTCGCAGTTCCACAGACACAACCTTTATTACTACAGAAAAGTAGTAACTCGATTTAACATATTCAGAAAAAGATTTTAATAATTATATGTCAATGGTGTCAATACTTATTTTGATATGATTACCTAAATATGTTTGCAGCTCATTTTCTACGTATTTTCAATGTATACTTATTGGAAACAATTTGTGATGAAAGTCTGCAACGTGTTCCTATCTTTATTTACTGTCCATTCAGACGAAATAAATGAATCCAGTTTACGCAGAATCTTCTCTATAGTCTGAAGATAAAAATTGCTGAGTTCCAATAAGTTTCTTGTCAAATTCATTTCATTGGACAGTTTACACATAACGCTTGACATATTGATATCCTGATAACGTTTGATTGATTGGGCGGATGAAAGGGTCTATGATAAGATGTCTAGAGACTATTATACCTATATACGAGTGTACGATGCGCATTTGGAAGATTGTCAACTGTAAAAGTGGACGAATAGCTCGTGCCATAAGAATAATGGCTACTACTTAGGAATAAAATGAATCAGAGCTCAAATTTACAGGAAACAAGTTATTACTTTTATTTAGTGCAATAGTGACTATTACAGACAAATCACTACTACATTACTGTTTTACAATTTTGTATGAAATATCTTGGCATAAAATAAAGAACTTGAATCATTCAACAGGTAGCTGTACGTAAAGACAATTTAAATCCTCGTGAACTGCTTGTTGTACCTATGAAGAAAATGCAGTGATCAATTGTTCATTAATTTACTTCATTATTGATATATGGTACTGTCACTTTCAGTTTTTTTCAAGTAACGTTCGATTCCAACGTGGGAAAGAGTATATATAATGTTCAACAAAAAGATATTGCAGTGATGTTCATAGCAAATAAACAAATTTAAAAAAAATTAAAACCAACTTCAAAAAAATAAAATTGCACTAAAATGTAAAAATTAATTCCCTCCCTCATTCAATCCACGACTCTCATATTTTTTAAGCCGGCACCAGATTTACACAGTGCAAATGATGAGGCACCGACTTAAAAAATATGAGAGTCGTGGATTGAACGAGGGAGGGAATTATTTTTTACTTTTTAGTGCAATTTTATTTTTTTGAAGTCCGGTTTTAATTTTTTAAAAATTTTTTATTTTTAACTTTTTAGTTTTATATATATGGACACAACATGCTGAGGAGATATGCGCGTACCTACATAAAATAATAATAATTAAGTGACAACAGTCTTTATTATTAACCATAACTGGCAAAATATTGGGCCAATGTTGATGCAGTGTAGGATGGGACCACCGGGGCATCGCCCCCTTTCAAATAAAAAAAAGATCATCAAAATCGGTCCATATGCTGAGGAGTTATGAGGGAACAAACATACAAAAAAACATATGGGTCGAATCTACAACCTCCTCCTTTTTGAAGTCGGTTAAAAATGGCATTCACTTTTCCCTCAATTTCTACTCTGAAATTTTATAGCCACGTTGCTTACCAAACAGTTAGAATTCGACGTAGGAATAAAGTTTGTGTAAAGAAATCTCAGAGACAATCTTCCAACACATTCCATTCGAAAGCATATCGACCCCGTTGGAAATATGTAACAATATTAAAATCAGAGATATCAAAACTATGTAACTGATTGTAATATAAATACAGTTGACTATTTTGCCATGATAGTTTACATATCCCACTCCAAAACGGCCGAGAAGTCTTTGAAACAAGCGAATCTGGCAATTTCCTTTACCATCTATTAACAACATTTTGTCGCAAAATTCAATTAGGGAGGTCGTTGCTCTCAAAACTTTGAATCAGCGAAACTGATGAATAAATATTGAAGCATTCGGTACTCCATTTCTGTTTCATCGGTTATGCAAACGGCAGCCGCAAAAAGGACGCCTCCTTAGGTCTTCTATGTGAAAAAGCTCCTCCAACTAAAAAACGAAAAAAAAAACGATATAACAGAATTGAGCTTTAAATAGCTTAGCTAAATAGCTTAATAATAACACAAATTGTGTTATTAATGAATAAAAATTATTGTTGCTATTTTAAATCTAAGAGTGTTTATGGCGTTTCTGTAGGTGTTGTATCGTCCTGGGTTTCTAAAGAGTTCTCGTGTAATGTTCAATTAATACTGAATGTGCCGATAGGTATCGTTGCAGGGATACATTGATGTAAATGCAACAGGGAGCGAAGTCGATGGCACCCTTATAAGTGTCTTGTTCACAAGTCAAGAGCCCGAAGACAGGAATATTCAGTAGGTATAAGTACCTACCTAAAGATACCAAGTGTTACAGTTAACTTAAGTGGAAGAAAAATATACTTCCACAAATTGCTCATTTTTGGAACGTTCAAGGCTGCATAAACACATTAACCACTACTTAAGAATCCTCTTACCGCTTCTTTTTTTTTTGTTGAATTCAGTCACATAACGTCTGCTCCAATATACTTACCTAGGCTAAACGCACGAATAAATGAACACTTAAGACTAATGAATGAACACTACCTATTATAAAATTATGTTTGCAGCTTGATTGATTCCATGTGCTGCAAAAATCGTATGGATAGGAAGCAAGAAATTAAAAGAAGTCTCTAATTAATTAAGTAGTTGCTTATTTTAATAACTTATTTTACTAATTTTATTAAAAAATGTCCATTCACTGGTACGTGTTCAGTTACTGGTACATCCACGCTACCTAGATACCACGATGCTGACTACGCGCGTGACTTATTATAACGCAAGGGGTTAATGCTCCGGGGCGCGTATAGATGTGACCAAATAAGTGTAATCTTGTAACGAGTGGCAAAGAACACATTTGGTGGCTTGCACCCTCAGGAGTATCAGTTTCCAAGCCACTCGAGTGGATCTCCTGTTACTTCCTATATCGCAGCAAGACGCGCAGGCATACGCGTGCATTGCTACACAGTGAAACGGATATAACGAGCTCGTAAAAGCAGCAGGGATCGAAGATGGTAGCGACCTTCTGTGTCGGGCATCGGCAGCCCACTCGACTTAGCCGCACCAGGGTTGATAGGCGTTTTGCGTCTGTAGGGCCTTGTAGTGAGCAGTAAAGAACACATCTGACGACTTTCACTTTGGAGAGTGGGTATCGCATTTTACTCTATTTAGACTATATACTTGAATGGGCCTTAAATAAGCAGTTCGATGTACCTGTCCCGCCAACAATATCCCTCTACACTTCCTTCAAACAAAATCCTAAGGCCCTGTCAGCGATGCTTACGCTCAGTGGCGGACTGGGTCTAACCATATGTCTAAACATTGGTTGCCAGGAGACAAAGGGTGGCCACCCACCAAGGGCGTCCGCAGATTTATTTCCAGGGAGAGGGGTAGGGTGTCCCTCATAATGACTTATTTTTTAAATTTAAGAATTTGGTCCGCGACGCCCCCTGATTTATTTCCCTTTCGAGTGGTAAATATGTGTACTATTTCGGCCCGATCAAGCAACTCTAAACCCTGCCTCAAGGGGCTCAAAGTTTCGAACGAAACTGCGCTCTTGCAAACAGCTGTTTTTTAATATGCAACCCTGTATGTAAGCAAATATGCGATTGAACTGGAGTTGGGACTATCGATTGTCGATATCTTATAGATAAGTTATTGATACTTAACGATATATCGATAATATCGTTAAGATATCGTTAAGTGGTGGAAGAGCGAAGGTGGTACAAGTTTTACATTTCTCCAATCTATGGATTATAGCGGTAAAATATTTATACATTCCAGCAACCTGTGTTCCAAGTGAACGATTATTTTCTGAAGGTGGACAAAAAATAAAAAGAAATAAAAAAAGTTCATAGTATATCGTAACTTTAAGCTTCTTGAGGAAGGGTCCAGGCTAACTCGATTGTGCCGAAATTTTGAGTATTTCCTTAGCACACCAGAAGGAATAAAATTAGCGGCCGTTCCAACATTTTATTGCACCTTCAATTCTAAGGGGCACCCTAGGCGGTAAAGGAAAATATAGTAATGAAAAAGCAACCCTGGCAATGACATCGACGAATCGGACCATGCGCGCGGTGCGAGTGAAGTAGCCGCCTTGCTTTTTTTAAGCCATTTTGTAGTGGCAATTTAATTAAAAATTTAAAACCAAAATTTAAAAACATTCACTTTTTTAGTATAAACTTAAGATCAGTATTTAAAAATAAACGATTTTTTCTCAAGAGTCAGGGGGCAACTGCCCCTTTCGCTCCCCTCCCCGAACGCCCATACCACCCACACCAATAACGTTATCATTTAATTTTCATAAGATATAAATAAAATTTTCAAAAAACTTTTAAGCGGCACAAAAGTATCTACAATTAAAATTTTTGAGAAATAAATGTATATTTTTTAATAATTACAGTGTTTAAAAGGGCCCGGGGGGCTCCACTTGCCATCGGGCAAGCTGACACCCTGGCCAGCCCGCCACTGCATGCACTCCAATAACAGCGGAGCAAAAACTTTCTCCTCCCTTCTCCATTTTTAACGGCATAGCTTGCATAGGGGTCCCCAGTGACCCACCCTTCGGACTTAAACTTTTCTTGGAATGTTTATATCACTACTCACTTAGGTAACATTACTGTTATCACGAACGATGCAGAATATTAATATAAAATATTCTCATCTCAGGCGGCAGACATTCGAATGAATAGGGTAATCTCGGCTTAGTCCGTGCAGGCCCGAATTAAGATTTTTGGGGCCCGGGGCTATCCAACCTTCTAGGGCCCCCGTGGTTGAAAAGCGGGGGGGGGGGGGGGGTTAACAAAAATTTAAACAATAACGAGTTTAAATTGCTTAGAACTGAAGGCTTAGAACGGGCCCCCCCCCCTGGAAAGTGGGGCCCGGGGCTACAGCCCCCCCTAGCCCCCCCTTTAATCCGGGCCTGAGTCCGTGATAGTGGTTACTCCGTGATACATTTTCATTCGTCCGTAACTCGAAGTTGCCAGACTGAATTTAACTGAATAAAAACTAATCGACAGCGTTGATCTTTTAGTTTATGATGCGGTAAAAGAATCAGTCGATTGAAATTAGTGTGATAGATTGAGAGCGTTTTCGTTCTAGCTGCGCATTATTTTTGAAGTTCTTCGTGCTAATTATGGACTTGTTTATGTATTATATGTGCTTTGGAAGATAAATACAAAATTAAAACAGCAGGTAAGTGGTGGTGAGGTGACCACTTTAACAAGAGTTACTCTTGAAATTATCATATAGTAAGGCATCAGTGCTATTTTTGCTTATGAAAATAACTAAGAATTCTTATTTTTCGTGTGCCAACTCTGATGGTCAATACCAGAAACAATGTTTCCTTACATCTCAAACATACGATCATGAAACGATTGATTATACACAAAATAACAATAATATAAATTTTATATTATAAAATAACATGAAGTAATATAAAAAAATATAAACAAGTAGCTGGTGAACATATATCGGGCCAGCGAGAACTATCACGGTGTTACCACAACTATCACGGAGTACCTAACCAGAGTAAGTGGTGAAATTTTAATTTTCTATATTTTCAATTAAATATACTCAGTAAATTTATGTTAACCTATTATTTGTTTGTATGATGTCTGACCTATCACTATATCCTAGACTCACTTTCAGAACATGTGAATACTAGCAGCTAATAGACAAATTCTAAAACTATCACGGACTTGCCCGAGTTTGCCCCACGCGTGAGTGGACAATCATTTGGTAGCGAGGGTGTCAAGATTTACCCAAGGTGTCAGAAGAATACGCCGAGCCGTAGGTAAGTACCTCCAGAGGAACAGTCATCCCATTACCAGCTATACCTACATATAGGAGTGCGTGCGCGTGATCGCCAGCATGGCGCTTCCCGGTGCGTCCCCGTGGCGCCACGGCTGCCTCGACTTCCGCCCTGTCCCACGAGTCGTGGGCCACCACGGGCCACGACCCACCCGTGCCCCCACCCTGGGCCGATACACCAGAGAAGCGAGTGGTACCATTTCCTGCGGTTTTTGCTGACAGTGACGCGGTACCACCCGGTACAAGTTGGTTCTGGATGCCGCTCCGCCTACCGACACCATCGCAGTCGATCCACCCGGGTGTGCGCGTGCGCGGCCACCAACAGGCTATATGACGCGTGTTCGAATTACCCTCCGCCATCTTTCCACCAGCCGGAATCAGCGGTATACAACTCAGCGTGACTCTTCTCCCTCCTCTCTTCCCTCTCTTTCCTCCATGCACGCCGGACTTGCCCGCGCCCGTTTTTCGACTTCCTCTCCCCCTCTCCCTCCCGCCCCTTTCTTTCACTCCGACTTTCTCCCTCCCTCGTTTGGTGCCCTCCCCCCCCCCCCCCCCCGCAGCAGATACGGCCGCGTATGTGCTCGCCCGCCGCCGCCGCGGTGCACCGTGGGAAATCCGACGCTACCAGCGGAGCTACCAAAATGGCGGCCCACCGCCACCTGCCCGCCTATCGAGACCCAAGACGGACTTTTACGTTGCAACGGCCGCTCGCCGGTTTATTTGGCTTGTAACGTGGGCGCGCTCGCCGCTGCTCGGCGATACGCGGCAAATTCACGGCGGCCACCGTTGTGCACAGTCAATTAAGCGGAATGCTGCTCTATAGCCACGCCTGGACACTTTCCAAACGACGTTACGTGCGATATTCTTTCGCGTTGTCGCGTTACCGTAACTCGCTATTTCTCTTCGTTTGCGAGTTGTCAGATGTGATTGCTCGTTCGTGTTCGTTTCGTGCGCTTCGATTTCGCGCGTTCGGGCTTCCGCCGTTTCGCGTAACATGTTCGCTGCGGTACAGAGCACGTATTTTTAACCGACTTCGAGAAGAAAGAGGTTCTACGTTCCATGTGTATGTATGTCGCATTGTGTAAATGGCGGTATTTTGTTAGTTAATCTTTATTTACTTATTTGAACTCACTGACCTAATTTTCACCATGTATGTATGTTTGTCCGCGAATTTCTCAGTTACACCAGAAATAAGAAATCTGTTTCATAAACTGACTTTCATTATTTGAATAAATGTAGTTATATAACTTAAGTAACTAAGAAGTAAAAAATAAAAAATTTTAAAAAAATATTAATTCTGATTCGAAGCTGATACTTTTAGTGGTGATCGCAGTGCTGCTTCTGATTGCCATCGTATCACGTAAAAGGATTACTTAAATTTGTGTGTTTGCGGATAAAACCCCTGCCTCGACACAGCCCCTATCGACACATGTAGCAATTTGAGAGACTATTGTGCTTATACATATATTGAAATGATAAACACTATTATACATATACAACATGTTTTTAAATGTCATATGATCCATAAGAACGAATCAATCAATAATATCGACGTTAAATAATCGAAATAGACCAAAAAATAATGATAGGAAAATATTTACTTATCTGGTACGCGACTAATAGGTCCTTGCTTACAACCACGCGATTCGCTGTCGCGGACGCTATTAAAACGGGCGACAGAGTGACGTGATCAACTCATACGGAAAAAATAATTTAAAGTACAACGCTCTTTTCATTTTGAAGATATAACCGTGGGAATAACTTACCCCCGGAACTTCTAGCCTCCGTCTCCCCTAGTTGGTTTGGATGAGATAGTTAAGCGGCCAACTTTTGGGAGATTTAAGATAAAAAATGTGTGAACTCCCATCTAACCCAAACTAATGCTCACAGTTCTTTGCGAATATCTCGAAAACATACCTAAGTAGGTGTACAGGAAATAGTTGCTCAGAATCGTGCCTCCGACAACATACCTAGGGGAAGCCCGGGCAAAGCGGCTGTGTTAAGGTTTAGTGAGAAAAATAACACAGTTACGATTGAGATGAGAAATATTTTTTATTATAATAATCTTTTAAAATTAATCAGCTTTTAGATAGAATAAGGAAAAAATTAATAACTAAAACATTTAAACCTATTTACAATGAAAAACGTAAATAAGTCAATCAATCCGCTTTGCCCTACCCCCCTGGGCAAAGCGGATGAAGGGGTCGGGCAAAGCGGATGTTATTAAATAATGCATAGTTAATTTTGGCATTCGTCACAAAAGTAACTGCTAGATCCTTTATACATAGTGCAGCATTCATGGGCACATCTGGTGCATTGGCTGCACTGGATCCAGTCTTTGGATGGGGGGTCGCAGTATGGCTCAAAACATACCAAGCAGAAATATACAGTATTTTCCTTATCTTTTTTTGTCGTTTTTTTTTGCTCGACGGCTACAAGTAGGGCTAGCTATTTTTACTATTTCCGTGCTGGAAAACCATGCTAGAATAAAATAAAACGGCAATAATAATATGACCGAGATTAGCAGGGCAAAGAGGATTGACCATCCGCTTTGCCCCCATCCGCTTTGCCCAAAGAACCCACTTGGTGGAAAATTGGAATGTTTATTAAAAGTATGAACAACAAATTAAAAATGTTAACCTCTAATAGAATCTTAAGAACATAGAGATCTTATAAAAAACATTTAGTGTGGTAAATACCGATAACTATTAATAATAAACCCACGTAGATACCTGAGCGAAATATGTAAGAAAACGCACAATTTTGGTTTATTCTTTACAAACGACGCACAACAGCAATCACGTAGTTTATTGTGTTGTCATGGCATGGACAACCGGTCGCTTTCTCGATCAGGAAAGACTCGTGCGGCCATCTTTAATAACAAAGTCAAAAAAGAGACTATCCGCTTTGCCCAGGGCATTCGCTTTGCCCGGGCTTCCCCTATGTCAGTTAAAACGTCGTTGGGACTGGGTCCCCTTTTGTCAATATTTGCCTACATTTGTTTCACCATAAATTTTAATTGTACTTCTTTGCCACTTACGTTTTTTTCTGAAAATTTTATTTATTTCTTATTAAAATTATATGATAGCCTTATAGCTGTGGGGGCCCCCTTTGTCTCCTGGCAACCAATATGGTTAGACCCAGTCCGCCACTGAGTGCAACTAGATAAGTTCGTAGAGTACGTACATGAGTACGTAAGGAGGTAGAACCTCAGGGCCGTCTTAACAAATTTCAGCGCCCTGGGCTAAAAAGATTTGGCGCCCTAACCTTTCACGTAACAACTCTATACACCGTAGAGACTACAGTTTCTTCCCAATCGGTGCAAAGTGGTACATCGTATGGACTTAACGGTTGTCGGGACTCTCCTTTCATAAAAAAATGAAAAAAAAAAGCATTTCAACATACTTGATTTTTAAGCGCCCTTAGATGAGATCTACGGCGCCCCTGCGCTATAGCCCATTTAGCCCACTGGTTAAGGAAGCCCTGTAGAAACTGTAATGTTTGCTTTTAGTAGTAATTTATGGTATTTCTGGATCTTTATTAACGATTCCTGTAGGATTATACTAGAGATGGCGCATAGTTCCTGAACCGCATCCATTGCGGAGCGATCTACTCTCGTAACGAACGTGTCAACTTTATGTACATTGAGAGTTTTGCATCGATAGCACGTATTTAGATTAGAGCTGTTTCGAGACTCGAAACAACCGAGCCGAGCCGAGACTCGAACGGTTTCGAGTAACCCGAATGTTTCGGGTAGCTCGATTTTTACGAGCCGCTCGAATGTGTTTCGGGTAGCTCGATTTTTTCGAGCCGCTCGTATGTTTCGGGTAACTCGAATATATTTTAGGTAGTCGACTGTATGGTTCAGTGTGATAGCTTGGTGTAGCTGGAACGTTTTGTAGGCACCGAATATAAATTTAGTTAGATGTATAATATGAGATTTATAGATATGAAAATCATATGAAGTAATTTAACCCTTGCCTGTGGATATTTTAACAACACATTGGATGCGGGGTCCATTTTCACCCAAAATTTAATTCGGATACACCTCGGGATAAGCTCCTAAATAAGGTTTTCATCTTGTTAGCATCTAGTAGTAGTACTAATAAGAAGTATGTAACGCGTGTAGTTTGATCTTTCGGAGGGTCCCATTGCATCCAAACGTTCGGGGTTCGGGTCTCGGCTCGGCTCGAAAAACCGAGTCCCGCTCAGTTCGAACTTCAAGCTACTCGAATATTTCGAGTCTCGAAACAGCTCTAATTTAGATAGAAGCATTCTTATGAGATGATCGCTACATGAAACCAAGTCCTTTTATTTAAAGAAATGTTGAGTTTAGTGAAATGTAGGTACGCGTGTACCGGCGAGAAATTTGGAAGCACCCTATGAATCGGGGAAAGCAGGGATTTCATCCTCAACACACAGAAATGTAAGTAATACTTTTGCGTGATTCGACATGAGAATGTATGCAGTGGCGGATTTAACAGGACGGCTGATGAGCAGTGGGCCCCTGTCCAAAAGGCCTCCCAGGGCCCCATGTAAAAAAAAATTATGATTAGGTTAGGTAGAATCCAAACACTAAATTTTTTTTTCGTACCACTACACTTGGCCCGTTTTTAGTAAACTACCTCTTCATTTTCCCGAAGAAATGGGCCCCTCAGAACGTTTGCCACCTGGGCCTTTTTTCTTAAATCCGCCACTGATTGTATGGGAATCGGATATACTGCAATCACCACTGAAGGTGTTAACTTCGAATTAGAAAAATATTTGTGATGCGACGGTGATTCTAACGACGATCGGTAAGTGCTTCCAAACTTTTTGCCGCTGGCGCAAGTATGTATACCTACTTATGTGTTGCGAGAGACGGACGACAGAATGCGCTCAAGGGAAAATAAGTATTTAATTTAGCGTAGACCGTGCAAGAGAGACTTTAAGAAAATTCTCTTACGTGTATTTGAAATAAAAGGTAGTAAAAAGCATCACTTTATTTTAGTTAATAAAGAATATGAATTAGTTGTAAACAGCAGTAAAAGGTATCACTTACAAGGTGTATTTGTTAATTATGATTTTCTGTGATTTAACGATTTATTATCATATTGACTTCGGAGCACAGAAAATTACCAGAAAAACATCGTGTTGAGCAATGTAACAAAAAGTAATCATTTATATTCAAATATAAATTATATAGAACATAAAAAATTTAAACTCGTGCAACCGAGCATCGAACTGCGGACGATTGGATTTTCAAGCTAATGCTAATCCAACTGAGCTATTTCAACATCGAGTCGATTCTTTTTAGTGATTTATACTGCGCTGACTTGTAACTTGTACAATGCCAGTCACTGTTGAAATCGTAATTATGTATCGTATTTAACATAAAAGAATCTTAGATTGACACAGTAGGCAATTGTGATTTTATCAGAGTAATTTACGCGGTAATGACTTTGACGCTTAATACTATTCACTATGTAAATAAGTATTACCGTTAAGTTGCTTTCGAGTACGTGCGATTGAAATAACGTTAAGTGCATTGTCAGCGATTCGTTCTCTTCTATACATTTATTACATTCATTAATTAGCTAACTAATAGACAAGCTACCTTTAATTAAACCTAAACGTATCTCGCAACTCCACGTGCGTTACAGGTGTCCCTATTTTTTACCTCTCTTTCAACTAAAATCACTAAATTCACTATTTACACGTCCATCATATCGCCACAAAGCATTTAAAACGGTGCAGTGATAGAAATATTTATTCTCCACTTTACACACTGCCTTTTTCCCTAAAAACCGTATTCTAACCACATTCCTCATAGTATGTTAAAAAATTGTTTACAGCGGGAGAGCAGTATGCAGCGTGCTATGCTAAAGTGGAGCGGCGTGCCTACCCAAGTGATTACGGAAGGTCGTTGGGTGGAGGAGGGTCTTTCGCAATATGGTAAAAAAGACTTGGTGGTTGTTATTCCAGGCAATCCTGGTATTCCAGAGTTTTACGATGGATTTATCAAAACCATGAAATCTAGACTTCCCACTGAGACACCTATATGGGTGGTCGGACATGCGGGGCACGTACAACCACCGAACAACTTGTTGCTCACTATGCCGAATGATTCGACTTGGAACGAGCATTACAGTTTGACGGCGCAAGTGCAGCACAAGGTTTCGTCTTTTCTATCGGTTGTAGATTTCCCCTAAATGAACTTTCTATACACTCTCTGTATACTTTGATCGTAGAAAGAATTTATAAAGAAATACGTACCGGAAGATGCGGAGTTGCATCTTGTTGGCCATTCGATAGGATGTTGGATGATTTTGGATATGTTAAAGGACGATTCTATCTCCAAACGAGTGGCCAAGTGCTACTTGCTATTTCCAACCATAGAGCATATGGCTGAAACACGTAACGGATTGTTTTTTACCAGAATTGTAAGCCTGGTTGATACGTTCTATTACGTTGCACGAGAGCGTAAGATTGACAAAATCTATTGTATATTTGTTTCAGGTGTCGCGTGTGGCGTTTCTCCTGACGTTCCTTTGTTGGATACTCTCCTGCCTCCCAGTTTACTTACAAGCTTTCTTAATTAACACTTTCGCACCATTCTACGGCGTTCCCACAAAGTGTACTAAAGCTGTACTCCAGCTTTTACACCCTCGTAGCTTGAAGAAAGTACTTAAAATGGCGGATGAAGAAATGCGCGTTGTAAGGGAACGAGACGACGATACGTTGTCAAGATTCGCAGATAAATTGTGGTTCTATTATGGCAACCGCGATGGTTGGACTCCAGTTAGATATTACAGAAACATGAAATCTGTCCATCCCAATATGAACGCAGAGCTCTGTAAGCATGGTTATCTTCATAGCTTTGTTTTAGAGTATGATAAAGAAATGGGCCACATTGTAGGGGACTTAATTAACGAGAATATATCGCAATGCTAAGTAACAAATAATTTGTAGCTATGACTAATTGGTTTGTTTACACGTTATTGGTATTGTTTATTTTCTATAATCCGTTGATGCCGTTGCTAACGTGTTAATTACTAACAAAATTTAACGACTTGTCGCATATAATGAATGTGAATGAAAGATAGACGCAGATTGCAATACTAAATTTAGCGAATTAGTTATACTATTATATATTATCCTCGCATAATAGAAATGGGAATATTTAATTATTACAATAAATATACAGACATATTTATTTACTTCTTTTTTTAATAAATATGTTTTATTCAGCACATGTGTCCGTTCTTTTCACAGAAATTATCGCAAATATGAAACAAGAACGTAGCGAGTTTAATGGCTTCAAATCGCCCGCCAAAATTCAAGCGACGCGTTCGGCTATATTCGGCAATCCTCGAGTGACGCAAGCGACGAGGCTGGCATCTTTTGAGTCATACCCGTATTAACATTATATTTAACAGTCAAGTTGCAGCATTCCACTCGCGTTAGGTGGTGGTGTTTGAACGCTGAATTTGTTTATTCGCCGTATATAAGTTGTTACCAGCCAAGTTATCCAGTGCCATATTTCCACGCTCGTCTCTTCCGTAATACTCTAGACCCGCGATTTAGTGTTGGAAACCCTTAAAATGTCGCGTGCCGTCGCCTTGCTACTGTTTGTGTCCCTTAACGCGGGGTTATCCCACGGTGAGTATAAGATTTTAACGTGATCGAACCTCGTATCATATATAAAAGCTTGATCTCTAAAATTCGGTGCGCACAGTGATTCCAATCGCAAGTTTCCACTAACAAAACTTAAGTACATCGTACGTTAATTCTTCTTAATACATCGGCATTGTTCGCCCAGCCGAAAATCCTTTCTCTTAATCCCACCTTGCACGTATAGAAACGATATTTATTTCAATTGCACCTCCTTTCGTGGAAAGTGTTTTTTCTGAAGGCGTTATAGACGTCAGTGGTCTCCGTTCATTTACGTAGCACATGTAAACAACCCGTGGTCGTATTATCTACCTATATTTTTGAATGTTTTACCTTTCGTACCGCGTATGAGTCAGTGGTGGCCAACACAAGCTCCGCAGCTTATATATCTGTTCCCACTCTGCTCCGTTACAAGGCACATGAGATATAGCTGGTGTTCCATTGTGTACGTTCTGTGAAAATAAGATACGCCGTGCAGAAATGGACGAGGGTGTTTGATGGCTTTCCGTGGAGAGCAATAGTATAGATTGATTAGTGGATTCGAAATACTGTACAAAAATCAGTTGTCGACTGTTAGTGATTGATGTAATCGAACTCTAATTCCGTTTTAAATTCTGGATGAAAAATTGGTACATGATCTGGATAATTTTCGTTTGAATTTAAATCGCTGTTGCTTGGTGTTACTTGATCCGAGAATTGTATGTACAGTGAACCACTTGAGCCGTAACGTAAGCTGTGTACCGAGGGTCATTTACGTGTTATGAATTTCTGCTCGCATATGCAATACAGTTAAAAGTCTAAATAAATTTGGGTTTGTTACCTCAGCTTTCTTTTAAGTACGGAATTGCAAATTTTCGAGCTTCTGTAACTTTTCATCGCTTCTTTTGTAATTAACATTTTCGAACTGTCGTTCAAGATTTTATCTACGGAACATCGGACGGCATGCGCTTAATATAAAGGTATTATCCGATACGTTAATGCGAACGCATATCGAGACTGCAATGAGATCGGGTGTCCGAAAAAACGGACTGCGACTCATCTTTAAATACTAGGGATGGGTTTCTCGAAGTGTCGAAACCTCGAAACCTAAGAACGTTTGGAGATTCCAGAATTTGAAACATTTCACTATTTTCGTGATTCGAAACCCTCGAAACCTAGATAAGAAAAGGTATCAAATAAATGGATAAAGTATCGTTCGCAGCGTGCCTCGACAATTTGTATATTGCTATATTTTGTTTAACTGTGGTCTTAGGGTAAATGGAGATTTATGCAAAAATTTTGTTTACTTCAGTTCTTAAAGCAAGACAGTGCACGACCACTTACAAAACAGAATCAGCAATTCAAGTTTCGAGAGTTTCGAGTTTCGAAGCCTTACAAACTTTCGGATTCGAGTTTCGAGAATTTAAAAATTAGGTTCGAACCCACCACTACTAAATGAAACCAAACGACGCTCGCTGTCGCAGTTGGTGCTGAATCGGGGTGCTTCGGTCCCGGTGTGAATTCGGCACATGGCCCAATCCTCGGCAGACTTTTATCGCGATTCGCGAGCGGCTTTACGTATATACGGTTATATTCCTGCGATTAAGATTTTGTCAAATAATTTCTACAAAATTTCTTATATTTAGGATTTCGAATTTAGAGTCTCAGTGATAAAGAGATATTTATATATCTGATGGAAATCTATTTAATTACAAAAACATGGTTACTGGTTATTAATATTTCATCCAATTTTTTAATGAATTTTTTTATATCAGACACTGCCACTCGGAAAGATAGAATTATCTTTCGTTTCCACTGTACCAAGAAACGTTATCTGTTTCCTCTCTTCTATCACATTATTCATTTCCTCTCAGGCCCACGTCTTTCAAATATCATTCTACATATGTATATTAACCCTTCGTGGTCACACTTCTGTAAAGTTCCGCGGTGGTCACACTGGGTCCAATGGACCCAGCCGATTTTTAAACAGTTACCGTATACGAATTGTATCAGTCTAATCGAGTCCCAAAAATTATAGTACACACTTTGAACATTGTAAAATATGAAACAGTCGCGTTTTAGTAAGTAATGAAATGACAACATGTAAAAAAATCGGAGAGGAAAATCCTGAAAAAAGAGTTTTTTTACTAAAACAATCATAACCTTTTTATTTTTCAATTAATTTTCGTACAGATCGTGGCTGATAATAATAAGATGTAGTCCTTTTAGAAAATATACAGTTTCGTAGTGTGCGTGTAAAAAAAGGCATTTATTTTGAGATCTGAAGATGGTCAGTTATGGAGTAAAAAAACACGTTTAATTTAGAGAAATAACTATTTATTATTATTAAATAATTATTATTATTATTTTTATTCATAAGAAAGTAATTTAACCATGAAGGGTTAATCAGATAACATAATTACAGTATACCTGTTACTAGTAATTGTATAACAGTTTCTGTCATAAAATTGATGTTGAAAATTATATGAACACTTCAAAGATTAAAAGATAAATGATTGACCAAGATTCACATTTATTCCTACTAATTAGCATTCAGCCGATGTCCCTTTTCACGTCCGATTATGTTACACGAATTAATAAAAATTTATTTACCTACACGTTGCAAACCCTACTTTGCATACAATATGAGTCATAAGTGTATGACGTTCGCTTAATTAACTTTTTATTTGACCGTTGTATCTTCTCTTGATTTAGCGCGACACCAGCGCTTGGTCAATCTGACTTCAATGTCGCTGAAATATTAGAGCGGAAGCTGATGTTATCAATAGCGTCTATTGTGTCTATGTACCTTAACTCGGTATTCAGATACCAAACTGAAATTTTAAATGAAGCAAATCTGCGGATATATATATATATATATTATATACATATGTGTACATTCATACATCACAATATATACGCTCTAAAATCCACGATAACAGGCATTAAAATATATCATCCAGTTGATAACCTGCGAATAAAATTTGAATAAATATTATTCCATTTGATATACTTTCTGACACAAGAATTCTAGAAGACCAAAATTCGAGTACCTACCTCGATTATTCGAACAGGGAGTTACTGGAACCACTATCTGAATTCTCGAGTATTCTCTTACATTCGATAAAATTTGTTTCTTCCGAGCTCAAATTTCGAGTGCTCGATTACACAGTCCAACAAAATGAACCTTTTTTTCTGTTCCGCAATATCCACTGGGTGATTCTTGTAGAGTTTTTCGCCCTGAACACGAATCCGCAAACCGTTTGTCCCCATCACCCTCAGTTTTTGAGAAATTCGATTTTGAAAATAACTGCAAATTTTCAACTTTGAACATCTTTTGTGTCGAAACGGTAATAGTTATTCGGTTGCTCGTTGCGTCAAATTATTCTACGAACCCTCCCGGATACAACGATATCAGTTATTATTGCATTATGATCATTTAAATTTGTTTAAACAACGATCAAAGGGAAAATGACACCCGAAATGCACCCTTTTTTGAAGTTATCTTTCAATTTATTTCCAAAACTAAGGGTCGTAGAAAAAATCTGACTACTCCACGCGATGCAGCAGACATTTTTCCTCTGGAAAGCGTCAACAGAAGTGGTAAGTCACGTTTTGTTTTCAACACAGAAGCGAAATAGTTTGGCAAAACGCGCGGTGCCGACAGTGGTACTCAGGCGCGTTAAGCGATTGTGTTACGCTGAGCGGCAGTGGACCGCGCGCCGCCGTTGACTACCACTGTCGACAACGCGCGTTTTGCCAAATTATTTCGCTTCTGTATTGAAAACAAAACGTGACTTACCAGTTTTGTTGATGATTTCCGAAGGAAAAATGTCTGCTGCATCGCGTGGAATGGTCAGATTTTTTCCTAGACCCTTAGTTTTGGAAATAAATTGAAAGATATCTTCAAAAATGGGTGCATTTCGGGTGTCATTTTCCCTTTGATCGTTGTTTAAACATATTTAAATGATCATAATGCAATAATAACTTATATCGGTGTATTCGTAAGGGTTCATAGAATAATTTTACGGAACAAGCAACCGAATAACAATTACCGTTTCGACACAAAAAATGTTCAAAGTTGAAAATTTGCAGTTTTTTTTTCAAAATCGATTTTTTTTAAAACTGAGTGTGATAGAGCAATTCTGCTTGCGGATTCGTGTTCAGGGCGAAAAACTCTACAAGAATTACCCAGCGGATATTGCAGACCAAAAATCGTGTTGGACAGTGTTACCTCTGCTCTGTCTTGTTTGATGCCTCGATGGCGAATCAGACGAATGCTATGTTCGACTTCGTCATCGTCCGAGTGCTGATATAATTTGTAACAGCTATCGTATACATTTCTATCTGTGGCTACATCCTGAACGAAATGTAGCCAGAACGAAATCATGTGACTGTTCAAGGTCACTTATCGAAGTTTTCTGTACTCGGTTATAAAGTATCCAGATGCCTAGAGCATCGACGATAATCAGGCCCGAATTAAAGGGGGGGCTGTAGCCCCGGGCCCCACTTTCCAGGGGGCCCCCGTTCTAAGCCTTCAGTTCTAAGCAATTTAAACTCGTTATTGTTTAAATATTTGTTACCCCCCCCCCCCCCCCCCCCGCTTTTCAACCACGGCGGCCCTCGTAGGTTGGATAGCCCCGGGCCCCAGAAATCTTAATCCGGGCCTGACGATAATCGAATCGTTGCGCTCATCTGTCTCTATTTATAATTTGAATACGCGTAGCGTACGCCGCGTGCGGGACACCTCTAATCACATTTCTTAATTATGGTCTCCGAACGCCTATGGGCGTTTCCCGCACACGCTGCATGTACTAAACGAACGCAAACGCATCCATAGCGCCCAGAATTAACTAAACGTTCGATTATTTTCATTTCAAATCACTGGAATTGTTAAAATAACTCTCTCGAAAAGTGCTCTATTTTGGAAAAAGATGAAGATATAAATATTAAAACGAAACAGTGGAGCACGTGACAAGAACGGAAGAAGGCAGATTACGCTGCTAAAAATAATATTTCCATACATTCCGTGGCGTTTAGAAGTTCAAGAACAGTTCAACACAGCTTAATTTGCTTTAACAACAGAGAATATACCACGTGGTAGCTCGGATCGTTTGCGAACATAGAATGTAGGTGAAAGAAAATTGTTAAATTTGTAATTTCTGGCTCGTGAATGTAATCGCCAGATTTACATAGTGCAAATGATGAGCCGCCGACTTAATAATATTGAGAGTCGTAGATTAAATAAGGAAAAAATTTTTTTTCACTTGGTGCATTTTTATTTTTTTGAAGTGGGTTTTAATTTTTTTTTCAAATTTTTTTATTATCACATTCTTTAGGCTGTGTTCTGAAACGAATTATGTAAATTATTATAAATCGTATTTACAGGAATGGAATGCTCGTTCGGACACAAGAACTTCCTCGAAAAGGTCATGAATTCGTGTCCAGGAATATTGGACACTTCGGATAAAGCTTACTGTTGTTACGACTTCGAAAGGAACAGTAGCTACTGCTGCACTGCCGCGGAATTTGGACTGTCATCATCGTGGTAACGAATTTTATTATACACCAGCTGAAATAACCGGCGTTACCCAGATTAATGCAACTTTTAAAATAAAAGCGACAGTATTATAGACGGCAAAACAGTTGATAGCGTTATCAAAGTTAGCGAGAAAGGCAGTAGTAGGTCTTTTTTCATGGTTTATTTGTTGTCGGTAGGACCACAAATTAATCAGAAACACACGTCCAAACAGAAATTTTACTAAGTAAATGTTAGAGTGATACGCGGACACACGTGATCTGTAACCAATTTCACTTACAACGCCTACCGTAGCTCGCCACGCCGGTATCGAAACGCTACGCGAGTATTCATGTCTCATTAAATAACAGAGCGAAAAAGTGGACGTGGTCAATGAAACCTATACAGTGATCGCCGCTCGGACGTGTAGATCATTCGTGCCAAACTTGAACGAAATCCGCGCAGCGGTGTAAATTTGTATTACGAACAAACAAACAGAAAATGAATTTTATACATATAGATACAATTCTCGTTCGCGATAACGTAATTCTCTTTTCAGCATTTAAATGTACGGTACACGCAGATCGTAAAGTATTTATTAGTTCTCAAGTTTTCAGTAAGTATGCGTCATAAATAAATTGAGCGGGTAAACTCGGGGATATCACTGTGGTGTTTCCGTGTAAATAGAGCTCGATTGTTCGAGGATGGCTAGAGAGCATGAATTGCTTGCACGATTGCTTTCTCGTTAATAACTGCTAGTCGAATAAGAACGCGCTTGTCGATTACAGTCGATAAAATACTGTTCAACGATTACACGCAATCCCGTTTATCACTCGAGCAATATTACTACGCTACACCTACTTGATTTCGCAGTAATCAGCTCGCGACTGCATTTACTCAAGTACCGAGTAGGCAGTGTGTCACTTAAGATTAGAATTTGAAATCGCTTTTCACTTGGACCTTCTTTTTCCTGTCAGGGTTGCGATTTACGAGATTTTAGCATCACTTTAATAACAGATTAAACTGAATCTTAAGATCAATTTTTTTTAATGAATCTACTGATAATAGGAATCATTCCCATTTAGAATAGTCGAAACTGTTGAAGTACATCCAGCGGATAAACTAAAAAAAAATATAAATTCGAACGCATCGCGCAAGAAATGATGCCGCTTTATCCGATAAAAAATGTGCATGTTATGAAAAGTAAATGAATGAGACCTTAACACTTCCGCGTACAAAATAATTCTCCCCCTGCAAAATCGAATATTTTTTAACCGACTTCAAAAAGGAGGAGGTTATAGATTCGACACATATGTTTTTTTTTATGTTTGTCCCCTCATAACTCCTCAGCATATGGACCGATTTTGATGATCTTTTTTTTATTCGAAAGAGGGCGATGCCCCGGTGGTTCCATCCTAACTAAATCAATATTGGCTCCCTATTTTGCCAGTTATGGTTAATAATAATAATTTATATGTTTGTTCTCGCATAAGTCCTCAGCATATGGACCGATTTCGATGAACTTTTTTCTATATTCGAGAGAGGGCGATGCCCCGGTGGTCCCTTCCTAGACTAAATCAGTATTGGCCTAATATTTTGCCAGTTATGATTAATAATAATAATTTATATGTTTGTCCCCGCATAACTCCTCAGCATATGGACCGATTTTGATGATCTTTCTTTCATTCGAAAGAGGGCGATGCCCCGGTGATCCTATCCTACATTGCATCAACATTGGCCCAATATTTTGCCAGTTATGGTTAATAATAAAGACTATTGTCACCTAATTATTATTATTTTATGTACGTACTCGCATATCTCCTCAGCATGTTGTGTCAATATATATAAAACTAAAAAGTTAAAAATAAAAAAAATTTTAAAAAATTAAAACCGACTTCAAAAAAATAAAATTGCACTAAAAAGTAAAAAATAATTTTTTCCCTTATTTAATCTACGATTATTTTTTAAGTCGGTGCCTCATCATTTTCACTGTGTAAATCTGGCGCCGGCTTAAAAAATATGAGAGTCGTAGATTAAATAAGGGAAAAAATTATTTTTTACTTTTTAGTGCAATTTTATTTTTTTGAAGTCGGTTTTAATTTTTTTAATTATCACAGAAGATTCCTTGGCCCGTCCACACATTTTCCAGGTAACGGCATCGATTTTATGAAATCCGTCCTGTATACTCGAATTTTATGAGTTTCGGCTCACGCGGTCTCGTAAAGTCGTAATTTAAAATTCAAATTTGAAATCACTGTGTTGCAGGATTATTCTGACAGTGATCGTCGTGGTCACCATCGCGGTTTCGTTGCTAGTCTTTTGCGTATCGTGTTTGTGCTGCCGTTGCTGTCCATGGTATCGCAGACGTCACCGAGGAACGGTTTATGGAAGTACGTATCTGAATTTGATGTTTAAGTTCTGAGAATATTATTTCATATCATTGGACGGAAATTTAACGATAACCACCCCATTAATTTAACCCCTTCTATTCAGTGGCATAAAAATTACTACATTTTGTACAGAAACGCTGCAATTCATACTTCGGAAGTAATTTTTAATTGCACAGTCGCATCAATGAACCAGTTTTTACGCCACTGAAATATTAATAGTAATATATCATACCTCCCAAAGAGAAGCATTCATTAAAATCGATTAATTCACTTTCTGACCTTATATTTCTCCTTACATAGTAACTACCCATGTAATTTATCTTACTGATGTCAATCACGTGGTCATACGATCGTGCATGTCTCAACTTACATACCCGTCGCTTACCTTTGCAATTTTATATTTGCCATCAACTTGTACAGACGAGTTTTTTTTCTCTCACATAATTTCATTTTCAAATTTCACGACAATAATCGTGGGAAAGGAAATTTCATCCGTTGACGAACGTTTAATTATTATTGTTACGGTTGGACATGGAAGGCGATAGCTAATTTCGTCGTGTAATTGTTTGTAGGACCAACCATGGCCTGATTCTATTTCATCACATCTTCCAATCTCCCGACATTGCTTTACACATATCTAATGTTTCCTGTACTTGTACGTTAGGGTACACGTATTTTTTACGTATTACTTTTTCTCTATATACTTATATGCATTCTTGCATGGAAGATTGTGGATTCTAGTTCTATTGTAATTGTTTTATACTGTGCCGTTTACCATGCGCTAAAAGCAAAGCAATAATTCCAACGCACAAAATCTGATCCGCTGAGGATCCAATGTCCGGAGAAAGCAATTGCACCAGCTACTTACTGAACGGCCAGTGTTCGATTTTCTTTTTAAAAGTATCTAACAAACATCGAGGACAGACACTTACAATTAGAGCGCATCGTGCGGTATAAAAATGACCGCGCGTTTGCCTTCGATCCTTTGCGTACTGATGAGAAACGCACGAACTTAATCGTGAAAAGGCTTTCAATATTTCGAACGCTTGAAATGATGAGTTTAGAGGTAAGCAAAGGGGTAACAAACATTCCATGACGAGCTTTTTTTTTTTTTTTTATATAAGTAAAGTGTTTATATATTTCTTAGTTTTGCAAAATACGTGCAAACGTGCAGTGGTCAAAAGAAAACTGGGATTCGGTATTTTTAAACGTGTATGTAAATAACGTTAGCACTGGGCTATAGGTTCGCGTCATTGGTCCACTCCGACGGAAGCCCCTCGTTCTATGCAGCCCGGAAATAAGTTCCCATCCCCCGTTTGTACAATTTTGATACTTTCGTTATCGCCCACGCATCAAGCTTTCTTTTCACGACCACTGTACCTTTCTTAAAACTATTTCATTTCTTTCCATGAATTCTATTAGTTAGTTAAGTTTGTACCTACATTTCTGAAGAACTCTGTACACATGCGCGTACACACACACACATTTACGCGCAAATGTAAATGTAAGACGATCACTCGATAAAAAAAATCTATTTAAAGGCCGCATGTACAGAGTTCGTACATGTTCGTGAATCTGAGAATTCTATTTTTGTCTGAGCATCCGTAAAAGTAGGGCAGCTTGCTTCCATCCTCAGATTTATATACATATATAGTTTTGTATGCATTTTTACATCGACCATACACAACGTACTGTATCGATAATATATTTACTTTGCGATCAATTATTTTTCGCTCACCACTCTACTAACGATATAACGCGATGAGTATGAAAATTTATATGAGAAAGAAATTGTAGGCTTAAGGTACATAACGATTAACATTCACGTATAAATAAGGCGCTTCCTATTGTAACGTTTGTGTAATAAATAACGTTTTGATGTTCCAACACGAGCCAACACTTTATTCCCACTACTGCGATAATTCTGTGTTCTGTAGCTGCGTTGTTATTAACGCCTGTCTGCGCCCAGTGATTTAAAAATAAAGCGGCACGTCGCGTCGCCCTGTAATAAAAAAAATATATCACTGGGCTCCTTGAACCCCTCTTTACAAAGTGCTTGCAAAGTGACCTCTTTCTTTTTTATTCGGACGATACGGCTGTGCAAACGAGAACGCTTGAACCCAGCCGGCCTTCAAAGAGATTTCTGTCTGTAGGTGTACCAAGCAGTAGTGAGGCCATTCACTGCGCATGCCCAAATAGGAGGATGCGCCGTAGCGCGACCCTTGTGGGTGTAGGGATGATTAGATTCGAGGTTTGGTAGATGTAGCGTCACGATATTATTGGGCAGCTCTCAACCATGGACTTCTTTGTTTCTCACTCCCTCCTCCTAAAGGTGCGAATCCACGATGAGATACTACGCGAGACAAAAATCTCAGCTAAACTAAATGTAAATGATGGAAACGGAGCGATGAGATTTTTCAAAATATATCACGAAACTTGTCTCGTGAAAGTCTAAGTAGTTTCATGAAACTAATGACAAAATAATTGGAAAATAATAAAATAATAAAATAATTGTCTCGTGGGATTAAAGTCTCATACGATGTTTTTCTCCCGCCGTGGATTTGCACCTTTACTCCTAAAGCTCTCTCTACTGCTTAACACTAGAACTACCAAGCCCGTCAAAATGACGGGTTTCGGATATTTTTCTATAAAATTATTTACACCATGCTGGTATAAATGTAGGGTTTTATGATGACTTTTAATGAGATGAAACAACAATTATATTTCTCTATTTCTTTTCAAATGATTTAATTATTAATTATCTGTCTAATGTATGTACCTATACCCAAATATACCAAGACCCGTCATTCTGACGGGGTCCTTAAAATGAGTTGTAAAATGAGTTTTAGACTAAAAAATATTCATCAATATTTTCTTAATCATTTATATTATACAAAGATTCGTCGTTATTTATCACAAAAATTTTGATCTTCATTTGTTACCTATTGAAAGATGTGCTCTTGTTCTTACACTGTAAAATGATGCAATAAATGATTCTATTGCATCATACTTTCTTCCGAAGTGTCGAAACAAGTGAGTATTATTGCATCATAATATGAAATCACATATTTACCGTGTAAATTTTACTTGTTATTCATTCAGAGGCAATAGTACGTGGAGTGAGAGCAGTGAAATTTACATTTGGTATATCTTATCAATGCAATTACCTTATGAATAAATAATTTAATACATTAAATGCTGTTTTTTTTTTCATTTATAATTTTTATAAAAAAAAAACTACATGTAAAAGCACATTTTTCGAATACCCGTCAAATCGACGTGTGTGGTTGAACTAGGTATACATATATCCAACGCAGGTAGTTTGAGTGTTAATACACCTATGCCTATAGATTGAAATCAAGCAAAGAAAGTCATCGTTACTGACTTTGCGCTCTTACACAGTGGCGGATTTAGGGAAAAATGCCCAGGTGGCAAAAGTTTTGGGACACCCTGTATACATAACAGAGTTACAAATGAATTTACTTGCGTGTGTTATGAAAATTATTGAAAACAAAAAAAAATATGGTTTTCGGATAAAATCATAATTGTTTTAGACCTTACCCTGCTCTTACACCTTTATTATCGTTCAACATCTTTTCGCTGATCATTTATATTTTAGAAGTTTATATCTACGAGTAGACGAAGATCATTTCAAATTCAATGAACGCGAAAAGAATCTTTTTATTAGATATTCTTCAAGTCGTTGTACTATATTTGAAAGACACATTTTGTAGAGAGGGTTCCACGGATTTGTAGTTCTTATCACGGGATCTTACCCTGTCTTAGCTTTGAAGATATTCACAGTTAAGTACGTTGAAGCTTCTCTTTGCTTTCCTTTAATGTTATTTGGATCATGCGCTTGGTGTTTCTATAGGAATACAGGGCGTTTAGTATTCGGTGGCACCAGCGGAAGAGTGGTGATTCTACGCGAAGAAATAAGTAAAAAATATGGAATAAAAGTTTGTCATAACTGGCTTCGTTTTCGAGAAAATTAACTTTGAATTTGGGGCACGCTGAAGCAGGGGAGAAGCGTACCCTTCACCTCAGCGTGAAATTCAAAGTTGATTTCCTCGGCAACTAACTAAGCGAGTTATGTCAAATTTCTTTCCATATTTTTTACTTACTTTCTTATCTAATAATCGCCACCCTTACGCTTGTGCCACCGGATACGAAACACCCTGTATGAAATATCAACAATTTTGAGTGTCAAGATCGCTTTCGGGAAATATCTGTTCCAGGAGTACAGGGACCTAGGGTCGTACATGTAATTCAATCGTCAGTGGACGTTCCACGACCAACCCCGTTTTATACGAACGCTTCGAATGCTACGAATTCAACAGGTGATTATCACGTGCATCCAGGAAATCAGCACGATTATTTAATTAAACATTTATTTTCGAGCTACGATATCACCGTATGTAAATATTTTGAAAATTCGTGCCACTGTAGAAAACAGTGGAAAAGTAGGATAAGTTTTCGAGGAAATCAAGTGAGCGTGTCTCTTTATAATTAATTCTGTTAATTTGTATTTACATTTTGCAAATATTAACGATGATATAATTGTTATCGAATTATGATGATAAGGCATTACTGAAAATTATAGGCAATAACTTTCACTCAGTCATCAATATTTAAATAGATGTGTGCCTTCAAAGTGAAGGAGACGTTAAATTATTGGCAGAGGAAAAGAGAATTGCAGACAATAATGACAAGTTCTCCGAATTAAAAGAAAAAATTCATAAAGACAAAACTAATGAATAATCCATTAAAACTGCTATAAAACCAATCGATTCTTAAGTAGTCAAATAAATAAACTGTGAAAAATTTGTTACATCATTTTCAATCAGAAATTTGATTTTCTCGAGAAACAGAGCTTCGCGAAAAAAAATCCACTTCACTTTATTTTATTCATCTTATTTTTCATCGTTACTATAGTTCAGTGTAATTATTCCACTACGCCTACTGCTTGCGTTTTCATTCATTTCGATGAATAATTACGCATACAAGAATTGTTTCGATGATCGGAGTAACTACAAGTAAATTTACCTCTTTCAGGAATAGTGCAACCACCGCCATACACAGCAGTGTCGAATGAAATGTATCCGAAACAGGCACCGTATAATCCGGACTACGTTTAATCGAGCGAACGATAACGTCGAGCGAATTTATTGTTTGAAGGTTTCGGTGCAATTGTACTTTCATCCAGCCTCGATGCTCGCAATATCATTTCTCTAAACTGTAAGTTAGTCGGTCATGATCAAATCGTATTCCGTTATAGGAAATATAAAAGCGCGGCAAAACTCGCGTGCGCGCGACAGAGGTACATATCTCACACGAGACGACGAGCGGCGCTCGCTGAAAGCACAATTTTATTCAAATTATCATGGCAGAGCGCGGAAGGAATATGATTTCTCCGTGTCAAAAAACTTTTCTCACTCAAGAATAGACCCTTTTCTACTGTAGTTTTCACCGCGCGAGTGCTTTGTGTCCTTGTGATTCCACTATAAAATGTGTTCAGACAAATTTTCCGAGTTATCGATATTTTATCCACTTTTGTATCTCATCTCGAATTGAGATTTTATCAATTACGTAAAATCAAAATCCCTTTTATAACGCTAACGATATATTGTAATTAGACAAGGAAGAAGTAACGTACCTGAAACAGCCAATTTACTAAAAATCGATATTGAATTACTATCAGCGTCGCATGTATTATCAAAGCACAAGAATTTTTTGAGAACTTACAAACTTCGACAAGCTAATGTGAGATAGGAAAAAATAAGATTACTGTATTTGTACTAGAGTTGTCCAAAAAGTTCCTAATACTGTTTTTATAATATGTTAACTGTGAATATACTGTAATGTTTAATCTTTTAAATTTGCCATCGAACTTAAGCATAGGCTTCCTTTTATTTCCCTCATTCTGTTGTATAAATATTAAGTGACTTACGCCAAAATGTAGTATGTAAGTACATACATGCATGATATTGTTATACAATATATATAACGGTAAAAAGGAAATTATAAAAAAAATTATTATGTTATAAGAAGAAGCGTTTTCAATTACTTTGCGTGTGAAGTCATTCACCTTTTTTTTATACAACTTCAATTTATATGATATTATAAAACTTTTCGCCATCGCACGATTGGCCACGAAGAATATTCCAAGTTAGAAAATTAAAAGTAAGTACCACATAACTTATGAGAAAATATATATTTCTGAATATATGTTACAATATATATGTACATATATATTATAAACAGTTTATTAGTAATGTTTCACAGTTCTCTCTATGAGTTAATTAGTATTATTGTAATACAAGACCACAGCGAATGTCGATTGCTAGATTTGTTTAAATTGGATCTATGATTAAGTAACTAGTTGAAAGGGGGTTGTACATTTCGTTCAATTAAATGAGCATAGTCAGTGCTACGTATAAAAAGGGACATGCTACATAATTTCTTGGAAACACAGAAACTGTGAAACAATGTATCTATAATTATCACTACTTAGGCATTAGTTTCTTTTATTGACAAACCATTCTTCCAATTAATATGATTAGATTTACGCTAATCTGGCATAAATACTTATAAATAATTTTGATTATTCTTTTTGACTGGCAATAATGAGCTAACATCTTCTTCCAATGTTTATACCTAAAAATTATTTATATTTAACCTTTCGAATATTTTTGCAGCGATGACATCAGAAGATTACATGTTAGTGAACATAATTAAAAGAGAGTTATCAAATTCAAAAGATACCGTTTGTATAGAATATAAAATAAATATTTTCATCTCCTTATAAATAGAGCATCCAATAACATCTCTTGTGTAGATTTCTATTTTTTATTGCTTAACAAAATTTATTGCTAATGCACTTGAGAAAATTTAATACCACAATTTCATTGACATCGATACGTTATCTAGTCTGTTACAAATCACTTCGTTAGCACTTTAGCTTGCAAATTAGATATTAAAATGTATTGCTTTTAAAATTTGTTATGCAAAATAAATGCATTATCGTTTCTCGTTACAGAAGTTATTTTATGAGTATTAAGGTTCCCTGTAAATATAGCGACTCTTACGTGTTGCGAACATCTAACAAAATATATTACATAATTTATAATTCTCTATGAATAGAAGTAGCAGTTGTTCGCTCATTTACAAATCTATATTATACAAATTACTATTCACCAACGGCGTGTCTGCGTTTACTTCTACACCATTTGATACAGCAGTTCTTAATACAAAAACCAATATCTACAGCAATATCAATTATAATGTTATTGACATTAGGTTCGCGTAGTAATTTCTTTTCCATTTGATTATATAAAAATTCACTGTTTCTTGTCTTTCAAAAGAATCTGGATTGCAGGACGGTCGTTTTATTTAATTCGCTATTGCACAAACAGAACTATGCTTTGTCAACGTCAACTTTTATACTACGATTCTGTTTAAAATAATTAAGGTATTATTGAAATAGACGACAATTCGTGCAAACTATTTCGTCGCAATGCACTCGCAATTCAGTCAATGTAATATTGCCATATATAAAATATTAGAATCTACCGTTTTCATTCCTTTCATAATCAAATCTACAATGTACCAACACCAATTGCACTAACATCAGTATTCATCACTTTGTGTTATATATTGTCTACAAAGAAAGGAAGAGATAGTATCAGTCGTTTTTTGATAGTTCCTTCAAACTCTATTATTCTTTTCCTAAGTATTTCAAGAACGGATCTAAAAATATGTCCACAGTACCATTCCTATCGCTTCACTAACGTATTTACATGTATGGAAACACTTGAAAAATGACGATTATCAACTCCGTAACATTTGTCTCTGACGTGTTAAAAATTTCGAGGATATTATCGTGTACGTAGTTGTCGTACGATATTCAACCAACATTCTCTATTTACGTCACGATGAAAAATTATTAGATTTCCCGTTGCGTTACACGTGTAATGCACTTTTCACGCTCGGAGTTCAATGCTAATTAAATCTATCTCATACTATTTTAAGGAAAACCTTAGTACCGCACGGTGGTCTGACGTGTTTTTATACCAAACAGAGTGTATTAAAACCAGTTTCATAGAAATCTGAAAAATTCGGGGGAAACTTCCGTGTCTACTTATTAATACTAGAACCTACGGTACAGTACCTGCGAGTTCTGAGAAGACAACATTGCTTTAAGAGATAACACACGCAGACTGCGAAGAAGCGTTTTCCGCGCCATTGAGATTACTATAATTATTTCGGAAAGCTGCTTCTTCGACGTTCATCGATAATTCGTGGGATCGTTCTTCCTCTAACGGGGCAGTCGTCGAAGCATGGCTGATGGACGAGTGACGGGACCGAGATAAGTTTCCTCGCTGATTACTGCCAGCTGACGGGGCTGGGCTAGGGGAGGGGCTCTCAGGTATCTGCTCTTGCTCTTGTTGTTGCTTAGTTACGACAAGCCTGTTCAACAGCGACATCTGACCCTGGATGCCTGACATAAATGGCCTGTACCCCAAACTGAAATGCAGAGAATTCATATTCATTTCCGCGTTTACGTTACCTTGAAACACAACATCATCCATAAGACACCCACCATTCGGATTGGGACCATCTGGTCAATGTGAAAAGGCCATCTCTTAAATTAATTACAGAATCGAAAGTTTGATTAGGGGCGTGCGCTGTCCTGATGGTCCTAGCCATAGCAGGCGCGTCGCGCAAGACAGTTGCTAGTACCGCGGCCCATCCTAAGCAACCGCCCTCGAGGAATAATTGTAACAAATATCTAAGTTGTACTTCAGCTCGACTGATCGGCGCGCAAGGCGAAGCGTTGTGGACCTCCGTTTGCTCTACCGGCTCGGGCGATACCCAACACACTGTTCCAACTCCGGTCCCAACTATGGACTCGGTATCGTCCCTCCAAATGGTACTACTATCGCTAAGAACGCTATTAGCATCTAGAAATGTAGATACGAGATGTACACTTTCTCCAGATAACTTCACATAACATAATATTATTTTAACATATAATTAGGAGGAATCAGTACCGTGCAGCATGTTCGCCGTTAACTTAGTTTCAGCAACCGGGAACTGGGTTTCCAAGCTTGCAACAGGGGAAACCAGTGTAGTGTAAGGTGGCCGACCACTTGGCAAACTGGTGTAACCGCTATCGGGCAAGTCAACCGCGAAGCTTGAATTCAATGGCTCGTCTTCTGGACTTTCCAAACTGACCGATCTTATGGATCGCAGGGACGTGAGGCTTGATCTTCTGAATTTTTGTAATATGGGAAGTGATAGCACGGGGTAAGCGAATGCAAAATCTTCGTGCACCGCTTTCAGTGCTGCAACATAATCATCGATCTTCGCTGCTCTATCGCGCTCCCGGCCGAACCACGTGACCAGATGAAAATCCAACCGTGCAGCGAATCTGCCTAAATCTGCGAGTCGCTTCGCCGATAGTAACCGGCGAGCGTGACGCTGTAATATTACATCGATGAAGAACTCTTCAGCCGAGCCCTCTCTGAAAGGCAGTTTTAATATGATTATTTCGGCAGCTCCAATTAAAACGGGCACGTTGAAACAGGATACGCAAATAACCAGAGCTTACTTGTTATCAGACTTATCGACTTTGGAGATGGTGCTCGTGGGCACCGACTTCTTTCGCCTCATAACTACGTTTCTAGTTTTTTCTAGCATCGAGGAAGGAGCTATATCTTTGGCTACCGTTTCGGATTGTACTTTAGGAGTCACCGTGGTGCTGTAACTTCGACTTCTCGAAACCTGCATAGTACCTAATACTAAAGATAAATCATCTTCGTGGGGTGAAAGTGGCGGTGTTTGAGGTGGTCCTCCTAATTTTGATGTTCCACCCCAAGATGTGCGCGGCGATTCGACATCATTCGGATCTGGTGAAACAGAGAACGTGCACGTGAAATTAAAGTCTAATAAACAAGCCACATTTAATGAGAGCCTTTCACGCCGTACCGATCGCTCTCAGAAAACGGACGAGGTCTTTTGAAAGTTCCCATCTTCCCTGTTCGAGAGCAGCATCCAATAATAAAGTAGCGTGTTGTCGACTGACAGTGGATGGTTCTAAGTTCTGTAAAATTATTAAGTAACTGGCAGCGGTATCGAGCTGCTGGCGTTGCAAGCAATCCTGCAATAGTTTCTTCGGTGGTCCAGCGACGGAGAATAAATAAGGCCAGAGTGCTATTTCAGTCTTTCTAGCGCACTGCACCACCGCCCTGGCCCACACCCCCGGAAATTCCCGGATGAATTCTACCACAGAAGGCAGCTGAGCATCTGGGATCGGATCTTTGCTGGTCGCTTCTTCTTCTAGTACCTCGTGGAGCAGGAGCTCCAACGAATGCGGGAAGTATGGCAGTGCGGAACACGAGCGGGCGATCTCCCAGGCGTGATATCCCAAATTCCGGTGAATCAGTTGCCGTAATATTTGATGAAGATAAACTTGACTCTGAAATTCGCATCGTGCGTGATGATTTCGAATTAGCCGACAGAAGGTATACTAATGATATTATACTTACTGTCAGCTCCAATAAACAGAATGGCAATGAAAATGGAGAATTGGTATCCGAAGTGAAAAGTACTGTATCATTCTCGGCTCCCAGCATAATAGCGTCCTCGAACAGTATAGCCAAAGGATAGATACGTAAATGGAAGGGCAGCATTATCCTTTTGCTCATAAACGTATGCGCCTTTTCTTGATGATTCCTCGGGAACAATGGAAGCCAGACGCGCATACCATGAGCCCCGCAAAATAACCACAGAGCTTCTGTTAAGTGCGGCTTGTCCCTTCTCGATCTCCATGGTACCCAAACGTTTTCCACGTAAGAAGCTAATACTGTTGGAGCACTACACGTAAACAGCTGTAACGATTATTATATATGAATAGTAGAAACAAATCGACGACCAGGTTCATCATAGATACAGCCTTCACGTACAACTTCTGGATTATCAGTACAATGTTCTCGTTGAACCATAAGAAGGCGACCAGACACGTTTAACAGGAGGCTCTCGGGGTGCGGATGACTTCCAGCCGTTTCTGCCCGTATAGTAGTCAAAGTGGCACTTACAACACAAGCAGGATGAACACAAAGACCGCTAATGTCTACGGTCTGTAATCTCGTTAATTCTATACCCCCGGCATCTGAAACATCGATGTTTAAAGCATCCCTTCGTCGCTTACAGTCCATTAATTTCTTACACTGAATGCATCGTTCTGTGAATTACCATTATTGCTTTCCAGTACCATATCATAAATGCTTATTTGCGCATTGGCACAAAACGTTAGGAGTCTGTCCTTTAGCGTATTGAGCAGTAACACCTGCGATGGCATTCTGACGGTTCGAACGTGATTATTATCTAAGCGTGTGTCGCGTGGATATATCCTAACTTCATCTTTATCTTCTAATATCGAATAACTACTGGCTATTAAGAAACCTCGATGCCATAATAATCCTCCGGTGACAATGAAATCACGCTCCTGAGTCTCATTACCAAACAGTTTCCATTTACGCGTAGGTAACGAATAATGTGCTAACCCTGTCCGTCCAGCTACAGCGATGCTTATTCCTTCATTATCAATAGCAGTGTACTGAAATATAATCGTTTCTATTACTGCACTCTACTGCAGAGTTTCGATTACGAAGCGTACAAGCCTACGTACTCTTATTGGCCAATTGGAACCGCTATACGCAGTAGGGATAGGAACAACTAGCCACTGCTTGCAACCCGCGAACGTTTGCGTTATTGAATCATTAGGAATTTCGCTACTAATGTGAAAAGTAGAAGTATTCGTAGAAACTCCACCGCCAAGATTTAAATACAATCTATCTTCCCCTTGTAAATACAGATGCCCATGATGACCCTGTAGAGGGAATCACCGATAACAGCGAACATCCTTAATAAAGGATATTTAATTAAATGGTAGCTTTTGATATTACCATACAGGGATTGATCGTCAAAGGACTCTTTACAAAATCTAACTGTATCAAAGAACGCCTTAAATTAGTTGCCTCCGTTTCGCTCTCCTCGGTCAACGAAGGATCTGGAGATTCTCTTAACATCCAAAGTTGATAACCCTCCGCGGACCATTCCTGTTATATGCAAGGGACGTGTCTAAATAAGGAAATGATATTTAACACAGATAGGCGGTGTCGATGAATTTACCAACCATTGTATGGATGTGTAATGGATTATCGCGAGTCAAGTCTACTCTCAGACCGTAATCCCATTTCAAGCTACACAGTAGAAGAGCACCGAACGTGCTCCACACTGCTAGGCCACCGCCCTCCCAAGCTAGCGCAATGGCACAACTGTCCGGGGTCCACCTTAAGCATCTCACGCGACCTGGCTTCCCCGGGTAGTCTTTCGAGGACAAGCTTAAAACATGCGACATCTCCAGACTCCCTGTTGTTTCATCGACATAATACACTACACCTTCGGAACTAATAAGAAAAACACAACGAGTATTAGTAGAAATACGCGTTCCGGACTTATACGAAAAACCTGAAATGGCATACTTTTGTCTCCCAATCGCGATAAGTCGATACTTATGATTTACAGCCGCGCAAGTAGCATCGTCAACGTCTCTGGCCCAGATTCCTTGGACTTGCTAAAAAGAGACAGTATCTAAATAGAATTCTTGCCTAGATATATTCGGCGAGCTATCGACATACGTTAGGATCAAATTTCAACGACTGCGCCGTGAGAAACGCCGCTTTGCCGGTGTTTAGAACGATTGCAAATCCACCGACCAAAGGGGAATATTCGATATCGGTCACGTGTACATTCTTCTCTGTGAGCGGCACGGCTACGGTGGATATTTGCTGATCGACGCTGAATGGTATTCTCCTTAAATCGAGAGAATAATCTCTATTCACCGTACCGTCCCATTTGTGACGTATTATATGACTGGTCTTTGTAGCAACCATAAGCTCGTCGCGTATACAAACTAGAGAACTGATTCCGCCATCTATCCACGCCGACTTTTCCTGCGAGCAATAGAGTTTTCTAATCGAGGTGAAAAGTACGCATAGAAGATTAGCATATCTTCTACGTCAGGCTTGGGAATTAAGTGATCTTTTCGGCCGAGTTTCAGAAGCAACGCCCTCTTTCTCCCGCCGCGCATCTTGGCCCCTGCGGCAACCAAGCTGCTAGGAGCGCCACAGGCCCGTGCCACGTGAACCGCGCGTGGCGCATTAGGGCGACATTGTATCAATATGTTTCTACACGTCCCAGAGAGCACGATTGCCGATGCGTTTTTGTTGTGTCAGCGCGCCACGCGCGATTCACGTGGCTCGAGCTTTAAGGCTGGCGCAGGGGCTAAGACGCGCGGCGGGAAAAGGAGGGCGTTGCTTCTGAAACTCGGCCGAAAAGATCACTTAATTCCCAAGCCTGTTCTACGTGGCCGGAGAGAATGCGCTTGTACGTTCACTTACAAATGTCAGGACTAAGGAAGGGATAACTTCTTTGATAAAAAGTTCAGCGCTGTCCCTTTTCAAGCTGGTAACTGGAGAATCTCTTTGCTCGTAAAGACCTCTCCCTTCTGGACTAGTATCCGACAAGCGATAAAATAAAAGGTAGCTATCCGATGTCTGAAACAATTTAAATGGAAGTGACGCTCTGTCTCTTGTCGCAAATTAATGCTATCGTTAAAAGTTTCCGTACCGCGATGACCATCATACTCGAGTCTGGCCTCCATTGCACCAATATATTCTCCCCGTGTTTCCTTAAAGAATCTGCGGTCCTTCTGATGAATACAATGGGTACGCATGGCTGCGAGGAAAATAAAGTCATATAGCAAATTGTAGTTTATTAATCGTACAGTAAAATATTCTGCGGTATCGTAAACTAATTCCTACATACGATTAACTTGCGTGCGTGTATGAAAACTGTTGATATATATGATTTTAACCACAGAACGACGAGAAAGAGAATTATGATAGAAAAATAGAATGTAAATAGAGTAAGAGTGATAACCAAATGGAATTTTTATTCGTTCGATTTGTACATCGATGATGGGCAACAAATAAATGAATGTTAAATGCCTCGGAGAGCGGTGATTCTACTTTGCGATGTATTAATCGTGGAATTATGATATCGCGTTTTGTAACACGTGCCTTGCAATACCAAATGGTGAGAACATCCGTCGTCAAGACAGCAAAAAGTATCTTGTCCCTGTTGCAGACCACGGCAGTTATCTTCTCCGGTTCTGTTGTGCTCAGAACCCGTGGCCATCCGATAGGGAAAAACATGATTCCTGTTTAAGACTATCCCCCTTTCGCGTTCACATCCCTGTTATGTTTAATCTGTTTCCGTGTTTCAACCCTTGCACCGTGGAATCTGACAAGTAAACATATCCTAACCTCACCATTTTACGCTGACCGTAAATACTAGGTTAAATCGTGTGACACGAAACGAAGCGGAGTCCGGCGGAGTCCTTCGAAGTCCACGTAGCACGAAGGCGAAGCACGGGGGATACTGGGATAGTAGCGTTCGCGCTACTTATCTATGTATATAATTCGCGATCGTTTCACACCATCATGCGTAACCTTTAACATTTTCCCATTGGTACACGCGACTCCGGAACGTTTATTTGTATACAGAAATTGAACTGAATATGGAAAACTATAAAGAAGAAAGAAATGTAATCCAACTATGAGACTATGTAACAGCGATGTCGGTGTTTATAACTGTATACACCGCAGCTCGCGTTCCTGCTTTCATTTAAACGCGTATCGATAGCAATTTAAAAGAATTATTTTAATTTATTGTGTTAGAACGAGGAAATGTAGTTTTTATGCTTGAGACGTAGAAATTGCATGTTTAAAAAAATATGGACGAATGATAGTACGGTGATAATGGGCAATAGTAATATAATAATGGCAGTTTTATTTTGTAAAAATTTTCCGATGTTCAAATGGTATGATACTCGATATATATGGATACGTAACAATTATCGCTTCGATGCTGTTTGGAACGATGAAGTTCCACCATTGAATTTAAGCATTGTTTCGTCGAGTGTTGCTTATTGTTAGAAGAGCGTGTAGAATACCAATAAAGGGCATTATTTGTTTGACTCGATAAATGTGTGTTTGACTATATGTTGAAATAAAATCGGAAAAGATGGAACGGAATTAAAAAAAAATGTAACGCAACAGCTACGCCTGTATGATTAAATATAGCACTCTGACTTTATTATCACTTTTGAAGGTTCCGCTGGAAACCAGAAACTCCGCGATAGCACGGAACGTGTTCAAAATATAAGGTGAAGGTGGAGCTAGCTTGGAGGGAACAACTCGTGAGACCTTTTTCAAATTAAAAATTAAAACAGATTAGCGAGAGAGGTATATTAAAAGTCAAAGTGAAACCGTGATGTAACATATCAATATATTTCTTTACAATGTTTATATAACGCCTGATATGTATATTGTCATAGAATTCGCGAAACAATCGCTCTTATTGCTGGTTGAGTATCGTAAACAGCTCACAACTTAGAGTCTGTTTCACATAGGCACATTCTACTTATAATTCCGAAGTCTGTACATTATTCGTCAATATCACAGAACCTCACGATCGAACGTTCTTGTATATAACAATCAATCAGGGCCGTTCCTGGCGGGGGTGCAGAAGGTGCCCCCGCACCTAGGCGGCCAAACCTAGGGGCGGCCGCAGGCCGTTTATTATATGTAAAATTTGGATTAATAAGAATAATAATCGAAACTTTTTTGCATGATAATTGTTTAAAATTATGTATGTATAGATATAAAAGTAAACACTGCATATTAAATTCTTAATTAAAGAATATTGAATCAATAAGGGCGGCAATATTGTTTTTGCACCTGGGCGGCCAAAACCCAGGAACGGCCCTGCAATCAATTAACAGAAACGGATAATAATATGCGTTGCTTCCAACGTATCCTTTGCAAAATCGACGTCTTATCACAATTACAGAACCATTACAATCCTACTATGTACATTTCTATTTGTTGTTTGTATAAATCACTTATTGCTAAATACGATGTTACGCAGAGAAGATAAATACGTCCTCATAAATATCATTAATTACATACACTTTCAGCGTTCAGGGGCAGCCCCGAAATTCGAGGACTCGAATGCACCCCGCGTAACGAAACACAAACGTCGAACCCAAAGAAACGAAATAATAATCGCTGCAGTAGAAAACGTCAATACGTTTGGATCGACCACTCTCGTCGCGCACCGATGCATCTTCGTTTCTTGTAATATCATGCAAACATTTATATACACAAGAAACACCTAACAAGTCATCAATTTTGATACCATCGTCTGAGATATCATTTTATTCTACTTTAAGTAAACCATGCTGATCGCACTCCAGAAGTCACTGGTCACACGAAGCCCCCCAGTTCCATTCATTACTCTCTGTCTGAAGGGGCATGCAAATTGGTCACCGACGACCAGAACGAATAATAACGGGTATAGCTGGAAAAGGTACAGCGAGGTGGTAAGGTGCTGAAAATAAAGATATTTCAAGCGTCTGCACAAAAGAATTGACAAAAGCATGAGAAGACGACGCGAAGCTTCGATTAGAGCTGTTTGCATCAGAGTAAGTTTATGTTGGAGCTGGAAACTATAAGAACGTCGATCGAGCACTTGTTGTTGTCGAGTAGTTCTGCTCGCTGCTTCAATGTTAAACACTTTCATTATAACATTATAGAATGTTCTACTCTTCGCTCTCATCACCGCTCTGATCTTTATCGCAGCTCCAACGTAAACGTACCCTTACTCGATACCGCTGTATGGATCAATTTACGACCTCGCTGTACCTTTCCCGGCTGCTGCACCTGGAATATCACCAGTTAGTAGTGTGCATCAAAGAGTTTCTCCAGAACTGATTGGCATCTAGCAGGTGGGTTCCATGTGTGGTGACATGGCGTTCATTTTGGGCGGTCGGCCGAAGCCACGCGTGCCGTCCGGGCCAGAGGGCATCCTGGTCACGTTCTCTGGCAAGTGCGTCAACGCGATGCCGCTGTTGCTCCTGGGTCGGCAGAAGCCACCCTGCTCGGAGCCGGAAGAGCAGAGGGACAGCCTCCTGGCGCCTGTGTCAAGGCCGGAGTCGCGGCTGCAGGAGGACAACCGCCGGAAGAATGGCCCGTAGTCCGCGGACCCGCGGCGGCTGGAGTGGTAGCAACCGCCGTTGCACTCGGAACCGGAACTCGAGCAGCAAGAGAAACGTCGATTCTCCTGGTAATAGTAGCTCGGCGGATAGGCGGGGTGACAGTAACCGGTCTCGGAGCCAGAGGAGCAGGCGGAGTAACGTCTGCCAAAGTTCCCTGTCTCCGAGCCGGAGCCGGAGCCGGAGCCGGAACAGGAAGACAAACGACGGAGGATGAAGCCGTTCTCCGAGCCAGACACGGAGCAGGAGGACAATCGGCGGGACAGCCATGCATCTGGCGAGGGGGGTCCTGAAAAATGCAACTGAATCTGTGGATTCTAGAAGTGACATTTTTCATTGGTAATTCGGGCTGTCGCATAATTGGGGTTTTATTGAGAGGGGGTTGTGAACGGTACCAGTTTGATAGCTTCTGACTGTCGGGCCTAGCGCGTGGGCTAAGAACCCTTTCTGAGATTTAACAGAAACGCAAGGTAGCGAGCTTTCAAGAGTTTCAAGATCAAATCAAAATGCCTTCAAGGGACTCGTGTACCATCTAGTATTTTGAATTCTTACGCAATTAGAACGAACATGCTTGCGCCCCGTTCGTAAATGTATTCTATAAGTATTGATTCAAATGATTCTAATTTCGATTAAAAATCTTTCACATTCACCTAGCACGTGATCGTTCAAAGTTTGCAGTTCCACACCCTCATCTATATATATAAAAGAAGAAGTCCCGACTGACTCATCAACGCCCAGCTCAAACCTTTTACCTAGGAACGTGAAATTTGGAACATACATTGTTTTCATGACGTAGGCGCCCACTAAAGAAGGATTTTTGGAAATTCCGTCCCCAAGGGGGTGAAAAGGGGTAAAACGTATTTTCTCGGATTCCTTAATATCCCTTAGGCCCGATTAGATATCAACTTGGTTTCTACTTACAAAGATTACCCACACAAATGCCTAAAAATCAATTTCAGGATTTTGCCCTAATCAACCCTTAAGGGGGTGGAAAGGGGTAAACTGTGTTTTCACGGACTTCTCAATATGTCTTAAGCCCGAAGCGAAGCGCGGGGTATTTTGCTAGTAGAATATAAACAGTAAACCGCAGGCCTGAGACGATACTATTCGTTGTTTTTTTTACCCAGGAAAGATTAGATAGACTTATGAAAGTTTCAATCCTCTTCCTAGCGAGAAGAGAAAGATTATTTTGCACTGTACCTTGGAAGGGATGGCCCGGGTAAGCGTGATACATTGGGTAACCGTGAATAGGCTTCTTGTGTCTGGCTCTTCCATCTTCGGCCTCAGATCCACTGGGGCAGCTCGAGGAATTGTAAGCTTCCTCTTTGGCCAACCTCGTCAGGGCACTTTTCTTCGCCGGCTGTTGTTTCCTCTTCTTGTCGCTGGATTGTTGCAGCTCGAACACCTTGGCATCGCCCAAGGTCATCTGCAAAGCGACACGAGCGCACGCGGAATCCGTGAACTCGACCATGGCGCACTCCTCGCTCGATGCCAACTCTGGCCTCTTAGCGATCGCTTGTCGTACCTGATAATCACAAACATTGCACACTTTCATTCATCGCAATTAGGGACTCCTCAAGATAAATTCTAATTTAAGAGCATAGCGTCTTATTTACTAAATACTCTCACGCCAAGCTTCTGAACACTTTGAATGGCGTCGGCGTGTTTTCACGCCGAGGGATTTGTATCATATTTCGCGCGTTTTCACGTGTTCGATATCCTCTGCAAGGTATACATCGAAAATATTGTCCGAGTGCACCCCGAATATTTGCTCGAAGCGAGTTAAGAAGCGATTGCTTGGAAAGGCCTGGCCAACTTGAGGCGGCATTTCTCAAAACATTAAGCCGCTCAAAGCGTTACGATATCTCTACTTGAATAACAGCGGCGAGTTTAAGGGAAAAGGCCCAGGTGGCAAACGTTCTGGGACACCCTGTATACATAACAGAATTAAAAACGAATTTACTCGGGTGCGGTACGAAAATTGTGGGAAGTAAAAAGAATTTAGTGTTTGGATAAAATCATAATTTCTATTTTGGAAGATGGGGCCCTGGGGGCCTTCTAGGAGCTCGGGCGGCAACTGCTCATCGGCCGCCCGTTAAATCCGCCACCGTTGAATAATCGAAAAGGGTGTTACCTCGGCTGGTGCAGGATGGCCAGGTCGGAGAACCCTGATGAGCGCGATCTCGCCACACGGTCTAAAGATTTCAGCGACAGATTCGACCGACAACTTCTCCACGGGCAGCCTTGCGGCTAGAATCGTCCTTGAAGGAGTAGTCTGATCAAAGAGAGGCAGAGGATCGACTCTGCGTAGCTTGGTGCCCTGGGGATTCACTTGGAGCCTCTTGGATTTGGCCAGAGCAGCGCCGACCACCCTCCAATCTCTACTGAGGTGCTTCACCCTCTTGAAGCTCGAGATGAGCTTCAGCGATACGTACCCCTCCTTGTTCCTCTTCACGTGTTTCAATAAGAACGCGTCCTTAACGATGTTTTCATCGGAAAAGTAGAATTCCACTTGGCCGCATATTTTCTCCGCCAATTCGTCGCTCGGTGGAAGGAAATCGTCCTGATCGGCTTTACTCCCTCCGGCCGATTCCTTCTTCTGCTCTTCCTTAACGACAGCTTCCTCCATCGAGTCCGCCCCCGAGTCGCGATCGGAGCACTTCTGCTGTTTCGTCGCGCCCCTCGATTTCCTTTCGTTGTCGGAGCTGCCGCAGTCGGACAGATCAGCTTCGTCCCCCTTCGAGCCTCTCCGATCGAAGGAAAGGCTGACATCGCTGTCCACCGAGGATATACTGTCCCTTGTGTCGGACTTCTTCATCGGCGGCGGCGAGAATATCAAGCTGCCCACCTGGTCCCTAGACTCCTGCTGGAAGTCCACCTCGTCCATGGTCCCGCGCCTCGATCTACACGGGAACCCACCCAAGTGTCCGGCTATCTGGGGCTCCAATCGCTGATCGAACACACAGGATCAATCTCGCGCGCGTGTATCGTCCGAATTAATCCATTTGAAACGTTTCGAGCCACGGCGTCGCCTCTGCAAAGGCACTCTCGGGGCCCCTGGTTCCTACCTCAGCCACGACTCTGGTCGCGCGGTTAAACGGACATTGTACCCTCCGCGGTAGAAATCGGCCACCGACGAAGTCTCCGAGAACAGACCACCTTTGTCTCAAAGCGATGTCCGATAGTTCGAAGGATCGGACGGATCCCTTCTTCGCCCTAGGAAATGTCGATTGCGACGATCTTTCCAGTCGCCGATCCGACACGTTTGCCAGCACCGAATCAAATCTGCGGAGACAGGTCGGCAGGTCTATTAAACGAACCGATGGCACACTAACGATCCTTCGGAGTGGGAAATCGCGGAGGACGAGTGAGCCTAATGTGGACAGAGGGATGGGTAGGGGTAAGGGTTGTGGAGAGGAGGGGGCAAGTATCGCGGGGGGTTATGGCGGACCCGACGAAGGGGGGGGGAGGAAAAGAGGAGATTAAAAGAGCCGATCTTCCCGCTCCGGTTGGGAATACATGCTCGTTCACCTCGGAAGGGGAGGAAAGTGGGGGGACGTTGCGCGATTCGTGACAGTTCGGGGAATAGTGGCCTTCCCGAACACGCGTCCACCTCTTTAAATACTTTCGCCCGCGGGTCGCGCATGCGTGATTAACTCTCCCGCGACAAACCAACCCTGAGGTCGTGACCTTCCTAAATACCGGTCAAGAGTGAGACACCGGGAAGATAGGAATCGCTTGAAGGGCACCCGGCTAGGACCTTGGGAGAGTAAAGGCGTGCTAGGGGGCGGGGCGGGCGAATTCGCAGGGAAAGAGGGAGGAAAGGGCGGATTCTTGCGGAAAAATCAGTGGAAAATGAGAAATTAAGTTCTTGTTGAGAAAATCGTTTATTGCCTCAAGCGGTCTCCGTTTTGCGACTAGCCATTTTCATTTGTGACATATGTTTGCAAACATAGATTTTCCAAATATTGACGCTGTTTGGAAGCATCGACAGGTTTCCTTCGGTGTATAAATATTGAGTTAAAATGAATTGAGAAATGAATGATAATTAGGCTTGTGAGATCACCTGATTTAATTGAATTTGAGTTTCGCTTATGAGACACGTTAAAGCCATTTTGCTCCCGGCACTTGAGACGGAAAATTATTGAAGGGCTTCTGGAACTATAAGCTTGAGAGACGTAGTTGGAATCTATGTATCTTTTAATTCAGCAGCTCAGTTTTGTTTATGTCGGTAGAGATATCATTCGCAATAAATTATTTGGAAGCGAACGGACTTTAACTATTCAACTTCGCTATTTATAACACAATACAAGTGCTATCTAAATATGATACTCGCTTCTACTTTTTTTCACTTTATATACAAGAAGATTTTAAGTAGATCTGTTGAAAACTATTCCATTTGATAAAAAGTTTCACACTTCATACACAACGTGGACCACCACTAAACCACGTGTCGCGGAGCGTGCTAAATATTTATTTATCTAGGTAAATCAAAAACATTTGGAAGATACCAAATCTTGAGATTTCGATAGAAATACTGTGCAAACGAAAATGTTGTTCAATTCTTCTCATAGAGAACAGAGAATCCATAGCTGTATGTCATCGTGTTCTAGCAATCTTGACTAACTATATATCCGAGCAAGACTTTATTACGTTCAAGAAAAAGAACCTAGAATATGGCTTTCCACTCAAGGCCGCAACGTTTCGCGCGGAGTCGAGATATGGACTGCTTAAAAAAAAGTATTGTCTTTTATCCAAGGTCGCTTCATCCGCAGCGTAACAACTAATAGTTACGTTTAACATCAACACCGGCTAACAATCCATATATTTCTAGTACCTAGAAGCGTAACGCCAGCCACCTGTCCCTCAAATACATTATTGCGACCACTTAACCTAGTAAGATAAGAGCCTGCCATTGAAAGTTTCTAAGAAAATTAAATCAGAAAAACGAACCATGCCAAAGGTAGTACATCGGGTAGTTACCTAATCGCGCAGGTAATTAATCGGCGCAACAAATTCCAATTAACAGAATTCACGAATCTCATAAAAACATTACCGCTAGCAAGCGCGAGTAGTTAAAATAGAAAATACAGTGTGTACTGCTACTAGCAACTAACAACCACTCACCGAAAAAAAAAAACAAAACAAAACTGTCGTCCGCTGCAATAAGTGTCTCGCGCGATAAAAGAGAAGGGCTCGAGGAAAGCGAGTGGAACTGGCTGGAAGAAAGAAAAATGATTTTCATTGAGGATCGGCACGCGGAGCCAGTGTGCGGTATGAATGGGAGGGACGTGCGACTAGAAGTGCGACGCGAACTCCTCGACTACTTGGGCCTAGGCTGCGTGCCTCACGGAAGCCGGGACGTCGCGACGACCGCTACAGGAAGGAAGGACTTCTTTATGGTGGTGGTGAAGCTCAGCAACCTCGAGGGGGCCCGCCAGGCTTATTCACAAACGCTTCGCATTGCATCCGGACGCTGGCAGCATAATAAGATATAGGTCAAGTGCGGCTGGTACCATGTATGGCCGTACCTGCGGCGGGGAAGGACGAGCATGTGCGCAGGTTATCGTTGTCGAATCGAAAGGGTTCATTCTCTGTCCTCGTCCTTCCACCTCTTCGTCTATTTCAGATACCACCTGTCGGGCTAACACTCGATCTTCGACGTGCCTGGACACTATCGGAGTAACATTCTTTCGAATATTATTCTGACCATTTTTTTTAACAATTGTTTACGTGTACCGTTGACTGGGAGCAACGATGAGAATGATACTGATTAATACCAGTCGATTGTAAATTAATAGGATCATTAAGTTGGGGGTTATAATTTGAGTTATTTAAATTTCACATGTTTGGAAATAAATAATATGTTATAGCGGTTTTTTATTTATAGGATATTTGGTGTTAGGATTGGGAGAATATTAATTTTTGAAAGCTACGAATGTATGGCTGTTAGTATCTTTGTATAGGAGGAGTAGCAAATGCAGAAATCGATGGTATTATAAAAAAAAAAGGAATTGGATTAACATTTACGTAAAAGTATTTGAAGGATCGGCGCATAACCCTCTTAGGTATGGCTTCAGGCATTGCGTAAGCTGTCGTTCTGAACCTTTCAGCGCGTAGATTGTTCAAGCAACGCCCTTTCTGTAAGATCGTTACTGCCCGGCTCTTGCATGATAATCATTGCAAATTCGCCGGCTTTCGTTGTGATTACGAAAAAGGGGGAACACGAAGCAGAAACGAGCTCGATAATACCTCGTTGCAAGTAATCACTCGAATAAACACATTATCACTTATACCTCTCTTATTAAATAAATTTTCCTGCAAAATTTATTGCAAAAATACGTAGCCCCCTATTTTGGTAAATTATATCATTTTATCAATTATATTGCCATGAAAGTTATGCGTGCTGCGTAAATTGGAGAGTGATGCAATAAATATTTCCAGCACTGTCTGAGGATGTAATAATATAAATAAAATATATTCCATATTCTAGTCTTTACAATCTTGATAAATTTTTATTTGAGAAAGAGAAGCGTCACTGGCATTTGCTAAAGCTTGACTGGTACAACGAGGTGTTCCGAGGACTAATGTGCTTGGAATCGACGGGGGTATTAACGTGGCTCTGTTTAACATTAACAATCGCATAGGTGGCGTATAAATGGAGAGATAAAATTCTACGCTCGGGTTCATTCAAATTCACCATATGAGCTGGTGTCTGCGTTTAGCACTCGATGCGTGCTTCGAGCGTTCAACAACCCTGAGGCGATATTTCAAAAGAGCACCTTTTAAAAGGCTAGCAACACAAGCAGAATGCAGAAACCCGTCGGGAATAATATTTGTAACGACAAGATATGCATATTATAATGGAAATAATTCACTGTATTCATCGTAAATTGCCCATTAATTCTTCCTATTAAATGGATTCGCGTGATGCAACGCGATTACTATTGGCACTCAGCGATCGTCCCCTGTCATTAAAAAAGGAACAACGAATTGCAATGAATATATCGTAAATATTGCGACACTATGCTTGCAATAATTACTGCCTACTCTGGTCCTCAACTAAAATTCTAAGAAGATTCTCCGAAATATTAATTACGCGAAAATTCTATCGAAAAAATTTGCATCCACAGCGAAAATTGGTCAAATTCTATTGTTTACAATATTCTTAATACAGAGAAGTTAATATACATTTCACATTGCTGTGAATAAGTGTTGATGGATTATTTAAGAAACATGTCGGACGAAGATGAAAACGCAACGATACTTCTAGTAAATAAAGATTTATTTAGCAGATGCTCCGCGATCACTGGCTAAACGAAGAGTAGCTTAATGATCGATGTGCAATTGCAAGAGGATAGATGTTCAGTTTCGTGATTGATTTCAGAGGCGTGATTATTACGCAGGCACCACGCCGCCGAGCGATAGATGAAAGTCAAACAATGTTCTTACCTATTACGATCAATTGTAGCTGGAGGTATTCGCCCCGAGGCGTTCGCCAAACGTTCTATCGCCAGAAGCGAATATTGGCAATGAATGACACGAATAAAAATAATCATATCCTGTTACTGGATGGATTATATCGAATGATCTCAGTGGGTATCATAATATCGTTGCACATCATCGCGAAGGCATATAGGCTAGAACGGTTTCTCGATGCGATCGCACTTTGTTAATAAAATATAAATTAATAAGGCAAGATACACGAGTAAAAAAGAGTAGCAAAAGTATTACACCGACAATAAAACTGCCTTATGGTTATTGTAGATCAGTGGCGCACTCAGGATTCAATCTTGGGGGGAGCCGAGTCGAATAAATAAAAATATATTTAATGCAAATTCAATAACATTCATTAGGGGATTATAAAAATTTATTTCAAGAATAAAATCCAGTTTTTCTTTCTTCTTACAAAACTCTTGAATTACCTCAGTCGTGGTTACATTAATCTCCTTTTTCCTTTTTCTTTGGGGTGTGTCAGGGCCCCTCGCCCCCATATAATTTATTCCTGATTTTTGCTCTTCAGTAAAATTATGGAAAGTATCATGCGAAGGAAAGATTGATCGGTCGTCGGTATAAAAAAAGATCTGAAATTGGTTTATCGGTGTGCATTTCATTTGACATGATAAAATTTCCATAATTAATGACGAGTGTCGCGCTGTGGATTAATTATGTGCAATTGCTAATTTGATTTCAAGAGGAACGAAGCCGCCGATGCTAATGATCGTGGATCTATCGTGGCCTCTAGGAAGAATCTGAAACGCGTACGAGCTTTTCTCTCACACGTGTCCTTGTTAGGCTTAGTGTTTTTAAATAACAATTCAACAAGGCCCATCCTTGCCGGCAAATTCCCCATCTGAATTCTCGAAGGAAACACGCCGATGACGCTGACCTCGCACTTCATCATTGCGCGTCATTCACTGTCCGACCTTTGGCGATCTCAATTCGTACGAAATCGCTCTGCTAGTTCTGGCTTTCCTTAGAATTTTGCGAGTTACGAGAAACGGATGGACCTGACTGATAATTAAATTTTCTAATCGTTCACGAAATTTGGTATAACTGATTGAGATACTTAGGAACGTTGTAGGTCACATCTTGTGAACATAATATGTAGTATATTGCAATACTATTTTTTGGAAATATAAAAGCTTAATTTAGCAAAAGTAATTAGTTTTAAGTAAAATAATTCTGATGCTCCATTAAATCCCAAGGTATCTTTAGACGAACAGTAAGCTTCCCAAGAAATACTAATCTCTGAATAGAATTTTGAACATATTTTGATACACTAAATTATTCAATTTATCTGTGTGTGTATGTAGGTATATCGTTGTAATATATATGCACATGAATACCAGCGTAATCGAATGAATTGAATCCAATGAAAGATAAGAAGACGATAAAGCTGTGAAGCCTAATAAATATTGATCCCAATTTATATTAGATTTTTGCACTTTCAGAGCGTAGACACTTAAAGAACATGTAATCCGAAATTGAAACAAGAGAACAGGTAAAATGCTAATATCGTCCGCAATACCTTGTTCTATTGTCAAATAAAAAAAGAAATCGGATCGTTAAAACTCAAGGTAAGTGCCCGCGATTTATTTTATTTCTTTACAAGCCCTTGATGCCAGCAACTGGTTACCCAACACTTCATCTTGCTTTTACATGTCACCTTTCTTTTCTAGTATGCGAGCCATGGAAAGATCCATTTCAATGACCGCGCCGAGCAAAAAACTGTAACAGGATCTCGTGCGTCTTCATCGTTCTTAGCCTTCGAAGTATTCGAAGTGAAATGAATTTTCATGAAATCGCGAGTGCAGGTAATCTTGCTCGCGTAATCGCGATTTCCTTTCATTGATTCCCACGCCGTAATTTATTGCTGTCGGGGAACCGATTTCATTAACATTATCCCCAGTAATTAACGCAACTTTCTTCCTCGCAGATAGTAGATTTATATAGGTACTTATTACTAATTAATCAGTAATTAGACGTAATAATACCAAGGTTCTGGAATCGACTTAACAGTAGCGCACTCAGGATTTAATCTTGAAGGGGAGCCGAGTTGAACGGGTAAAAATATTTTTAATGCAAATTCAGTAAAATTCATTAGGCGATTATAAAAATTTACTTAAAGAATAAAATCCAGTTTTTTTTACAAAGCTCCTGAATTACTTCGGAACTGGTTACATTAGTCTCCTTTTCCTTTTTCATTGGGGGATGGTGCCGCCCTCTGGGTGCGCCACTGGTATTGAAGATAAAAAGTAACGAAACCCTTCGATTATTTAAAATTCCCTTCACCTCTCAATAATCTATATTCTCATCAATTCAAAATTTTATTTCAAATCGTCACTCCCTACTTGGACCTACATGAAAACTTCGCTCTGGCAGCTACTTAAGGGTCTCGCCTCCCTTTTTCTCAAGTATCAATATCAAAACCAATTAATCGACGGAGAAGTGTACCAGAAGGCGTCTCGAGAGAAACGTGGACGCTCGGGGTGCTCCACAGTTCGCCAGCCTTCGCGACTTGAGGGCGGCGATTCCCTGAGGCGATTCTCGGTGCTCCGAGCGGCGTCGTCTTGTTCTGCGCGCTGGAGACGGGAGCAGAACTCGAACTGGGTCAGGGCAGCGCGCCAAATGGTTGGATCAATTTTATTTTAAATTTATCAAGTCCGCTTCGGCTCCACGGACACGCGTGATCAGTTCGGATTTCCAGACTGTGCATACCGATTAAAATGGTACCTTGCCCGTGTTACGCGAACACCGCCAGTCCTTCGTCCACTCTCATTTATTTTTCCACGTTTCACGATCCCCCTCGCGCTACACATCTGCGAGTGCGTATCGCCGAGCCGCGGATTACGCCCCTAACGAGGGTCAATTTAATAATTGTGCCTTTCGTAAAAAAATCACCACTGAAATGAATAATAAAATGCCAATAATGTAATAACGGGGAGGTTTAATTTTAAATAAGATTTGGGATGCCGATGTATTGGAGAATAGTTTGTGGGATCTGCCGATCATCTGATTGGTCAGTTTTGTTTTTTATGGCAAAATGAAGGCGAGGTGTGATGGGAATAATAGCCTCGAAACCAAGGAACATCGTTTTAATGTTACGTTATAATCCGATTTGCAGAAGGAAGTCGCGTAATATATCGCACCTGCGTCGAGGGACCTTCCGCCGTCCTTCCTCTTCAAACGGAGAAGCATTGAAGTTTCCAGATAAATCTTCAATGCAATCGAATCGTTTATTTTTTTTCCTCTCATTGTTCTGCCGTCTGCGGTTACTCATGATCGGCGGATCATCGTTTACTGAGGTCGTATATCTTTTACTGTGATCTTTCGTTACAACGTCCACGCGTACTAGCACGATAACAACTGGCAATTAATCACAGATTTATTTCTCCCAGTTCTTCCATAAATGGGTGAATTAATAATTACGACATTATTATTTCTATCGCTACGATCTCTGTTCTTGGTGCGAGCAATTAAAATACTATATTTTTATTCAGTTAAACGATTGTGCGAAAGTATAGAGGATACTAAGCAAGGAGAACCCAAGCCAAAAAAACTCTCTGTGCTAATAATTTTGTGATTCACTGTATATATCTCGTAACCGATCGTACATATTAATCAGAGGAAACGCGCAATGAACCACGTGGAATAACCGACAGTGGAGAACCACTGGAACTGTGTGAGTCAGGCAGAGTAAGGTCCAGTGTAAGGCCCTGGGGTGATTCGCCTAGACGGCCATGACCATATTACAGGCCAGAGGCCCCCAATACCAGCCGGCAAGCTCACTTCCACTAACAATCGGCGAAATCGTTGCCTGCAAATCACTTCGCATGTGTACAGCAATAGAACTCCAGTTCGCAGACTGAATTTGTTTACGCGACCGCACCGACAACTACGTTTATCCATCCTCGCTGGCATTTAAACACTCAACTTCATTTTATCTTCCTCCTCTTCTTTCGTTGGAAAAATTACTTCAAGGATACCCCGAGCGTAAGTTTTGCCGTAGAAAATAATTATGGCAGAGTTACATAACGACAGCTATAAAATGCACGGATATAAAGATGCGAGATGGAATTTTTATTTAAGCAGAATCAAATGTGTGCATCCTTCGTAACGAAAGAATATTTATTATTGAAATACTTGGAAGTATAAAATGTTATTCGTAATCATTGATATTGTATCGAAATATTTGTTATATACAAAATTCTGAATAAATCTGTGTGATTTGTAGAGACGAAAGTAATTTTTACTGTAGAAGAGATACAAGTATTACAATATTTATTAATCTTTTACGAAATACTTGAAAATTCCTGCATTTTATACATCACACATTTATTTACATACGCAGACGCGTACAATTCATGTACATGAACGAAAGGGAAATTTACATGAAAATTCAATTTTGTCGTACTCATTTTTTAAATATAAAATTTACCGTCAACGATATTGAGGGCAATGTTGCTTTATTATTGACCTCGATATATCAGCATGACCTGTAACACAAAGCCATATGCAGCCATTTTTAGCTAAGGTTTTCTATCAACGATATTTAAAATCAGGAGTATTATTGATGTTACCTAATTGTAATTCTATATATAAAGCTAACATTATTACATGTATAGGAACATCGCAATCCGGGCCTTTAGACATCCACACCTGAAAGGATTTATAACAACTGTTAGTCAAAAATGCTGATATTATAAAAATGACGAGCTTAGAAATTATAAACTTGCTAATTACCTGCTTTAAGGTTTCTCCAGATTTGTCAAGCTCACCGCGGATTGCATAAGCTACCGCTAAATTGTAACGGAGTATAGCGATGCCAGTCGGAACAGTCGTCGGGTACCACGCTGAAAAATATAATTGTTAATCACTTTATAAATGAGTATCGTCGGTTTTCTGACAAAATCCTGTATCTTAAATCTTACTTTTTATCGGTTTTGAAACAACCTCTTCAATCTTCTCTTTATCTTTATCCTGGCTTTCAGGAATAGGTACGAAAGTATTCAAATCTTGAATATTTTCTGGTTTAAGATACTCGATCGCTTCGCTAATTTTGTCGAGAAATATCAGACTTTCCGCAGCATAGAGATTCCCCAACATCCTGTACGCGCCAGGCAATTTATTGATACTTAGCAATGATCTAGCATGTTCAAGCGCCACAACGTAATCGCCCAGGCATAAACATACGTAAGCACTTGCAGCCAAGACGCTAATTTTTAAGTTTAACGCTTCGACGGTCGTGGCTTGCGACATTAAAGCCGAGTGTTGAGCACCTGCAAAGTAGTTCCTCTAAGTGTTAAAGATAATAGTCAAGTTTGGCAGTCGTCTGTGTCGCTCGAGTGTAAAGTTCTAATACCTAAGTTATGACCAGCTGTTAATGACAAAGGTACTGTCTGCGCGCTCGCGATTGTCGTTATTGGCACATTAAGCTCATTGCTACTTGGCAGTAAGAATAACGCATTCTTCAAACAGAGAGATGCAAATTCCAGGGTCAATTGTGGTATGGCGGAAGGAAAGCCATCGGGGTCGTACTTTGTGTCCTTGGAAAGCGACGATGTCAAAATGATTTTTCTATAAATCCCAGTGCCGACCACCTTTTGCACCAAGTCCTTCCTTCGCTTTGGAATATTAAAGTCAACTTCGTTCGTCTGAAAACCGTGCGAAAGTTACTCCCTCGCTTTCGGAAATGTTGCGACGTAACGTTCGCGCTTACTGGTTTGTGATAATAGATACAGCATTCCGCGATCCTTAACCAGAGTTTGGGATTATTATGCAGCTTCTGCGCAGCTTCCATGAAACAATCGAACGCAGCTGATGCTTGACCCGCGTGTAGCAACGACACGCCCAAGCTGTACATTAATTCGTAGTGCCTGTTCCCACCGAGCGTGTACAACGGTTGCGAAGATAAAGGATCTGAATGAAATCACTTCCTTTACAGAAATTATCTTAGATACATAGAATTGCAACGTAAAAATTGATTTCTATAAATACCGCTATCCTTTGCTTGTACACTCTCTAACGCGCACTTATTCTCGTACAAAGCTTTTCGCAAATAGAAGCATGCTAAATTCGGTTTACCCATGGCAAGGTGTAAACATGCCATACTGTTATAATATAAGACGGCGGAAGATTCTCCGGAAGTCCTAAGCATGAAAAAACCCGTAATCACTGCGATACAATAATAATTCTAAATATCACTGTTACAGATGTACCGACTAGTGGCCGACTAGTCGGTTAAGCCGACTATCCGGCCACTTTTGTAGTCGGCGACTAGTCGACAAAAAAGGCCGATTGATCGGCTCCCTTTTTGTGAATATTTGCCCATTTTTCGTTCTCCTTTTCTAACAAGTTTTATAACTTTGCTATTAGAGATGTACTGTATAGTGGCCGACTAGTCGGTTAAGCCGACTATCCGGCCACTTTTGTAGTCGGCGACTAGTCGGCTTCTTGGGGGCCGATTAATCCGCTAGTCGGCTTCTTGGGGGCCGATTAATCCGCTAGTCGGCTTCTTGGGAGCCGATTAATCAGCTAGTCGGCTTCTTGGGGGCCGATTAATCAGCTAGTCGGCTAGTCGGCCGAAACCCTAGTCGGTACATCTCTAATCACCGTGATATATAATTATAAAACCAACATACTTGAAGTCCAAATTTTCCGACTGTACAGAGTTCAGTAGCTTGATAGCTTTTTTATAATTTCCTCTGAGGTATTCAAGATTGGCTTTCAAAAATACGGTGGACATATTCTGAAAAGGAGTGCGATTGTAAAAATTATAAAGACTGATTCGGTGCATCTAATAAGAAACAATAGAAACAGTTCGAATAATAGTATTATCTTACTGCAGGTGTACCCAAGGAAACCAGCGTCTTCCATTCCCTTTTACACAACTTCAACTGATGCATAGCAAGATATATTCTAGCTTTACACTTCAACAGCTTGACTTTGAACGCGTCTGTAGCGGTGCTAACTTCTTTCTTCTGCTCTTTCTGCTCTTTCATCGACTTCATTATACCTTCTTTATCCACAGGCGCGATTTTAGAATTATCCGGCGATATAAGTTGGCTCTCTATGTAATTGATTAGAGACAGCGCCGCGTCCGACTGATCCGTTACTATGTGCAGCTCGATTAAGAGGAGGCAAACTTTGTGCGCCAGCGATTCTTCTGAAACGAAAGCGATACAAGTCGATAACATTGCGCGTCGTACGTGTATTAAGATGCTATAGTACGATCGGCAGAGGCTTCCTTAACGAAGACTATTTCCGAATGGAAAATAATAAAGGCCGTCGCGCGGTTGGTACGAAAAGTTTTCATAGGCTTCAGCATTGTTTACATACCCATTGGTTCTATAAAAGCAAATAATCTATTCATAATTTGAAGTGCGCCGCTATATTGTCTCGTATGATACAATAGAACTGCCTGATTATACCTCATAACACACTTCTCAATGTCGTCTATAGTTTCGGTCGAGTCGTTCGTAGACATCTGCCCGCATATCGCGTTCAGGCTCTTCCTTAGCAATTCTGTTTTCTTCAAATCATTTTTGTAACACTCTACCACCACCTTGTTGTGCATCACCTTCAGGTCTTTGGGCCGGAGGGTCTCTAATTTGTTCAAGAACGACAGGCAATTGGTGCATGCCCCTTTCTGGAACTCGGCGAGCGCATTCTGAGCTAACTCGCGTTCCTGCTCCGTTACAACTGCGGGGCCGATATCTTTACTTTGAGTCTCGGGCGTCTCGCTCATTTTCATGTATCACAGAATAATATTTGTCATATCATACACAAGGCCTCAGAGATTCGTCGCGGCGTTCGCTCGCAGCAATTTGATGTTAAATACTTTCTCCGAGCTCCGCATTTGTCACTTGTAGAGGTTAATGTTACGTCAACAGACCGTGAAGGAGCTATGAACTTTTCAATTAAAATCCATTAAAATCCAGTCTGCGGAGATGATATTAAAGGAATTGCGAATTGGAAATAATTCTGCACGCCTTTCAAACGATTCTAAAAATTTGCCAAAACTCTAATAACTGCTGGTTGCTCGTATTAGTGTCAGCTTTGTGCGACGGATGTCGCTGCGAATTGAAGCTAATTTAGGGTTTTCTGTTGGTTTGTTGTCTGTCTGTAGGATTGGTTTGCGCGCGAATTTGTAATTTATGGAATGCACGAAGTGGGGTATTAATTCATTTATTCTTTTATTGTAAATATTTATTGGCTTCTAAGATTTTCTTTAATGTTTATGAAACAGTTATTGTGTTCAGAATATAATTTATCCTCAATCGTGTCAGTTTGGACGTGTTTTTCTTACGCTCTTAAAAATAACGATTGGGCGAAAGAAATCTGGCGTGGGCATTCCAATTCCTTATCAAAGAGGAGATATAATAAGAGGCGTCACTCCGGGCGGAACCTTTGAAGTCCTTACTTGACCTTGGCATTTAAATTGGTTGTCTATTCGAGCGGGATATTCAAATCGACTAAATGTACCTTACTGCAATTTGCTAATTATTGCCGAAGTTTACCGATCATTGCCGAAAGGGCATTTAAATTGGTTGTCTAGTGATTTCCCTAGCTTATTTCTGTCCTTGTCGAGTGACGCCTCTTATTATATCTCCTCTTTGTCCTTATACCTAACAACTGCAACGCCAAATGAAAGAAAAAGATGCAGTTTCATATTTCCTTGTATAATATCTCTAAATTAGAAATTCAGGGCACGCTAGCAGGAAATTGAAAAGAAGCTAGGAAATAGCTACAAGTTTTTGAAAAGATGCAAGATATTATATTTGTATTCGTAAGGATACAAATTATACTGAAAAAAAAATTATAGTATATTTCCTATGTTTAAATATGTAACCCATATTATAATTTAGACGAACAAAAGTAACGAGTTTCTACAAACGCTACGGGTAAAACTTCCAATCGTATTAAACTTCCTGCTGGTACTTAATATCACAAACATCAATGCTCATACATGTACAACAAGACAATAATATCATATTTGTTAGCTATTCCAATAAATAAAGCTCGTGTTAATGTCTGATGGTTAATAGCCTGATAATTGCACAGAAAATTATCACATTTGGCTGGCGATGTCAGCTTGGTATCTCATCGTCAAATATTCAGCAGCCAGCGTCATTTTCTGAATACTGTGATGAAGACCCCGCAGGTGTCTCTCAAACGATTTAGCAATTGCATCGGCGTCGTAATCGCTCGCCAATACCGAGTCCTCGATGCTGGTATCAGATTCAGAGTCCGAAGAAGTACAAGTACTTTGCACGCTCTGTATAGACGCGGTGCTGGAGTACCTAGAGTTCATAGATTTGTGCGCAGGGACGAAGTCTTCCTTTAATTCTTGGATATCAATCAGCCGCCTCTTCGACCACAGTAACTCGATTTTCATTTGGGTGATGATATTATAGAGACGGCGCAGGTCCATGTCGACTGATATCATCTTAACGATGGAACCATGCTTCCCCTCGAGATTCACTCTATCGTCAGAGTCGCCCGCAGTTAGGTCTAGTAGTCGGCTTGGAATTAATATCGTCTCTTCCATCTCGTTCACCCTCCGAAGAAACCGTTCCATGCTTTTGAAGATGGAGGCTTTGCTAAACTCGGGCTCATCATGCCGGAACAGCCTTTCTAGGTTTTCCCTGAAACAGTGATTTAATCGTTAGAATGGTTTGCTTCGCGCGCTTCCGCGCGTAGAATGTTAATGTCATTTGCGTATTAAATGTCGCGGCACTCTGTGCTCTTGTTTTAATAGCTTGAGTGGCTTAGTGGAATAGCGTTTCAAATTTGTCAGATCTGAGGCGACGAAGTACAAAGCTATTTGCGAGCTTGTATTTGTTTTTAAAGCGGAGATTCGGAGACTTTTACGCCGAGGTCACTTCGACGTGCGTTACGAAAAGCAGCACGTTTCAATTTTCTTACGAAAAGTAGCACGTTTCGGTTTGCCACGAAAAGAAGCACGTTTCATCGTTTCTGACGAATATTAGCACGTTTGGTCTTCCGCCGCGAAGACTAACACATTTGACTGCTTCGCCACGAAGAATAGCACAATTCGTACTGTTGCGGCGAAAACTAGCACGTTATACTGTTTCGCCACGAAAAATAGCACATTTGGGAATTTACGGCGAAAACTAACATATTATTCGGTTTGGCCTCGAAGAATAGGACTGCAGACTGCAGAAACTATCACGTTTCAGCGCGTGGTCAGTTTAAAAGAATTCAACTGTTGAAAATATTCTTTAATAAATAATAATTCCATATAATCTCCAAAAGACATGCTACTTTTCGTGGCAAACCGCTCTAACGTGCTAGTTTTCGCAGCGAAAACCGAAACGTGATAGTTTTCGTGAGAACGAAGGCAAACGTGCTACTTTTCGTAAGAAAATTGAAACGTGCTACTTTTCGTAACGCACGTCGACTTAAAGTGCGGAAAATTGGAATGCATTCGTATTTTGGTAGAAATTAAGGAGATACGAATGGAAAATACTAATACACTTTGATTTTTGTAATAATACAGATTTCAAAGATTTATTAGCGAGAAAAGGGCGGTTTGTAAAGTAAAATATAGGTACTCTTCGAAAGGATAATGACCGCACACATTCGAAATTAAGTTTCATAAGGAATAATTAACAAATTGGCGAGGTTTTATAGTCCCTCTTAACGTCTTAGAATTAATTTATGACTCACTACTCGGACAGTCGCGCAGATCATTTTTGGGAGAACAATATTCGTTGAAAGTAATATTTGCGGATTTTTCAATGTGGTTTCGCGCACACGGATCGCCTTATATAATACTGTTGATATATTATGATTATTGTTACATACCCCTTACATAACATATTCCTCATCAACACACCCGAAATAGAAAATTGGACGAATGATAAGTATTTAAAAAGCGTATAGAACTGGCGCATTCGATAAGGCGTCAAAGACTGATAACGTAAACTTAAGAACCCCCTTACCTCAGTGGAATGATAAACTGAATTCCAATGAATTCGTTGAGGACACCAGTTAATGAAGTAAAGGCTACCAGGGCGCGATGAATATGGAAAGTTCATTTCCGATCGGGCATTATTTTGCGTCAAAACTCTTGTACTCTATGGTAAATTCCCCTCTAATGTTTGCTTCGGATGCATGGAACATAATTGAGAAAAACAACTTCTTGTTTTCCGTTTTCAAGTACACTTTATTTCATTGTACTCATCAGCTGTACTACTCCATGCCATACAGGTTCAAGGATTCAGTTTTGTTTCAATGTTATTAACTTTCGTTGTTTATACTGATATATAGTTGTTTTTTACATTTATTAGGTGTATACATATGATTGAGTACATTTATCAGAACTGTTTGTATGTAAAGCTACTTGTCACATTTTATAATCTTTAAAATAGATCGAAATAAATATTTAATATTCATTATATATGTCGTATATTGGGAAAATAAGTAGATAATGCTTTAATAAAAATTTATGAAATATATAATAATTATTATTATTTATCAATGATTTAGGTCCCAATAGTGTTCACCATAGCCGCCATTTACATTTGCCCATTTCACCTGCGTAAGTACAGTTTCTTGTTTAAAAAGTAACAGAACTAGATTTGATTAAAGTACACTAAATTAAAAATGTGCCATCATTTACTACGAATTAAATCGTCATAACATTACCTTTCCTCGATGTCGATTTTTCAAAAAATCCTTCTCTTCAAATCTTTGCTCCCATCCGATTGGATTTTCACAGACATGACCAAATTGCACTTTATTATCATTTTGGCGCTCTAAAAAAATATCTCTAAATTCCTTTAGTACGCAAACCATGAATTGAAATTAAAATTATTATTTTTTACCATGTAATTTAATTTATCACCGAATAAAATAAAATTGTAATCTATTATTTGCCACAAATCTGCTAGCTTAATAATGTTACTATTATACAGACCCTCACCAAATGTTTGAGTATTATACTTACTGATAAAGTTGTTTTTTCATCGCCAATCTATCGAAAATTCCATCAGGGAACTTATTCCGTAAATTCTCAATTACATCTGTAACGATGGCATAATTTTCATAAATTAGCATACCATTAGTATTAAAATGGCCAACTAACTTATATAAGACATTACGTGTATAATTTTCTTTCAAGATATATCAAGTTCTCGATCGCTAACTACGTCTGTCCATTTATTCTTCTATTACACTTTATCAAACACTTATCACTATATCTACAATTTATAAACATCTCTCGTTTCATCATTATTCAAAAATTCTCCAACTAATATCCACGATCAATAGACAAATTAATTCATTTACCTGAAGAAGATTTTTGTCTCTTTTTCTCGGCGCTCGCAGCAATAATGATAATTATGAAAAACTGTATATTAAGCAACTTAAACATATTTCACTAGTGACTTGACTTAGCGGCTCCAATATTAACAACTCAAGACTATTAGTGAAATATGGAAAAGAACAGAAGAATGTCACCGATAGAGTTTCAGTTTGGACTGATCGATCGCTCGGGGGACAGATCGAGATCTTTCAACGCTCTGATTACTTCGGCACTTTAGAAACGTGATGAAAGTTAGCAGCTGCCACCCGTGTGATTAGAAATGTTTTACTTTCACGGCCTACAAACATGTTACACATCATTGTACATTGTTCCAACGCTAATATAATAAGTAAAACTTAACTGAGTTGTAATTACAGATATTAGGCACAGGATGGACCTAGCATCTTATGGAAGTTAGTATCAGATTTTATTATAAAATAAATTAAGTGGCAACTTACTAAAATACGTTGGCAAAGACTGTAATTAAATTACAAATAATTGATATTAACTAGAGAACTTAGAAGCGCGAAAAGTGATTAAATATTTTCAAGATGTTGAATTAATTTGGAACTAAAAATGTCTGCATCAATATGTTAAAAATTTGCGAAGCAGATTCAAACTTTGCAAGCTTATAAAGCACCAAATTCTACACAACTTTTCCTTATAACATTTTTCCATAAGACGTCGGATAACGGAGATATAAGCGTTTTAAGATTCTTAGCGACCAGCGCCTGTACGTACGCAACCCGCTAACACCGCGCGTCACTTCGAGAACTTCAAAGGCCTGTAACTTTGTTATAAGACGTCCTACGGAGCAATTTCATTAGAGAAACTTGTTTAGCAGATCGTACCCTACAATCTCGCCGAGTTTGAACGCGCTAGCACGATTTTACGGGAACAAACCCCACAAAATTCCGTAAGTGGTCGGAACGCGTTCAAAAGCATTAAAACACTCCCTTCAGACATCACGTTTTTACGAGCGAATGAAATTTGTTGTGCGTTAAATAAACTCGAACAGAAGAGCGATGTTAAAGCACGAATGTGTTTTCGTTTTTTTGTGATCCTTGCGAAGAGAAATCTTCCGATCTTTGAATTTCACAGCTAACAGAAACATTTGTAATCCCGAGCTAATTTTACCGCGCTGAAGTCTAATTCCCACCACGCGTAGCGCTGCAATCTGTTTCGAGACTTTTCCGGTAACGTTGCATGCGACACTAGAATGGTAATGGGTGCTGGGATTCCACAAATCCGGGACAGAAAAATGCATTGGATATTCTATTTACTCTATGCCCCGGTCTTACAATGCTGGTGTTGTGATCTTACAATGCATTAATTCCTTTATCCTTGAACATAAGAATTATAAACGAAATAGCAATGTTTTCAAATATGCGCGCCTCCAATCGCGCACGCGCAACGATACTTCACATTTGATAAGCTGCGCCGCGCGGCCTTTATCGAATCTTGAATTTATAAAGGAACGTAAAGTTTGTCGAGGATAATATTGACGAATACAGTAGTTTTTTGTTATACACAGCAATATCTTTATTAATGGCGCAATCAGTGTACAAGTATTTGCAATTAGATACGTGGTTCGTAAGTTCCACTTACAAAGGCATGTATTTGTCAAGAAAAATTCAGGCTGCTTTTAAATTAGCTTTGGTTTAATTATCGAAAGACATGCTGTAGCTAGTTTTCACGCACTTCATTACTGATTCAATTAATTTCACGAAACCAGTATCCTTTGGCTTCTCTAATCCTCTTAGAACTCTGTTCTTCATTACAGCGACGAACTCTTTGTTACTCAATTGGCCGTCCACTAGAAATTTACAAAACAGAGATATAGTAATTATGTTACGTTTTCTAAACACACTAATAGATAGACCCATAACGACTACTTAATAGAACTCGTAAAAACGAGCAAAATAGTGTCTCTTTTCCCTTTTCTCCTTTAAAAGGGTAAACTTACTATTCTCATCAAAAATCGTGTAAACCACTTGTATAACATGATCGCTCAAATCAACGTGCGCTACTGTTTTTGCCACATGCTTCAGTGTAGCTGCGAAAATTGAAAACATATGTTAATTGAAATTCGTCAGGCACGAGGTGACAAAATGGACTTGCAAGCCGAGAAATCTAATCATGGACGAAGGAACTGTCTGTTTAACGCTGTTAAATACCTTGATCAATTGATGCCCCTGCGATATGATAGAATGTCAGAGCAGTATCTACATCATTAATATTGTTTAAGAAGTGGAAGAATTTGAGATATTCATCTTTGGTTATTCCTTTTGGATTCTCTTTGAAGCTAAAAATAAAAACAATTTTATATTATATATTTAGCTGCATCACCTATTTGAAAATCCTTCATCTCTATTCGTGTACTCGCCGTTTCTTTAGAGTCTTTAAAATTCTCGTTTTCTTCTTGTCAGGATACCCGGCGTAGGCCAGTAATAATTCTGTGAAATCCACTTCTGTTATTCGACCATTTTCATCGGGATTTCTTCTCTCGAACTGCAACAGTTTCGTTAAATTAATTTGCAGAGAAAGTCTCCAGAGAGTCTCCAGCTCGTCACGAGTGACTGTAATGCGCAATGACATGTCCCAATAAAACTTACCTCCAAGCTGAGAATCTCCTTTTGTAGTTGCTGCTGAAAGTCAAGGAACTTCTCAATCGTCAGCTTTCCTTTCATGCTTGATCCAAAGAAATACGTAGTTAATGCTGAATTAACACCCTGAACACACATTTAGAATTATCGGTTAAAAAATAACGAACAAAAGAATGGAAACTTCGCTTCACATTTTAAAACGAAAATAAACACGGTGAAATGCAATTCTTAATGCAACAAAAAAGAGGAAGGGGTTGACTTTTCACGTACAAGTAAATCGAAAATTTGGAATAAAATTTTTCACGCAAGGCTATCTTTTCGAGAATTAATTGAGTAACTATCGAAATCTATTGAGTACTCCTTCAACGTCGATTTTCTTGAGAGCAAAGTCTCGTTCCAAAGAAAGTTATTTTTAATTTCGATATATTTTTACACAAGGTTTCACTTCAACCGCGGTTGTGCTATATTTACTATTACATTTCGTTAATTCTTAGTGAATTCCCGAGTTTAACAAAATAAAATATAAGAAACGATGATCAAGTAATTATGTGGCGAGCGGCAATAATTTTCGATACCTTGAACATATTACCAGTGGCAGCATGATCGCGATGTCGATTCCCAATGCTAGTTTGCTGTCGAATCAAGGTAGCGACTTTTCCAAATTCATCAGAATCCACATCACCATCCCCATTGAAATCGAACATTCTAAAGGCAATTTCGAAGTGTCTCCTAGATGCTACAACGGAGAATTCTTTTCTCAGAATACGAGCGATGGCAGATATTTCTTTAAGAATCTCAGTAACTCTCGAATTTCGATGCAAATGTTATTAGAATTATACTACACATTAAAGAGTACTAATATAAATGCAACTTACTGGACAATACCGTGAGCAGGAATATATAATCGGAAAAGGTGATTAATCCAGCGCTTCCAAGCTTGTAAAAAATGCTATCCTCGTCTAGAGCCAACTCCAATTTCGTATGAATATTCTGTAGGTACCACGAGCGTGAATATTATAATAAATTTGTAAGAATTCTTACTATTATTAAAACAGTGTCGCTACAAGTGATATTAGGAAAATGTGTTCGATTATTATTATTATTGTTATTATTAATCGTCTTTATTACTCTAATGGAAAAAACACATGATTTACAAAGGCGTTATGAGTTAAGATGTTACTGAGTTATCTATGTAACAATAAAAACGACGTTACAGTCATTGCAACGCTTAACAAAAATTTTAAAAATTACGCCAGAAAAAGAAATTAAATTATATGAACAAGTCTTCCTAATATCAAGAATAACAGAAATGGAGTGTTTTAAACAATGAGCTCACCTTTGGATCGTACCGTTTATATTTATCGAGGCCAAGTCCTAAAACGATTACATAAATTAAGAACACTCCTGGTTATTTCTCTGCACAGTGTGTAACTCCGAAATTTACAATAATCCTCCACTATAAGAATAAATTAAACAAATGAAAATAATACAATGTTATATTATGCAAGTAACACAAGCGCTGACATAATCGCAAGCAAGCATATATATATATACATATGTACGCATATAGATCTACCAAGCAATAGTCAAGTCTTAAATGCGATTGCCCAAACAGAAAATGAAATCTGCGGGAACAGCGATAACTAGAATCGAGGTTTGGTAGGCGATCTAGTATCGAGGCATTAGTACTAGGTGACTGGCAATCGAGCTAGAAGTGAAATAATGAAATGCTAACTACAATCCCTCTGCTCACATTATATGCGTACGGTCGGTCACGACTAGCACGCATAGATGCAGGTATTACTGTATTCGCTTGGTAAAAACGTTGATTTAAAAAAAAATACAAAAAAATTGGAAATATATCCAATATACCAGTTGCTAGTTAGAAACTGTCTTGAATGAAAAGAACCCAAATTGCTAATTACGATTGATCAAATTATATTTTCAGTATTTATTACCTAAAAGATTATAGAGTGTAATAAAGGTTGATAATTAACACCGTAATATAACAGTGCGATTCTTATTAATTTATATCACACAAGAGGGACAATTCCGTTTTAGCATTTCACATTTCGATTCTAATTGCCACGGTGGAATTCCGTTTTAGTGATTAATGTTTGCATGGAACTACATAAAAGCTTATGACTGGGTGCATGAAGTCGAAGAATAAGCATTTAATTAATTGTTAAATCGGGATTAGTTCGTAAGATGAGTGCATGTTATGTGGATCACTGATTGAAAACTCAATTATATGTAGATTTAAAACTGTTATGTATAAAATATACTGAAGACCTTCTCAAATTCTGTTACGAGAAATTGACACGTTTTTGCTTGAAATGGAGTTTTGAAATGGTACCTGCTTGCAAGGAACTTTAATTAGCTGTGCGAAGCTACTGATTACTCATAACATGTGAAAGTTCAGTGCTCAAGAAATCATTAACATTTACATATCGTACGAAATTACGAATAGATTTAAGCAAAATATTATATTTAATTTTTAGTATTTAATAACGAAGATGAAAAAATCGGTTAAAATAATTAAACACGATTGAAAAAATAGACCTAGCTGACACTGCAAAAGAAATGTTTATTTACTAAAACGATCTATTAAAAAGCACGTAGGAAAACAGATCATAAATTATATATATCGTTCCAAAGAATAAATCATACACGTACATATCGCAACTACCAGAACAGTTTTTTTTATAGATAGATTTTGATATCGATGTATGCCTTTTCAAAATTATCTTACATAGCACATAGCCAATGAAGATATAACGAATTATAAAATTTCACGATAACAATCGTTCCGAAATCAAAATTCTGCTTGTGTACATTATATATTGCGTTTTTTTAAAAAAAAATTACCATCTGGCTGTTTAACACCAGGCGTAATCGACCTCAGGAAGTCATCGGGCGTCATGAATATTTCATGTATGTCGTTGTTGACCACTTGCAGTGTAGCAAAATATCGAAACACTTTATCAGGAGTGGAATAATGCCTCACGCGATTTTCATATTCTATTATCTGCATTGCAAATGTGTTGTTATGTTTTTAGTTGGACACAGTCGCATCTTACAAGATTCGTGCAAAAAAGTTATTCTTCATTTAGACAGGAATATGAAAAGGACGAAACCTAAGAGGTGCTAATTTCCTTCAGAGAAAGACACAGTAATTATTTAAAAATGATAAACATGTTTAAGAAGTACAGTTAAAAAAGGCTTTTCATTTTTCAATTAATAATCACGAACGTGGCAGTTAAAAATACCAACAAAAGAATTTAGATAAAACGGAATAGTATTAACCCTTAACTGGTATACTGTTTTTTTCAAACGTAACTGGTATACTGGGGTCGTGGCAGACCCCAAGTGAAACAGGACACAGAAATTTGTAAAGTCGGCACTAGATCCAACCTCCATGGATATTTTGTTGGTAGGTAATGCATAAAATAATAGAAGCGTAGAAAGTTAAACTATTATTATAAAATTAATTAGAAATTCAGTTTACAAACCTAGACAACCAAAAATTTTGCAGCGAACTTTGCGTGCTTGGGGTCATGACCGACCCCAGGATACCAGTTAAGGGTTAAGAACTGTAACTGCTTTCTTCAGCGTATTTAAACTCTTTTACTTGATTAATCCGAGGAAATCGAAGGATTAATGTTGCAAATTACAATATTCGTGATTATTTAATCATTCAACACTTTAAACTCTTTGAATTTCCCTGCCATTTGGAAGTTTCTGTACATAATATTCTTGGAAGCGAATAAACTTGCGACGGAGTGAAGCCCGAGAACTCCGACTTCCGAAAACCTGAAATGCGCTTAATCCGAGCTCTGCTTAACTTCTTTTCATAAATACGTTTATTTAGTGCCCCTCTTCGAAACTAGCGCGGCCCTCAGCAATATCGTTAGTAAATGGAAACATCGTACAATATTCCCAAAGCAAAAGTATCAAGTGTTAGGAAGAATTTAAGAAGCGCGCGAAGGATTAAATCTATATTAGAATTGGGCTCAACACGAACAGAAGGAATGTTAATCAGATAGCAATAAGGGTAGTAGAATACATTACGAAAAGGAACGAGATTATACCATCTGGTTGTCTCATGCCAGGAGTGATTGCTCTCATAAAGTCATCAGGAGTCATATAAATGTCGGTACCGATTAAGCTCGTCACTTTTACGGTAGCAAAATAACGAAAAATTTTGTCAGGCGTGGAATACGCCCTCAAACGATTTTCGTATTCTATGATCTGCGAACATTTTGTTATTTATAGATGATTTATAGATTAAAGAATATGCTTTTCATCTGGCTAAGTAAAAATGATTTTGCGCTGCATTTCTCATATTTTTATATTATATCCCAATCATATAGTTTGTGTTAGAGATAGACTTAATTAATAATAAAGCGAATAAAATTGTTGAAATTCTTGACGTCAAAGTAAATATAATATAATTGATGACGTCATTATACAATTAATTATCTTTATATATTAGTAACGAAAAGGACCAAAATTAGTTTATTTACAAAGAATATAAAATTAAGAGTTACTGCAGGCAAGTCTCTGAAGTCTGAAAGTAAGCGAGGTATGACATTTTTATTCTGTAGAGACAATTTGGTCTGTAGTGGGAGATTATGCAATCTATTCAATTCTTTATTCTTCCCACGTTTGTATCGTTCTTACCTTCTGTTCGGTTCTTCCCTGATTAGTTAATGCAATGTAACATGGATACATAGTTCTGGTGAATAATCACCAACACCGGAACGAGGAATTCTCACGGCAGTTCTTTCCAAGTCAGTCCACGAATAGCAGTAATAAATGCGACTTTCACGAAAACTGAATCTTAACGGATTACAAGGGCAATACACCGCATTGGACAACAATGCGGTGGATAGAATACAATCTAAACTAGCGTGTTCCTGATATATTTCCAAAATGAATACACTAATCGTAAGTCTGATAAAGCTGGGTTTCTACGAAGACAACTACGATAAGTGGAAATTATAGATGCAGATTATTTGAATGAGAAACGTGTATTATGCGTGGAAATACGTAAGAGATAACGGACAAAGAAGAAGATGCATATTTCTTTAATATGAATGTGAAGAATGGAGGAACAATGACGGGAATGAAAGTCAGTGGTCAGATTACACAGTCCAACAAAATGAGACTTTTTTTCTGTTCCGCAATATCCACTGGGTGATTATTGTAGAGTTTTTCGCCCTGAACACGAATCCGCAAATCGTTTGTCCCCATCACCCTCAGTTTTTGAGAAATTCGATTTTGAAAATAACTGCAAATTTTCAACTTTGAACATCTTTTGTGTCGAAACGGTAATAGTTATTCGGTTGCTCGTTGCGTCAAAGTATTCTACGAACCCTCCCGAATACAACGATATCAGTTATTATTGCATTATGATCATTTAAATTTGTTTAAACAACGATCAAAGGGAAAATGACACCCGAAATGCACCCTTTTTTGAAGTTGTCTTTCAATTTATTTCCAAAACTAAGGGTCGTAGAAAAAATCTGACTACTCCACGCGATGTAGAAGACATTTTTCCTCTGGAAAGCATCAGCAGAAGTGGTAAGTCACGTTTTGTTTTCAACACAGAAGCGAAATAGTTTGGCAAAACGCGCGGTGCCGACCCTTAGTTTTGGAAATAAATTGAAAGATATCTTCAAAAATGGGTGCATTTCGGGTGTCATTTTCCCTTTGATCGTTGTTTAAACATATTTAAATGATCATAATGCAATAATAACTTATATCGGTGTATTCGGGAGGATTCATAGAATAATTTGACGGAACAAGCAACCGAATAACAATTACCGTTTCGACACAAAAAATGTTCAAAGTTGAAAATTTGCAGTTTTTTTCAAAACCGATTTTCTAAAAAACTGAGTGTGATAGAGCAATTCTGCTTGCGAATTCGTGTTCAGGGCGAAAAACTCTACAAGAATTACCCAGCGGATATTGCAGACCAAAAATCGTGTTGGACAGTGTTATTAGTTATGTAGGAGAATCAACCGATCAGATTGCTAGACAGAGATTCGAATAAGATTTTTTACTCGTCCGGTGACTACTTTAACCGATTAACTCTTCGATTGGCAGCGAGGTGGTTGAAATACCATAGTGGAAACAGTATTGTCAAGTTTATCACCGGCGCTTGTGTCGCAAGCTTTATAGTCGGCGTTTGTCTTAAACAGACCCAGGAGTCAGCCACCTCCCTAAATAAGAATATCAGGCTTCGCTATACTTTCTTTTATGCTTCTGATGTGCAATCTCGACGCGAAAGCTTGTCAGTGCCAGTCAAAGAGTTAAAACAAGAATGAAGCGCGTATTAATCGCCGAAGGACAAAGCGAACGTGATGCTTCAATTACGGACCTTTCGATCTCGAAAGCCGATTTTCTCTTTAGGCTTTTTTTTCTTTTGTTCTCCTGCACTCTCCAAGTTCTCATCTTTTTCTTCGTTACTGTATTCTTCCTCAGTGATCATCTCGGCTGCAGTTACAACAGGAAAATACTGTTTCTTTGCACTGAAACAAAATATATAAAAGAAATTTACTGTAAATGCATTATTAATGTAAAAAATTATAAGTTAGTGTCTGATTGAAATGAAATTTATATATATATATATATATATATATATTGAAACAGCTGTATACTCGAGCTCATTTTAGAAGGAACTTGCCGACCGACGAGTTTAGATCGGTTCTGCGCATGTTGGCGCTCATTGGCTATGCCACCACCAATGGTCTTTCGGCTGCGCATGGTAAAGTGGGGGAACAGAGACCTCGCGACAGTTGAATAGCTCATTCAACATGCGCGAAATAAGTTCCTTCTAAAATGAGCTCGAGTATAGTCAGTTAAAAAAAAGATTAACCTCCAAAGTAGACTATCGTAACTTATTCAAACTATTAGAAACTAAAACTATTCTATTTATAATAAAGAGCTTACCCTCTCCAGTCAATGATGCCCACGGCGACGCAAATTGGTATGAAGAGTGATAACAATGAGTAGCACCTCCTGCGCTTCTCTTCGTCGTATGAGAAATTCGTGAAATTCCTCCGAATTAAATATTGAAAGTTATTAACATGGCACATCACGAAAATTGACTTTGATGTTCTGATACTTCTGCTTGAGACATTTTGTCTCACAAAGCATATAATCTTTCCAATAAACATTTTCCAAACTTATTGAAAGAAGTCACAAGAACATATTCAAAGGTTTATATATTGCCTCGCTTATGCCTATAAAAGTTGAATCTTAAAGTTTTCAACAAAATAGGTACACTTTTCACTCGGACTTATTTTTCGATAGCACTTTTTCACATGTTCATTTTATTCTGTCTTATTTTTTACTACCACTTATCTCGTCCACTTGTCGCAACTTGTCGACCATTGTCGACGCCACTTGGCTTGGCTAACTTGGCTTCGCGTTGGCCTCACTTTGCTTGGTTCGGCGCTGGCGTCGGTTCGTTTCCCATCATCGTGTCTCACGCACACATTGCAACGACTCCTGTAGGTGTTTTCCTCTCCCTAATAATCTTGTCCGCGAAGAACACTCTCGGCAACACATGTATTATACATGTGTCAATCGTTTCCCTTGTTCTATTTCTCTACATGCCTAGCAGAGTTTGGCAGAATTGTAGAATATAAAGTGTAATAAAGATCGCTCATAATTTAGTTACCCAAAATTTACCACGGAGCGCCACCGTCGATGATTTAAATTCAGTTTTCGAATCTAACAAGTTCGTCGGTAGCAGAGCTTAGTTTAGTGTGTTAACACTTGATTTATTGCCGACTACTTACAAACGAAGATATAACTTTAGAACTAAGTCATATATAAAAATATTATTATAAGTCAGATAGATTGTTCACTAGGTATATGTAAACGACGCGCACCGCAAGATACTGCGAGTACCGCCAATCATATATCCAAAATAATCAAGGGCCAGATAATCGGAACGACAAAAATTGCGAATATAAAATTATTTTATTTCTGACATGTTCATCATATACATTCGAAATACTATTTTATTTACACACACTTTGACATCCACTGTTTAAAGTAATATTGCAAATATTGCTATTTCTAATTCAACCTGGCCTCACCTGTATACGCCATTGCCTTCTTGTATATACACGCTGTAGCTTGTTTATGTGGGATGCGTATATACGAATGAGCTCTTCATGTGCTCTTTTTCCTAAATTTTATTCATATCTGAGTGGAAAAATGTTATAACCATTTGGATGTTTCAAAAAATTCCATTCCCTCGGCTTTTAAACGATTAAGTAAAGGGCGATAAATGTCCGCTGTAAATGGAAGAACTACGCCTCTTTGTTGAATTTCACCTGAAATAAATGTAGTTTAATTTAAGATTCTATATTACCATACACATTTGTCAAGGAACAGGAAGGATTATACCGTCGAGAATCATTTTAACAGCTATAGCTGTGGGATATCCGACTGTACGTGCCATAGCAGAGTGCCCATCAATCTCCCCGTACAATACTAAATTAATTCCTTTGATTTCTCGTCTATTATCCGGCCAGAGTATACCGATGTCGTGCCTTAAAATTACAAGATCCCGTTCGTTCCGCTCGTAGCATAATTTCTTCGCTAAGTAATGAGTAAGCGTGTCCAGGGGCGTGTTTAATTTCAAAACTAAATCCTCTTTCAGAAGTCCCAAATCTTCGATCGCTTGCACGGACACTTCTGAATTTAACATTTCTCCTAATTTTCTTTTAAGATTCTCATAGAAGATGTTATCGTTTGCCAAGCCGAGTAGATTACAGATCAGTACTCTCTGAAAGAATGCAAGAATGGTTTGTTACTCCTCGTTCTGTATAACCGTCACGTATTCGATAATATAATTGCGTATATACCCATGTAATATCTGGTCCATTCGGGTGTAAACACGGATGTGGATTAGGATCGATTAATCCAAGGCAGTGCAAAGCTTGTACAGTGTTGCAGAAACCCTTGAATCTTAATGTGCCCCGTAACATTGTATTAACAGTATTAAGACCATACAGATCCTTATAAATTGTACTGTCTCGATTTGGGAAGCCCTCCAAAGCGAAGCCCGGTAAAAAGTCCAAATCCTGAACAGCAGACATAAGCTCTCCTCCTTCTGGGATTTCCACTACCTGTGAAATGGCGTTAGAGCGTAACTACGTGTAACTTAATGTTTAGATACAGATAGCAACATCTTCCTGTTTCTTGGTTCTTGCGATCCACTCTGGCCATTGATAAGGCAAATAGAATAACACTGTCAGACGTCCTCAAGGTGACAAGGAGATACTCCTAGACACTTTAGACAGAAACATGTACAAGGTGTTTATGGGATATTTAGATATTCAGTGCATTTCCCTGTAAATATCTCTCAATGCTTACAAGATTTCAAGGTCAGTTTTTAAATAGGACCATTTGTTTCTCCCTGCGTGGGCGTATAGCTTGTAAAAAGGCGAGTTGAATGACCTATAACATCTGCATCATATAAAGTAGAGATTGTTGCGATACCGCGTAGACCCCTCAGCACAGGGTTGTAGATTTATTATTTTCGTTAGCACGTTGGTTCGAAATTATATCATCATATTTACACGTCCGAATATCATATAGAGCCACGTGTGCGAGTTCTCGCGACAGAGAAAATCTAGCGAGCATTGTGGTCCTTTCACAATGTCTGAAACTCGATAACGCTGAATGGCCTTGAACGACCTTGGACGGCTCGTATGTTATAGGTCATTGAACTCGTTTTTTAAAGCTATACGCCTATGTAAACAGAAACATATGGTTCCATTTAAAAGAAACACTTGACCTTGAGAACTGCAAAATGCTTCCACCTAGAATAAAAACATGCTGGCTATAGGGTGTCCCCCGCGATACAGATCAACTTCCATTTGAAAAATATTTTCCAACACCTACTGCTTTTGTAGATACTCGCATGGAGAAATTAAAATGGGATACCCTGTATAAGTTGATATAGTTTCGAAGCAGCAACTGGGTCGCAATAGGAATGGAGAATTACCCAAATGGGAAATAACACATACTAAATTAATGTATTTATACAACGATTCGTTTTACGAGTGTTGACTTTTTAGCCACCCCTAAGAACTGCTCAAATAAAACGAATCGTCATTAAGCATTTTTAAGATTCGGTGTAAGACGAAACGATTACTCAGTTTTTAGAAAAGTCTTTCAAGAGTTGAAATTAATTGTTTCGTAAAATTGAAATCTCAAAGAGGAATTCGTAAAATACTTAAACTTACCCGCTTGTCACGGCAGTACCTCGCTGACGCCAAAGTATTTAGTAGTACTCCTCGCGGTGACCAGTTAAATTTGTACCGCAAAGGGTTGGATGAACATTCTGGGGCGGGTAAGCCACCACACCAAGATACGAAAGATTCTATTTTACCACCAGCTTGCTTTACGTTGTCGAAACACTCTAGAGCCAATAAATGATCGATGCCAGGATCCAATCCTATTTCGTTAAGTATAGTCACTTCCGCTGCTACTGCCCTAATAATAATAATAAAGTCATTATAGAATAGCTGTGGCCTATTACGTATCCAAGAAAAGTCTATTTAGAGTAGAAATGTATAATATATAACAAGTAGAGAAAATATTATCGCTCACTCGTCGTGTAAAGCTTTGACATTCTCGTTCGTATAACTCGCTGTTACCAAGTGTGTTTTAGCAGCTATACATGCTTTACCGATAACGTGGTGTAGCGAGTAAGGTAGCAATGAAACCACCACATCCGCGGAACTGACGATGTCGTTTAAAGTATCAGGGCGTTCTAACACGTTTAGGAACACTGATTCCACGCCAGGAAATTTATTTGCTAATACATCGGCCTCTTCCTTTAATTGAGACGCAACGATTAAGCGTATGTTGCTGGCCCTATGTAAATATTCCACCAACGGAGCGGAAACGTATCCTGCGCCCAAGACGACAACCTATTTGTAGGAAGAAACGTAGATTAAGGTAAGTCAATACAGTATGTATTCGCTATAAGCTCGCGGCTCGAGAGCAGTGGCGATCTTATAGCGCAGGAGATATATCTCTGAGGCGAGTTTCTCCTCATTTTCATTTTTGGCAAAACAGTAGGGGATAGGAATGATGGTGAGTGAAGTGCATTTATTAGATGTGCTCAACAGAGTTGGGCATTATACGAATAAATTTTTATAAATAAGATTCGCGAATAAACTTAATTTATTCGAGAATAATTTCATTTTATTCGAAATTTTTATTCGAAGATTATTCGAGTAAATATTTATTATAATTTTTATATAAAAATTTATTCGAATAATGCCCAATTCCGGTGCTCAGCCTAAATGGAAAGTGCAGCGTAGATCACCGGTGGAATTGAGGGAATTTATTTGGGGTACATAACTTTTCCATACCGTTTTATTCTGTTCCTCTCTATTATCCGCCTTATGCTTACTTCGCTGATTTAGCAATCTCATTTCTTGAATATATTCAAAATTGGGAGTTAGTCGTCCATTAGACGCAATTATTGCATCTTGCACGGCTGGGCTGAAGTTATGTTCTTCCAGTGGTATCTTTGCATCTGATTGAATAATGTCCAACACGTATGGGTACAAAAGGTTCCCATAGAAGTCGGTAGATTCTTTTGGAAGCTGAGTTGGCATATTGTCAATGGAACACACTAACACTCCTGGCCCCTTAAAGGATTTTGTGTCCTTGTTGCGATCGGCATCGTATAAACAGAACGGCGTGTCTATCGTTGTACATTCGTTCATAAATCTATAAACATTTTAAAAATTATGCACAAAAGTGCTATTAATATCTGTGTAAAACAAAGCTTCTTCTATTGCGTCAATGATCATCAAAACAATGTACTTTGTAATAAATGAAATTACAAATCCCCAAGAATAACAATCGTATACCAATTATGTACATTTTCGACAGAAATTTTTCCTGCCTTTAGCTTCCACTTTGCTAAATCTTACAAAGATTTTCTAAAACTTTCACGTTAATTCTAAGATACCCCTTTATATAGTATTACGTAAAACTATATGTGCTTTAAAATTAACAAATACATTAGTTTCTAGACATCGTTTTCGCCTTCGATACTTAAAATGCAAAATAATACTTTGTGTTTACAGTCGCTTCAGAACTGAAAGAACGCTCTTTCAGAACATGTAAATGAATTTAATAAACACATAATGTTCGAAGTTATATCTTCAATTTTTTGTTTCACGCTTTTCCTTGCTCTAAACTCCATTCGAAAGTAATATTTACGGTAACATCGTATTATGTTAATCTTACTCGATACTGCCTCCAGGATCTGCAGATATATCACAAATAGCTAACATTCTGTGAGGCAAAGCAGGAGCACCGACGCTTATAGGTAGCCAAGGAGTGTAAGCTGGCCTTAGTAAATATTTAGCATCGGGCACAGTCAATAATTTTGGCGAATCAACTGCCCAATATATACCATTAATTATCACGGACGCGTATGGCGCAATCTTTGTGCTGAAAGTGGAAATATATTTCTCAGGATGCTTGTCATATTCATTGGGATCAAAACCACCTCCTTCTTTCCGTTCTAGATGATGTCTCCGTCTTACCTCGCACCCATATATCTTCGTTGTATCTAAAATTGATATCAGCATATAGTATAACAATCTTCTTGCGTATAATTAGATGAGTTTGAACGTAGTTTCTTGGGACCACGAGAACTTTTATACGTGGATGTTCATTTGAAAATTTTACCCGTGAGAGTAAAATCTTGAAATAGGAACGTAGACGAATTTTGTATAACGTGTTTATATTCGCTAATTCGTAGAACTTGAACTACGTTACGTTTGAAAAGTACTCAACCGCTCGAATTTTAAAAGAAAGCGAAGGTTTACATTTAATTTATTTTGCAAATTAATTGAAACCTACCGCCATGTTCGGCGACTTTTTTCAGCATTTCTGGAGGTACATATTCATGCGGAAGTTCTTGGAAGACCTCCTGACCTCCTTGGCTGACATTACCACTACCAGTGAAAATGAAGGTCAACGGCCCAATAGACTTCGGCATGGCACCCAGCGCTATTTCATATCCCGCATCTCGAATTGCTTGTCGCGCCATCGCAGAGTCTCTGTAATTATGGGCTGGTCCAATGTGCTAACAAAAATATCGATATTTGCAAGTTTTCCATTATCAATAATCACCTTCATATTAAAAATATCCGCGGGAAGATTTTGTAATGAACCATACTAAATAAAATAATATAAAAACGACGTTACGAAAACAGAAAGTGTATAATTTCAGTGTGCACAGTATGATTAAGGAGAATGTAAAGTTGCTTTGGAATCTTTGCAAAGTTATATCGAGTGACTATCGAGTTGGTCATGAAACTAGGATGAAGTTTATTTGAAAGTAGCTGACCCTTTACCCGGTTTCACCCGGGAATTATTTATGTTTCCAAAATAAAAAAGCCTAAAAGAAATAGTGTACAATCTAATTTAAAACATATGTAATGTATATTCAAAATTTCATTGAAATCCGTTCAGCCGTTAGGCGTGAAAGAAAGACAAACAAACAACGTTTCAGAGACAAGTGTTTCTAACTTTTATAAATGCACCTTCTAAATCACAGTGATTAATATATAATAAGTAAGATACTCGAATAAATTCCTTTTCTTGCAATTAGTTACACATTTGCATCAAGTATAATATATTTAACACAGCTTAAAAAATTTAGTATTTGATATTCGATTTTCGAACAAGGGCCGCGCTAAAAAGTTCGTGAAGTAACGAATAAATCGAGTATTTCGTATAAATCCCTCTAATGTTACTTTCAGAGTAATTTATATAATAAAACACTCATAACGTTTGCAATATAAATCGTTTGGATAAAAAAAGTCGACGTCACCTGCGATCAGCCCGAATCGAGGGCCGTGGACATTAAAGCACTTTCGCGATATTCTTATATTATATTCAGCTTTTGTTTAGAAAAACCGTTGATTCCCATAATAACTATTTCAAATTTAATCAAATTAATGTTCTTCCACACTTAATATACTTTACCATAAATGGTGTATGATGCCCCAGAGCCAACAATCTCAATCCAAGCCCGTGCAATATGTTCACCATGCCAGCAACACCAGCATATTTTCCAAAAGCAACTACCCTTTGTCCATTAACGTCTGTCAGCTTCTCGTAATCTAACAAGCGTATGTTCTTCTCAAGAATGGCATCCAGAAGAGGCATATTACTCTCCTGTGCCTTTATAGTGTGCGAAAAGAAGCAGTAAGTTTTGTTAGACAGAAGCTGATCCACAGGGACTTGCTTCACCCCGAAAATAACAGAGGCAGGGCTAATGTCCTCTTGTAGTAAAGCACCTGCAGCTTGGTAAGATTGTGCAGGGTAAGCCCTTCTGTTACTGGGTTGCACGAGGACCTTTACTCCTGCCCTAATTAATCGACGAACGTTTGCAGGTGCTAAAGGAGCTCTTCTTTCCCATACCGACTGGTCTTCTCTCCTAATTGCGATTACCTTACCTTCCAAGGTCTGTAAAAGATACACTTAATTAGTTAAAACATCTTATTTCCATTTCCTTTAGTACATATGCTTGGTTTTTATGTCTCCGATCAACCATTAATTGTCGCTTATTAGAATATATTATATAATCTATCTATGCATACATATCTATCTTACATTGATGCAACGTGACGCCGGCGCAATCGTCGGTATCGTCAATAAAAAGCGTTTATTAATTTCGCACTTGGGTAATCGCGAAATCCACATAGTATCTTCATGCAATCAAATAAAGTGTACAAAGAGGTTTCTGGAAAAAAGTATATTTAATATTTCGATATACTTGTTGAATACACAATAATAAAGCAGCAAGAAGCTACCGAGCACGACAATACAATACGCTCACTTCACTTCGGAGTTAAAGATGCTGTATTGCTATGTTGATATTACATAGGTCAGGAGGGTCAATGCGAAAGTCAGGATATATTACTACATCACTGATAAGCTGGAAGCCATACTCTTATCAAAATAATTCAACTCTTTTCAACCACACTATCCCCGTCACTATAAATACCCTGCCTTAAAGAAATTTCCGGTAGTTTCGATCTTGATTTTCTTCGGGGGCAATAAATTATTACTTATTAAATCAATTCTTGTACCACTTATTCATTCCATTTCTAAGCATTATCGTACAACACGACAACATGGATGAGTGTAACAAAAGACAAAGACAGAGTAGTAGGGATTAATAAATTTATTATTATACAAATTATTGTTTATATATATTTCACAGACTAAGGTACTTAAACAATTGCCCTATGTCGTAAAAATATTGACGGATATCAGTTAGACTGTGTTTTAATGGATAAGTACATTTTGTTCTTTATTGTCTGTTTCGTTGGATTAATCTTTTTCAGTATTTGAGTCATGACGTTAACCAACTGCTCAGAAGTGAGGCCAGTTTTCTTTGATTTAAACTTTTGTAAAAGTTCTGTTGTTGTCATCGGCTTGCGCATAAGATAACGCCTGACTGCATCTTCCGTGATTCCAGATTCACTGTAACATAACAAAGCCATTCAAAGTTGATATGTAACGCGTATTGTTTCTAAACATTACAGGTTCTCTTATAGTGATTCATATAAGCCGTCTTTTCGTATAAACTGAGGTCACGGCTGTTTGCGGTGAATCTGGTAAACAGTGTAAGTAAACAAGCATATATCAGAACCTTCGTGCCAATATGCTCTATTTACGTAGATGTTTCACGCCGAAGTTTCGATAAGTACGAGCCAGCGTGATCCAGCGCCCAAAGAAATACAAACAGTTCCATTCACCTTCCATTCATCCATATACGGAAAGTAAACAAAGAACATACCTGGCTCCTGGGATATAAGAAGTCACTGGCACTAAATTAAAATTATCCAATTTCAATTTTTTCGACTGTGATAAATCCGGAGAACTACATTGCTTTCTCTTCAAGGGATCAGTTATTCCGGCAGAACCGGGGGTAGGTGTTGCAGACCTTGAGCTATGCGCGCTATTCGATTTTTTATTATCTTTCTCTTTCGCTGTATCGGATTCTGACGCTGAATCACTAGAGAAGTCACTAGAAGAATCCTTCCCAGAGGAGAGTTTCTTCAAATCTTTCTTCTTAAATAATTTCTTCTTCTTCTTCTTATCTTTCTTCTTGTCAGCATCTTTAGCAGGTTTATCTTTATCCTGCAAAATTGTTTGAAAAAAGGAGAAATGATATTGTAGTAGTGAATTCAATACTGTGCAAATTACGCGTTTATTTTCTTACCTTGTCTTCCTTTTCTTTATTCTCATCATCCTCCTCTTTATCTTCATCGCCATCTTTTTTGTCAGTTTGCTCTTCGTCGCCTTCTTCTTCGTCGGACGCAAGTAATTTCCTTAATGCGTCCTCCTCTGCAACAGACTTTATCTCTTTCTGTTGCTCCAATTCTGATTCAGAATCTGAGGAATCAGAAATGTAATCACATTCTCGGCCTTCTTCATCCCCATCGTCGCTTTCCTCGAATGCCTCGTCGTCCGACGCGTTCTTCTTCTTTTTCTTTTTCTGAGAAGCAACTAATATAAACACTTATGTTGTATTATATAACCCAATTAAACAATAGAAACTAAATAATCCTTTTATCATTACCACATGCAAGTGCACGGGACGGTTACCAAATACTATTACTAAATACGCTTGTTAGGAGCAGAAAATATATAACGCCCACCTTTGCTTTTCTTTTTCTTCTTAGCCTCATCTTCCTCGTCAGAATTTTTCTTATTATCCTCGCCCTCGCTAGGCGAGTCATCGTCGTCGCTGTCCATCCATTCATCCATTTCAGATATCTTTAACTCCTTCTCTTTCTTGCCCGGCTTCTTACCCTTTCCGCCGTCCATCATTTCCTCGTCGTCTGCACCCTCTTCGTCGTTCCTAAGTCTTTTTCGCAACATCAATGAGAAATAGTTCATCACTTTGTTCCTGCGACTAAATTCTTGCTCCGCCTCTTCCGCGCTCAATGCTTTATACCTCTGAATAGGTTGGAAGTTATACCTAAACGTGGAAATTTTGCGCACTGAAGTATTTAGTTGATAATGGCCGAAACGCGAACTACCTTACCATTCGTGCAATGGAAAAGCTTCTATGGCTCCGTCCGCTGCATGTGTGAAAACATAGTAAGCAGCGTTTTCACTTACACCACCTTCCCTTATGCCTTTAAATTTTTTCCCAGTTTTGCCACCGGATTTTAAAATCCACGGCTGATCGTCGGGCTTGTATTTCCTACTAGTAATGCCAAACTTTTTCCTTCTAGCTTCTTCTCTCGCATCCCGACCAAATTCAGACCCAGCTCCAAACTTTGGAACCTCCTCCTCTATCCCTTTATACTCCTTCATGTTGTTTTCACGTTCCATCTTCACTTGCGACCATTTTGAAAAATCAACATTCAAGGTTGCATTAAACCGCATTACATTATGCTTCTTCTTGTTGTTCCTGAAACATTGGAATAATTTATTCGGTAGATAGATCAGTTTCGATATTACTACTTAAGTATGCGTGGTTATTGTAAAATTACAGTCAAGACAATGCGAATAAAAAGGTTAAACATACTTCGGAACTCGAATGCTGAATTCCTGTACAGATGGTGCGACGGAAGCCTGTAAAAATTATTAACCCGATGAAAGATACAAATTCGACAGGGTTCGTTAGGCTGATAATTGCATGCCTAGCGAAATTTCAGAAACCGAGTCTCGCACGAGCAAAAATTGATCCTGAATCTTTATATATAAAGCATCTTTACATAAGGGATTATAGTTTATTTTAATAAAGCAACATAACCTTATATTAAAAATACATCGCACTATTTACAGAAATATGTCATTTTTTAATACCTTTGATACTCCACATGATGTCATCTTGACAAATGTATAATGTTGTTCAGTAAAGCATGCAGAACACGGTTAAAATTATAAGACAAGTAGATTTGTTACTATAAAATACGCATGACGACTTTCAATACGACCAATGTTTGTATACATGACATATCATGACATATGCTATACTAGGGGTGCGTTCCACTTGCGCCCAAATCGCCCGCGATTTTCATTAAGGTGGGTTCTCCTATACGCGACTGGACACAACGTCAAGAATTTCAAAGTCGATTTTCTTGAAAATGAAGCACAATATCAAAAAATCTTATTCCTCTTTTTCGACTTATTTACTTGTTATACGTCGAAAAGAAAGAGTAACTTTTTTTTATATCGCGCTTCAGTTTCGAGAAAATCGACTTTGAAATTCTTGACGTTGTGTCCAGTCGCGTATAGGAGAACCCACCTTAATGAAAATCGCGGGCGTTGCGGGCGATTTGGGCGCAAGTGGAACGCACCCTATATGCATTCGTGAACGTAGCTAGATAATCATATACAATCGGTATGCAAACTGAGCGAAATTTGAAAGTAGACTTTTGTGGTACCATGTTGGTAACAATGAGTTTTCCACCATAAGTAGTGATGGCTAGAACCGTGATTTGTGAATCACGAGTGATCCGATCACGTTCGTTCCCAATCACGGTGATTTTTCACAGTGATCCGTGATTTTCGTGATCGCTTCTGATTGGTGCAGGCAGAACAGTGATCGCTTCTGATTAGTGCAGGCAGAACAGTGATCGCTTCTGATTGGTGGAGAGTATGACTGCTCTTTACACGCTTCCACATAACCCCAATTTCTAATTTCTCTCGAAACATTCTCAAGTCCTCACTGTTCTTATAGAATTTCAGTTGTACACTTTGAACCAATGTTATCGTTCTTGATCTATTTAAATTAACGAATATTCATTCACTTTAGTTAAAAAGTATAATGTATATGTGAATACTTTTAGCCAATCAAATCAGTGCGTGCATACATTGACGATTTATGAATGTTATACTATGGGCGGTATTTTCAGTCGTTGCTTATCCTTAACAAAGAGGAGGTATAATAAGAGGCGTCACTCGACAAGGACAGAAATAACCTAGGGAAATCACTAGACAACCAATTTAAATGCCCATTCGGCAATGATCGCTAAGCTTCGGCAATGATCGGTCAACTTCGGCAATAATCAGCCAATTGCGGTAAGGTACATTTAGTCGATTTGAATATCCCGCTCGAAATAGACAACCAATTTAAATGCCAAGGTCAAGCAAGGACTTCAAAGGTTCCGCCCGGAGTGACGCCTCTTATTATACCTACTCTTTGTCCTTAAGCAAATGCTTAAGCATTCGGCATCCTTTATTAGCTACTAGGTTAGTAGAAGATGCCGCATGCTTAAGCATTTGCTTAAGAATAAGTACCGACTGAAAATACCGCCCTATATATTCGCTGAATTAGCACATTTTGACTATAACACAAGCTATATTGAAGTATTTTATAAAAAATAATTCAATCATGGTCAAGAATTAAAGATCACAGTATTCACAGTGAACAACTTCACTCGAGGTAAGAAAATCACGATCACCATCGTGATTTACGTTAAATCACGACCGTGATCGTGATTCTGCGATCACGGTGATAAATCACCGTTAGTGATTTTGCACTCCATCCCTAACCATAAGTAAAGGGTGCGTTCCGATTCGAGCATTGAGCGGATGAAATTGGTGGCATCGTACGATTCCCTACAATTTCTCTTACTTGCGGTGCATGAGGCGCGCAGGAACTGCTAGTACTTACGGCCGATTTCTTCACCTTCAGTAATCTTCCAGTTAGAGTTATGTTCCACATAACTGCCAAATGATAGCATCCAATTGGCTCAGAGCATATAAATGCTCTAATCCAATTGGTCGTTCACTGACCGGAAGATTACCGAAGGTGAAGAAATCGGCCGTTAGTCTCTATCAGAAACAACCAATCCAAGTCATGTACGAAAAATTTTATTCCTCTTTCTCGACTTATTTACTTGTTATAAGTCGAAAAGAAAAAGTTACTTTTTTTTATATCGCGCTTCATTTTCGAGAAAATCGACTTTGAAATTCTTGACGTTGCGTCCAGGAGAACCTACCTTAATGAAAATCACGGGCGTTGCGGGCGATTTGGGCGTAAGTGGAACACACCCGTTGAGGAAAGCAAAAATTTCCTTCAATTGTTTTCTCGATCCGAGGATCAAGCCTCCTTTCTCTTCCCACGCGTCCACTCCGCTGTCGTAAGGGAAAACCCCGCTTCCACCATCACCTGAAGATGAAGGGAAACATGGTTAACAATTCGCAAGGGCGGAGGGACACCCGAAGGACAACCTATCATCCTGATCGGACTACAAGGATCAGGGAGACTTCGCGATCGATTACATCGGGGACCTCAGAGGACAATTTTGGATTCTGAGTGCATTCCGTCTTTGATTGCTTTCCTAAACTGTTCGCGACACTCTCGAAAATAAATTCAAAGTTTTAAACCAAGAGTAAGACTTTCATTTTGAAAATCCCGCGCTTTAACGAGCAGAGCGATCAGCGCTCCACGGGTACCAACCCAATCCCTTTTCCTAGCACTGCCAGCTAAAGCCGCGTCTCCACTGCACGGCATTTGCCGACCGGCTTTTCAAACCATGCGACCCGAGCGCTCCCGAGCGGCCTTGCCGATTAACAAATCACAACGCAGTGGGGACACGGCATAAGGCATGCAACTATGGACTTAACCTAAAGAACGGTGCATCTAAAGACACGGTAGCGTCTCGACGCCAAGTACATGTTCGACACCCTGTATATATAGTATATATGTCGACTGTCGCTGCCGTGTATAAAGTAGACTGGAAACCCTTGGAGGCTGTTTCACTGTTTCAGCCATCTGATGCCAGTCAACTAGTGCTGCCATCTATGTCCTCTTGTTTCAAACTTTTCGCAGAAGTCCTAGTTTTACATCTTTTCACAATGAAAACTGGCATTTTTACGCTTAGATTTATAAATAATTACACAAGAACCGACGCCGCAAACAATTACTGTATACGCCTATAAGTAAACTCGCTTACAGAGTTCGCCACAATTTGACCGGCTCAAGATGGCCGAAACAGGCGATTCCCCTTCTGTCTTTTGCTTCAACCCGCCGCAACTATGCTCCGTCTTCCAGGTCCATGCAGGCAGCAGTGGTATTTTAGAACGTGAGATATAAAAGTCAACAAGGTAACAGGTCTATTTTATACCTCATTGGAGATTCAATAAATAAGTTTCTCGTGAAACACCTCATAGCCCGGCTAGCTCAGTCGGTAGAGCATGAGACTCTTAATCTCAGGGTCGTGGGTTCGAGCCCCACGTTGGGCGATTTACTTTTTGCACTTTTACTAGTTCTTTAGCCTGCTTGACCAGGCATTATTTACTATATGTATAGTAAGCCGCCTAAGGTAAGCACAATTTTTGTTGGAAACCCCGCTAGCAGGAATTGTCCCTGCGAAATACCGATTTTCCAACTTTCAGGTACTTGTCTGGTGCCTGTCTCGTCTTGGGACACTGCAAAGAAAGGAAAATAAATTTACCAAAACTTAGCGTTCGGCAGTGCTTAAAACCTTTAGGGTCCATAAGATAAACATAATACCTGTTTTAGATGACAGGTAGCACCTATTTTCGAATTTTCCAGGTTGTGGCATTGTTACGGCATCGTTGGGTGTCCAGGAAACAGCATGCTGAATTTGAACCTTTTAGGTCATCGGAAAGTACGAAAAACAGATACATTAAGCGTCTTATTATATAGGGTTTCTAATTTTTCATTATTGATAGCTAGACTATTACGAAAACGATATAACTAATGATATGCATTATATTGATATGATACTATTTTTCATCACCACGTGATAGCACAGACAACTTTTTTCTATTGTAAAAACAATTTGCAAGAAAAGTTTGCAAATTCTTTTAAAATATGAATAATATAAAGTCAACAATTTATGCATTTGTCATCGTTGAAAATATTTATAACAATAGTACTATGTATTTACTTACTCTGTTTCTTTCCAAATTAACATGTAAATGAAACAAAGGAAATGCAAATTTGTTAACAGCCTATTTCTTACAAAACCGAATGACATCGTGAAGGTAAAAGGCTGTCTATGATTAAGAAATTCATTTCTTTCTGGCCATGATTGCCCCAGGAACAATGCATTTGTATGCAAGATAAATGATTTTAATTGTGCGTCGTTTCGAAGGACGTTGCTGCCAGAAGCAACACAGTACTAGAGCAATTTGTTTGGTCCTTGTAACGGTGTCAGTTCGTGCGCCGATTATCACCGATAATTAGTGGAGCGTTGACTTCGCACTGAAAAGTGCGTGGTCGAAATGCGTCGGTTACGCAGAAAGTAGTACGCGTAAACGTGAAAAACGATCGTAGGCCTGATGAATCACATCGTTTATCGTTGTTCCTGATTCTACACCGGATATCGCCGATGACATGTGTACAAGTGATAAACAATGGGCTATAGCGGAAAGAATTACGCTACAGTCCAATTTCTTCGACAAAAAGAACTCAATCGTATGAAAAATTGTTCGTTCCCTTTGGTATTCTACAGCTAGACACTTCAACGTGGAGCGTAGAAATGGAAAGCCTGTGTGAAACATAAAGAAATAATTGATTAAAAGTAAATAAGTGGTACACGTTGCTTAGCATAAACTGCGAGACAAAGAAAAACCTTGTGTGCTTTTATCTATCTCTACTTTATGGATAGCAAAGTGTACGAAAGTGAAGATATGTTGGAAAATATACAATTCGGTATCCTAGTATTTTCAGGTAAATGAATATTCAAGTTTATAAGAAAGTAATATAGTCGTTAAATAATGGAGATTCATTAAAGTATATATAGTAATAATTTCGTGTCTCCTAATTATTCGTTTCTGCAAAGTATTGCTGATGTAATGCGCATTATCGGCATTATGTTACATTAAAGGACATGGCTGGGACCAAAATAAGCGATAAAATATACGCCGAGTGTTTACGATAATGGTATCACGAGTTCTGATCATACTGAATGCTTTGCTATTAACGAAGGTCTGCCACAGGGAACCCCTTATCATTGAATATAAATCGACTCGTGTTGCAAAACAGCAGGATTTTAAATTGCAAGCTCGCAATTGCAAAACGGCAGGATTTTAAATCGCAAAGCTCATGTTACAGAATATATAGTAGGGTGGAGTGAAAAAAACTTTTTTTCAATTATCAAATTCTAATAGTGCGGAAAAGTGTTCTACTTGGCCCAATAAAACGTGTACAAAATTTCAGCTCGATCGGATAATTTCTTCTGTGTGCACCAAAGGCCTTAATTTTCAAAATTTTAGTACAAAACTTAAGAAAGTGCAACTTTCTTCAGCTGGTGGATTCTACCTTTTTTTTTACCCAGGACTATATTTGTTGCGTAAATGAAGCAAAGAAACACCCGTGGCTGGTTTCGGAACGATAGGAACGGCCTGTCGGCACTGTAAACTATCAAAAAATGCAGCTCTTCGCTGATTTTCCTAACGGAACAAGTGGCCCAGAACCCACCACGCGGAGGTAGCTGTACGTCGGGCTCCTTGTTTTTGTATTTTATATTTTTTTTTGTTGTTTTTAAATAATTTTATTGTTTTTTTTATGTATTGTGTATTTTATATTTTTTTTTGTTTTTTCAAATTTTAAGTTTTGTACTAAAATTTTTAAAGTTAAGGCCTTTGGTGCTCACAGAAGAAATTATCCGATCGAGCAGAAATTTTTTACACGTTTCATTGGGCCAAGTAGACAATTTTTCCGCACTATTAGAATTTGATCATCGAAAAAGTTTTTTTCACTCCACCCTAATATATAGGATTTACTATTGGGCGCTCGCGGTGTAAAACAGTGAGATTGAAACTGGCGTGTTCGCGTTATATATTCTTCCGATTTAAAATTGAGGGACCCAGTGGAAAACAGGCGCATGCCACCGTTTTATAATTTTAGAGGAAAGCAAGTTGAGGGAAAAATTGTTTTTATAGAAAATACGGTACGAAATTGTATTATTTTAGGGGATTACGCCACCCTGAGAAGCTCGAAACTAGGCGATTTTTTTACAGATACTATGAGGTTGAAAATTATTTCTTTACTTCTTATGTGTAGAGCATGTATTAGTGCGCATATTGTATAAATATTGTACAAAAATATTAAAAAATGACCGAGTTATTTGTTGTTCCGCGAAGCTCCTCCGCGTGAGCGGTGTATCAAATTATTATGACACCCAGGTTCATCTGAAATGAAAACCATGATGATTTTAGTGTTCCTTAATAAAATACCTACAATGTAGCATATGGATTTGAAAGAAAAAATTTATTGCAGAAATGAGCGCAAGGTGAAGAAAATTATTGGTTTTTCACCTGACAAAATGAACTTAAAACATTTATTATATTCGAATGGGTTACCGTATCAAAAAAATGTTTGCTACATTGTAGATAATACCATCCTACTATATATAATATAATAAATGCGAAAGTGTGTTTGGATGTTTGTTACTCAATCGCGTCACAACTACGCAACGGATCTTTCTGAAATTTTGTATACATGTAGTTTAGGACCGGGAATAACACATAGGATACTTTTTATCCCGATTGATTGCATAATTCCTGTAGGAGAAGGAATATCCTACTAATCCTACTATCCTACTAATAATAATATAATAAATGTGAAAGTGTGTTTGGATGTTTGGATGTTTGTTACTCAATCACGTCGGAATTACGAAACGGATCTTTCTGAAATTTTGAATACACGTAATCTAGGCACAGGAATAACATACAGGATACTTTTTATCCCGATTTTTTTACCCTATCTGAACCAAATTTTGCATAATTACTCTCTAGAAACCTGCGGAAAATATAGGCTACCATGAAATCTGGACATACCACCCCTTTCCCCCTTATTTCACCCCCTTGACACTCCGTGATAATCGAAGTTTTACCCGGGCAACGCCGGGTACTTTAAGCTAGTTAAGAATATGTGTACCAAGTTTGAAATCAATCGGACAAATAGTTTCGGAGATATTTGACGCACCGCTCACGCGGAGGAGCTTCGCGGGACAACAAATAACTCGGTCATTTTTTAACATTTTTGTATAGTTATACAATATATGCACTAATACATGCTCTACACATAAGAAGGAAAGAAATAATTTTCAATCTCAGTATCTGCAAAAAAAATTCGTCTAGTTTCGACTTCTCAGGGTGGCATAACCCCTTAGATAGACAGTACTTGAATTATATGGTAAATGACAAATATTGTCAAATTTTAACTGAAAAATTATTTTCATAAAAAATGCGGTTCGAAATTGTAATTATTTTAAACGGTAGGGGAGACCGGGGCAGGTTGTAACACGGGGTAAATTGTAACATAAGTAAAATCTTTTGAACGACAAATCTGGTAACCCACAGCATGCGAGAGCTGCTTGACGATATTAGCACCGTCGGTTTTAGTAACACAAACGAGCGTTATGTATTCATTTTGTGGTAATAGCCCAGAATTTTAGTATTTAGAGCACGTAAGTAAATGTTGTCTTGGCACTTTTATTTCAATTAACCGTCATTAGGAACCGTTTGAATTTTTGTTTCTTGGTCGCAAACGAATCAGCACACATTGGTTTATTATTATGTGTACGCATTTTAGTGATTTGATGTTTAGTTTCTCGTTTGCTGAGATAAAACGCAAAAATTCGACCTCGGGGTAAATTGTAACATGTTACTATACTTACTCCGCTCAAATGGCGATAAAGCAAGCTATTTGCTGACACACCGGAGAGAGATGCTCTAGACGACCAACAGAACATTCGAGAATCCAAAAAATAGAAAAAAAGTATGAAGGCAAAAGTAAAGAAAGCACAGCAGAAGATTTTGATAGAATTGGACGAATAAGCAATGATTGCTTAACTCATGGATATCAAATGTTTAATAATGATCTGTGTTTTCATTTATATTTTTTAGAAATGTTTATTTGTCTTCATATTTGTATTTAAATAAGTAAAACAGATGTGTTACAATTTACCCCGGACTGGGGCAGATTGTAACAAAGGGTCAGATTTGTTTAAGACGAAGCTAGATGAATAAGTGTCCAAGATTTTGTCACGTACTTTCACGCAATTAGTTCACCACATATGTAAGTAGTAAATCACGCAAATAATTTCCTGATTGAGGAAAACACTTTCGAGAAAAAACTGTATAAACTTTTTTTGTTACAATCTGCCCCGGTCTCCCCTACTTGAATTAGATGGTAAATGACAACTATTATCAAATGCTAGCTGAAAAAATAATTCTATTAGGCCACGTGTCTCCAAGGAGCCGTGTGGCATGGGCCCCTTTTCTACTACGGATTTGCTTTTTCTCAGCGCGAAGAAAATTTAACCCGGGCCCCAGGGTCTCCACCAAGGCGAACACGAACAAAAACATTGTTCGCGAACGTTTTCGTCTGTTCTTGTCGTGTCCACACCGCCGCAAACAGAACAAAACGTTCACATACGATTCGTACGCTGAGTTTTGTTCATGAAACGTGGTGGAATTAAGGGGCTAGGTCACCTTGGACGAAGCACAGATATAGTCATTTTCGGCAATTTTTTTTAGGGAGATAATGAAATATGTAAATGGAAAGTTCAATATGAACCTGTTGTGTTTACAACTCCCGACGGAAAAAGTCGTTTTGTTTCTCGTTCAAAATGGCGGCGTTTAACCTCACGGCTATACTGTTTGACCTAGAACAAAAACTAAAAAGTTTCATATTCTATTCTTGAACATATTCTTTGCAATTGACACTTTTATAAAAACAAAAATGCACTTTTTCTCCGCGTGTTCACCATTTCGACACACATGAATGTTCATGGATAGGTATATATGTATGTGTACTTCTTTAGTTTTAGGCATGTAGAAAATAAAACTTTTTGGTTTTTTGTTCTAGGTCAAACGGTAGGTATAGCCGTGAGGTTAAACACGTCGGAAAACGTCGTTCGGCAAGATTTCGCGTATCACGGCCCTACAGCCGACATTTTGTACGAAAAAAATACGACTTTTCCCGTCGAGAGTTGTACAATAACAGGTTCATTTTGAATTTTCCATTTATTTCATTATCTCCCTAAAAAAATTTGTGGAAAATGACTATAACTTTGCTTCGGCCAAAGTGGCCTAACCCCTTAATGATACAAATAAATGAAAATTTATCCACATGTGGCATGTGCCTATTTTCCACGGGGCCCCTCAATTACAGAAAGTTACGTTACTTAGAAATTCAGCCACGAAATCTGCCGAAACGATTCCTTTTATACAGCTAAATTCTGTTTTACATTTCTTGTACACAGATTGTGATACCTGCTTAACATAATTTGCAACTATGCAAAACGATTCGTATTAACTTTCAAATAAATTTACTTACTTTTATAAAACATTGCACTTACAGTCACAGTTACAAGATACATACGTGTACATTCGAGGCTCGTGTCTGCTTCTTGGAAATTTCGAAACCAATAGACGACACTAGGGACTTCATATGCACATGGAATCGAGGTGGTGCATGGTAGAATAGTGAATGACTCCTTCTAACACAACACTGAATTTATTTTAACAAAAACAATTAACACTGCACCGAGAGACGCGCGTGAAGTCAACGGCACGTGTTCGCATGAACTGCCCGACACCCAGGCTTAAGCTACGCTGATGGAGGGGGAAACACCTACAGGAGCGGTGGTTATGTATGTGTGAACTGCGCTTGCGTCAGTCACGCACACATAACCACCGCTCTTGGAGGTGTTGCGCTGCAATTAATCGCTGTGAACCCTGCCGATCCCTGCCGATACCGACTAACTAACCGGGGTTGCCAGGCGAAATCGCTACGCGGCGAGGCATATGACGTCACTTGGCTTGGATTCGCTTGGCGTTTTCGTTCGTTGGCATGATGTCACAGCGTCACCAACACAGGCCCGGATTAACATTTTTGGGGCCCGGGGCTATCCAACCTTCGGGGGCCCCCGTGGTTGAATAAGCGTGGGGGGGGGGGGGGGGGGGGGAGTAACAAAAAGTTAAACAATAACGAGTTTAAATTGCTTAGAACTGTAGGCTTAGAACGGGGCCCCCCTGGATAGTGGGGCCAGGGGCTGCAGCCCCCCCTAGCCCCCCCTTTAATCCGGGCCTGCACCAACACAAGTATACCGATATTGCTGTAGGTGTCCTTTTCTTCCACTCCTGACGTCATATGCCTCGCCGCACCGCTATTTAACAGCTACGTCTAAAGATCTGCGCACACATATCCGTTCCGTATCAGTTCCGTTCCGGCGTGCCAATGGTAAGAAGAAGAGACCCTCTACGCCCCTCTTCTTCTTACCAATGGCACACTGACACGGAACTGACGCGGAACGGATATGTGTGCGCAGACCTTTAGTGGCTACGCTGCCTGTGACTGAACCGTCTCTCCACAATCTGTACGGGGTGGAAGAATTTAAGGAAATAGAAAAAGAGAAAGATATAAAATTGAAGAAACGTAGAGAAGAGGGTAAAAGAGAAAGCTAAGGGAGAAGCTACCGCACCTCGGCTCGCGTGGGCCTGTTCGCCACATGTTTCTGACGGTCACCAGGCCCAAGCGAAATCTCGGGACTGCAGAAGAATAGGCGGGAACTGGTAAACGGCGCGTGGCTCGGCGAGCCTGAAGGATCGGCTCGGCTCGGGTCGGCTCGCGTCAAGGCTCGGCTCGGCTCGAGCGTCAAACAAAGAACTTCTTTGTCGCCTCGCTGACTCGCGCTCGCCAAGCAGACTCTCCGAGCTGGCTCGGCGAGCCACGCGCCGGCTGAATTTAGAAATGTGAAAGTTAGGAATGTAGGGAGAAAAAAGAACAGAAGAAAAAGCAGGGCCCAAAAATTGGTAGAAAAAGAAAATTAAAATCAATAGAAACCAATGAAAATGTCAAACTGTTTGCAAAAGTGGTAAAAAAGTAGGTACGGCTTTTGTTATTCAACAAATACCTACAAAAAATTCAACTCACTGTCAAAAATTATATTTTAAAATATTTATTTCTAATTAAAGATACCTACAGGGCGGCAAAAATCATTTTTGCCCAAAGCGACGGAAGAGCTATGTAGATCGGTCCCTGAAAAAATGAACGTGGCGGCAGAGACGTAACTGCCATATAATAAAATGTTGATTTTGTGTGAATACTATTCGATTCCAGTGATGAACCCTAGATATTGGCTTATCGATATTCGTCAGGAAATGTTGAATCTGACCTCATCGCCACTGCAGCACAGTGGTTTAAAATGCGATTCTAGCTAAGCAAAATTATTTTTGTCATTATTTTTTCCTGTACCCATATTTATTTTAAAATTATATACCCATTTATCATTTTTAATGTTATTTCTCCTTTTTTATGATTATTTTTTGCTTATTTTTGTGTGGAAGTAAAGCTACAGGCGTTCTCGATAAAAGTTAATATTTCCAGATTATAATCAATTAGTTTATTGTAAATTTAGAAATAAACAGATAAGTATACATACTTTTAAAGTATATATACGTACAGGAAAAAATAATGAAAAAATAATTTTGTTTAATTAGAATCGCATTTTAAACCACTGTGTACTCCTCAGCAGGATATCTGCCATCTGGCATAACTACTGACCACATACCTGGAAAAATAAATCTATTATTTCGATTTTTCAATTTCATTTCGAATCTCGTATTAAGGTCAAAGATCCAGGGGAGATCTGGTGACCTATTTTCGGCCTCCGCTTAGAGAACGAGTGCCATCGACCCTAGACAACTTCGAAACCTGGGGTCTCGTAACTTGACCTAATTTCGCTAGGTCGTATTCGACCGCGTGTCCTTGAAGCATGTGTCACATTTTTCTACGATTTTATACCACACAGTATCATCACAAAATTCCTTATCCTTTTGAATTATTCGATTCTCGAGATTTGCTACCCTGTTTCTTCAATTATATTGTAAAAATCATTGCGCAGCAATCTTGTATCTGTATGCCAATCTCAAGATCCGCGAGTTCCTAATTCTATGTTTCTTAGGTGGGCAATTATTTTATGTGCCGAAATAATAACACGTGCGTAACTATGCACGTGTTCTGAAATGTGTCACTATGGTAACACGTAAGATAGGGGGTGGTTATTGAATGGAGGGTTAGTTTGGGCACCCCTGGGTGATACTATTTCCCTTACCATCAAAGACGTATCGTGGTTTGCTTCTTTAATATGTGGGCCAACAAGAAGCACGATGCTTACGGTTAACATACCGAAAATTATTTTCAATCATTGAAACATTTAAAAGCGTTTCCTAATTATCGGACGTATCAATTCCTTCCCACTTATTCTATTCTCATTGATTAATATGCTATCATACAGTTGCAATCCAAAATGCCACTTTTCTAGCGCCATAAAATTATTCAAATCGTTTCACGTTAACGATGCGATCCCAACTTCCCTCCTTAGAAGGGACACTTTAATCATCTTGCAATTTGCTTGCACCATTCTTTATATTCAAACGGATCGTTGAAAAAATAGAGATTGCTTGCAAGAAATTCAAAGCAGTCTCTGAGGGTGAATTATTCAGTTCTCTAACCACGCACAGGATGAATCATGGCGAGATTCGAGAGGTTCGACGACTTTATCAGTTCCTTCGCACGAAACTGTTCCGCCTTCTCTTCTTTCACATTCTTATTTCGTGTCTTACTCACACCTATCACTGTAGCCACATTCCTCCACTAACATCTGAGTTGCTACTAGATAAAGGCACCAAACGAATCCACGTTTCCCTCCACCCTCTACAATTTCACCACTGGAGCTTCCCTTATCATTGAACTCGCAACTTGTTACACCCCCAAACCAGCCAGAAATGCCAATTTCTGTAGTTAAAAGTTTCAGCAACGCTCGGTGCAAATGGATATCGACGTTCCCTTTCACGATGAGCGTTTCCATTGACAAAGGTGCGTTGACTCGTAATCGTAAGTTTCGCGCATTAACGCAAGGCTGAAGGCTGGCAGAACGCGAGTCGATTCAACGCAAATTTCTGTGCCATTTTTGGCAGAACAATCGATCTCCACCGGTGAATCTAATCGCCGACTGTTCGCTCAGCCAATGGAATTCGAGGCACCTTCCCGGCGCAATCGAACACTTCTCCCCTGCCGTTTGAAGAGCATTAGGCAGGTCAGTCAGAAGCCAACGTTGGGAACCCTATTCTTCATGGCCCGCGGCGTCTTCGCGAAGCGAGTGGCAATCAAACTGGGCCATTGACACGTCGGAAAAAGAACAGAATTTCCTTTGCCCTTGACTCTATAAATTACTTACAGCGTTCGCTGGCAATTTCCACCCACTCTAAACAACAATCCATCATTATTATCGTAAGAACTAATACCGGATGAAATATGCTCGAACCAGTCCCCACTGGGGGGTTGCGTTAGGTAGCTTTCCATTAGCTGGAGAAACTAACTCCTAAAATCTCCCTTTTGATAAAAAAAAAAGAGCATAGGGATCTCGAAAAACCGGACTCCCCAACTTCGTTCCCATTTTATCGAATAAAATAAAAAAGGAAACCCAAGGTGATCATTTTAACTATTAACTACAAGCATCCTCGACTGCTCATCGCTGCCTTTCTTTTCCCGAAATACGAAGGGTCTCCCTTTCACAATTCCTCCACCCGAAAATTAGCAGAATCAAAGAACCTGAAATTGTTTATCGGACTATAGCAAAAGGGCCGAGTAGATGCCCGGCGTCTGCGCGTCGCGACGCGTGCTATGTATAGCCAATGATACGGCCTGGTGTTCAAGGCATCGGTTCCTCCGTGCGAATTCTATGTTCATTGCAGGCCCGATCATCGGCCAAGCAGCACGGTGTTATGTTTGCACCTCGAAGGGCCGAGTTCCGCCGTAAAGCGACACCCCCGGAACCTGAAAATCCTAAGTGAACCGACTCCACCTCGATGTCCCTGACCTCGTCCGATCATCCCTCCAACAGTCTGCCCCTCGCGAACGCGCGCAGCGAGTGCTACGGCTCGGCCAGTCAATACGCTCGGCGATTTTAAAAACCCAGGGCAAACGGAACGGCATACCGTTAACGCGAACGATGCGTTCGAAAGCGTCGTGTAGAATCAGTGACACGTAGGGAGATATCGCGGGATTCGAGGGGGAGGAATTCGAGGTTCATGCCTCCCGTCAGTGCCTGCAAGGAGCGTTCCCTCGATTGGAGTTCACGCCGACGAGCCTCTGTGCACACCGGATCTGCTGTTTGTATAAAAAGGTAATTAGTGATGGAACGTGTGGCACCTTTGCGCGGCGAGACGTCTTGCTCGGCCACCCTCTGCTCTCGAGGCTAAACCTCGCGGGAAGTCGATTTCAGGGACGAGGTGTATTTATCGTGACCATCAAGTGCACTGTGTCATATACATAGCACCTCGATCAGTGGCGTTTCGAGCGGGCACGTGACGCGCGGATAAATATTTCGATAAGCCAGCGGATCGAGTTTACTTTGGACGAAAGCTTTTCTGGCAAAAGCGCTCTCACTTCGCGGAACCTCGATGCTAACACGTTCGTGGAAGTCACGATCGAAAAATCCGAGATAGCCGCCACTGATAACGAATCTGGACGTGAAATATCGAGTAGATAAGTGGGGATCGCGCGTTTTTCAATGGTCACTTTTGACATTCGATGAAGATCGTTAGTATGCATTATCGGGTGGAAGTACTCCTCCCCAGTGGAAGTGAGGATTTAATGTGGCTGGCTTGGTAAGAAAGTAACTTCGGTTCTTCTTAGCTTCCAAGTTTTACATGAAGCAGAAAAGCATCTTCACAGAATCCTTAAACGACGAAGCAAGAACGGGAGCAAGAGAGGGATTCGAATTAAATTTTGCTGCCGCGAGCTGTTTCTGAAGAATTCAGCATAAGCTACAGCGATGGTTGTTCTAAACAATGACAGATGTTACGTGCTAGGTAGCAATGATTTCTTCGTCGACTCTCTTCCATCGTGTTGCCACGTCGACGAGGCAAGTGCAGTAGGAGGGAAATGAATATTTCTTTTCGAAGAAGCCTGCTTCGATCGTAAATTGTGGTCCGCGCGAAACGCTAACGGCGCGCGGGACTAAAAGGAGCCGGTAGCGAGAGTAAACATTTGATTTCCGCGCAATTATCTTGGGTCTACCAGCCGTGGAAGCACCGATTGTTTAATCATTGATAATTATCCCCCCCCCCCCCTCCCCCCCGGTCGTCCTAATCGCGTCCACTGCGTTTTCTTTTCTACTTTACGTCGTGGTCTGGAGATTAGAATAGTAAATTGCTTTCTTGCGTTTAATATGTGCGCTTCGAGCGATTGTTTGCTGGTCAAACAGCTTCTTTGTCAGGCGACTCGCTGTTGGTTATTACGTACGAAAGTCCATTAGGCAACAGGAGTCGACCGCTGGGGTCACTTTTCATTAATGAATACCCATTATGGATTTTTCAGATTAAGTCGTGAATTCGTAATGCTCGTGGCGCGAAAGACACGCGAGATATCGGATGCGAATACCTGGAATGGCGGGAATAATCGATACGTGTTTTCAAATACTGAGGAAATTGTACGGTTGTACCGTTGCCCCTTGTGTCTAAAATTCCATTCGCGGAATCATGGCGTAAAGGAATTCTTTGCATGCCAGCAAATCTTTAAACACGTGCACGTTTCCTTAATATCGTATAATAATGTTTTCCGTACCTGTCATTATTCACCCCCGTGATTTCAAGTTTACGTTTTTATAAATTGGAGAATATTTTCTGCCATTTCATAGAAAAAAATCCCCCTCTCCAATGGTGAAGTTTGTAGGAAATGGTATTATAATATCTCAGAATCTTGCATTTTTTCTATTTTTCAATTCCGCCGCCTACGTTTAATCAAGCTATCGTAAAAACGATAAATTCTTTGGTTGTAGATTTATTTTCGAAAAAGATTCTCGTATGTAGTGTTTCATAGTTGAAGAACAAAAAGTATATTGGATTTCAAGTGCAACATCGTGATTTACCATCGCGGGTTCCCCTAAGACGATAACAAGATTACGCGCTGCAATTTTTGCGGGTTCCCGTCTGATCATCGTACGCCTATACTACTTAAAGTAATCGATGCTTTTCTGCGAACGTGTATCCGCGATGATGACGAGAGAAAGGAGCATTAAATGGTTATACAACGATGAATTTCTCTATCGAACCTACTATAAAACAATGTTCTATTTGAACATACAATTTATCAAACTGTAAATCATGTAACAAAATATAATCTGTACAATAAATTCGCTAAGTCTCGCGAGCAGGTTTATGCTTTTATATTATGAAGATTATATGAAATTTATTTAATCAAATGATGGTTCATATTCCCACTCGGACAAGGCAACAAAGTGTACGGTTGTGTATAATTGCCAAGCTAGATGATTATCTCTTGACAAAGTCGAATCAAGGTTTCGTGACTTATTTTACAAAAGCTATTCGCGAGGAAAGTCGTACTTTTGTCATCCGACCGCCTCGAATGAGGAGCACGTACATCGAGGATCTATTTTTATCAGTGACGAGGGAACCCGTCTTTTGGGGAAAAATGGAAAAGAAAACACATTGATAGCAATAAAATCGTTACTGTTCAGTGGCGACAGTGGAGCGTGGATTTTGCGCAACGGGGCACACACCCTCTTTTCCTCCTCAAGGTGAGGGTGAGGGACTGGCAGGGAATGTAGATCTCTGCGGCAAACTGTACACCAAGCAGAGAGTATTGATCACACGATGATAGCAACGGTGAACTTTAAACGGGTTACTACAGAGATTCGAAATGAAAATTGAACTTCCCTCCGAACTTTCTATCTGCAAACTTTCCCCGTAAACCACAATTTATATTGTTTAAAATGGTTAATGATGTCGGAATTGTCTGCTTAAAGGCTTAAACAATTTTTACGGATTCAAAATTTTAAATTCTTCACTGAAGAGTGGGTAAATTTTGCTGCCTTAAAATTGAGGAATTTTAACGAAGCATATGTGAATTCAAATTCCTTCCAAATTTCACAGTTTCTACTACACTTACCCAAATTTCTAATGACTCAAAATTCCGTAAATATTCTAAACAATCGCGTTATTGATCCCCACGTGGGATATTTAAAAACTTCCCGACATTCATTGCCTATTCGTTGCTTCCATCTGCGCACAAGTACATTGGCAGACAGAATTCTCTATTATTTTCCCCGAAGCAAAGTATCAGAACAAAATATTTTCCAAATAGAATCTGCGCACTTTCTTTGAAACCCCATCCGCGATCTATTAAATGTAATCATTCACGTCCACTCCGCCGATGCCCGATATCAAGCTCGTAACCGATCGTGTATAAAATAATAATAGTAAGCCGATATTCTCGCCACACTCGAATTCCATCGATGAATGGCGCTTATCGCGAGGCGCGCTTTCCTCGAAGCAAAACAATTTCCGTTGCCATCGCTGTTGGCTGCGATTCGACAGGTGTTGCGGGAATAACGAAACGATCGTGTTCGTAAGGCAGTTTTCCGGTATCGGCGTGAAATTACCGATACCCGCGAAAATGCGAAACTGTCCGACGCCTCACCTGGAGGAGCTTTGAGTAAGCGGACACGCGCGTTTACAAACGGGGAGTATTTTCCCATCGCATCACGCACGATCTCATCTTATGACTCAGATTGCGAAAATGTTGGCCAACGAGTCGGCTAACGTCCAAACAAACTGTAACGCACAGACGGAGATTGTAACAAATCTGCTTATTAGATGCGACTACATCGATCGATTTAAACATATCTTCGCTATATGCTTCTTCCACCTGCTTCTTCGATCTAACATTAACCTGGATGCTTGCTAGCTTTACTGTTTTGTTAAGAGCCTTGAAAGGCTACCAAAACTATGTCGGCTCGAATGATTCCAAGTGTTAACGTGATGGGTGTTCGAAATTAGGAAGAATATGAGAAAAGGGAGAAGCAATTCGGATTGAAAAATTAATGGAACAGTTTCTCTGATTTCTCAAACATTTGGAGAAGAGTTCCTCTGATTCTTCAAGCATTCGGAGAATCTTTATATTATTTTGTAAATGTTTGATCCAGTCGAGTGATAATCCTTCCCAAAATTATATCAATGAAATCCACTTAGCTATAATAAATTCCTAAGCTATATTTGTCACTGTAATACTTGCTCCTAAGCTAAACAAATTCTAGAAAAATCGAGGAAGGTTGATCCACCAATTGAGAAGAGGACTCTTGCCAAAAGAATACATTGATCTCTTCTTTTCCAATTTCTAATCGATCCTCCGTCGCGGAAGTTCTCTGCTCGCGGTAAGCCTTCGCACTGGCGAAATAGGATATTTTAAACGAATTGCATATTAGTAACAAGGTCGTTTTAAATGTCTCGCCGTCGTTGGAACGGTCGTGTAATTCTATTCCTTGCCATCTTGCTCGAAACACGGTTTTATCCGATATCGTGCAAGGATCAGGCTGATGCTGCTCGCCTGTCATAAGTTCGGGCTCCGATGCGACGATTCCGTTCGCGAGTTCGTTGGCGCGTAATATTTTCAGCAATGTTGAGTAACTCGTCGCCGTTGTATGTTTCCCACGAGCACGTTTGCCAGCAATACATACACACCCACACCATCAGAATTTAATAGTAATTTAAACTGACGACATCGACGTTGAAACAATGGTGGTCATTCAAAAGTGTATGAATTAGATAACGTTACAAAATTTGCTTCCACTGAGTACCGAAGATATGGGCTACACCAACGTTGGGCGATGCTCGTCGTTTCGAAATTATATCGAATAGATAACGCTACATATTGCTTGGAAGAATTTTGTGAATTAATAAAGCGTGAGCTGGTCGTTCGCAAGAAAATAATTACGTCTTCCACGTTTTTGTTGGGAAATATTGGTTTGTTCGGAGCTGGGAAGAATTCTCTTGCGTTTCTATGAATCGAAGGAAAAAGCTAGCTGTTAGTGTGCGAAATAGGTCTCCAATCGCTACATGATTGGATTAATTGTAAATTTCGAGTGCTATAAGCGTGGCCGTTTATATACAGATTGGCATCAAACTTTCTAGGTCATTGAATGTTTCAAAGAGTGACTTCAGAGCGCACGCAGGTAACTAGAGCACTCTGACAATCAAACGCACAGTGAATTGCAGCTGTCGTTTGACACCTTATGCACGTGAACAGCAATATTTATTGCGCTTCGGTGGAAGGATAACTACTCGAGGCCTCAACGAATCGAAATACTATTCTGAATGAATTCTCGCAATGCATTCGAAGCATTTCATTTCTAATGGATAACGATATTTACAACAGAAGGGCCAAGAAGATTTTCTAAATTTCAAACGTCCCTCATTTTGAAACTCCACTGCGACGTTATCTGAAGACCAGAGATTACTAAACTTGAGTAATAAATTTCACCGATTACGTGAGCTACAGAGAAATTCCCAGAAGATGCCTCGAAGAATATGCTCTCCAAAATTTGAATACCCCACGCTTTCGAGCCCCGTCACGATATCTTTCGAAGATACGAGGCATTTAAGAAACTTTAGTAATAAACTTGGTGAAATACAAAACAAATCCTAAAAGTCATTTCCAAAAACACATCTTCCTCCAAACTCGAGTTCCTTCCAATCCTAATCCTCCTCAAATCTCCAGAAACTTAGATTTCCCTTTTTTTATAATATCTTTATTCGTTTAGGATAATAAACATCCAGTAACATGCACAGTTACAGCACATTTGTACGCACGCTTCGTCAATTTCTCTACAAAAGAATTGTACAGACGACGTGGAAAAGAAAATTTGTGTAACCAATTTACGTTTAGCACGATGGCCCAAAGTTTTCGCAAGATTTCCTTTCGGTTCTGGGTTTATTCCATTTTCCAGCTCTCTCGCGTCGCCTCTGCGCTCTTCGCGCCTCTCGCTAGGTGGCATAACATTTTCCAGGATTCTCGCTGGCGCGTATCGTCTTTCGATGATTGGAAGAGCAGGAAAGGAAAAAAAAAGGAGAAGTCGATCCGCGAGCGAGGTTTATTCCATTCTAGCTTTGTTCCGCCAGTCTGTAGTACAGACTCTGTACACGAGCGTGCACGCGACCATCACAACACGTCTCTCTACGGCCGCGCGGGAGCACGTGGCCCTGTGTATGCGTGCGGCTACAAAAGATTTAATCATGTGACTCCTTGTAGACAGGATGCTGGCGGTCGCTTTTGAAACCACAAAAGCGCATCGACTTACTGCTGGTCGGTTCATTCTTCGAGTGTCTCTCGTGTGACACGTGTATTGGCGCGAACAGCGCGACAGAGTATCGGTAGGCGTGAATATCATCTTCTGGTTAATAACGCGATTAAACGACCCTACACTCCCTTCGAAGTGGAAGAAATCAGTGGGTCCCATTCTTTCCAATTGCTCCTCGATTTTTCGGTACCACCCTTCAGCTGCGTAACGAAATTCTCATTATTATTTAGAGAAGTAAGGGACGATTTAAGACCATCGAGTGCTCGATGACGGAACTGTGTTCGATCAGTTCTTCAACCATTATTCTAATGTTTAATTGTTAGTTAAGCGTAGGTTTCGCGTAATTCGCTGTAAAGATGAGGCGTGACAAGTGTTTTACAGTGAAGCCAGAGAAAACTTTGTCTTGCTACTAGTATGGAATTTTATATAGGAAAATTGGATGAATTAAATGGCCATTTGATAGGAGCTGCAATTAACAATTGGGTATAATGATTCACGGATTTCTTGAGAAGGGGCATTTTCACTTGCGCAGAAATGAGTCTCTTGGTTACTTACAATTAGAAAGAGATTCACTTAGCTACAGCTGGAGGATTGATCGAAGACAACATTCATTTAATTCATTGTTTAGCTAAAGGGGTTCCCATGAGTCGAGGTTTGCCGACCCGCGACGTGCTCCCTCGTTGGGCACGAGATTCAAACACGCGCTGTGAATTAACGATATCCGAACTGTGTTCGTGTCGCGCCGCTTGATGACATCGGAACTCCTTGAGTGTTTCGCGTGCGGAGTGTTGTGGATCGCGAGCAAGTGGATCGTTTCCCTCGTGTTCGTGCTCTACAGGAATCGCAAGGGCAAGATCGAGCATGACTTCGTAAACATGCGACTGCTCGCGTTTCAGAATAAACGCTCGGAGGAAGAGGCTGGAGCGCAAGGTGAGAGCGAATATTCAGAAAACATGTATGTACGATATATGAGGTTTCAGTGAATTTGAGTTTGGAGCACCTTCTTTCCTCGATGATCACTTTCGTTACCCTTTGCCTCTCCAAGAGACAAACTATAACTCAGATATCAGATATCAGATATCTTTTTTCGAGTTTTGTGAATTTTCAATTATAAGAAACAAACCACGAATCAATTCGTTCGTGTGTTTTTGAAGTTTTAGTTCATAATTTTCTCATATTTCAGTTCATAATTTTCACATATCATCTAAAGCTCCCTTTTCTCAAATAGCGATTTCGCCTATATTTCCATTCTAATAACAAGAGCCCTCTAAACCATTTAGAGGATTGAAAATATTTATCAGAGAAACAGAAACGCCCAAAACAAATGGACATTTGACAAACTACCATGAACCGTGAGTAAATGTTCGTAGATCCATGTTAAAAGCTTCTTCGGAAAGTCATGGGAAGAGAAACTAAACAAACATCTAAGTGTATTGTTCCTTCGGAAAGTAGTATATAATTATTCGCCGACTTAACGAGCAAATATTCCACACTCCAGCGAGCAAAAGGACGTCGTTCCCCTCGTAGGCGGAACACATCCTGGTTCATTTGATTCAACGAGCATCGGGGGGCCTTGAAAAAAAGCACGGTCGTCTCAAGGTCCCATCGATACACCGCAATTCTGTTAACAACTAATTTTCGCACATTCTGCCATTGTCAGGCAACAGCCGCGCCACGTGGCGCCGTCGATTCAATTCGCACATTTTTCCTTTGTTAGTTCCGAGTGCACGGCGTTTATCGTTTTCTGGACGCGGCCTTTTCACGTTGTTACCAATGCATGCTAGTTACCGCGGTTGAGACGCGCTTTTTCGCAGCGGTTATTAAAAACCATCTGTGGTCGAGCAGCGTATAATCGGGCGTAATATCGAATTTTATATATGGATCTTTAATTTATGCAGCAGTTTAGGTTTATAGCCGGAGATCGGGGATTCTCGTGGCTCGTAACAGTTTTCGAGATACTCCGAGAGGTATTTAATTCTCTGCTCCGTGAAACTTAGAACGTTCCCTGCTGCGCGAATCTCTTCTGCTTCTGGCGTCTGCTTTTTGTCAAGATTCGTCTTGGAAGCTTCGCGAGTACTTGACCCATTGTCAGCTAGGTAAACGTGCAACAGATTGTCGCCCGCTGCTTTTCGCTCCGTCATAAACACCCCAAGTGGAACGTTGCAGCGGTCGAAGGGTTCGAAAGTGGGCCCCATAAACTGTGACCTTTTGAAGTCCGTAGCTTTTACGGCTTGCACGTGTTAATTTCGATGCTTTAGTAAAATATTCACGACTTTCATCCTGCCCTTCAATTGGGAACTGTCAGACGAAAGAAATTCTTACGAACGTGAATGATTTTTACGAAATAACTGTGACGCTATCTCAAGTACCTATGTAGATTATCGTAGAATGTAGATCAACAACATTTTACTGTAACCCGAAATCACACAGGGCAGCTTTTGTTCCTGAAGGAAGGTGCTATTTAAAAACTTCCCGTTACCCCTGAAAAAAGGACGCGACAGCTTTTACCCAGCAGTGTTCGATTGTGAACGAAAAGTAATTGTGCATACGAGACGTTCATTGTGGCTTCAAGGCTTCTTGCTGAACACACTCGCACGCTCCTATTTCGAATCGCCGGTTTTTCTGTCACCCTTTTCTTCGCTTCTTGCGGTACGTTTTTCGCTTTCAGCGGCGGACTGTCATTGCGCTCGGCTTTTACCGTCAAATCTACTAGAGCGTGGCGAATTGGCAGGAACAAAAAGAGGATTCCGAAAGCTGCCAGACGCACCAACATTATCCTACATAATCTGTTATGCCTTTCCACTTTTTCCCATCGGGGCACGTTAAAACGCCTGGAACTAATGAACAACTTGGACTTTTTATTATTTCACGCGGACCCCTCTGTTCTGAAATTGTCCGGTTGCCATGAACTTTAAGCGGCGCTTATGAAATAATGCATCGCTTTAAAAGCAACGATGAACGCAAGGAACGTTGGGATGGAAATCTGGATAGACACTCTCATTGTGGAAATTTCAGATTTAAGGGGTAAAACCACTCTAGAGGCAGAAAAAAAGACCTAAATTTGACAATTTATTTTCGGAGTATGACCAACGAAATAGAATTTCTTTTCAGAGGGTTTATTTAACACATATTGAAGTACGGAAAACAATTTTTTTTATTGTCATTTTCATACAAAATGGCGGCGACAGAGCCCGTCGTCGAAACCACTTCTTTCAAACTGGGAGGACGGATTTCTCGGAGACTATTGCATGGATCGATTTGAAATTTTTACAGTAGCTTCACAACAATATTCTCTTTGGAAGTACGTAGCCGTTTTTTGATTGAATGTAAACTTTTTTTTTACAAACAATTTAATGCTCATGTTTAGGGCAAAAAATCGATTCATTCCTTAAAAAGTGCACCACGTCCACAAAAATTGATTAAAAAAAACCCCTACGTACTTCCAAAGCCAATTGTATATAGATTATAATTTTTTTTTATTTTTTGTTCCTGGACTCATACATGCCGAGAAATCCGCCCTCCCGTGGCGGTGTTTTCAAAAAAGCTGTTTTCGACGACGGGCTCTGTCGCCGCCATTTGGCATGAAAATGACAATAAAAAAATTGTTTTACGTACTTCAATATGTGTTAAATAAACCCTCTGAAAAGAAATTTTATTCCGTTTGTCATACTCCAAAAATAAATTATCAAATTTAGGTCTTTTTTTCTGCCTCTAGAGTGGTTTTACCCCTTAAAGATGACGAAATGGAGACTTGGGAATTTGCGTGAGAAACGTATTCATTTATGAATAATTAGTTATGCATAAAATTTAACGCCATTTCTGTACTATATATAATATTTTGTATTTTACTGATAGAATGGTGTTTTTTTTTACCACGATAATATGAGATTAGAAGCGATAAATAGAGTTGCAAGGCTTCTTATACCGAACGATTAAAATCCAACGTATTTAAAGAAATTACAATACTATCACGACAGCTAATCGTTTTCAATTGAGGATTGCTGTTCGAGTAATAGATTGCCTTAAACGCAAAAGAAAGGAATTATATGCGGGCGATAGTAAATTAAATGGGAGCCCTTCCACTGCTTTCGATTCGATTGATTTAATCGAGGGTAGCGAACTCGAGATGCTCTCATCTTGAAGAAGATATACATCAAAGACTTCCCGCATACGATTTTATTATGGAATAAGTCGATTTTATTAGTGCAAGTATGTTCTCACAATAAACAAAACAAGAACGATGGAAATTATTATATATAGCTATTAATTTGAAACTCAAACATACAGTGTGTTACAATGTTGTAGTTGGTAAATCCAATTTATTTCCCTCTGTTTCTCGTTACGATGAATTTGAAAATGATATCGTAGATAAAATTCCTATTGCACCGCAGCAGAATGTTACATAAGTAAATGGACTATTACTCAAACTACTTGTCGTTGGACTCGACGTTCGTTGTTTCTAATTTTCTACGCAAATTTATCGAGAGATGACATGGATAGGTATAATAGTAAATTTCTGCACTGTTAGTGTCGAATTCAAATTAAATTTCTCTAGCTTGATATCATTACTTAAGAAAGGGTTTTACGAAATAAAATATGCTGTTACATACCTGCTTTACATTTGAATCACAATGCAAAGTCTTGGAAGTTCGTAGTTTAACGACAAAAACTTAATAAAATCAATAAAATACCTCTGCGATGATATTCATAATTCGCGATGTACAGCTTTTAGGTAGTTTGGTGAAAAGAGCTCAATAATAAAAATACTACACACAGTTCGTTGGCCGAAGTGGCTGTTTTGATTAAAACTCGAGTGGAGGACGAAAGAAACGCCAGAAACGTGCCAACTGTAGTGTCATAAATATTACGAAAAGCATCTGCTTTTTTTTCTACCGCTGAATGGTCATTGACAGAACGACAGATGGACGAGTAAACAGACCACACAGGCCTGAAGCGAGCCCAGGAAAAAGTCCAGTTTCCTTCGTCACTACCTCCATTCACTAAATCCACACTGGCAATAAGTGGAAAGATAGGCGTTTCTTCAGAGACGAATAGCAGAATTGAAGATATCGGGTTCTACACTTTGAAACCATAACAAACTCAAGAGCTTGTATAAGTTAGGTAGAATTTTAAAAAAGTGAGCAATAATACAATGATAATACAATTATTATTATACAACACTCATTCAGCCCAAAATCTAATTTGATCTGTAGAAATTGGGTACCAAATGATATCTATATCTATTATTATAATTCCCAAGTCTAATAAACACCCATCTATTATTCTTAACTTTCAAATTTTCCAATTTGTACATACCCCGCTGAAGGAAGGGACAGAAATGGCTAAAGAGCCACATCAGACTCGAATCAACTAAATTTTATACGACAAAGCTCCTCGTGAAGCTTAAAGGAATGTCCCTCGCGGTGATTCCATTTCCAAAATCATCGCCGGGTAGCCCTTTCTTGCAAAGACAGTTTTGTTCGACCCGCACGTTTCACTCTATTCATCGCCTCGTCTAATTATTCTATTCGCTTTTTACCATTTTTCTTTCGCTCCGTTCGCCGTGCAACGTGTTGTAACGCGCCTTTTTATCATACAAATTCACGCACCACTTTTTTTACTGGAATCGGCCGCTCGACGGGATCGCGTGGCACGCAATAACGAGAGGACAATATGTTGTACGTACTGCCACAGGCTTCGAGGCCACGTTCATTGCATACGCCCACGAAGAAAAATGTCGAAATATGTGTTCCTTGTGAGAAACGCGCGGTGTTACTCGGACCACTTTTTCTCACTCGAGTCGAAAACTGATAATATAATACTCGTCCCAGCGTCGCTCATTTCACCCTAGCAATACCCATTTGCCATAAGGAAGTGTACAATCAAAAGAGAACAATTAATGTTTCCAGTGCCAAAAACGAGAGGTACAGTTGAAATTAATCGTATGTAATATAGTTCAAATAACAATCATGATACTTGTTAAAATTGCATTCTCTCAGAATGAATTTCTTTCCTTCCCTTTTGCTATAACTATAGCGAGTGGAGACAGATACTATCGCGTAATGCGTGCTCGCATAATATTACAGATAATTACACTGTCGACCCGTCAACATCAATAAACGTGAGAATCGATAGTTGTAGAAGGTGATACGATCAGTCTGTGCAAAAATGAATCATGCCTTAAGAAGACCAGGCAGCAGACATTGTTATTTACTTACCACACACTTTTACTAACTGCATGCATAAAGTAAATGCAACGACGAGGGATTAATACATCTGTTTAATTAAAATTACAAGCCGTTCCGTTCAAAAACATTGCGCGGTAAACGCAGAAGCTTCGAATCCGTAAGAACGCCCATAAGAGACTCTTTCGTTCCTTGTGAATCATGCTTCCGCTAAAATTAGAGCCACCAGAGTCAGGAGACTAGAGCCGCGTGTGCCATAGGGTCTAAATAATTTTGCGCAAAAAATCTCTCTCATCCCGAAAATATCGTCCGCAAGAGGGCGCGTACAGCCTTGGATTTCTGGGCACCAATGAACCTTCGCGTCGCCCTAGCTAATTTTAATCCAGGGACGTTCGTGCTCGTGAAAAGAAACCGAGCGAACGGCCAGCTCTTGATAGTTACAGGTCGATCCATCGAGGGGTGAATGTACAGTATAAAAAAAGAAATGGAATGTGATATGCACTTACACTGCACAGGTGTTGTTTTCCGACGTAGAGAGAAAGAAAGAGGGGGTGCGAGTTGTGACACGTTCCACCCTGAATTCGAGTTACCGATTCCACAATTCTTCTTTAAATTTAAACGGAGTAGGTTCGATGACATTCTGCAATTTATTTCTGCTATTCTTTTTGCCTCTGGTCCGTGTATAGTATAGTTAGTTGGAAAATAAATGAATTAATATATTATACAAATTCGAGAATATAAATTTTCTCAAAACTGTTCTCTTGTTTTGTCCTCTACGCTCGCCCTATAATAAATATATAGGAATGCGAAGTGGAATATTTTGTGAATACAAATTGTGATATTTTTTACAAAACGCGACCAATTCAACGTACGCGCACGAGGCCAGTTCATTTAATCAAAATTCTCACAACGACGGTGTACTGTCGTTAACACGATGTGCGACTGTACACGAATAATTAAGTTAAACGAGCCCTCGCGCGACCTTTTAATTCAATTGAAAATAATTCCTTCGTTCCGAGCGCGCCCGCATTTCTGCAAGATGCGTTGAACGCAGCAGAAATAGTTTAAAAAAAAAAGAAAAAGCAATGGAGACACTTGTTTTCTACGCGCGAGGTTGAAGACTCAATTTAATTCAAGTATTCTCAATTTAAATATCTCATTTCAACAATCACTTAATATACAAATCGACAAATGTATCTGTGCACACATTGGCAGTAGGAATATTAATATAAAATAACTGCCGTTTCTCGATATCTGTTGCTGAACGGCATACCTTATATTTTTGTATTGTTATCTGCAGAAAAGTTTAGACGTAACCTTGGGAATTGCAATTGATTAACACTTGCTAATTATTCGCTCGAAATGCGAAACGACGTTAACATCGCCTAACGAATCCTGTCGATCATATCTGCGTTCTCTATGCTGCAAAAACGGAAAGAAAAACAGTGCTTTCGAGCGAGCGAAAGGGAGAGAGATAAATAAATGTTTTCGAATGAAACGATTGATGTTGAACAATGGGAGGCTTGTATTTCTTTTCCGCGGAAGGGTAATCATTACTTTAAAAAAAAAAAACTGAAGAGAACTCGGTGAACATGTATTCGTACAAAATAGCAAATGTTATTGTACTGTTTCGTGTGTGACGCCAAGTAGACGCCAGCATTTTATCAGAGCGCATGGAGACTGCTAGTTCAAGCATCTTTCAATGCTTCGAAGTATCGATAACCTTTCTACCTATCTACGACAATGCAAATGCATTCCACGATGCTTTCTCACGAGATATGCTCTCTCTAGTAATTTGTAATAAATTACCGCGAATACTATCTTAATACAGAAAATTAGAACCTCGCTAGTTCGAATTGACGGGCGTGGAGGGAAATTCGTTCGAATTCAGTCGGATTTCGATTTGGAATCCTTATTAACCCGAAGTAACTACGTAATTAGGAAGGAAAAAAGCAAAGCTTCTGGGATCATTAAACTCGACAATACGGCGACACAAAGACAACCAGAATTCTGAAGATTTTCCTTATTAATTTTCCTTCCCTTTGTATCAAAATAATGATAACCCTTCTGAAATTTCCAGATGTAAGCGAATTTTAACCTTTCGTTACCCGCGCCCTATTTTATAACATGGTTACCCGCGCGTTGTACCTTTTGCATCATGATTTTATCGTGTATTTTTTAAATTTTTACCTGTTTTATTTTGTATTCTGATTTTTTTTGAGGCAAGAATACGACTTTCCTTTAAAAATAATTCCATATTATATAGCGAATGTAGTTTTCTTTGAAGAAGAAAAAAGACGGAATAGAGTAAACGGCTACTATTATAAATAAGTATTATTTTATGCACTTCCATTGCTCTGGTGACACGTTTCACACAATAGTTCCACTTTGGAATGTGTTCGCCAATGAACTTTTACACGCGCGTTGCACTTTCTACGAAATGACGATTTTTTCTCTCCAACATTCTTTTTCCCTATAGGGTAGACCGGAGGCGGTAGTAACAGGGGGGCGAATGTAACACGTTAAATATCTCAAAACATATAATAGATATTAACACCAATTTTGGATATATGATGAAGAATGACATTTGGAATATACACATCCATGCCCTAAGTCTTAGGGCCTAAGAGTACAGATACGCAATAGACATGGATAGTGAAGAAAATAACTTTTCGATACCCTAAAGTAACTTTTCCTTACTGCCTTAAAATTGTAATATAAACACTCCCTTTGCAAGTATGTGCTTGTTCGATTTTTTAATCTGTAATTCGACCTTTTTTAAACTAATATTGATCGTTACTTGGCACTTTTAAGCGTCTCGTTAGTAAAAATTTATAATTTAAGTTCAAAAGCATGGTCGGGGGCGATTGTAACATCGGCAGTCGGGGTCGGTTTTACCGCAACAGAACCGAATAGGGACAAAGAAGGCGAATAATATTGTCTTATTTGCATGAAATCATATAGCATAGCACAAGCAAACCAAATGCAAAATGGGTGCAATATACTGAATGTAAGGATTGAGCAGATGAAGAATGCACCAGCCAAAACGCCTTTTATTTCTGCCACAATTGCGATATCACATAATTTATTATAATTATAAATTTTACTTTTTTCATTTATTATTATAATTTAAATCAATAAATATTTTAATTTTGTAAAGTTATATTTGTGCTACTATCGACTCCATGCAGTGTTACAACCGACCCGGGGTCAGGGACGGTTGTAACACTTTCTCCGCTTCTCATTTTTTTATTAATAACCGGAATATTACTTGACATACAGCGAAACTGTTGTGGCTCAAATAATGTCAGATAAATAAGTAACATTTTCGTAAAAAAATTTTTGTTGTAACTGTAATAGTTTTTGCGTAATCGTATTCCAAAGTCAAAGTGTTACTACCGCCCCCGGTCTACCCTACATCCAGATTGAAAAACTTTAGTAAAAGAGCCGGGGATTTTTCATAAAGTGCAGAAGGCATAGCTGGAGGATTAGAAAAGGGTTCGAAACCGACTGGTCGCTCTCAGGCAGAAAAAAAATAATTCACAGCTGTTGTACTTTTTACAACAGCGCGGGTAACGAAAGGTAAACCAAACTAAAATGTGAAACGAAAACATAGTATCATGCTCCGAAACAGCGAATAATTTCAACGTTCCTTAATTAATACCGCACACTTGCAATAAAATCCGAGTAGAAGGGATTAACATTATTAATGCCCGAGCGCCCGAGGAAAATATTAATTATGAATGAAAGCGGCTGGTTTAAAGTGAAATTACTATTCGGTCGAACACCTGAACCGATACTAATCCCAGGTCGAGCTGCATTCCCGCAACATATGACGCATTCCTCGTGTCGCGCGCACAGACGAACGCAAAACAAACTGCCTCCTTTCCCCATCCTGTCGTTCCAGAGCGCCCTGGGACGGTTCGAAGTATCGATAAGGCCCTCTCACTCTCATGGACCCGAGGCATTCCACGGTGCCTTGGGCCCGGGACCTTTACCCGTTGTTTATAAATAATTGTCGTCGCAGTCGATAAAACGTGAGCGCATACATTTACATTAAAACGAATCGCGCGGAGCCTGACTCATTCACTGCAGTCGCACGAGGCCCCATCGATCTGTCAGTCGAGCGAGGTTGCTCGCTCCGGAAGGGTTGCTGGTTGCCGCGCTCCTACGATTCCCAGTCGGCTCGTTCAGAAACTTTAGAATCTCTGAATTTACTCGTTTATTTCGCCGAGATGAAGTACTCGCGAATAAGAAACTGATTGACGCAATGCCTTCGAGTGAGAAAAGTGGCAAGCAGGGATAATTTCGGGGACAAAGGACTTCATTCATGGAGAGTCCTTATTACCATTAATTAATTCCATTCGACTAGTGATATGTGACGGTAAAAAAGGGTTTCATAAAACACGGCTTTTGAGGCCCATCCAAGCGGAGACAGTGAGAAACGAAATTTTTACGAGGGACTTATTTTTGGGAGGATATATGCCTGGACGTAGTTTTTGGAGCTTCTCATTTTTTTACATTAAGATATCTTTGTTTTTTTTTTTGCTGTCCAAGTGCACGTCAGATATTTCCGACAAGGTGGAATCATTAATTGTGAACTGATGGGAAAGTGACTAATTGTTGAGTGAAAAATATGTTCAGTTGACGTGATATTCGGAGGGATTGGTAGTACCTACTGTTGTTTTGTGAAAACTATTAGCAGTTCCTGTTATTGAGGAAATTATTATTTTGAGAGAGTTTGAGTATTTAGAATTAGACTTGGTTTACTGCCAACGTTCATTTCGCACGTTGGGAATGATAAAGTAGACAGAATTTGGAGAGTACTCGATAAAAATGCCTTTAAAATTTTTACTGCCATCCACTCAACAAACTAGTCTCGTGGAAAGTGAGAAGATTGTGAAGTGCTTCTTCAAAATGACGATTGCTTACAACGATGGTAAGTAATATATCTGTGTATTGCAAGTGAATTTTTAAATTATTTACTATGCTTCTATTACCGCATTCGTTGTACCCACGAGCTGATACCAGTGATTATCCCTAAGCGACGCTTCTACTCGTTAGAAAGCAAGTTCGAACATCGAAATTATTTTTCAAAATACAGTTTTAATCAGAAACTAAATTTAACTTATACGATAAGATTTTAATAAAGAAGTAACGTAAATCCATAAATTCCACATGAAATTCTTACAGTAACAGTTTCAATAAGAAAACCAACTTAAATTGCTGATTTTGTGTAATGTTCCTAAAAAATGTTGTTTTACAAGGGAAATCAATTCAGTTTAGAGTTTTGATACTTGTTTTCAAAAATTCTTACCACGACAAATTAAGTATACAGTTTATAATTATCTTTATAAATTACTGGAAAAATGGCGAACACACAATTGTTTATTAAGAACGACCAACTCCTCCACGTTACTTCCTCCAACTTGGAAACGAAAACATCATCTGTTAAAAATATCATAAGAAGATATCACTGAATTATACATTCATTTGGTACTGCGATACTATTAAAAGACCACAGTACTTTTCCTGTTCAAAAACAAAATCTCCCAGCCACAAAAATGATCTCGCGGAATATAGCCAAGGCTAATGTTCCTTTACCTGGATACATACGTTACTTAAAGGTACTGGGCAGTTGTTTTTGTCGAAAATGAAGCATTTCTTTTTCAATTAATTACAAATAAATAAATTGAAGCTGAGACTTGTTCTTTGACACAATGTTTATTAACATCGTAAGCTTTACAGAAACATGTTTGTTTCCAAAAATATGCATTATAGATGACGCTACAGATAATTCATTAAAGAGGCTTTTTAAAAAAGTTTCTTTTGTTTTGCAGTGATAACTCAAAAATCAATGTCCCGATCGATTTAAATCAAATATTTTTGGCGAAACCAACGTGTTTCTTAAAAGTTTATCATGTTAATAAACATTGCGTCGAAGAACAAGTCTGAGCTGCAATTTATTTACTTTGTAATTAATTGAAAAAGAATTGCTTCATTTTCGACAATAAACGACTGCCTAGTACCCTTAATTCTCCCTCGACACAATCCCATACTTTGCAAACATTTACATATTGCTATTTCTCATAAATTCTGCTGTTAACACTGTCAGTTTTAATTGCGAAATAATTAGCGGTTAATTAATGAGCCGATAACGGGAGCAAAGGCTACATCTTTCATTGTACATACCACAATCGTCGTTTTAATGACAGGAAATCAATAGGTAATCATAACGCGGGATGCTATCTCCGGTAAACATTGCCGAACCCATGTATGGTTTAGATATTGCATTTCTTCTAATGTTTACGCAGCGGAACACGTCGCGCTCCTCGATAAAAGTGTGTAAAAATATAAATCGAGGTCCCATTCAGGCCTGTCTTTCACTGCGAAGTTATAGTTTGAAGAAGTGATTCATGGTAGATATAATAAAAGCGCGCGGAGTTACCATTCCTCTGCTAAACGCGACATAAATCGATTGCGCGCTATTCCACGGATTCTCGGAAATGCTCGGGAAAACGTTAATTTAATCGAATTATTACTCCTTTCGTGTTCATTTATAATTTCCGAGATTATAAAATTGCTCGTCTTCCTAATTTTCCTAATTTCGCAGTAAAAAAGCTGAATTCAGAAACTGTACACAATATCGAAGAAACAATACAGCTTGCTCCGCTGCAAGGAGTGCGTGTGAAGTAATAAAATATTATTATTATTATTATTATTAATAATAAGTTTACGGGAAATACCCATGATTTACAAAAAAACAATACAGGTGCAGTAAACAGAGTCTGAACAGTAAATAAATTTGCCAATAATGAGTAGAAAAGCAAGGTAACTAACTAAACTAAAACAAAATTAACTAGGTACTAAGTACCACCATTTGAGTCACTTACAATCCTATATAATAACGTTCTTACCGAAGTCAGGGACCCCAGAAAGGGATCAATGACTCTAAAGTTCTGATTCGCAATTATCATCGCCCTGTTAATAGGGTCGATCGCATAATGCCGATATTTCGGATGCCTCGAAGCAAATAGAGGCCTAGACCGCATGTTCCTAGCCGGAGCATTGAAGGTCACTAAGGAAAGCAAATCAGGACAGTTTATGTGGCCATTGATAATTTTGTAAAGAAACGTCATGTCTGCAATGTGCCTACGCTCCTCCATATTACGCAATACCTGTCTATATTAAAAGACACCTAAAAACTGACTCGCAGCAAATATCTGTGACTTAACGAGTGCTTATTCTCGCGAATTGTACAAGCTATAAACTGTCTAGGAACCAAGGAAATAGGAATTTGGATGAAACATACAAAGCGACACGGGAAGTATCAAGCTTCTTTTACGTTTGTTACAGGCGACAGCTCACGATGCGCTCGCGCCGAGCCTGAAAGGTCTCGGCAGAGGATTCGGGAGGGTGTGCGGAACCGAATATACTCCAGGACCGTGATAATCCCTGTGATCGGGCGGCACCCTTCCAAGGAAACCGCGATATTCAAAAGTTCACCAGAAGACATGTCTCAGGTACCCCTAATCGCGGCTGAGGAGACCTCCCCGCAGACAACGGAGACCTCTGCCAGCAGCATGGTGATACTGGAGGTACGGAGAAACAAGGGCTATCGCGAACTTAGCATATCCTTCCCTGTATCTCTAAATAAATTTAAAAAAAAACGTGTCACCAAGCTTTCGAAATCGAAAATAAGATCTTCGCGCGAATTCTCCTTGCTCTTCTTCATCCGCGACCCCTTCAGTTTTGCTCGTTAGAACTATAATTCTCTATTAAGATTTTAGCGTGCCTCTTCCCTTTTAAGCGAGACGATGCGCAAGAAATGCCCAGATATCGGATATACATTTTGAAAGGGAAGCTTTTCTAAAGAAAGTTTTGTCGGTGGGTCTCGCCGAAGAATATCGATGGGCATCGCTTCTCGTTCCGATGCGCGACGCTCTGAGATATAAATGAGAAAACGTTTCTTTAACTGTGAATAAATACAGGCCGGTCTACCTGGTGACACATGGAGATACTGCGTAGAAAGGGAACGACTTGCCGAGAGGTCGGAGTGGTTCCGTGCGATGCTCGTCGGTCCGCTTGCACCAGCACCGAGGGATCCTCCGCCTCTGCTTAAACTGCAATACGTGGAAAAGCGTGCTTTCGATTATGTGCTCAGGTAAATCGCCATTTACCAATTTCTATCGACATCGCGCAGCCACGCGTCTGCCAAACTGCCGGTACGTTCGTAGGACTGCCAATTAACGACATTATCGTAGACAAATTTTCAACTATTCCGTGCGATACGCGAAGAAATATATATCATATTCGCGTGTACACCTGTGTGCACGCTGTATTCTATGGTTGTTTATTAAGGGCCAATTCCACTTACGCCCAAATCGCCCGTGATTTTCATTAAGCTAGCTTTTCCCGTACGCGACTGGACGCATCATCAAAAATTTCAAAGTCGATTTTCTCAAAAATGAAGCGCAATATCAAAAAATTTTATTCCTTTTTCCCGACTTATTTACTCGTTATAAGACAAAAAGAAAGACTAACTTTTTTTCATATCGCGCCGCATTTTCGAGAAAATCCACTTTGAAATTCTTGACGTTGCGTTTAGTCGCGCACAGGAAAACCTAGCTTAATGCAAATCACGGGCGATTGGGGCGTAAGTGGAATTCGCCCTAAGTAATTTTATGCTTCGACCAATTTCGCTGTAATTTCAATATCGTTAATTTCTATTCGCCAATGGATCACGAAATATTGTCAAAACGGAAGTTATAGCTGGTTGAGAAGTTCAGATCGCTCGTGGATCTCGAACCCTTCGGGGCACAGCAACGGCAATAGGGGGAGAAATTGAAGTCGCAATATGGGAGTAACCGTACCCCATTGTGAGAGCAAGGTCTCGAGGAGTATACCTCATCGATGAAAGAAGTAACACGGGTTTGCGTGGTACAGTGTGGTCCAAAAACTATCGAAGCAAAACAGACCACACACCGTTTCTAACAAACGAGACATTATCGAAGACTTTTCGTTTCCCGTATTGTTTTCGCGTCTAGTAAAGCTAATAGTTTCACGCGCGTCGGTTAATCGGTCCGCGGAAGCAATTAATCGCTGTTAGAAGTCTTTGAAGGAACCGACGCGATGGCTACGATGTCTCTGTACACTCTCACAGTTATGGGAACGGTAGCATATTTCTGGATCATCTGCCTAATCACAATCCCATTGATAATTTCATGCAAACGAAAGCTAGCTAGACCACAATACAGCGGAAGGAAGTGTTGCCGGTGCGGGACGCGCAAGAACGTCTGTTAAGAATTGCGGAACCCAAAACCGATCGCCTGTAGTGACTATAAAGAAAATCCGTTCGACTTAAAAGCGCGCAAATATCAGCCGAATCGAAGCATTAATGTTTAAATTTACGTTGACTCTATGAAATTCATTAAACCTGCTCGGTTTGATTGTAATCTTCCCCGTGCCGGCGTTGCGATTTCTCTCGAACGGAGCCTTATCGAGGGGAAAAGGACGTTCCGTCAGAAAAGTATGGTTAAAAATTCCAAGTTCAATGATAGGCGACTGTCTTCCCTCGCGTCAACTTGAAGGCTCTCGTTTTCTGCGCAGATATCTTCTCGGCGAGCCGATAAACTTTCAATCCGTGTCGACGGCTCGAGCCACCCTCGACGCAGCTCATCAGTATCTCTGCCCAGAACTGGCTCGACTGGCCAGTGAATATCTCGAAAGGAACCTGAACTCCAGCACCGTGCTCGAGATCTATCAAGGCCTCAGTCTCTACGCGAGTCCTGTAACCTCTGGCCTCTCTGAATCGCCCAGTTCGCCAACGGCACCGCCAGCCCCTGGAGACGACGCTGGCGAAATAGGTACTAACGTCACCCTCGCAATGTCCTTCATTCGGTACATAATGATCTTTAAATTTAACGGTCTTTAAATTAAATTCCGCAGGCGAAAGAAATATTTTTGAACGAATAAAGTCATTCCAGTATTAACCAGAGCCAATGAATTACCTAAAGACTCGAAAGACTCCGAGCCTTTAACTAAACCCACAGCATGGACACTTAACTAATTTTTCCTAAAGAGAATCTCCCAGAAATTCTACATTCGATCGATAAACTTTAAAACTCGAGAACGACATGGATTCCTCCTATCAGAACCCAGCGTGCACTAAACACACCCTGCCTCTCCTGTCCTCAGGACTAAAACGAATCATTAAAACTGCTTCCTTAGCCGAAGTCTGCACGCGACTTTACCTCAGCTGTTTGGACGTGATCGACTCGGATCCAGAAACCGTTTTCGGCCAGGAGCGTTTCGAGGAGTTGAGCACGTCCGAGGTGGAAAAGCTGTCGTGTCGGGACACCCTGAGGTTGACCAACGAGTCCATCCTCTTCTACGCCCTGGACAGGTGGGCTGCATCCGAGTGCAGGAGGCACGGGATCGAGACATCGGCTGGCAACAAGAGGACCGTCCTCCCCGAGGAGGTTTGGTACAACGTTCGTTACCCTCTTATGACGGATAGAGAGTTCATCGAAGGTCCTATGGCAAGCGGCATCCTCTCCAGCGAGGAGTCCGCTTTCATCGTCGCCCGGATCCTCGGGCACACGCAGAACCAACACGGCGACGAGGTACACACGTTTCTATCGATCATTTTAAATTGGACAATGATCACGTGGGGTTCACTGCAGCCCAGCGTTATTTTTGAGCTACCATTTTCGTACTTTTTATTATCTTTTAACTCTTCAGTGATAATTGTACATTCGTAATAGGTACTCATACAATCATGCTCCAATTGTCTTTTTCTAGACATCTAGATTTTGATATATTGAAATTTGTATTTGAAAAAAATAGTTGTGGATAAAAGCGATTTTTTTGGTTAAAATTCGGGAAATTTTTTAATTTTATTGTTAAGGTGTAAAAATTCACAGAAGTATTGGTAATCATATATCATATCCTGGGGTGCGATACACCCCGTGTGACCACGAAGGGTTAATCGAGAGTAATATGTTTCACTTTTCACGACATATTGTCGGAGAAGTTTGAGATTTGGGTCTGAATTTAGACGGGCAACGAAACGAAAGAAATCTGTTTCTTATCGCGATTGTAGTTCCGTTTATCGATTCTGTAACAGTAACCAAAACGAAGGGTATCTTCGCTGTTTTCGTTATACAACTTTTTCTATTATTTTTAACTTCCTTCCCACCGTTCCCCTGGGAATAACCGATGCTTATCATGATTATTCTGCGAGAGAGGTGGATGACTGAACTCGTTTCGCGCATAAAGTGTACTACACGTTCTTATCGAAGGTTATTACTTATCTGATCACTGGAAACAATGTCCGTGACAATTATCAGTCACTGCTCTTTTATCAGTCCCTTGGTTTATTGATTTAACACTGTGTCCAAATACCACCTTTCCCAAATCCATTTATCGAAGTACCTAATCTCAGTCTTCGACTGTCCGTCGCGCGGTGCATCCAAGTTTCGCGTGAACGGTATTCCGTCCATTTCACGAAACACCCTAAAAGCCTCTCGGAACGAGTTTGGTGAACATTTCACACGAGCGAAGCGTCGCAGCGTGCATAATGACAAGTAAGGCGTACGGTTTGAGTAACGCGTTGGAAAACTGCGAGGCTGGTGCGCGATCTAGCAGACGCAGACGAATGGTACTGTCAGTGATCGCTTGTGTGACAAGTCCATGTTTCGTGGTAATCATCAACATTGATTTATCGTAGAATTTAGGACCTTGTTCCAAGAGGGGTGCAACTCCATTATTGGCAGTTTTTGAGTTACGACGTGTAATATACGTAAAAAATAATTCTCCATCGTTTGGTGTGCACGTCTCATGCAGATCCGATAACAAACGAGCGATTTATCGCAAATAAAATAGAAATATTAATATATTTATTATAGAATATTTTTTCGCCAAAAATAGAAATAAAAACTTATCAACTCAACAGCTACTACTTATCGCGTAAAAGTATATATTCTTCAATTAGTGTTCTCTTTTTGATGTTAAGTCGAAGCAATAATGTTATAAACAGTGTTTTCTAATTTACTCCAAGTTGGTAAAGATGCAGCTGCACCCCTCTCGCTGCAAGGTCCTCAATTGAAGCACGCGAAGGATGTTACTTTCTTACACGAAACTCTAATATTACGTTCTTATATAGAAGACCCGCAAATTTATAGATTCAAGTGTTAAAGAAGATTCACATTTTTGCTTATAGCTTCGGACAACCGCCACTGGCCCACTGTCCAGGCTCTCGAGCGTGCCGAGGATCGGTATGAGGGCGTACGAGGAGCAGAACTGCAGGCTGGCGAAACCTGGTAAGAAAGAACGCCAGGATAACAGGAAGAACAGAAGAAAGGAGTGCGCGAATCAGGGCCACAGAACCTGCGCCAGGATCGGCAATTGTCTCGTGCGAGTTCTCGCCTGCGTCTTCGATTGAACGCTCCCGAAGAGGGGCCAAGAGAAAGAGAAATCGAGGGAATCGAGGGAATCGAGGCTTCTTGAATCTCCCACCGAGAATCAATTCTTTTTCTACCGTTTTCTAGCAATCTTTGTGACAATTTTATCCCCTCCTCGTGAAATTATACGATAATGTGTGATAAGCACACGTGTTTTGCGTTGAGTCGACATTAATATTGGTATATTATTGTCCAGATATCGTTGAGAGCTTGTCCCACAAGGTTCCTTCTATTCTCGTATCGTATCTCATTTTTACGAACAATCGACACTCTGTGTGGAAAAAAAAGCTGCAAGAGGCTGACACGTTTAACTATACAATTTGTAACCCCTTTTTTCCAGACACGACGTTCCTCCTTGCGTCTCTTAGGGGAGAGAAAGGTTTTTAGATCGCTGAAAAGTCCGCGCGGGAATTTCCAGTTATTATTTTGACGACAGTTTTTCTACGAAGGCTATTTTACCGTTTACAAAGCTTTGTTACCAGAGATATTTATTTATTGCGAGGAGCTACGCTCCGGCCTTAAGAGAACACCGCAGCGAGTTTTCTGCTCGACGATCATTATTTTGCTCCTTCTGAATAGTATCCGATTGTTCCTATAGAATAGTATCGTTGTTATCGATTCTTTCCATTGCTACGACATAATTGACGCCACTTGGATGTTTCGCCACGACGACAGAGGAGAAATTCGATTAGGACTCCTGAACACGATCGGAAACAGTGTTTTTCCATGTACTTGTTAGACCGAGTGGATTTCTCGAGGATCGTGAGTTCTACATTTGTTTTAAAAAAAATTTGAATAATAATTCAGACATTTTTTATTCCGTACGTTTTAAGTAATCTCTCTTTGTTCTTTCGCGAGTCCAACGCTTCAAACGCTCTTTGACGTGTAATTTCCCCGAGAAACGCTTAAAGTATTTATATTTCCGTATGATACTTGAAGACTGAAGAGATCCACAGGGGCGGAGGTAACATGTTTACGATAATTTTGCTCTTGAAACTAACCAGAATAAAACTGCTGGTGAAAGTGTCGTTTAAGCCATTTGGAGTTTCCAGTGTTTCGTTGCCACTATTCGCTATGTGCCCTGTTACACGTTAACTGCGGTGTATTCGCTACGTTCGTTGTGTTCATAATTGCTGTTCAGAGTATATAAGCGTTTAAATTATAAGTTTTAGCGTTGGAGCCATGGCTGGTCCGTGTGAATGCGCGACGTTCGACCATGCATAGACCATTTTTACAGACTTTTCCTGCTTTCAGATTTCTTTTGAACTGTCGTGATACAGCCATACACGATTTGTTTAACATTGCGCGTCTCTCGTCAGCATTGTTTCGGAGATCTCCTACATTTTTGCAAGTTGAACGTCCGCATGAACCATCAAGCGACTGCAAGTTAAGAGCGCGTCAGCTTCGAATGGTCCCTTTGTTAACGAAAAGCTATTAGACGATTTCAGATGGGGAAGGTCGATTTGAAGTTGATAGGTGTGTTACGTTCGATCGAACTGATGGTGTACACTTGATTCAGCTTCTTAGAATAGTAGTGGTGGAAATGGAGAGGGCATTGGCAGGGGCGTCCGCAGACTTTTTTCCCGGGGGGGCAACTTTGGGATGATGGTAAAGAAAAGTATACCCCTCTTGCTTTTTTAACCCATTTTATAGGCAATTTAATTAAAATTTTAAAACCGAAATATAAAAATATTCCCCTTTTTCGTACAAACTTAATAAAGATCGGTTTTGAAAAATAAGCGATTTTTTCTCAAAAGTCAGGGGGGCAACTGCCCCGTTTGCACCCCCTGCGGACGCCCATGGGCATTGGTAGATGAAGAGAAATCAAATTTCCCACTTTTTTTTAACACTCCAATTCTCCCTATTCCACGAGGCTTGATTATTTCCTGTACGATCGAAGAGAAAAGGAAGTTGTTTGTGTAAAAGTGATTGAATTTGAAGAAGGGAACGGAATAGCGCGACTGAATGTATTTCTCAAAATCAATTTAAATTAATGAAATTACAGCTTCTAGTGTTCTTTTAATTTTCAACGATTTTTTTTTTAAATGAAACTCCCTCGAAGAACATATGTTAAAAGGAACGAAGATGACCTCAAGATCTCGGCTGTTAAATGACCCCAAAATGAAAGTTCAATCTCGCCATTAAATTCCCCTTTCAAGCTCAAACGATTTCCTTGGATCGTCGATAAATAATGTAAGGAATAAGAAAATGTATAAATCGAACGCCGTGTACATTGTTACCATCGAATTAGAACTAGCCGATCTGTTGCGTGTTGCCGATGCAACAGACGCGGGATCGAAAAATTCGTGGCGGCTACACCACGATTTATCTCGCGCTGATTACGCTCGCATGAACTTTCATAGTCTTTACTCTACGCCTCTGCGCGAATGACATTAGCGTAGGCGTGTTCTGTCGTTACCATTATACGTTAGTCATTAATCGCGTGTTGCTATTTGATCGGTTAAATTTTATTCGTTGCGACGTTGCTCTCGAATTACGTTAAGCTCGAATGTTAACTTTGATAAGTATCGCCGAGTCTATTATGTGTTAACGATTATTTATATTATACATTTACTCGATCATTGTGACTTTCGATTAACCATCGATATTGCCTATGGAAGATCGAGTGGAAGCGAGAGATTCGTTTGGTGCATCTTCTTTACCCCAAGAGTGTGAACTTAATAAAAATACGTATAGTAAATTTCATCATTCGCTATGTGCATTTTATCGTAGCTATTTGTGCGAGCCGAAAATTATTGAAAAATGAAGATAACGCTTGAAGATGTAATGAAAGATTATAATGCAAATAAACTATGTATACAGAATCTTGATATTGTTGTACATTGTTACATTATCCTTGAGTAGTTATGAGTTTTTGTGATAATATATAACCCCTTATTACATATTCACTTTTAGGCATAAATAAAACTATAGTAATAACGAGAAAAATGCTTAAAAAATGATTTCTTGCTTCCGGTGTAATCAATTAGTTCGTGAAAACGAACGTTTGCCAAATATACCATGTATAACAAAAAACAATTTTCAAATACAAAAGACAGTAGTTCAATAACAATATTTTAAGAATAGCAGTACAATATCAACTAATAAGAATTTGTACTCATACACATACACTTATTAATTTTGTTTGAAAAGAGGAAATTGAAAATAACATAAAAGAAGGTGACAAGGTATTAATATTAGTTTGATATTAAGCATCACGAGTGCAACAGATCAGAAATACTTTCAAGAATTGTATTAAGCAGATGTTTAAAGGCACAGCAATTCTAACCCAGACCAGAGATGAAAAATTATAAGCGGAGCTTGCGGGCACTTGCGGGCTAGAAACATGGCGGACCTGTACGACTTCCAGAACCCGCGAAATCCCGTGACTTCCGGAACCATCATGTTCATAATAATTCTTCTCAAATCGTCAACATGGGATCTAACGATACTCGATATTTCATTTCTCGCGCGCGACTAATTTTTTGTCATATGCTTTCACAAAGTGTGCATAATACGATATGTATATTATTCCCGCGCGTAAAATCGAATCCAACATTTAGCTGCCAATTTCGCATGCACACTTCTCATTTTAACATCAGACTAACATGGAACGCAAATAACACTAACTATTTAATAATTGCGAACAAAGTTAGACAGATTGTATTTGTAAGTATCACACAGCACAACGCACTCGCCGTGCGAAATCGTAGCGTGAACCAAATATCACTTTGTTGGTTGGATCACTTGAATCTAATGCGCATGCGCCAGGGTGACCGATATCAGGTGACAATTTTAGGTTGGTACAAGACAGCTGTCAATGCTGTCATTTCTGTCGGTAGGCGTTCTTATACATCATTTGTGAGAAATTAAAACGTGACATCGGAAAATGATGTCCGAGAGAGATTATGCGCCGCTCAGTACTGCCTGTGTACGTTCGCTAAACGATAAGATTTACGAGAAACGGAAAGCGGCTGCTTTGGAAATAGAAAAGTGAGGTTATATATTTTGTTTACTGGCGACTTTAATAGCAAATACTTCGCCTACTATCGTGTGCTATTTTATAAAATGTTCCAGAATGGTCAAGGAGTTCGCCGCGCACAATAACACGGTTCAAATAAAAAGGCTGTTAAAAGTGCTAGGTGAAGATCTAGCCACTTCACAGAATCCACACACGCGGAAAGGTGGCTTGATAGGCCTAGCAGCGATGGCAGTAGGCCTGGGAAAAGACACTGGTCAATACATAGAAGGTCTGATCCATCCTATCCTGGCCTGTTTCTGTGATTCTGACTTACGTGTAAGATATTACGCTTGTGAAAGTTTGTATAACGTGGTGAAGGTTGCGAGGGGCGCTGTATTGCCGCAATTTACAGATATTTTCGCAGCGCTTAGTAAATTAGCATGCGATTCGGAGCAAAGCGTAAAGAATGCTACCGAGATACTCGACAGGCTGATGAAGGTAATCAAAGTTCTTAGACGATAAGGAATCAAACGACGGCGGTATCTCCTCTAAGTATAATTTCAGGATATCGTAACAGAGAGCGGCCTGTTCGATTTAGTCGGATTTATGCCGTTACTGCGGGAACGCATTTACACCAAAAATCCGTTTGGTAGGCAGTTTGTTATAGCATGGGTGTCCGTCTTAGACGCTGTCCCCAACATGGACTTTATCATATTTCTACCTGAAATTCTCGATGGGTTATTTAAAATATTAGAGGACCCGACGCCAGAAATTAAGAAAGTCACGGATACTGTCCTCGGTGAATTTCTGCGTAATATAAAGTCTAACCCAGGCAGCGTGGATTTCCCCGGGATGATAAATATTTTAATTACGCACGCTCAAAGCACAGACGAATTATTGCAATTAACAGCGATCACGTGGATCAAGGAGTTTGTACACTTATCGGGACCCCTTATGCTTCCTTATATGTCTGGTATTCTCCTAGCAGTTTTACCTTGCTTAGCGTACGACGGAGATACAAGGAAATGTATCAAAGAAACTGCGACGCAGGTAAACGCGAGCTTAATGGGATTAATAACTACGGAGAATACGCCACTCGTCCAAGTTCAAGGTAATATATTTAAAACAGTTGTCGCTTGTTTAAAATGTAACGGATAACGATCATAAACTGATGTTTCTTTTAGGTGCTAGTCAGAATTGTTTCCTAGGGGAGAGTTTAGATTTATCTAGTGTCGTTGAAGTGCTAACTAAGCATTTAATGTACATGTCGGTTCAGACGAAAGTTGCCGTTTTAAAATGGATTCATCACTTGTTCACCAACATTCCGCACGAAATGTTTAATCATATCGAAAATTTGTTCCCAATTCTAATGAAGTCTCTGAGCGATAATTCCGACGAAGTAGTGCAGCAAACGTTGGTCGTGATGGCCGAAATAATTAGCTCGAAGTCTCCCGAAGCAGCTACTACAGACTCAAGCGGAGACATGCAGAACAAATACTTCACCAAGTTCATTGTAAACTTATTAAGACTTTTCTCAACCGATAGACATTTACTGGAGGAAAGAGGGGCGTTTATTATCAGAGAATTATGCGTGCTGTTGAGTGCCGAAGACATTTACAAGACTCTGGCGAAAATATTGTTGGAAGAACCGAATTTAGGGTTCGCGTGTACAATGATACAAACTTTAAACGTCATATTGTTAACAAGTTCGGAGCTATTCGACTTACGAAACAAACTTAAAGACTTGGATTCATTGGTGAGTGGTTTTATATCCATTGTACTTCTGCGTTCTAATCGCGCTAATCTTTGCAGGAAAGTTGCGAGTTATTCAAATGTTTATATATATCCTGGTGCCACAATCCTGTCGCAACTGTGGCATTATGCCTTTTGTCGCAGCACTACGGTCATGCTTGTAATATTATTAGATCATTGTATCCTTTATTATATATGATTTCCCATTTTACGTACTGTAACATCAATCCGATATATTTTTAATATAACTTAACTAAAAATGAATGTAGCGAAAATATTGAAGTTACCGTAGAATTTCTCACAGAGATAGACAAATTGGTGCAATTGATCGAATCGCCGATATTTACTTGTAAGTACAGTATGCTATTTCTTATTACACCCGAGTCGTCTATATAAAATTAACTACTTTCAGACTTGAGATTACAGCTGCTAGAAAGGGGAGAGAATGATGCCTTGGTCTATGCGCTTTATGGCTTACTAATGATTCTTCCCCAAAGCGAGGCATACGCGACATTGCAAAGACGTTTAGCAGCGATTCCACCGACAACGAAGTCGATACCAGACAGAAGATCAAATACCCCAAAATCTTATAAAGACACGTTTGACTTTCCTCAGTTGTTGAAACACTTTCACACTGTCCAAGAGCAGCATAAAGAGCAAAAGCGTAAACAACGATTGATAAGCTTAATAGAGAAGAATGCAACCCATACAGATATGTAAATAACAGTTCTAACATTTTAAACTTCAACAATAATTTCTGTAAAAGTAAGCTGATGTATTTATAGATGTATACTTTTTTACTGTATGGAACATACTTATACAGAAGTATCGCGCGTCATCGTTTTTATTCTAAAATTATCGCACGCTAAAGATTAAAAGTAAAGAGTAAAAACTGATTCCGAAAGTTTGTACATAAGATAATATACTTCTCCATTATTTTAAGCAAGTTGTGAATATCGTCGAATTGTTAAGTATCTTAAATAACTCCTTTCTTTTATTCTTAGCTTTGTATATACATTAAAAAATACACGATGTGGGATAGGATACATACATACATCAGATACTCTACGTATTCACAGTACGGTTTATGCATAATAAAAGAATGTGACTTTTTACATTGTACGATCTATTTAGTAAAATCTCATCGCTTGAAAAGAACATCACAATCGAGCTCGTGACAAATCTTCTAAAAATGATCTTCTTTTCAAGCAAAATAATTTATCTAAGGGCACTGTACACTATTCGTGTCTTTTATATCGTTAATTATTCTAAGCTTTCTGTACATGTCAGTCTTACTCTCGTAAATGTAAAGGAAATAGGAAAAATTAAAAGATAAATTGCTAAAGCGACGTGTATTCAGAATCGTCTGTATCTTCTAGGCTGTTAAGTGTTGACAAACGATCGAGCTGATCCACGAGCCGACCATTTTTATACAAAATCATTGCAATTCGCTCTTGCATAATACCAATGTTCTTCCATTTCTTTGTACTTTCTTGAGCGGGTAAATTAGTTTTCTCCTCGGTTATCAATTTTCCTGGAAGCCTGTCTATCAAGTGTAAAAAGCTCTCGTAACGCTCCTTACTATCCTGGGATAAACGATACGAATATGCCTCTAATACGTGCTCATAATTATTTACGTCCTTATATAAAATTTGAGTTTGCAGGAAGACCGTCTGTGCCATTTTGTACCAATCAGCAACGCACTCGGCTCGACTTATCATCGAGACCGTACAGTACGTTTCCAGGAGATTCTGTAATCGCTGGCCAGTTTCTGTAACCTAAAGGGAAACCAGGCAAAATTAAGAATAAATATTCGTAATTATATTATAGCATCCTGTTGCGTGCATATTTATTTCGCAGAGAGATACCTTTATTCGTTCCAGAACATGGAATTGCTCGTCGTTGTATGTGAGACTACGAGTAGCCCTGTCCCTTAATAAATGTTGCCAGCCATCTCGCAATCGATTAACCAAAGTCGCTGCTTTCTGGCTCGCTTTGTTGGCCCACGGACACCATAATCCACGAATAATATTATCCCACTCGCCGCGTAAGCTACCTTCCTTGACGTACCTGCATTTGGAACGATATACAAATTCTCTTTGCAAAGAATTGAAACGAGCGTTCGTTTCTCTCGAGTATAGCAAACAGCAGAGATGGGCAAAATTTTTATTTAAATAAAATTTCGATTAACGAATAAAAGTTAAGAAAATTATTCGTCGTTCGTTCGCTAACCCGAGTCAAGTTTATTCGAGACATGACGAATAATTTTTTTTAACTTTTATTCGTTATTCGAAATTTTATTTAAATAAAAATTTTGCCCATCTCTGGCAAACATAGTAAGCTTGCAGGTATACAATATAAATTCATCACCTTTGATGAAGCTGCACCACCGCAGGAGCTAGTTCAGTTACAAGCTCCTTACTCTTCGAATCCAGTTCTTTCTTCCAATTTTGCATTTCCAAATTATTTGGATTTCCCAGTTTCCTGGAAATTTGCCGCGCCAGAGTTTCGCTTCTTTCCACAGCCACGGCTGTATCTTCTACAGCTTTCGTGAATTCTTTTGAATGCTGACACTTTTCTAACAATCTGGTAAGTTCTCTCGCGACGAGTCCGCTGAAAGCCTCTATCGCGTCTTGCGACAGCTTACTACACAATACCAGTTTAACAATCCTCCTCTTGCAAACATATCCAACCGAGCAAGCTATCTTCGCTTGACTCGCATCATTTTCTACGGACACCAAGTTCGCGAATACTGGGAATTTCGGTAGTTCCGAATCTACCGGTAAAATGACATTGTTATTTTCTCTGGAGAACAACATCAACGGTTTCTCCTCGGACGTATCAGGGTAACCATTCCCGGGTGTAGATTCTTCGACGACGCTCGTTAGAAACGCGTCTCTGCAAAGGAGTATTTGGGAATTTGGTGCAATGTCGGTCTGATCCTGAATATGCACCTGCAGTGATGTCAATTTTTCTTCAGGATGCAGGAATACTTTTATCAAACTGCCTTTGTGTATATTAAATATGTGCACACGCTTCCTGCAAAGCGTGTCGGTAACTTCTGCGAAGAAACGTTCGAAACTCCATATTTTCTGGGCGTCCACTTCTAGCAAGCCAGCTAATAACGGGGTGACGATCTTCTTCAAACCTACGCTCAATTGACAGTCTTGCGGCAGGTCCCTGCTCCAATCGATCGGCCCGTTATCAGAAGTTTGTACGCCTGATATCACGCCGGAGGCTTTCTTTGTGGTAATATAAAACATCGTTTCCTTATTTCTACGCCCTCCGAATGGTCGGAACGGTAAGTTCCCCGTGGCTACGTGATACAAGGTCACGCCTATGGACCACAAATCTACGGTCGCCCCAAATGTCTTTCCAACGGGTTTACGTAAAACTGCTCGCTCGTATATATCTGGATGCAGGTACTCTTCGGTGCCGTAGAGAGATACAAATTGTTGATCTTCCTGTAATTCTCGGGCAGCTCCGAAGTCGGTAAGCTTATAGATTATACTGCCGTCGTCGGCGATAAACTTCATTATGTTACCTGTACAGACAGAAGCGACGTATTACAAACATACGATTCCCAGAGATTATCCGTCGATGGTTCTAAACTACGTATCGTCGTACCTGGCTTTAAGTCTCTGTGTACTAAATTATTGTCACGTAAATGTTTCATCCCCGCGGTCAAGTGTTCCAGGACTAACAGGAACTCGCTTTCCGCCAGCCCGTAGGTGTTTTCGGGATCGTCTAGGATATTGAAAAGGCTGCCGCCGGTGCACAGCTCCATAACAATGACGGTGCCGCGACCATCTTGCTCCTCCTCGATGGCCAACAACTGAACGATGTTCTCGTGATTTACCTTCTTAAGGACCTCGAACTCTCGCATTTGCACGTCGTGTGGGCGCATATGACTCAGCTGATTGAAAGTCTTAACCGCCACGGGTTCTCCATTGCTTTTGTTTACCCCTTGAAAGACTGCGCCAGTTGCGCCTTTGCCGAGAACGCTTGTCGTGCACCAGACAAAGTTCGCGGAACCGCGTAGGAAAGACATGTTCCCGACAGACCACGCAAGGCTCGTAATTTCGGGCGTTTGACAAGTGGTTCGACCGATTCCGCTCAGCTGACAAATTTTAAAGATACTGCGCCCACGGGAGCTCGCATGCGTTGCACATTTTTTTAACTTTCTACCATTCGGAATTAATCGGAATCATTTCGTAACGCGTTACATGAAAATTTATGCGAGCAACTAATACACCGCTCTCTGCATCATTATTAACGCGCAACGCACGCCACGCACAGTTGTCAGTGTTAGTATAACTTTCGAATGAAGTATACATACAGTTTATAATCCATTTTACACAGGGGCGTAACGATGCTTTCGCATGCCTGCACGTGCCCGACTTATGTTACCTGCTATGCAATTCATTGTTACGGATTTCGTTGGAATTAAGTAGCAATGCGTATTGATACTAACAATTAGTAATAGTATTATCGACGCATAAACAGTAGCAATTAAGATACGAATCTTTAAACTATTATTCACTTTATCCCTGTACTGCGAAATTAGAGATACGTTGTACGGAAGAAAGTAACATCGTAACCAATTGCAAAAATATATCTTACATTTAAATTCGAATATACTGTTGTTTCACTAATTTTCACTTTGCCAATTGTAAATATGGTTAAGTTGTAAAGAAAAACAGACGGCAAAGATGAGGAAAGGGAACCCGAGACAAAGAGGAGATATAATAAGAGGCGTCACTCGACAAGGACAGAAATAAGCTAGGGAAATCACTAGACAACCAATTTAAATGCCCATTCGGCAATGATCGGTAAACTTCGGCAATAATCGGTAAACTTCGGCAATAATCGGTAAACTTCGGCAATAATCGGTAAACTTCGGCAATAATCAGCAAACTGCGGTAAGGTACATTTAGTCGATTTGAATATCCCGCTCGAATAGACAACAATTTAAATGCCAAGGTCAGCTAAGGACTTCAAAGGTTCCGCCCGGAGTGACGCCTCTTATTATATCTCCTCTTTGCCCTAGACTTGACCATTTCTCGGTTTACTGGAAGTGGAACGACTTCTGCAGAAACTAATTCAAATTCCCAGCCGCGGTTTTTGGCGCGTCTTTCAAATTACGCGTACCTGGTTTCTTGATGCCACCACACACCAGGTATAGAACGGTTCGCTTATACCTCGTCTGTGTCTGTGTCATTACACTGTAAGATTTAATTTTAATTCCTACCACTCGTAAGCATTGTAATCTTATTTTAGACTGAGTCGATAACGCTGAGTGTTACATGAAAATGGTAAGGGGGCTCGCGAGCCCCGCGAGCGCGTGGCACAAAATTACATTGTCTATCCTATACCTGGTCTGTGCTGTAAGTATCAAAATTAAAAAAATAAATTTTATTGGAAAATGCTCTACCTGCCAATGGTAATACTATAGTATATAATTATAATGCAATTTCCCTTTGTAAATAAGTTACCAATACAGTAAATCCTCGTTTGGAGCCCGTTTCTACCACGCGTTAGCAGCAGTGTTCACGGGAAATTCCCTCCGTAGTACCGTACTCGCATCCAGTGTTCACGGGAAATTCCCTCCGTAGCACGATATTCGCATCGTAGGGAGGGGTAACGCATGCGCGCGATGACGCGGTGACAGTTAAACCAATCAACGCCATGACGGGACACGCCGTTTCGTTTACCATCGTTTCCCATCTTGGCGTTGATTGGTTTAACTGTCACCGCGTCATCGCGCGCATGCGTTCTCCCTCCCTACGATGCGAGTATCGTGCTACGGAGGGAATTTCCCGTGAACACTGCTCCTAACGAGTATTTACTGTAGTGCTAAAAGATGGTACCGCTTGTACGTCCAACGTCACTTCTGTAGTAAACGATATAAGAGCAAATTAAGCGATAGGTGGACAGAATTGGCACTCAAAATGCTTGCAAATTTTTTAGAACGTTTTAATAGATAGCAAGTTTTAATAGAACTAAGAGATAGCACACACAGGCTTTTCTACAAGGAATCGTCAATTCATGATGGATCGCGAAAAAGCTTTTTACATGACCAACAAGATAAAAACTACTCTACATATAATATTCTATTCTATATATTTTTCTTACAATATTCTAAAATATTGAAAAAAAACTTTTTTCATGGTCTGTCAGTTTCTTGTAGAGTGTCCAATATTCTCCTCCAACTTTTCTTCTTCTCAAGTACTTTTCCACACCAAAACGGCGGTGCCATTTTCTCCCAACTTCGTCTGCATCTAAAGTCAGGCATACTTAAATGAGAAAACATTTTTTCTCGCCATTACGCGCCTTTACGAATCGCTTTTCCGCAAGCAACAGTCGGAACGGTGCCGATACGGAACCGTTCCGTGTCGGACCTGGATAATATAAATCCATCTGAACTCGTTTTCTGCAAATATTTTTGATAAATACAGCGCCGATAGTTCGTCATTCGAGGAACCATCAGCTATACGCATTGCGTAAAATTAGCGAGGCTTTCCCCATGGTTAGCATAACTCGTAAATATATTACCGATTAGATTTCAATTACACAGAATTTCGTGCCGCTTTTTCCTTTAAGAATGGCTAATCATTTCCTGGAACGCGTACGCTTGAACGGTCGATTAAACGAGACGGCAGAAATATCGCGGACAGTACGCATCGTGTTCTCTAATCTCTGGTCAGCGAAACGCGTAACCCTTCTCCTTACAGATTCCGGGGGTTAATAAGAGGGACCCAATGAATATCGTGCTTTCAGTCTGCGCGCAGCGTAGTTACGCGTATCGGCGCGTTCTCCGTCGTTTTTCGCGTCTTTATTGCACAGGAAACGATATTCAGCGTCCGACCGGCAGTTCGGGCTGGTTTACGAACCGTTTGTCAAGCATGTTCGCGGGCGAAGTTTTTCGAAAATGAGCATCGGGAATAGTGCGAGCATGCGGGGACTATATGCAATGGATAGATTGGTGTTTTTGGTGCTGCTTGTTTGTTCAGTGGCGTTCTTTCAGTCGTGCGGGAGCACGAAACCACCTGCGGCTGTTAATCGGTAATCGGCATTCAATAGTTACATTGTTTAGCATGAGAACTTGAGCCGGGAATCCACTTAAGGGGTAAAACCACTCTAGAGGCAGAAAAAAAGACCTAAATTTGACAATTTATTTTCGGAGTATGACAAACGAAATAGAATTTCTTTTCAGAGGGTTTATTTAACACATATTGAAGTACGGAAAACAATTTTTTTATTGTCATTTTCATACAAAATGGCGGCGACAGAGCCCGTCGTCGAAACCACTTCTTTCAAACTGGGAGGACGGATTTCTCGGAGACTATTGCATGGATCGATTTGAAATTTTTACAGTAGCTTCACAACAATATTCTCTTTGGAAGTACGTAGCCGTTTTTTGATTGAATGTAAACTTTTTTTTTACAAACAATTTAATGCTCATGTTTAGGGCAAAAAATCGATTCATTCCTTAAAAAGTGCACCACGTCCACAAAAATTGATAAAAACAACAACTCCTACGTATTTCCAAAGCCAATTGTATATAGATTATAAATTTTTTTGGTATTTTGTTCCACGACTCATACATGCCGACTGCCGAGAAATCCGTCCTCCCGTGGCGGTGTTTTAAAAAAAAACTGTTTTCGACGATGGGCTCTATCGCCACCATTTTGTATAAAAATGACAATTAAAAAATTGTTTTTCCTACTTCAATATGTATTAAATAAACCCCCTGAAAAGAAATTCTATTCCGTTTGTCATACTCCCAAAATAAATTGTCAAATTTAGGTCTTTTTTTGTGCCTCTAGAGTGGTGTTACCCCTTAAAAGCTAAGCTAAGCCATGCCATGCTCAGTTTTAAAAAATTAGCTTCAATACATCTTTATGGAACCGCTTCTACCAAAAGCTAAGCTAAGCTGTGCTATATTTTTTATGTTTTATAGCACAGCCACACATATCATAGCATAGCTTAGCTTTTAGGTGGATCCCAGGCTTTAGGTGAAGTATCTTTAGGTATTCTTAGATATAGTATACAAAGTTTAATCGCAACCAATGAATAATTGAGCAAAGATTCTATTAGATTTCGCCTTATTCTCGAAAGTCCAAGAAGGAGAATTCTTAGAAATTCACATAGCTAGATGCAAAATTGAATGATTAAGAAACACTTTGAGGGATCAATTTTCTTACTTGCACGTTGCTGGATGAATAGCAAAGGAAACAGTTCAACGCCCGCGAATGCTATTGTTTGTATGCCGCTGAGAGTTAGATATTTAAATGAAAATGAAATAAAAAAAGTTCAATTGTTGCGTAGGGGAATTACGGAGAATTACGCCTGGAATACCCTTTTCCTTGAACTTACTCGCTAATATGAAAGATTAAAGGCTTTTAATATTGACTTGTAAAAAGGCATATTACATAACGACGTGCGTTACGAAAAGTAGCACGTTTCAATTTTCTTACGAAAAGTAGCACGTTTTGGTTTGCCACGAAAAGAAGCACGTTCCATCGTTTCTGACGAATATTAGCACGTTTGGTCTTCTGCCGCGAAGACTAACACATTTGACTGCCTCGCCACGAAGAATAGCACATTTCGTACTGTTGCGACGAAAACTAGCACGTTATACTGTTTCGCCCCGAAAAATAGCACATTTGGGTATTTATGACGAAAACTAACATATTATCCGGTTTGACCACAAAGAATAGCTCGTTTCAGAATTATACTGCAGACTGCAGAAACTATCGCGTTTCAGCGCGTGGGCAGTTTAAAAGAATTCAACTGTTGAAAATATTGTTTAATAAATAATAATTCCATCTAATCTCCAAAAGACAACACATATGAAAATTTTTATCTACATAATTTAAGTAAGGGAGAGTGGGGGAATTGCGAACGCGGGGTAAACCCGAACATGCTACTTTTCGTGGCAAACCGCTCTAACATGCTAGTTTTCGCAGCGAAAGACGAAACATGCTATTTTTCGTGGCAAACCGCTCAGACGTGCTAGTTTTCGTAGCAAAACCCGAAACGTGATAGTTTTCGTGGCAAACCGCTCAAACGTGCTAGTTTTCGCAGCGAAAGACGAAACATGCTATTTTTCGTGGCAAACCGCTCAAACGTGCTAGTTTTCGCAGCGAAAACCGAAACGTGATAGTTTTCGTGATAGCGAAGGCAGACGTGCTACTTTTCGTAAGAAAATTGAAACGTGCTACTTTTCGTAACGCACGTCGATAAATCTCTCATAATCTTTATATTACGAAAGAGAGTACTATGTCAGCCGTTATCAGCTTATTAAAACTCATAATTTTATCTTACAAGAAAACAGTGGTTAGCCAATACATGTATATAAAAACCAGAAACGTAGTGCTCTAAGTTAGAGGGCCCCAGTTTATTAATATCATTAATAATCCAATTTAAAATTGTATGTATTCCAAAATCCTAGTACATAAATTATGTAGCAGTACATCTACCGGTGTCCCAACTCTGATAATAAGCTGAAAGATGTGAAGTGCTAGGTGATCGATCACAAAAGTGTTCAGCAAAATTGATTCGTTTCATCGAGCACTGTGCTTTAACTATTTTACTTTTAGGGGATACGTGTTCACGGCCCCGAATAAGTTTTTAGCCGGCGAAACCGAACGTGGATGCCTGTCTTTGCACAACCTACAACCACCGGCTCTTGTCCTTCTGGAGTTGTTGCCTCCGACGTCGGCAAAGAATGAACAACCACTGGCTAGCACTAACGTGGTAATGGACACAGGTAAACGTTTCCTTAAGCACGCATTTCCCAAAAGATTGTTTACGAGAAGAGGATGTCGCAGAGGCGGTCATCGGAAAAGAATCGCGAAATTGAGTTATTACCTCGTTAGTCTTTCAATTGCTGGACGGAAATTTGTTTATTGGAAATTACACTTCAAAGGCTTCGAATCGATGAAAAAGAATTACTGACGTATGTGGCATACTGGAAAGTATACTTCATTGGACGTTTATACGCTGTAATCGCGTCGTAATGGCGAAGTTCGAATGTTACAGCAGAACCGAATTAAATGTTTGGCTATTCTTCACGATGGAATCTGAACCTTTGACCTCTTATTATGTGGTTGTATGTATAATACACCGCGAACATGTGTCCTCTTCGTCGCGTCTCTTCGGTATCGCTTTGATAAGAAGTCTCCAGAAATAATACGCGCATGGTTTTCTATCGGAAGGCATCTATTAATTCGCGCTGCTTTGTGTGCTGCCTGAAACGCGCGATCAATGAGCTTGCTCCGCCTCTGTTAAGGTGCAAATCCACGGCGAGACAAAAATATCGTGTCTCACATGTGGCTTTAATCTCGCGAGACAATTATTTCATTTTATTATTTTTTAATTATTTTGTCGTTAGTTTCGTGAAATTAGACTCCCTTGACAAATGTCACCTCTCGCGACTATATTTCCATTGTTTACATTTAATTGTTGCTGAGATTTTTGTCTCGTGACAGAAGAGTCTTCTGTAAAATCCCATCGTGGATTCGCACCTTTACGCATAAGCGAGCGACTTGTAAATGAAAGAAAGGAGATTCTAGGAAGGGAGAATCTGCTTTAAATAGCAGACCACGTACTAGGGTGAAATGCACTTTCGAATAATACGTTTAATTGACTTGTAATTGCTTAACGCTTGGACACACCGGAGATATTGATTCCGAGTTAAAACTTCGCGTGGGACGACAGAGATCCTGTTTTCCCTGACTTCTTTGTTTTTCGTATCCCATCATCTGACGCGTCGGCCTTGTCGTCTCGCGTCGGGCTCTTTAAACAAATCGTAAATTGAAATTGTCGTCGCTTCCTGCGGGGGAACTGAATTGGCCGACTCCCTCTCCGAAGGGGAAATAAGCAATCGCTGGAATACATGGGAAACCCTATTACATTGTTATGCGCAGGGTGACCAACGAACATTGGTCGTTTAACTCGATCAAGGTCCTCGACTTCGACGAACAAACATATCTGATACGTCGCTAGTGTATCTCAAGATGGTACGAACAATAATATTTATTAACGAATCTTTTCTAACAGACCACCAGAGGCTCGGAACCATTCTAACAGTTTTACTCAATCTTTACCGCTCAACGTTACGCGATTCGCAATCTGAACTACAAACGAATAGTGTGTTTATTAAATATTGGTCGAACGAAAAAGATGGAGAAAGTGCATCGAAGAACGTTTTCAAGATCTTCGCCGATTTCCGTGCAGATTTTACAAAGTATAATGGAACTTATAGAAGACCTCTAATTGAGGATCGTGCAGCAAGAGGGGTGCAACGCCACCTTTGATAAATTCGAGTAAATTAGAAAAACTGTTTATAATATTATTGCTTTGATTTATCATTAAAAAGAGAAATCTAATTGAAAAATATATATTTTCACACCATAAGTAGTAGTTATTGAGTTGATACGGTTTTATTTCTATTTTTGGTGAAAAAATATTCTATAATAAGAATATTAATACTAATATTAATAGCAATATTAATATTAATAGTAATAGTAATAGTAATAGTAATAGTAATAGTAATAGTAATAGTAATATTAATATTAATATTAATATTAATATTATTACTAATATTAATAGTAATATTGATTTACTAATATTAATATTAATATTCCTATTTTTATTTATTTGCAACAAATAAACCTGTCAAAAATGGAGCTGCACCCCTCTTGCTGCAAACCCCTCAATTGCATTATTCTATTTTCACTCTTTCATTCTTTCCCGAAATACCATCACTTTGCGTTCTAAAGTATACACCATAATCTTCGCGCTCACCTAACGCGTACGCAATTGCGGGGATAGCAATTAGCTAAATCGACGTATAGTTAAATAGCGTTCTTGGTAGCAATTTATCGATTAAGGACATCCTTTTGTGTGAATGCAGTTATGTCAACACAATGTAAAGGGAAGATTGCTATTTCGATGTCAAGTACTAATACGAAGGTATGGATGCGGTTAAAATGGATTTTAATAGATGCAAACGAGACAATAACTTGCGATAATTCTACTATAATTATATAATATAATTCTAATTCTTTTATGACGTACGCTGACATAAATGTTCTTCGACAGGTATAGAAACATGCTTGGAATTAATGGTGCCAACGACGAAATACAGGAAGGCGAGGCTTCGGCTGAAGATAAGATTCGACAACCACCCTGACTACGTGGTTGAATCTGTGGACGAAGTTGTTATCGAGCAGGATTCTTTGATCACATTCGTGGAAACGGATAAGCCGGTTTATAAACCTGGCCAAGATGTTAATATCCGAATCCTTACGTTGAAACACGACTTGAAGCCGTGGCTGAAAGCAGTAAGTGATCCGTCTATTGCGAAATGTAACGTTGCCTCGAAATGCATTCGATTTAATAGAGCCATCGTGAAATGTTCAATCCGCGTAATCTTTTCAACGCAGATCCCGAAAGTGTGGATCGAAAATCCGTCAGAGATAAGGGTGGCGCAATGGACGAACGTGAGCACGGAAAATGGGATGGCGCAGTTGCTGTTCCCTCTGTCCCCCGAACCACGCTCGGTAAAATGTTTAAACTGTATTTATCATGAAGCGCGTATCGTAGAAAATAGATATAAGAGACATTGCATGAGGCCGTTCTGAAATTACGTAAGGATAATTTTGACAATTTCTTATACCCTCCCTGCCCCGGTATAAGAACTTGTAAGATTTCGTATTCCAACCCCCTGCCCCCTTCCTTACGTAATATTTTTTACATTGAATTTTGTCAGGTATTAAAATTCTTTTAAAGGTTTATATAATTCATTTAACTTGTCTTCGCGTATGCGACGAAACTAATCCTAATATAATACTGCATAATAATAATTACAAGCTACTAAAGGGTCATTAACATTTTAGCCTAAGAGCTGGCACCCTGGCCAATCCGCCACTGAAGGGTTGCTATGTTCGAATGGCAAAATGCTCAGTGCGCATCAAACAAATATAAAACCGTGCTTGTTTATGCTTGACAGGGAACTTGGATGATACATGTGGAAAAGGAGGAATTATACCCCCAACTGGTTCACACGACCACGTTCGAAGTGAAAAAATACGTACTACCGAGATTTCAATTAACGATAAATTCACCAGGCTACATTCTGGCGGACACAGAAAACGTGACGTGGAACATCTGCGCCAAGTATCGTCACATTTCTATTAAATTCTTTCAGCATTGTAGAACTTCGGTGCCTGTGTAGACGAACTTTTCGAGTTGAGTTTCGGCAACTTGCTTATTACGAACTATTATTGATGATAATACAGAGGAGGATCAATGAACTTTTGAGTATCCAGAATCATTTGTCTTCGAACGTATTCAAAGGAGTGGAGTTCTGCTATGCTTTTAAACATCGCTGAGCCGTGCAATATTTTATTAGAAATTAATAAACGAACGAAACGACAGGTACAGTTACGGGAGACCCGTTAAAGGTACTCTACTACTGAAGTCCACCCCAGAAACGGCAAGTTGGAGAAGCAAATACAATTTTCCGGAAATAAATTACGAGACGGAAGTATGTGATCTGCCTTTTTAATGTCCCGTATCTGGCTCGATTATCACAACAAAAAATTGATGAGATTGCTCAAGAAATGCACAATAATTTTCAGTTAAACTCGTCGGATGGATGCACCGAATTTGTACTTTCTGGCGTGGTTCTTAGTCTAGCGAATTGGAAGGTGGTCCCTAGCAATATCGTCCTGCTTGCGAATTTCACAGAGGCTGGGACCGGCGTGGTAGAAACCGCGATTAGCTGGACGATGGTGATGCATCAGGCATTGAAGCTGGAATTCGAGCAATACACGCCGAAATATTTCAAGCCAGGCTTGCCATATCATGGAAAGGTAAATGCTACGAGGTATTCAATCGACTCGATCGGATCCTGAAGACAGTTTTCAAACAGAATTTCCAGCAATCGTCCCTACTGTCCTCGTTTATCTCCTACATCCTTACTTTTACCTAACAGCTGCGAGTTTTACGGCAAGACAATACCCCGGCGCCCAACGAGAAGATTCAGGTCTGCCTGAAAGAAGACAGGAAAGACATGATATCGTTGGTGTTGATGGAATGCCGGAACTTTCGATCGTCCGCCGATGGCTTGATCGATTTCATAGTTCCACCGTCGCATAAGAATGTCAGCCTATTGAGATTCCTGGCCACGGGCGTCGACTATCCAACAAAGTACTATTCCCCTGACATTCGCTGGAGGGTAAGCGTTCCGCGTAACTAATAACGGTCTAAACACACTTATCAGTTCCGCGAGAGCTCAGTTCTTCTTACCATTGGCACGCTGGCACTGTTCTGTGACGGAACTGATAGGTGTGTTTAGACCCTTACATTTAACCGTTTGGCATACAACAACGTGTGAGACCCGTGGTAGCGGGATCGGGCCAAAGATGAAAAGCACGGGTGGGACCCGTGGTAGCGGAATCGGGCCAGAGATGGAAAGCACGGGTGGGACCCGTGGTACGGCGATCAGGCGAAACGTAAGCAGTAAGGGGTAGGGATACGTCCCGTCAGCAAAGTTCCCGGCAACTTTGTTGCACTGCGTACCGGGGCTGCGACGTGTGCGATTGACAACACCTTCGGCCGCTGAGCCGAACCGTAAAATGACTCGACGCGTGCCTCACCTCTGGTGTTGGTTTGGCCGCGCCCGTCGGCTTTCAACTGGTATGCCAAGGGGTTAACGATGCTTCCGATACAAACGGGCTAAATAGACTTCATTTCCCTGAACTGCGTTAGGTGTTGATGGACCAGCCTTCAGCGTTGTACGACGTGAAACCTTGGTTCTCGCCATCCGACAGCTACTTGGCGGTGGCTCGTGGGTACCAGCCCATCGTTTGTGGCGAAAAGTACTCTTTCAACGTGATGTACACGATTCCTCCGAACAGCAACGTCAACGAGGCCATTTCCTTCCATTACTCTATCAACTCGAAGGGAGATCTGCTGATCTACGGGCACGTGAAGCACAAGCCTAGCCGAGACACGACACTGAATTACTCGGAGTTCCGTAATCTGCTAGGCGTCGTTGAGTCTCCGCCGAACAATACCGACCACGACTCCGTTGTGCATAGGTTCGTATTATAAATCACGTCCGTTTCATTCCGTTCCTTTGCTGTTATCTGTGAAATATAGGCGCACCTAGATACAACGTGTGCTCCCCGTCTGCGTTGAAATGCGTGTAAATCATTCGGCCTGGCCTTAGGTTCCCGTTGAGCGTTAAGATTACACCAAGCATGGCTCCAGTTTCGGAGCTGCTGCTTTATTACGTGCGGTCCGACGGCGAGGTGGTCGCGACCACGTACACGATCGAGGTTGGCCACTGCTTCGAGAACAAGGTGAAGAGTGCGTGGCACACGGATGTCCAAACGCCAGGGTCAGCTACTCAGTATCACGTGGAGGCTGCGCCGTGGTCCTTCTGCGGTGTCTCGGCCGTCGACAAGTCCACGCTCTTCGTGGCTGGATCGAAATCCAACCTCGTCGATGCCGACCGAACGTTCCGGCAACTGAAACGGTTCCATCCCACACCGAAAGCACGCTCCACGCAGTCCTGGGTACATTGCGAACGTACGTTCTCGACTGTCGATGTGACTATTAAGCGTGGAAGTGTGACGTTAATTAAACCTTCTGGTTCGATCGTGTAACAGCGCTGCCGCCGAATAGCGCAGGCGAGGAGATGGATCATCTGCCGAATCCATTCTGGAATCCCTTCTTGAACTTGCGGAGACGAAGGAGGCACGCGGTATTCAACGGAGGTGTTAAAGCCTCCACTTATGTCGATGCTGTACAAGCTTTTGATGTAAGTATCCTTCGCGTGGATATTGGTTTTTTGCCTTTTGACAAGCGCATCGAGGTTGTTGCGAGGATTCGAAAAATCTTTGGGGTTCTGAATTGTTAAGAAAAAGTAATACAGTCGTTTGCAACGGTGAATACGTTCTACTTTACTGGCGTTGCGGATAAAGAATTTGATCATTTTTAGAGATGTACTAGTCGGTTAAGCCGACGGTCCAGCCGGTCTGTCTCTAAGCAGTTTCATCGAGTGTTATACATTTAATAATCTTCCTATCTCGTAGGATTTCGGAGTGATCGTAATGAGCGATTTGGTGTTAGAAACACGACCCTGTCCGATTGCGACCGTGGTACGGTTTAAGATGAGAGAAATTTCGCGTATGCGCGCCGGGGGTCAAGGTAAGTATTTAATAATTTATTTTATAGCCGCGAGTCTCAAATATTATCTACCATTATTTGTTATTATTATGAAGCGAATGGGACCATAAAGAATGTGTAAAACGGGCAATGAATAATTTGTTTACTATTAAAGTATATTATTAACTGGTATTATGTTCCTAAAATAATATGATACAGAATATAATATTCAAAGTGTACCTAACGTGAAACGCATCCACTGCGCGAGGTGTTGCCCCAGCGTCTGACTATATACTGAGCGTTTCTACTTTCCCATCTTATCTGCCAAGGGAGCCGAGAACCGGAAAAGAAATTACTTCCTCCCCCTTTGCCCATTGTTTCCTTATTACGATCCTGGTATCAGCTCAACTCTGTACGATCATTTGTAGGCACTTGAAAGCGTATTACACCACTCGCAAAAGTTACGATGAAACACAGAAAATATCAAACCCTACTTTGGTTTTAAAGATCCTAGAATAGACGGTGTTTCGGTTCACTCTGAAATACAACCTCTGGCTTTCCCATTGACAAACTTCGCGAACGCGCAACCCGCGATGGCATTGGAAGCGGGATACGTTGACGAGCTACCTGACCAGACAGCCGCCATTCGCTCCTACTTCCCTGAAACATGGTTGTGGGAATTAGTGCCTACTGGGTGAGTTCTTTCAAATAATACAATGTCATCGCGATCCTTGCCGATTAAATTTGTCTCCTTATTAAGGGGACGTTCCGGTCTAGAGCCCATAAAAATAGGCGATCTTTAGGAATTAATTAAAGGAAAACTACCACAGATAGTATAATGGGATTTTGTGCATTGTATTAAGAATGTCTTAAACCATAGAAATATATTTTTTCTTCTGTAATTAATCATTGCAAATGGCACTCGGTTGAAGTGGAGGCGTCAAAAAATTCCTAAACAATTAGTCTAAAATTAGAAACAATGCCAGGTTATTAAATTAGCCAGGGCATGAAATTCCCTATTGGGCATACCTTTAAAAATCACAAAAATGACATTTTTTGAGAAACTAAAGACACTTGAAAGTTGAAATCACTTTTTCCCTATGTTTTCGTCCTTTCAATGCCTTTAAAAAATACAAATTTTCCAATTTTCCCTGCCCTATCGCAGGGTGTTACATACTTTTCGACGGAATTTCGTGACACCAGTAGGTGCCATTAAAAGTCACTTCATATGCGTGTCGAGTAATTGCATTCTGAAATGTCTCTCATAGGAAAGAAGGGAAAGTGACGATAAAACGTACGCTCCCGCACACCATCACCGATTGGGTTGGCTACACAACGTGCATTTCACCGATCCACGGCCTCGGAATGGCTCCGCCGACCACCATAACAGCGTTCCAACCGTTCTTCCTCGACTACAGCCTACCGTACAGCGTGAAACGCGGGGAGATGTTGAGGATGAAGGTCTCCCTCTTCAATTACATGCAACACAGCTTGCCTGTAAGACGTATAAGTTAACTGTAACCGTATAAATCGGCAAACTAGGACGGGAAAGGATCGGCATCCTATTACCATAAATCTCATTGATGCGCAGGTGAAGATCAAGTTAGTCGACGCCCCAGGATTCGATTTACATCTATCACACCCTTCGGCTTCGTTCTGCGTGGAGCCAAGGGCAAGCGTCGTTCACGAGTACATCCTCAGGCCGCGAGTTATCGGGGAAGTGAATATAACAGTGTCCGCTTCCATAGATCCCGATTACGCTGGCTTCTGTGGCCCGGACACCCTGATATTTACACGGTAATTGGGACTAATTCGCCTCGAATGATCCTCTCATATTTCATTACGCCAGACATAGCGCCCGATCAATCCCTGCGCCGAGAACTTGAAAGGCTGCTTAACAGATCGTTCAAACTCTGCTCGATCGTCAGCTAATAACTGTCCATAATGCTCGTTAGGTGACCGCCAACAATTATAGATTGTCGATGTTCACTTTTAAGGGACGTTATCGTGAAACCGATTCTCGTTCTACCAGAAGGATTCCCCGTGGAGGTAACGAAGTCGGCGTTCATTTGCCCGAAGGACTTCAGCGACGATTCGGCGATCGTGTGGGATTTAATATTGCCCGAGAACGTGGTGCCGGACAGCGGCAGGGCGTACGTGAATTTGGTAGGGGACATTTTAGGCCCGGCCCACGAGAATTTGGACAAGCTCGTGCAGCTACCTGTAGGCTGCGGTGAACAGAACATGGTGCTGCTTGTCCCGAACATCCACGTGATACGGTACTTGGACGCCGTCGGGATCGAGAACCTTGCGCTTAAGGCAAGGGCGATCAAGAACATAGAGAAAGGTATGTCCCTAGTCGGCAATCTACTACCTCCAGGGGTATCGAGAAATCAAACCACTTTTAACATTGGACAGCTTTGATTATCTTATCACCTGTTAATGTTGAACAAAGGGTATCAGAGGGAGCTGAATTACAGGCACCCGGACGGCTCCTATTCAGCGTTCGGAACGAATGATTCGGAAGATGAAAGCTCTATATGGTTGACTGCCTTTGTATTGAAATCGTTTGCTCAAGCTCAAAGCCTGATTCATATCGACGAGCGTGATCTTATAATGTCCGCTGAATGGATCGTGAAGAAACAGCTGCAGAATGGCTGCTTCCCTGTGGTTGGCAGAGTTTTCCACAAGAACATGAAGGTTTGTCTGATTAACACTACTTAGAACTACTGACGATTCGCGTGTACCTACTTCTATCGGAGGGGCCAAAATGTCTTGCTTTTTTAAAAGAATAAGTCATAGCTAAGACGAGCTAGCATAGTTAGAGAAGACATGCATGTTTATATATTTTTCTGCTTTATTTAACTTGCGTACTTTTCCTCTATTTGTTTCATGTAACCAATGAAATCTTTCATCTTCACTGTCAGTATCTGATGATTCACTTTTGCTTCCGCTGTCTGATTGTGGATATTCTTTCTCACAAACTAATGAATCACTTTCATCACAGTCGGTGTTAGAATATTAGTATTTGAAGTATACGGAAATATTATGAGAAACTTCTGAAATCAAATATTTATCTGCGCTCCGTGAGGGGTCAAAATGGCCCACCTCGGTATATGTAGGTACACTACATATAAATGTTATAGAGAACAACAAGCAAAGAAGACAACTATTTTACAGAATTAATCATATATATATTTCAATAAAAGTAAAATAATTAAAAGAAATGACAGAACATTTGTGACATTTTGGCCCCCTTAGTAGACCTAGTGTTAAGTAGCGACGGTATTAAATAGATTTTCAAGACTTTTGACTAGAAACGATGCCAAGATAATAATTAGATGCCTATTTGCGTTGCAGGGAGGCCTCCAAGAAGACGACAGTTCATCGGCATTAACAGCGTACATTCTCATCTCTCTGATCGAATCGAAGGTCCCTTTGCCGTCAACTCTCGTGAAAAATGCTTCCCAGTGTCTGGAGAACGGAATGGCTAGCAACGACGATGGCTCCTACACCATGGCCCTCTTCACGTATGCATTAGCCCTGTTGGAGCACCCGAACGCCAATTCCAGCATGAAATCGCTCATTGAGCTTGCCACGCATCAGAATGTACGAAGGAATAAGCCACGTTTTAAAACATTCATAAATATACAAAGTAGAGACGGAGGGATCCAGGCGATCGAATTTCTCCAGTCTTTTCGTTACATCTTCCCCCCTAAGCTTAGTACTCGAAAATGGTGACGGGTTGGTAAAAGTTTCAGAAAAACTCGATCTTTCTTCGACCTGAGAAGACTGATCAGCTCCTTCGACGATACGAACAATTCTTGCTTCTATGACGCGAGGGTTCCATTACTCACGCACGATTTACATCTTAGGATCTACTGTGGTGGGAGGACAAAGCTAAGCCGTCGTTGAGTTTGAGCATCGAAATTACTGCGTACGCTATTCTAACGCTAGTGAAGCTGGGAGGCGGCGGGAACATGGTCCAAGCTCTGAAGGCCGTTCGCTGGCTGTCGAAGCAAAGGAACGCCGAAGGTGGATTCATATCCACCCAGGATACGGTCCTTGGCCTGGAGGCCCTCACCAAGTACGCCGCCGCCATGAACGGCAACAATGCCGATTTATCTGTCCTCGTAGTCTCCGTGGAGGTGGACCATGCCTTCAGGATGCACAATGACAATCGTATGGTCCTCACGCAGATCCGCTTGCCCGTTCTACCGACCATGGTCGAAATTTTCGCCGAGGGCGAGGGCTGCGTCATGGTACAGGTAAGCTGATTACCTCTGCCATTTGTGATACAGAGTATTAGTGCACAGTGGATGGGTGGAAGATAGAACAAATCGATGGCTTAGTGCACAAATAATAATAATAAGAATAATTGTATGTCCATTTTTAGCGTTTTCGAGAAAAACAGGTTTAAACATGCAATGGCACATAAGACTCAGGGACATACGACGATGAAAAATATTATTTTTGACAAATTTATGAAGTACTAGCTGACCCGTTACCCGGTTTCACCCGGGAATTATTTTAATTATTATTTATTATTTTAGAGAGCATATTTATTTATAGCCTATAATCTAATCCAGGCTTGGGAATTAAGTGATCTTTTCGGCCGAGTTTCAGAAGCAACGTCCTCTTTTTCCCGCCGCGCGTCTTAGCCCCCGCGCCAGCCTTAAAGCTCGAGCCACCTCAGGCGCGTACCACGTAAATCGCGCGTGGCGCGCTGACACAACAAAAACGCATCGGCAATCGTGCTCTCTGGTACGTGTGGAAACATATTGATACAATGTCGCCCTAATGCGCCACGCGCGGTTCACGTGGTACGGGCCTGAGGCGCTCCTAGCAGCTTGGTCGCCGCGGGGGCCAAGATGCGCGGCGGGAGAAAGAGGGCGTTGCTTCTGAAACTCGGCCGAAAAGATCACTTAATTCCCAAGCCTGATCTAATCAAAGATGTATTTAATGTATATTCAAAGTTTCATTGAAATCCGTTCAGCCGTTTAGGCGTGAATGAAGGACAAACAAACAGACAACGTTTCACTTTTATATATTAGTAAGGATAAGGATAGTAGATGTAAAGAAATAGTAGAGAACTATTTGTTGCATATGAAAACTGAAATTTCACAAAAAATGGACACACAATATTTCTATAAAAAATTATGAAACTTTAGGGGTATGTAGATATATATTGCGCTATTTTTTCTGCCCAAATTCACTCTAAGAGGGTGAAATTGACCGCTAAAAAACCGGCTATTTCCCGATTTTGAAATTTCCCGAAAAATTTCAAACAAAAGTTACTTCTTTTAATTAGGACTACCATTTGGTAGTTTGCAGTTCTTACAGTTCCACGAGTTAGAACACAAAATCGGAAAATAGCCGGATGTTCAGCGATCAATGCCACCCTCTTAGAATGAATTTGGGCAGCAAAAAAAATTGCGAAATACATACCTATGTATTCTTTACATATCCCCAAAGATTCTTAATTTTATTGATTTTCGGGTTAGCTTCCCCTGTAAGCCACCGAAATGATCCTTAAATATTCAGGATTCAAAACTGTGTGGCTGTCCAAATTTAGACTAACATGAAGTACAACGTGGCGTACGTTACCGGCTCAGATGCATTCAATTTCGCGGTGCACGCGAAATCGCTGCCCTTCGCAAATGAATGCTCGATGCAGGAAATTACAATTTGTGCCCGATACAAGATGGCAGACGAAGAAAGTAACATGGCTTTACTCGAAGTAGGGATGATAAGCGGCTACGTGCCGGACAGAGCAAGCCTGCACGCGTTATTGAGAAAACCGTCGACAAGTAAATTCATTGATCTTCTGCACGCTACGATGATCCTTCGCGGTTGGAATTACCACGCGCAGTGGCGCACTCAGGATTTAATCTTGGGGGGGAGCCGAGTTGAACGGATGAAAATATTTCTAATGCAAATTCAATAAAATTCATTAGGTGATTATAAACATTTATTTCAAGAATAAAATTCAGTTTCCTTATCTTCTTACAACGCCCCTTCTTTGAGGGTGCCAGCCTCCCTCTCCCTCTATGGGTGCGCCACATGCTGCTTTTATCTTATACACTTTGGGACCGGATATACAACCGCAAAGGAACGACATCGAAATTCAACGTAGCAATAACCGTAATTAACGCGAACGCTTGAATTATAGGAGTGAAGCGTTTCGAGGAGGACCACGATGTCGTTACTATTTATTTCGACAAGCTGACCAACGAAGTAACATGCATTTCGTTCACGGTGGTGCGGAAGAACGTGGTCGATCGCCTCGAGCCGGCGAACGTGAAGCTTTACGATTACTATCAGCAAGAACTCACGATATCTAAGGTAAATCGGAGCGATCTGATTGGTGGGGGTACAGGTACAGAGGATATGCAACGATAATCCTAACGATTGGAAAACTTTCAGAGCTATAATTTCGCCCCAACATGTAGCAGCGCAGATCCCACCGAGGAACAACCGCCTCCGCAGTTGTTACCAGAAGTGAAGATAAATAATATGGTCTCGAAAAGCCTGCCGGGCGACGAGTTATCTGTTCTAGAAGTGAAGTCGGATAGCAACCGACCGATGGAGAAATCGGCCAAAGACATGGTGAATGAAAGTGGAAGCGTGAACGAGAAATTGAAGAATCAGATCGATGAGGTGAATGGGAAATCTACATCCTTAAAGGGGCCGGGTTTAGTGAACAAACTCGCGGACAACGTGGCTAACAAAAGGGAGAAGCAAATGGATATAATTAAAGAGGCATCTATCGCTGGAGTGCAGCCTAAAGTTGATAATGTACCTTTCGTGGACAACTCGAACCCGAAGATTAACGAAGACGATTCAGGTTCCATAACTACGACTCACGGCAACAGCATTGCCCCTGATAATTCTAACAGTGAGTAAGAAATGATTATTAATTACACAATTTGGGTATTGGAATTTTAGAAACGATCTCACGATCCGTTTGCAGAACTGAGATTCCATTGCTCCGAGTAATTGAAGAGTCCTTGTAGAAAACACTGTAAGTGCCAAAAATGAAATTCTATAAATCTGTATTACCATAGGCACGTAGAAAATTTTCCGATAAAATTTTTTTTTAATTTTGGCACTTACAGTGTTTTCTACAAGGATTGTTCAATTAGAGGATCATCGCTACTCGAGTGACTTTATTGCCCAATAAAACGACCTGTCAAACTGTGATGGGTTGTAAATCTCTTCCGAGCAAACGCAGAAAATTTGTTAGAGGAAAACGTTGCGCCATCCAACAATGCGCTATTTCCTCAAACTCCCTTCTTGAAAGAAATATATTGTCGATCCTAGTTTCTAGAATCAACCTGATGACTCGACAAACAAGAATACTAGTTGTTTTGAATAGAGCATTCGATTCGTCTTTGATATTTAATCAATTCTTTTGAATCGCACAAACCCAGTGGTCGTCTAATTATTTGGAGCAATGAATTAGTGTATTTTCGCAGTTCTCGTGTGTGTATTTAAATGTGACAAGTGTTATTAGCCCCGCAGGTAGAATCTGGGAGCGGTCTGACGCCCGACGAGCCAGACACGTGTCGCAAATCTCATTCTGACGCGGGGACGTCAGGCAACGCAGACAATCCGTCTACGGTCTTAACAAATGAAACAGAGGACGCAGAGTTTCCACCGAACCCCTCCTTCGTCGTTATCAATCATGAAATGGAAACACCAGAAGGGATCGAAGGACCCATGCTGGTCTATGTAAATCCCACTGCGTTCGATTACAAAACGGAAGCTACTGTAGGTACCAACGGTCTTTCCGATCTGGCGCCAACGCCTGGGATGGAAAATGAAAATATTTCACAGGTACCTGTAGCGTATACCATTTATCATGCGCACCTTCGACGTATTCCGATATTTTCGTTGCGTTTGAAAATATAGAATAATATCGAAGTTCATATCGCAGTACGTATCCTCAATTGTGTCGACAACGTTCCTAGCTCCAATGTATCGTGGTCTGCTATAGCAATGGTGACAGTACAGTAAACTCTCGCTATGGGCTCATCTCAACTAGTAGTCCAGTGAAATTAGACGGAAATCTGCCCAATCTTCGGAATAAATCCCAGCAAGCTAAATTTTGGTATGGGCCTTTATTTGGTCGTTCTAAACAATATGTCAAAAGTCCCCATCGATCCGAGTGCCGCTAAAAATTTTACAGAGGGTTGAAAAAAAAATAACAGTTTTTCGCGAATATCTCGTTATCTAGCAATTTTTCGACAAAAATAGGTCTCACACAATTTATAACCTAGGAAATTCTCTACAAAAAAGGTTGTATGAGTTTTTTTCGTAGGAGTAACCATTTTCATGTGTGCCGGGTTACCAAGTTTCAACCCCTATACTTTTCACAAGGGAAGATCCCGAACCCGGAAATTCAGAAAATTATGAAACTCTGTAAATATGTAGCGGAAGTCCTGCTGAGTACAACGCAATTTAGTTTGCTGCCCAAATTCACTCCAAGAGGGTGCAATTGACCCCTGAAAAAAATTTTATTTTGTATTATTACTCGCGAACTGTAGGAGATAGAAAAAAAGTGTTCAGGAAAAAGTTACTTCTCTTAATTAGGACTAACATTTGGTAAATTATAGTTCTTACAGTTCTTACGGTTCGTGAGTTATAACACAAAATCGGAAAATAGCCGGATTTTCAGGGGTCAATTTCACCCCCTTCGAGTGAACAAATTTAAACTTTAATCTTTGGGGATAAGTAGAGGATATATAGGTATGTATTACTCAATTTTTGTTGCTGCCCAAATTCACTCTAAGAGGGTGAAGTTGACCCCTGAAAATCCGTTTTTTTTTAGATTTTGTGTTATAACTCACGAACCGTAAGAACTGTAAGAACTATAATTTACCAAATGTTAGTCCTAATTAAGAGAAGTAACTTTTTCCTGAACACTTTTTTTCTATCTCCTACAGTTCGCGAGTAATAATACAAAATAAAATTTTTTTCAGGGGTCAATTGCACCCTCTTGGAGTGAATTTGGGCAGCAAACTAAATTGCGTTGTACTCAGCAGGACTTCCGCTACATATTTACAGAGTTTCATAATTTTCTGAATTTCCGGGTTCGGGATCTTCCCTTGTGAAAAGTATAGGGGTTGAAACTTGGTAACCCGGCACACATGAAAATGGTTACTCCTACGAAAAAAACTCATACAACCTTTTTTGTAGAGAATTTCCTAGGTTATAAATTGTGTGAGACCTATTTTTGTCGAAAAATTGCTAGATAACGAGATATTCGCGAAAAACTGTTATTTTTTTTTCAACCCTCTGTAAAATTTTTAGCGGCACTCGGATTGATGGGGACTTTTGACATATTGTTTAGAACGACCAAATAAAGGCCCATACCAAAATTTAGCTTGCTGGGATTTATTCCGAAGACAAATCCTAATTTCACTGGACTATAGGTATGCGTTAAGCGTTCGTCGCTAGCCCCACCATTTCTTGGAATCCTTCGGTCGAGTGTGAGAGAACCCGAGCGTCGACGTTAAGTCGGGAATCCACCTGAAAGCTAAGCTAAGGTGTGCTATGTTTTTTATGTTGTATAGCACAGCATAGCATGGCATAGCATAGCATAGCTTCCAGATGGATCACCGGCTTTACCGTCACGTACGAAAGAGAGAAAGCATGATACTTTGTCTCGCTTCGTCTTTTACTCGGGCCATCAGCGGCTTGGAGTCATCGACGCTATGCGTTAAGCGTTCGCCGCCAGCCCCGTGCGCGAGCCTATAGCGAGAGTTTACAGTAGTAGTAATAATATAACTAAACTAGTAACGTACAAAGTGTCAGAAATTATACAGCAAGCTGAGTCATGCAAATTCGTCATCCCAGAGCAGAAAGCTTAAAAGTACTTTATCATTTTGCGATCAAGGGATGCTCTTACTCTGCAGATGAATTAACAATGTTACAAATCAAACGAATTAGAACTCAAAGCGTTCGCGAGCTTAACGAAACCGTACTTGCTTCTAGGAGGAGTCTGCTGGCCGAATAAACAGCGACGCGGACGAGTCGCACGTACCGTGTAAGTGAATGTATTTTACAATCTACACAACAGTTACACGTTACAATCAGTATGTTCACAATTACATTTTTTTTTTCGTTTCGTTTTAATTTAGCGCCAACGAGAGTGAAACAGTTCTGCCCTATATGCGTCGACGAGCTGCCATCGGATATCAGCAATGTCTATTGCTCGGCGAGGAGCGCGGTCAAAGTGGCAATCAGACGGCTGCGTAAAGCGCGACTGTTGCTGGATCTGCATCCATCACGTGATGTCCGACGTCTTCGTGCCACGAAGTTCGAGTTCACCTTGAATCCGAATTGCTTCTGTACCCCGCTAGATTCTCGTACGTACTTATACCCGTACAGTATGTTACGACACTACATCGATAATAATCCATCCATCATACCGATACAAATAACACGTACACCGTTTTACAATATTCCGATTCCATTCTCTCTCTCGCGCTCTCTCTCTCTCTTTCTCTTATAAAAAAATATCCTCTTGCAGCTGGAAGTTTAGCGTTGATACTAAACAAGGACGACGACTTCCTAGCATCTGGGGATCACAAGCAGATGCTCAACGAGTCGTTTTACATATACGGATTGCCCTCGATCAGCGGCGAGCCATTCAAAGTGACGGATGCACGGCCCCTGTGCTCAAATCAACAGAAGAATCAGTCCGATTACGTGGACCCGCCGGCCGGCGGTTGAACGTACCGAATCCCTTTAAACATTCAGCACGCGAAAAAACATTCGAAACGATGGAGCACCGATCCAGCTCACGGGAATCCCGGTGTAGCGAGCGATCGAGATAATTAATCCCACTTCCGGAAGCTGCATTGGAAAATTGGCCTCGCTCCTGTGTAAACCTCAATCATAATGATACGCTATTCGTAAACTTCGCGCAGGGTATATACATAATTTTCATTGTTTCTTTTTTTTTTATCTACAAATATGTCTATCAATTATATAATTAATAGTAAGGGTAAGCTATCGCGCGGCACGCACATGAGAACGTAAACAAAGAAGAAGTTGTCACCCTCGTCGCAAATATAAATTGTTGCCAGGGAATGATCTGCTCTCTTTCTCTATCTATCTATTTCCTCTATATTCTGTTATCTTTTTTTTTTTACTAAAATTGTAAATAAATAATTATCCGTCTTCGACGCAACAAATCGGCCAGCTCACTTTCATCTATAATTCTATCGACAAAGTGAACAACAATACGCAAGAAAGCGGATATATATTGTTTCTTTTTTGTCGCACTTTTATTTATTATCTTCGTGTCTGACCGCTACTGAAATAATTATTACAAATTAACAATCACCTTTTTTTTTGTCGAACTGTACTACCATTAAATATTATTTTATTACAGTGGATTTATGGTTATTCATTTACTATTACGGTTGCTTCCTTCTTCAATTATTGTTACACACTAAGTGTTTGCCATTTAATGCTGATCTAAATTTCGATATCGTCTTTGTGACTCTAGGCGGAGCGGTGTTGGATAATGTTCGTGATTAATTTTTTGATTACTCTTGCTATCTACTACGAACACCAACGTGTGTCCTCAGCATTAAATACCAAACCGTATCGTCGTCGCCGTCGTCATCCATCGTCTCCGGAAATATTACTATATTTAATCACGTTGTAAACAGGTAAAATGCTCGCTCGAAATAAATAATGAACTATTCGTTATTGTTCGTTAGAAGCTACTCGTTACGACGCTCTGCTAAAGTAAACGCGAGACCTAGCTGCAGCGGGAATGAAAAGAGGAACGTACGAACGTTTACGAATTGGCAGTAGCATTTTTCAGTTTAGTCGACGCCGCTCGAGATACTTCAGGTATAATAGTAACAGGTATTTTCTCTCTGCTTAAAGATACTCGATCATAAAGTTGCAATGCATCATCCGCACCAATAAATAATACGGGGTATACATAGATATAGTGGAATTCTATCGGAATCCGATTAACTTAAAGAGAAACGGGGGAGCGAATACGATTACTAATACTTTGTTACGTTAGGATTCGTTAGTCGCCTAGATTCGTTTAATATGCGATCAAGTGTATTCACTGGAGTTATCGTATCGTAGCGTACTATCAATTTTTCGCCGATGCGAGGCCACACACACACACACGATGGTTAACATTTACCGAATATTGGAACAGCGTGGCCCAGGCAGAACAGAAAGTACTGTTACTTATTGGGGCAACATGTTGGCCCAATATCGTCAGAGCAATGGTCGTACAGTGATTGGCAGTAGATGCTTGAGAAGTAGTAAATGCACACGTTTCAAGATACCGTAACAATATACCTAACATTTCGGGTGGGAAAAAAATAATGAACTTTCTTCGGATGCACTCAAGTGGTATGCGAATCGCCATACGTGTTTCTCACCATTCGTTGTAGAGTCTTTAATGCGCTATAGTTGGGATAGAAACGACTGGCCACCCAAGGGAACTGAACAAACCTATCACCCACCGTTCTTCCCAATCTTTTTATCAAATCGTCTTAGTATACACTCTTCGGAAAAATATCGTAAAAACAAGTAACTGTTGAAGGTCAAATATGGACCTATTATAGTGTAAAAAACTTTCGAGAATGCATCCTTATGAGTTCATCACATTTCTTCTACCCAGTATAATGATATTACAAAACAACATCGCACGTAGTTACTATACTAATATAAAAAACAAAAGGCTGCGATACAAGTATTCTGATATGTAGTATCAATATGTTCGCAAGTTAAACCTTGGACCACAGAATATTCTAAATGCAAGTCCATGGTATCAATAACCACAGATGTGTTTCTAGTTTCGAACATAAAATTAATCTATAAAACATTATACTGGTCCAATGCGAAACATTCGATATGATAAAATCAACTCGTAAATCGTTATTAAGAAAAGAAAAGAAATATTAATAAAACCGTGACACTGTAATAAATAACACAGCATCACATCGACATTAGTTAAACTTTGAAGCCACGCAATACGAATGGAATTAGTCGGACCAATATAAAAACTAATTCTAAAATTACTCGTTCTACCTGGGCAATAATACTCAGATTATTCGTGTTTAATTTTGTCGCGTCAAGTATAAATAGCATCATTTGTCTGACAAATACCAAACTATGAGAAAGTGTTTTCCCAAGGGACACGCGATATCAGTAGATGATAAGAACCTAAGGCTGTACGAAGTAAAGGACAGTTCTGCTTGTGCGCTTCATAAGAAAATGAAAGACAGGTAATACAGGAAAAATTAATGACTATAAGTAAAGCAACGATACATTAAGACATGAGCTCTATATTAAATTATACGCGGATTTTGTATCTTTTTTTTAATTATTATCATTAAAATATAAAGTATTAAATTGTTTACTAAAGTAGTAATTAAATCAGTCAGGTTCCCCGCAATACTGGCAAGCATCGGGCATTAGTAGTATCCAACATCAACTCGAACCAAGTAGAGTCGAGAAATAATATATATATTAATATATGCTACTTTATTACATCTTTATAAATATATATATTACTTGAATCTTATTAATATGTTTTATTATCAAATACTACAATGTAATAAGATCAGACTCTAGTCGAATAATAATCAATATAAGTCGTTTTTTTTATCTTCGCTGCAATTTAATTTACATATAATAATACATACTAAAGTATATATATATCAAGGATGGATTTAATATAGAGCTTGCCTTTTCTACGCAATTTTAATGAAATTAATAACGGTATTCAACGGATCCGTGTAAAACAATTCGCTTTGCTCTTTTATTTCAACGTTAATGCACTTCAGTGTAAAGAAGTCAGTCTATACCGATTTCAAAATTATCACCGAATTTACGCTGATAAATGCACATGTACAGCCACTGCGTGACAAGCGCCACGTTTTGTTTGGCGACGTTAAACACGTCCATTGGACTCGACGAGCGCTGCGATTTTCGTAACAGTCGTTAATACAATGCAAATGCATCAGAGATAATAGGAGGAACTTACGTGAACATTAGTATTACAGTACTCAATAGATTTTAGGTGCCGAACGATCGTTAATGGATCCAGTGGTTTTTCTTAAAGAGGTACCTTTGCGTATCTGATCCATGAGAGAGTCCCTGACCTGGACAGGATCTATAATGGGCACACGGTTGCCCATAATACGCCTCACGCTCGCCGATTTACTTGATACATTATTCCCCTGCAGATTCTGTTGCTGTTGAGCCAGCTTAGCATTCAAAGTTTCGAGAAAGCCGGACGACGATTTGGAATTATTTATCTGCTGTTCACCGGAGTGCTTTCTTGCGGGTTTGGGACTGCTACCGGCGTTGCCGCTCGCGGCGCTGTTACCTGTACTGCTAATTAGCTTAGCACTCAAAACCGCCATAAAGCTTTGACCCACCCCCCCTGGACCTTGACCTTGTATATTTACATTCGTGTTGATCGTGGTCATTTGCGTGGTGGCCGATCCACATTCTTGGGAAACCGAACGGACCGCTGCGCACGAACGTTCGACGGACGTTCGAGTTACTTGCAACACGGCATTATGCTGTAACGTACCAGACGAGTTGTTATGCGACTGCGTCTGCCCCGCAGCCTTCCGCAAGAGGGAAGGGCTGGCAGGGGTGTGACGTAATTCTGTAAGGGTCCTTACTGTTTCTGACACGGAGACAGATCTGCAATACGAAATATATATATTGCATTAAGCAAATGGTCTACGTGTCATTTGAGGGGGATTTTTCGTTTCAGGAGTAAAAAGAATGGTCCCCTACCGCTGAGGAGTAGGGCTGGCTGTGGGCGAAGAGCCTTCTAACAAAAACGCCGGCGGCGGAGGAAGGTTCTCGGCCTCGTCGCAAGTATTATCGGTACGCTCGTCGTTAGAGCCAGGCGTAGGATTACTGAACGTGGCAGTTATGATAGTAGACGTGCGCCTTGCTGGCGGATGAGGCTTGCTGGCTTGTTGCATCGATCCTCTGCGAACGGTCAATGTGGACGCAGCACCAGGTACATTCCAGGCATTCTCATTTTGATTCTGGAGCGAATGAGAATGCGGTATAGTAGTTTGACTCCCGTAGCCGCTGCTAGACTCCACGCTAGACTCTGACGTTTGGCTCCCGCCATCTTTCTCTGCACCTTCGATCTACAATCACACATCGACGTGAATATCCGCCGCTGTGAATTTTAATATAACGTATGCGCTTCGATTGCATACCTTCTCAGTCCCTGGCGCGGTTAATGACGCGGGAGGCGGAGGTAACGGTAATTGCATCTCTTGAGCACGGCTGGCAGCTAGATTTGCTAATTCGTGCATGTTCACGTACATGGGCTGCTGAAGCTGATGAGTTGCTAATTCTGTATCACACAGTAACAATTGTACATACTACGATTTAAACGGTAAAATAATTAATAGAAAGAAAGGATAGATATACCTTTCGCTAGATGCGCTGGAAGTGGTAATTTGGGCTTGCCTCGCGGACTCCCAGGAGGTTCGTTCTTCACTGGAACCGACGGTCGTTCTAAACTGGAACATCTGTTCGGTATAGGGGGACGATTACTACCATTATTTCTACGCAATTGTACTCTGGACGCTTGATTCGAGGAAGAACATGAAGAGGAGGAAGAAACTGGAGAAGCCGGTTGACTGTGACAACAGCCGCTATTGTCCGGAGCTTGGAATGTGTAGACGCTGAGTGCTGGTCGCTGATGGCCTTTCTCGTACGCTACAACAGTGATCGGTAATATGATGTTAAAGAGAATTCATTGTAACATCCTTGGATAGAGATCTGAAACGGTAATCCCCTTACCAGAAGAGATCGTATGCGGCCGTTCACTGATCGTATTCTGATTTTGCCTATCGTACTGAACTGATGTTTCCTGTAAGTCAGGCCAAGTAGCAGTGGTTACAGGTCTTGTTGTAGTACTACCAGTATTTTGATTAGTGTTAGAAGACACATTTGTTACCTACGACAACACAATTCAACTTCAGCAACATAACAGAGACATTCGTATGGGAGGGTATGTAAAACTTCTATTTAGCATCGAAAGTGAAGAGAAGAAAGACGTGAAATGCTATAGCAGGCAACTAATGTCTAGCACAACCTTACCTGATGCTCGGAAATTGGTTGCGTATACAATGTATCCTGAGAAGTGAAGCCGGAATCACGGGAGCTACCGTTCGCCAAGTGGCGTAGCGTCATCATACCGCTGATGCTGGAGGGCCTGACACCGGCGGACTACAACGAGTACAACATCGACTACCACATACTCTAAGCTGACGCCAAACGGCATTCATGCTGTAATCTACGGGCAACTACTTTGCATGGTATACAGCTGGTGCGTAAACAGTGAAACTATTATGTGCCATGCATCATGAAGGCATAACATTCTTAGTACATCGACTAGGCAGAGAGAATGGAACTTTAATATCGTCTTTGTGCGTTTGTAGAATTCTCACCTGAGAAAGCGATCTATGCCAGGGATGTCCAGACGGGCTTGGATGACTTTTGCAGGAACTACTGCTGCTGCTGGTTAACGAACTGATCGAACACATTGAACTCTTCCTCGATCCGAGAGACAAAGACGGGCTGGAAGGAGGCGTAGCGAGCGACCATTGCGTAACGTCGCAGCCTTTTATATCCGTGATCACTTGCTCCGACGCAGGTGGCAAATGATGCGGCGAGGCCGCGTGCCGTTGTAACTGATCGGAAACTTCTTGGAGGTGTGTCAGCTCCATTAGCATCGCGATCTCTTCGTCCTACGTTTATGCGCGCGCATCGTTAAATGTATTATTAAGGAATCAAGTTGTTACAAGCCTAGTAGTTACAGTCGAGTTTTACTAACAAGCACTGGCTTCAAAAATCTGGCAAGAAGGCAAAATCTGCCCCTTTCTTCGAGCAGGGCTGCGCGCACAGCTCTTCTTTCCGTATCTTCTAAACTTAGACGTTTCTCTTGAACAACAGCAGCGGAGGATTGTAGCATACGGTTTAATTCAACATCTCCGGATAAGGTTCCAAGACCCTGCGATTGCCCCTGCCCATGTAAATGTTGACCTTTGCGCGCCTTCTTCTTTTGTAATCGTAACGTATCCGTAGATCGTTTCTTCAATTCTGCCCGGGCTTTTTTATATTCTAAAATTAGTACAATTTCAGGCGTATTAAGTGTACTCGAACCGATTTCGTCTGGATACTTTGTTCGTAATATTGTTTGGAAACAAAACGTTCCACCGACCTTTGGCATGTTCCTTGTCTAAATTTATTAAAGACTTTTTCCAATCCTCCAATTTCTCTTGAAGAGGCAACACCAAGCAATCCATAATAGCGCTAAAAGAAAAGTGTTCGTGCAGAAATGTAATTAATAAGAGCAACGAACTAGTAACGTCGATAATAATTACCTGGTAAAAGATTTCATACGAGTTTCTACAGCTTTGTGCCTTAGACATATCCGAGTCAAAGCAGTCCCAATTTCTTTTGTCGCACCTTAATTACAAGCGTTCTTTAATATTACATGTATTTCTACAGAATACTAAAAGCGTGAAATATTTGAGTTGTTCGTAACATCGTTCATTAGCGCTAAGTGTAATCTAAAGTAAAGTTTAACGTTAATTTACCTCTCGCGTTAGTTGCAGCGTCAGCAATTTTTTGAAAAGTTTCAAGATACGCAGAGATAGCTAAAATAGCAGCCCTAAAAGGAACGAGAATAGAATATACAGTTAGAATGTTATAATATTACATCATTTTTAACCACAGCTTACCGTCAAGGACCCAGTTCCTGATCAGAACCCAATTCCTGATCAGTTTAGTATATAAATACCAAATAATAAGTTTATCACGATACAAATTTATTCCAAAAAATGACTAAATAATTATGAAGTATTTTTAAATTTATACGCAAACATTTTATAGCTCGTAGTAAAATGTTTTAGGTTGATCAGAAACTGCTCCCTTTGCGTCTTAAATGATCAGGAACTGGGTCCTTGACGGTATGTATTATTTAAATTCCAGTTTTAATACTTCTTTTAGAACAGTGGACGCTACTGTCTGTAATTCATCGAGAGAAATAAACATGAATGCTCTAGAACTGTGAAATGCGATTGAAAGAATTATTACCTTAGGCACGAATGTAATTTGGTGGCTTTCGATATTAAATCTTCCCATAATGGTGCGCCAGTCTAAAAAGAAAAATTTCTTTATCCGCTATTGCTTAACGCTACTTGGATACGGTTTATTTCCTTTCGAACTATGAGTTACATCGTATCGCGGAAATAAAACAGCGCACACTGAACGCCGATAATACAATCATATACGCCTACCTATTTTTTACGATCAGATGCTCGTATGATTTAATTATGAAATTAGATCGACGACTGTGAATAATTTCTACCGATCTTAATAATAAATTGTCTTACATTCGTAAACCTTCTTCTACTTGTACTGAGGTATTATTAGCAGGAAGAAGAGTTTATTAATAAAAGTAAAATCTTACTTGTAGAATGTACTTTTGCAACTGATAATACAGAGTATTCCGCGACCCACGAACGAGGTGTTAAATAGTAGATGTCGAAGCAAAAACGAATAAAATAACATACATTTCGAAATTAATACATAAATTATTTTAGTAATTATCATAAAACATTTTTATCCAAAAATGTTTAGAAAATTCTGTGATAGATTAACACAAACTGTGTAAATATTTTGTAGACCATAAACTTACAAAAAATCAGTCCTGCATGTTACATTGTGATATTAAGACTCCAAATCAGAGCCAGTTTTTTTATGTTTTAGGGCTATGAACCTCGAGAAAGTATAAGAAATTGCGGATCTATTTTTAGATCGTATATATTTAAGAACCACAAAAACGTAAACACAACGCTTGGAACAAGAATCCTGTGATCGAATGTAAACAAGAATTCAGGGGACCTTTAATCATCGAATCTTTAAAATACTTCAAGCTTCAAAAGAAACTAAAATAATATTCTGTAGTTCTCAGCTGCAATCGAAAATAAAATACAAACTCTTTCATTCTTCAACTACTGAAATCAAGCCTCTACCTGTTAAAATATGCATGTTACATTCGGAGTGTTATATTCTTCGATTCGCTTTGACACCTGCCACATAAAACGATAAATATTTCGAACGTTTCTGTCTTCTGTTTCACCCAACTGTGGCTGTCATGCAAGAATGAGAAAAGTATACCGACGTTCTAATAACATGGACAAATTAGCTCTCGTCCTCGTTCTGTCGCATTAAAGTATCTCAATGGTTTCAGAGAACAGTTCTCAGAATGAGGCCATCGTTAACGAAGTTTACAGAACGCCATAAAAAAAAGAACGATAAAGCAAGGAGGGAGAGAGAGAGAGAGAGAGAAAAAAAAAGAAGTCAGAAAGATAACGCACTATTTTGTGGAACGTGCGTAATGTAAAAGGGGCGCTACATCGACAACGCGCCTTCGCCTGCATCGTAAATTGTGCAACGGTACAAAAGCGTACAAGAAACAATGAACAGGAAAAACGCGGTCGGATATCAGAATGAAGATCGAGTCTCAACGACGCCGATATTACTTACGTACCTTCATGTCAGTGATGATCTGTTGAAAGAGGCCACCCAGAGCACCGCACTCTCTCTCAATTGTTGCATCCATCTTCGACTATCCGAAATTGTTTTGTCACTTGGCCCCGATAAAGTTCTTCCGCATCAGTGGATCGTGGAGACGTTCACTTCTTGTCATCCGTATGGACGCGTACAGAATTCCCGTGCGAGTGTCGGCGATCCGTGTAATTCGCCATTTTCGTGGCCAGCAGGAGATATGTGGCTCGAAGTAACACACGGAGAGGCAAACACGACCGAGTGTACCCTACGTGAACTGTAAGCCCCCGTGTGCGGACCGCGATCGGCCGCGGACGAGTCGACCAGATACTCCGGCGATTGATATCGAGGTTTCACGAATGCTCCGGACGATTTGAAATCATAACATCGAACGACTCGCTCGTAAAAAGATTGTAAACACTAGGGACGGGTTCTCCGAAGCAACGCGCTCATCGCGACGATCAAGTATGGCTCGCGTCTGCGTCGATTCTGTTTTCGTGTTGTAATATCTGAATATCCGTGGGTGCCCCCTACGGCGACCCCGTTCCAGAACTTCAAATTGAGGATTCGGGGTATATCTAATCGTTACTCAGGCTAAGGGCCTCTCTCTCTCTCTCTCCCTCTCTTTCTCCTCTCTCTCTCTCTCTCTCTCCCTCTCTCTCGTCTCTCGTTCTCTTTCTCTACCCCCTTGGACGATCACTTCCGGAGTGTCGACTATTGAAAGAGGACATCCTGCATCGTTGCTCCCTTATTCTGATTGGTTATTCAACACACGGCTATAGGGGAAATATGTTTGCCACATGCATATTCCTGTCTGCTATTACTGTTCCTAGATCGAGATTTCATTCTTGAATGTGTTCTCGACGCGGGCATACTTTTGATCACTTTTGTTAAGAGACATCGAAAGTTAAACAAGCAATTATTCGAAAGTCGAAGGAAGAAATAGATATGTCTCTTGTGATAAAGCAGAAAGAATCGTTTTACGATATTTTATTGAGATACTTCGGGAAATTGGCCGAAATAATGCCGAGCATTTTTGAATTCTTCGCTGCCGTTGGATTCATCGCAGTTGCTTCTTATATGTTCTACCGCGTTTATGGTAGATTTGAAATTTCGAATCTCTTTTAATAGAAACTTTACGCTTATCAGATTATTATCGATTAATTAACACGTTCGCTCCCATTGCTCAGCTTGCCATGGCAGCGAGATTAAAGAAACGCTATCTTATACGGCTCGCTACGCTGCAATTAACGGGGACCGACTTGTCTATAGCAGCGGACGCGTTAATCCATAATTTTACGATAACGTTTAGAATGCATTATAGAATCTACCCGACTAGTTTTATATATTCTAAATTTTCCATACCTTCGATTCAATTACAGAACGCTATTATAAGAAATCAAAATGCAAAAAAGAGGAGATAGGATTGCAGGAAATCAGAAATTATAATCTCTCGGTTATTCGAGATGGAAGCATAATTAGCCATAAAGAAATGTTTCGTAACTTGGAATACGCGGTTAATGTAAATGACCCTTCTAATTATAGAATAACACTTTACAGTACAAATTCTACGAAAAATTCGATATAGAGGACTTCATTTTCTAACATTATTTATTATAAAAATTCCATGCGACAATATTTTACTGTATAACAGTGTGATCAGAGGAGCTTTATATAATATTTCCAGAAATGCCACGACAGATTGTATGCGTTAAAATGCATCGATATAGTAGTTTACTGTCCACAATTGTTGAACATAAAATCTCCACTCGATGGACTGACACCCTTTCATCGTGTTTGTTTGCACGGCCATACATATTTAATAGCGTTTATGTTAGCCAAGGGTTCGCATTCTACAAAATAATAATTTAAATATACATCCCAATATAATTGAACATTATTTTATAATTTATATCGATTCGTTTATGTTTGGTAAATGTAGGCGGAGATCCTCTTATTGCCACAGCGGCAGGAGAAAATGCTCTGTGTATGGCCACTTACTATTGCCTTAACAATCCCATGGAAAATGACTTTTCCTGTCTCGAAATACTACAAAGAACAGGTGGACGATCTTAAATTCAGAATTTTGTACTTATAATCTTAACAATTGTTCCCATTTCAAGTATACTCTTTTTCTTCGCAGGATGCGGGTTCGGTTTGCAGAATAAATGGTACAATGTTCTATTAAAGCTGGCATTTAATGATAATCACATGAAACTAGTAGAATGGTTACTTTTACATCATACAGTCAAATTAAACAAACCCTCCCGGGCCTCATCTGCACCACTACCATAGAAAAATTATAAACTTAAATAGTATTTTAAACATATATATAAATATATATATAGAGATAATATAAATATATATATAGAGATAATATATATATATATTATCTCTATTTCTATTATTCTATTTATAAACGAATTCGCTTGATAAGTGTTTATTATATAAAATAAGAAATAAACGTATTATTTAAGATTACAAAATAATTGTTATCATTGTTCAACTTTTATTTTTATGAATACCAATACATTAAAGTAACGAATTATTACGCGGTTGTTTATAGCTTTACAGAATTTAAGCCAAAGTAACTATTTATACAATATAGTATTTGACGTTCGTTATGTCATTGCGCGATGCGTTATGTTGAAGCGCGTCATCAAATGTTGAGCGAAAACGTTGAATGCGTGGAGAACTCCGGCACTGATAACAGTTAATATTCCCTCTTCGAATATCAATTATTATGTAATGCGGCGCATAATTGATTTGCGAAAACGCCGTTGCAAGTATAATGCATAATGCGAGTAGTTTGACGAAAGTGTCGTTGAAAGGAGAGGTTAAACGTTAAAAAGTTTGTACAATGGCAAACACCGGTTTATTAGTTTTGACGAATCCGGCGAAGGTGATAAAGCTATTGCCGATTATCAAGAAGCACGTATTAAAAACTTTGTATATCCAATATTTCCCGGAGAAGAATATCTTTATACCCGGAAATTACACGGTTTCGAGTTCTCAGCGCAGAGCGACGCGTTATGCCCAAACCATTTCCAATATTTACACCGACACCTGCGCGATATCCGCGCGACTCGATATCCGAGTTTTACTTACGAATATAAAGAATCCGAATCTGTCGATAATAAACACGAAGAAGCCCGTAGAGGTAGTGATTTTCGATCAAATCTATAGTAAAAAGGAGGCTGATACATTCATACAGGATTATCTAGCCAATACTTCTATGGGCTGTAGTTTCGTCACCTTCAACGATGATCAGAGAGGAGACAAGGCGAACGATGCGATCTCCTGCGTCGAGGAGGAAAAGACTTACAAGAGCGTAGTACTAGGTGGCACGTTCGATCGTATACACAATGCTCATAAAATATTTCTAAGCGAAGCTGTGTTACGTTGCACCAGCAAAGTTACGGTCGGAGTTACCGATACAGATATGTTACGCGGTAAGATTTTTATATGCAACGGCGCTACAAAAAAATGTAGCTCGTATACGAGCTATTAATAATTCCTTCGCCTAAACTAATCAATTAAATTTGTAGGAAAATTGTTATGGGAACTGATAGAACCCTGCTGCAAAAGGATACTAAATATTAAAGACTTTTTAGAAGACGTAGATTCGACGCTAACGTACGATGTCGTCGCGATAAACGACATGTACGGCCCGACTAAGGACGATCCAACGTTTGAAATGATAGTAGTCAGCGAGGAAACTAAACGGGGTGGCGAGAAGGTGAACGAAATGCGCGCACGGAACGGTCTAAATAAATTAGACGTTCGCGTTGTACAGTTAGTAAAGGACGAGGATTGCAGGGAACACGAAGAAAATAAGATCAGTTCCAGCAATAATAGAATACGTCTGTTGGGAACACGACTTCGAGCACCTGTACGCATGATACCATGGCTGCGTTCAGCGGAACAAACCGCTACGTAGCCGCTCAGTAGCCGCTCACTGAGCTCAACGGTGATCGGTTCTGGTTCCGCTGAACGACACTTTGCAGGGTAGTGATATTTGTAGCAACTCAACACGTTCCGTAAAAGTAGCGGAGTTTATCTACGCTCGAAAAAATGGCGACCGCTCACTAAACGTGTTGAGCGCTCAGCAACCTAGCGGTAGCGTTCAGCGAAAAATCAGTGAGCGGCTACGTAGCGGTTTGTTCCGCTGAACGCAGCCCATGTAGACCCGATCTAAATATGTATTGCCTAAAACAGTTTCGATTTTTCTGTTCAGAGGATAGGAAAGAAGCCTTTGAAACCTTATATTATCGGTTTAACCGGAGGTATAGCGAGTGGGAAGTCGACGGTAGCTGACAAATTGGAGAAACTGGGCGCCGGTCTCGTAAACTGTGATAAAATAGCCCACGATTTGTATCTTCCCCATAACAGTTGTTACGATGCGATACTTAAACATTTCGGACCCACTATCCTGAGGTCAGATGGATTTATCGATAGAAAAGCGCTCGGGGATATTGTATTCAATGATACAGTAAGCTTACGTAGTTTCGTACCGTTTATATCTCCGCCTCGTTACCGTTCGTTAGTCATTCGGGAACAAAACTTCCTTCTAGGCGCAGTTAGAACAATTAAATAAACTTGTTTGGCCTATAATATTAGAAGAGGCGACGAAGCAGATAAACGACTATCATACAAAAGGATTCGATGTAATTGTGATGGAGGCAGCTGTCTTGATTCAAGCCAACTGGCAGGATGTGTGCCATGAAATTTGGACCTGCATTATACCGCAAGAAGAGGTCAGCCTTCGTTTCGTTAACCGAAGCTGTAATACTCTATGGGGAAACGCTGTTTTCCAGTCGAATGTAACATTCATTTCGGCATAGTACGATATGTAATTATCTTTGTATAATTTCTAGGCCGTAAAGAGAGTGGTAGAGAGAAACGGATTAACCGAGGCTGATGCGAAATTAAGAATTCAAGTTCAACCGAGCAATGTGGAGCAAATCAACGAAGCTAATGTTGTTATATGCAGTTTCTGGAGTCATCATATTACGCAGGAACAAGTGCAAAGAGCGTGGGACGAATTAATGGCATTCTTGCGCGAACAAGCAAAAAGCCAACGTACATAGCGTTAATATTGATCGCAATTTTTATCGGGGATTTATTAAAACTTTATAATGGATATTGCTTTTTATTCGGAAGGTAACATTGTACAATCACGCAGTGTTACCAGCAGCATTTAAGTGGAACATGATTTTGATAACATTTTTTTAAATATGATTTTAATCTATTCATTGAACCGATTCGTTTCTACGCAATAGGAATTAATCGTTTATGCTTTTTGTTAAGTATAAATTGTAACAAGTAATTCCTGTGTAGTAGAAAGATGTTACACTGTGTATAAGGAAACTGTAAACAGAATTAGTAGGGTGTATAAATAGCTATCGTATTGCGGAATAATTGCGTGGTTTTATATACCGTCTATGGTGTACATATAAGTTTGTTACAAATATATGAAATAAAACGTATTTGTAAAAAGCAGCGATTGATTGTTTTCAATGAAATGTAAATTCTTCCAAATTCGACCACCTTGCCCTATCACTTGGCAAATAATATGTTGTCGCTGAAATTTCTTTTCTCTTCGTGATCTGTGTAATTATACATTTTAGTAACTATCGTGCTTATAAACGACGAAAAATCAGCTTTAAGTTTATTTCCGCCGCTCTCTATGTTACACCTTACATGAGATACTTTCACAAATGTCGACGCTATATTTATAAAAGTATAAGTACGTGTTATTTAAAATACGAAAGTTAAATGATATTCAGAATTTTCGATATACTATGTACTAAATACTTACAAATTGTTTTCGAAATTTCGGGTTGCCTTTTATCAGGGTCGTAACAAAATATTACACATCTATCTGGGCCTAGCTTTGTTTGACCGATGAAATAATCATACGACTGTTGGATTTCTTTTAAACAGTCATTTGACTTTTCACTGTACACAAGTATGACACCATGCAAATCCTTTCTAATAGCTGGCCAACAATTTTCAAATCTAAAACATTCGAATGTTATTCACTACGAACACACGTGTGTGTACTTGCTCTTGTTTTTAAACGAATCAAGTATTGGTATATGTACTTATGATCCCCACTACAGTCCCATAATTCAATGTCTTTCGTTACTCGTTTATCATTTACATCTATATTTTGTACCTCGAATTCTAATATTCGAACACCTTGAGTCGGGCGATAGTCGTAAGGTATTTCCGTAGCATCGGCAAGAAAATTCGATATCGTCGTTTTACCACTCTAAAAAATGCCTCTTTATAACACCGTTTATATTTTCTGCGATTAGTAATAAATACTATAAGCTAGTATTTATTAGATTATTTCTACAGTTTTACACGTAACGAGGAAAATAAAGATATAAAGTTTATATACTTAAAGAATATTGTGTAAACCAATAAAATTTCAAATTTTGGAACATTACCCTAACAGGCCCTACGACTATTATCTTTAACGGTTGCATGTTCTCACAGTACTTCAGCTTTATACGAATGTTTTACTCCAAACTTGAATGTTTGGAGAATTGTTACCATAACAACCAGTTACCCACTTCTATCTGCTTTGTCGAGTAAGATCATTAAAATGCGAACACTGTATGAGAATGTAACGACTTCGAAATATCATTAACATTTTAATAATTGCAACTAATTATTTGTGAATTAACTGGATGTATAGATATACATATAACGAAGGCAATAGTGCACACTATATAAAAAAAGTGTACTGTTTTATCAGTACGAATGAGTTTTCCAAAAACGGATAATTCTATTCATGTCCAATATTGAAGTATATTTTTATTGATAATTTAATCTATTTACAGTAGCTTACTATCAACGTGTCTCCGGATAGGATCTACTTAGAACTACGCAGAAAGAGCAGTGATAATAGATGATAAAATAATTTCACAATACATCCGAAATACGATGATCAATTCTAAGGTGTTCATTTATTGTAAATACAAATTAAATACATATATAAAAACATACAATCCATGCGATAAAAGAAATACAGCGACCATTCTGATACAATCTGCCATTGTATTCACGAGGAAGTCTCTACTTGATTTATAACATCGAATTGATTAGAAAGAATACTTTTGTAAATTTTTCACAATGTGCTAGACATTTGAATATTATACAACGTCATGTATATTTACATGATCTCTATACAGTTATGCATATAAGTTGAAAAATTCTTATATCGTTAATATTATTGCGGGCTGCTTAATTTGTAGAATTTCTTTTTTTGCAACACTTAAATGATCAATCGAATGATTAAGTGATAAACTAAACTGATCAAATTGAAATGAATAATGATGTTATAATGTTGTAATTCGCAGATTACAAACATTAATGACATTCATAGTTTAATACTTTTTAAGCTATTGGTTGATCCTGGATCGCTGATGTAGTTTCATCTGGATAAGTCAAACCATAGAGGGCTAGAAGTGCACATTTCGCTGCTATTTTCTTGGCATCCTTCTTATTTTTCGCTGCAACATGTACATAAATTTAATAACATACTAAATACGTATTGTTTTCTTCGTACCTGTGTCGTTTCTACGATATTTTCTGAATGATTTCTGATGCATTTAAATTTTCGAAAAATTCCTTAAAGGCCATCGCGCATTTTGGCGAAGCGAAGAGAAAAGTTTATAAATAACTGATTGTTACGGAGCCGCGCACACTTGACCGAAGCGCAGCGACAATTATTTAATGATTATTAATCTCTTCGATTCGCTTCGCCGCGTTTCGCCAAATTGCGCGACGGCCTTATTTAGGAATCGATTTGCATAGAAGAAATGTATGGTGCGTTACCTGTTCCTGTATATTTAATCCCATCGATGACTGCAGCAAGAGTAAACATTGTGTTAGGTGGATTACCCACACGATTCAGTTCTGCGTATGTCAAGCCTGGTCTCATTTGATTCAATAACATTACGGGATGTATGTTTGTAGCATTTGGAGGAAGTTCCTTTTGGACCGGAGTTTTCGGAACCAGAGTTACCTCCCGTTTAATCCCTTTAACTGGCGATGGTAATCCTGGTCTCGGGACTGGAACTGATGTTCCCTGATTGTGCCACTCAAGGAACAGTTTATACAATGCAAAGCTGGCCAGGGAACTCCATGGAATTTCGTCAGTTTCGTCAGTAGTAGTATCCATCGGTGTTCCAGCTTCTTCGTTAATCTCTTCCTTCGGTACGATTACTGGCTCTACGACTTGACTTATCACTTGTCCATCTGTCTCAGCATCGATGCGTGCTTTCAGAGATGCTGTTGTCATTTTCTCAAGTAATAAGGCCTTCAATGCATTCTCAGCTGCGTTTTGTCGAGCCAATGGCTTGGACAATCCTTGCCCAACGAAGGTTTTACCATCGAGCTGTTTTTATTCGCAATATATGAATAATTTAGTAATAATTACACTTGCATTATGTTTAAATAATGACAATATCCAATTTATGTAAATAGAACATAATCCGAATAGTGTAAAAGATTCTCGAACATCGCTAATAGTTTTGCTACGCAAATGAATACATTATTTTAAATACCTCTGCATGAACGAGGTAAAGAGAGTTCTGTATTCCTTGGGTTTCAGGAAATGTGAATTGTACTCCAGCTTTCATTTCGTTTAATACCATGATCGCATTCTTTGGTTGCAATGTCTTCCTCAAACGTTGATTCAAGCGAAGTCGCTTTAGTCTCTTATTTACCTTGACTAAACCAATAAATATTCCTGAATTTACAGTATTACGGAGTAATCTAGCAATTATGTTCTACATTAATATCAGTAGGTATATCTTCACAATTATTAAAAGTGCCACAGCTCAACAGCAAGTTACTGGAGCACATGGAGTGCATCTTAATCTTCAAATTTGCGCAGTGAATTATCATCATTCTCAGACTCGATCATTAATCAGTTTTTCTAAGTCCAATGAATATGTACAATATAAAATAATTGTTATTCTCAATAATTATGTTCAACATATACAACGTTCTTCAAGTAGAATTAACGCAATGCGAGAATAAACGGCTCTTCGTTTCGAGGGAATCTTCAATCTTATTAGTTTCAAGGGAACGTAAGATTATATAATCAACAATGAATTATCGGAGGTACTTACATCCAGGTACTTTACGTCTCCACTTTGGTTGCTGCTCTTGCATCTCAGCGTCAGCTTTCTCAGGCATTTCAGAGTCGTTCATTTCGTCGTCGATCACTTCGACAGCATTATTACTTACTGCAGGTGCAGGATTAGAGTTAGCTATCAGAGGAGGCGCTGGAGTAGGAGCTGGTGTTGGAGGAGGCGGAACAGGGTTACTTTGCACAGTCATTGCAGATTGTTGTTGCTGAGCATGAGAGGTTTGTTTCAGAATTGGCTTCAGTCGCTGGGGTTGAGGCTGAAGCTGAAGCTGAGGCGGAGGTTGAGATTGTGGTTGTGGCTGTGGTGGAGGCTGAGATTGCGGCTGAGAAACAGGTTGCGGTTGAGACGGAGGCTGAGATTGAATCTGTGGAGAGTTTGTCATAGGTTGTTGTGCTTGCTTAATTTGTGGCTGCGGTGGCTGTGGTTGCTGCTGCTGCTGCTGCTGCTGTTGTTGCTGCTGCGGTTGTTGCTGCTGCTGCTGCTGCTGCTGTTGAGGTTTCCCTTGCTGCATGTTTCTTGGCGGAATTTGTTGCATTTGTGGCGGCTGTTGCGGTTGTTGCTTGAACGGTTGCGAATTCTGTGCATTTCCCTGTTTGTAATTGCCCAGTTGGTTAGAGGGGGGTTGCGAACCTTGGAAGCCTCCTCCTTGCTGGTTGTACTGTAAAAACAGGGTGGGTCGCCGCTACACAAGGAACCTCTACGGTTGTGCTATCCCACCAAGGTCTAGCATCGTATTATGCACTCAGAAGCAGTCTAATGCTACCCCCATAACTGATACCTGTCAAACTATATTCGTGGCCGATATTTTCTTTATATATAACTGAACCGAGTTTACGCGCAATTGAAAGTGTTAAATTACACGTACAAGTAGTATGAAAACTTATTAATTACAAATCAGAGTCCCGAATCTATTTACGTTACGATCAATATTAATTTCAATGTCGTACTACGCGCGCAAATAATTTTTACACATTTGCAAAGACAAAAAAGTTTCAACCGAAGTTATACATCTAAAGAAGTTATCGAGACTACTTTGTACTTCATAATCGTTCAATGCCAATGGGGAAACTCGAAAGATCGAAGTGAATTTGTTTCTCTCGTATTCTGCGAACAGCAAGGTGTGGGTAGTTGGTATCCCGGACGTTATAACGATGTACTCTGTTTAAACATCAGGTCAGTATGTTTTCAAAAATATGGCCCGTGGCAGGCTATGCTATGTGGGTAACTGACGAACTAGTCCCTGGCTGAATAGACCTCCTCGGTATTGTTGTATAGCTACTAGTTCCTGCATTGCAGGGGAAGGGAAAGTAGGGACCACTAATTAGTACATGCAAATGGATGAAAAATTGGAAACAACAAATGGAACAACTACACAGTTTGATCATGAGAAACACAGAATATCGTAAATGATCCTCCCCCTTCGCGTAATACAGTCGTCGAGAAAACCTTAATATGCTTATAATTCTTAGCTATACTTATCACTTGCAACGAAGCCCCGTTACGATGTGTATCAAGGAGAAACGTTCGAAAGTATTCATAGCTATTCTCATAACTGTAGAAATTTACAAAGATGCTGAATTACAATAACTAGAGTCGAGGTCAGATAATTTATAACTCTTTGAAGGGTGGGCTCTTTTATAGATGCTTCTACGCGTCGATCGCTTTCGAAAGAAATATACTTTTGCCCCCGCGTGTTCTGCTATTCATTATTCACCATTAACTTTACTCTATTCCCTATTCGTTATTCTAGAAATTATCCAAAAACTGTACAATAATAGGTAAAAAGTCTTTAAACGATACAATGTATCTTTAGGAATATCTCACTTACAAAAGTCAAATGGTAATAAAACAAATGTCTTATTAATAAAATCGGGGAATACACTGTCCAACACGATTTCTGATCTGCAATATCCGCTGGATGATTCTTGTAGAGTTTTTCGCCCTGATCACGAATCCGCAAGCAGAAATGCTCTATCACACTCAGTTTTTTGAGAAAATCGATTTTGAAAAAAACTGCAAATTTTCAACTTTGAACAATTTTTGTGTCGAAACGGTAATAGTTATTCGGTTGCTCGTTGCGTCAAATTATTCTACGAACGCTCCCGAATACAACGATATCAGTTATTATTGCATTATGATCATTTAAATTTGTTTAAACAACGATCAAAGGGAAAATGATACCCGAAATGCACCCATTTTTGAAGATATCTTTCAATTTATTTCCAAAACTAAGGGTCTAGGAAAAAATCTGACCATTCCACGCGATGCAGCAGACATTTTTCCTTCGGAACTCATCAACAAAACTGGTAAGTCACGTTTTGTTTTCAATACAGAAGCGAAAGAGTTTGGCAAAACGCGCGGTGTCGACAGTGGTAGTCAACGGCGGCGCGCGGTCCACTGCCGCTCAGCGTAAAGGTCCGCGCACACATATCCGTTCCATCTCAGTTCCGTGTCAGTGTGCTATTGGTAAGAAGAAGAGACCCTCTACACCCCCCTTCTTCTTAAGGTCTAAACACACATATCCGTTCCGTCTCAGTTCCGTGTCAGTGTTCCATTGGTAAGAAGAAGAGACCCTCTACGCCCCTCTTCTTCTTACCAATGGAACACTGACACGGAACTGAGACGGAACGGATATGTGTGCGTGGACCTTTACCAATGGCACACTGACACGGAACTGACACGGAACTGACACGGAACTGACAAGTGTGTTTAGACCTTAACACAATCGCTTAACGCGCCTGAGTACCACTGTCGACACCGCGCGTTTTGCCAAACTATTTCGCTTTTGTATTGAAAACAAAACGTGACTTACCACTACTGTTGATGCTTTCTTCCAGAGGAAAAAATGTCTGCTGCATCGCGTGGAGTAGTCAGATTTTTTCTAAGATCCTTAGTTTTGGAAATAAATTGAAAGATAACTTCAAAAATGGGTGCATTTCGGGTGTCATTTTTCCTTTGATCGTTGTTTAAACAAATTTAAATGATCATAATGCAATAATAACTGGTATCGTTGTATTCGGGAGGGTTCGTAGAATAATTTGACGCAACGAGCAACCGAATAACTATTACCGTTTCGACACAAAAGTTGTTCAAAGTTGAAAATTTGCATTTTTTTTTCAAAATCGAATTCCTCAAAAACTGAGGGTGATGGCGATAAACGGTTTGCGGATTCGTGTTCGGGGCGAAAAACTCTACAAGAATCACCCAATGGATATTGCGGAACAGAAAAAAAGTTTCATTTTGTTGGACTGTGATATCAGAAATATTAGAGTACAGTAAAAGAGTCGACAATTAATAAGCGTATATCGCATTATTTTTTATCTCAGAAGTTACTCTATCGCAGAGCATGGTATTCTTTCGACAGCTCTTTGCGTATGCATTTATTCGGCGTAGGAAAATGAACGAATAACATGACGATAATAAATGATTACTAACACCTTGTCGACGTACGTATGTATATACATATGCTTACGTGTACGAAACACTTTGTAATAGATTTCTGGTATACATACCAAACGATATTGTAGTATAAGAATAAAACCTTAATGTACATACTTTGGTATACGTACGAGAATATTATCAAAAAATGCTTCCACTATCCGCACTTGTATACTGGAATTCTTTTCTATATAGGTACATTCATAGAACACATATTCTATGGAAAAAAGGATTAATTACACAAGTATCGTCTTAAGACTATCGGCATCAGAAATATTTGCAAGGTATTTCTATATTGTCAAAAGATGTTTATGAACTCCGCACTTCGCGTTACGAGACCTTGCCGTATCGCACGTAGAAGTATAAGCGAGTTCATAACTTGGGTCTACTATTGCGCACAAGTCCAGGGATTTAATCCTTTTTCCTACTTGTCTGGTAGAAAACATATAATTAAAGTAATTGGATCCTGTTTATACGATACGGCTGTGCTAGTCTTCGAAAATCAATGAATAGTATAGGCATTCGAAATGGAATGTCTATTTCAGATCAGCGTTAGGTATACATTAGAAAAAGATATTTAATTATTCAACGGTATATTCGTGTACCTTACGAGTGGTAAATAATTGCAAATTTACTATTTAATAAACAAATTTCACGAGCACACGCTTTTGGTATGAAAATCTGTATGTTCGATATCGGAGCCGTGGAAAATGATTTTTCAAATTGTAAAATAAGAACTACCGAGTACTTGAGCGTTTTATAAAATTGTAAAATAAGAACTACCGAGTACTTGAGCGTTTTATATATATATACAGCTACGATAATTACTCGTATAAAGCTACAATAATATGTTTCCAAATTTTTTTTAGATTTTCTCTTATGAAATATTATTGCATTAAAATAATTGTTACAGCAGTGAAACTTACAGTGTTTTGCCCCTGGTATCCTACATTCGGATTATTTTGGTTTCTCACTGTAAATGTAATTTAAATAATCGTTAATGCCAAGTAATGAAGAAAATACATTACGAGGATGTATCGATATATTCAATGGCGTATTTCGTAAAAATGATATTTTAAAAGGCATCATAGCGAGCATAAACATTATTTATAAAAGTAATGAAAAGGGAGCGTAAGTATGTATGTGTGTGTGTATACATATATAGGAAAAACGTAATTATAAAATTATTCTAAACTACGCTGTTCGCAACGTTTCGCGAAATTGTTTCCTTCTCGGCTGATATTTAAAGGAATGCGACGGAAAATTGTGTCAGAATAAGCTGCATCCGAGGACGCCATTCTCTACAAACCGGTATATATGATATTGATTTTTTTCTATCGGAGCTATTTAGATATCAGTAACTATTAAATCATAATATGCGTATATTGTTTGTGAAATAAGATATTACAATACGATATACAACGTAGTATAGCGTCCCCATAAAAGAATATGGAGTAACTCACCGTTGGCATAGCCTTGACTCTGTCTGCTTCTCGTATACATGTTGGCCGTTAACACTTCGTTAGATCACCGAGGATACAATTAACTGCAGAATACTAAGGTACATTAACTACCTTTTTCTATTACACTCAATTTCGGAATACAGAGCGTGGCTAACGTATGCGAAATGCGGATGCAAGGGAGGTGCACGGCGCTCACGACGAGAAACGGCTCACTTTCTCATTACAGAGAAGAAGGAAATGACGTTGTTTACCGTTGTCGGAAGTGGAAAGTCTACCATATTGGTCATCAAGCGCATGCTTTAATCTTTAATCATTATACGAGAATTCAAAGGTTTTAACGTGAAAATTCTTGGAATCGCGATTATTCTTATTTAAGTTCTGTTCGAAAAGCAAATAATCAAAGATAAAAAAATTTCACGTTATTCTGCTCACAGATTTACTACAAAAATGATATCCCGTATATAGTTTAAATAAAATACTATGATTTTAGGATTATACCATTATAAACGAAACTATTATTATTTCGATGCTGAAAGAATCGCAGGAACATTTTTAATAACAAATAAATATATGCAACAAGTACAGATAACTAATGAATTAACACGGGAAATAAATGTACAAAAATGTAGGATTAATGAAAATGTCAATTCTTTTAGGATAGTTATTACGAGTATACAGTATAATATTTGAAAGAAAGTTATTTTAAGCAATAACCTGTGTCAGCTATTATGACGAAAATTTAACGCGTAAACAACTTTTGATGGTCAATAGTGAAAGTTAATTGTTAATAAGTACAATATTAAGATCTACAATAAACGTAGAATGTAACAACTTGTAGTTTCTTATTTTTATAAAAATACAGTTTATATAAGTCTATATATAAATAAAAGTATATAAAGTTCGAGCTGTGGGATCTTGAATGAAGGAGTTTTAAGTTATTTGATCATAGCAATAATAGTAGTAGCATATTTTACAGGTTTTAATTATTCTCTATCTTAATAAAATTGTGTTACAATATGTAATAAATTTAAAGCAACCCTTCCATCTCCTGCATGAACTGCATGTACGCATCATCTTTAGTTTTAGGTTGAGTTGTTCGTAGCGGCTGTGCCTCTGGTATTCTTTCCGCAAGCCTAGAGAGAGTGCTCGGCTTCTTCTTGTCATCTCTCTTCACGCGAAGAGAGGTGGGCAAGAATCTCGTAACATCGGCAGCCAGATTTCTAATCTGCGGTTTCGCCTCGATAGTCGTGGTGCTTTTCCCGTCTTTATCTTTCCTATTAATTAATTGCGGGGCAGCGGAGAGAACGTTAGGTGTCTTGGGTTGCGATCCTGTCCCAGGCTGAGCCTGCATTTGCGGATTTCCTATATTCGTCATATTCGACAGATTTGGCATTTGCATTTGCGGAGGGGGCATTCTAGGCATACTCGGTGGTCCAGGTCTCAACATTCTCGGCATCCCTGGTGGTGGACCTAAACAGTGATTAAAGTTTCTTCTAATACTATGTTAAGCGTTCTCCCTGAAACTTTTTTTTTTTCAAAGTAACTAAGAAGATCAATACTTTTTTCCGACGAAACTGTACGCTTCCAGTTTAACATAGAATTTTTGGTATTGAAATATCCTTACCGGGAGGCAATCGAAGCCCGATACGAGGCGGAGGTGGCGGAGGCATTCTTAAGTGTAACGGTGGCGGTGGCGGTCTGTACATTAAAGGATGAGGTGGCATCCCCATAGGAGGCATTGTATGAGGTTGCGTATGTTGGGAATGAGAATGCGAAGATGCGTGTTGATTGTGATTCGATGAGTGGTCTGATGCCCCTGGGGGTTCCAGTTCCTCCTCTTCCGTTCTATTGTTATTAGATTTATTATTCGACTTCGAATTAGATTCATTCTCCGCCTCGAGCAATGATAACCGATTATTCAAGTCCTGGGCTCGTTCGGTTTCGCGTTTCTTATGGACCACTTCCATTTCACGCATAAACTGATCGATATCTTGCCCCGCCATGGCCAACATTTTCTGCTGCAGAGTAGTTGGCTTTACTTTCGACATGTCTCTTTCCTTCTCCTTCTCCTTATCCGTGTCCTTCTCTTTACCGTCCGATTCCTGCTTGTCTTCCTTATCATCTGCAAATCGGATTGTCCTCGATTTCGGCAGTGATTCTTTAATCTGCATTCAAACCATGGGATTACTCGGTGACGTACATTTAAAGATTCATTGGACGGTGTGCGTCGCGAAAGAAACATACGATAAGAACGATTACAGGTAGTTACACACCTTGTCAGGCACATCTTCGTCGTCGCTTGATAAATCTGGAGGTGGGTAGGGTGGTACACCGGGCGGTTCTTTGTTAGGTGCTAACGTAGGCACAGAGGCAGAGTTTGCGTATGCACTTGTTTTTTTCAAGATGCTCGGTGGTATGGGTATGTTCATAAGCGGATGGTGTTGCGGTATGTAGTGTGGGTGAGAGGGATACATGTGCGACGGCGGTTGCGGCATATCGGGTAGGGGTATTTGCGACGTTAAGGAACCTGAAAAAGTATTTCTTTACGTGAGGCAAACCGAAACACCGTTGTCGCAGCTAACGATATTAACCCTCTAGGGACGACTGGGACTCCAGAGTCCCATTCAGATTAACACATTTTTATTTACGTTCCATCAATAAGATCGAGATTTGATAGGTATAGTGACCTTTAGTAGGCAGAGAAGAAACTGTTGTACCATCAGAACCCGAAATTAAACTTTTTTTTGTTATATTGTTATAAACAAATTAAAAAAAAAAAAAAAAAAAAAATAAAAACTAACGAGTAGTTTCCAAATCCGAAGTATAAAATAGACTATTTTAACGCTCAAAAAAATTCTACGTTAAGTTTAAAACATCCCCGTCCCTAGAGGGTTAAACATCGAAATGTACCTGAATACATTCGCGATATGTCGTTGCCAGCCGAAGGCAAAGGAATTTCGTCGACTTGCACTTGCTGCGCGTGCCTAACAGCTTCGAAATAGGAAACTAGATCTATCCTCCTGCGTTCGTATTGTATGAGCTGTTCCTTCAACTCGGACCATTTTTCTTGATCGTCTTTCGCCTGTTGATAGAAAAAAGAGCGAAAACTGACAAATATATAATAGCGTTTGTAATATTAATCTACAACTCCAGTTCGTTAATCTTACCGATAACTTTCGAAGGGAAATTTACATTCGATACGTTCGAAATACTTACATACATTTTTAATACACGATCTAGGGTCTCCTTTAGCTTTTTCCTTTTATCTTTTAATACTTTCTCGTTAAGAGGTGGTGGCTGCATGACGTTATACTCTAAAATTTAAACATGTATTACATAATGCCAATCGTACGGATCGTTCGAAAGGGTAATAAATTTCGTGCGAACCCATTTGATCTATTTTCTCCATCTCTTCGATAATTTGAGCAGGATCTTTCCCTTTCAAAACGGCCGCACGTACTAGTTGCCTCTGCTTTTTATTTTTCTTTAATTCTTTCTTTCGCGCCTCTTTACCTGTAACAAATATGCCAGTGATGAATAACTGTCGGAAAGACACAGAGACTATTTGGTTATGTTATTTACTAACGTGCTTGATCAGTGGGATTCATGTATTTCCCACTTTTCGTGGTATTTATCGAGCGGCGACCCATCTTTTCGTTCTTAAATCGACGCTGCGCTAATTAAAATGTACCTTTACACTGTATTCTCAGAAATATTCTGTCATAGCAATCATTATTTACATTCGTCGCGATTATAGATTCGCCATTAATGCGTGGTATCTAGTACAGCGTGCTACATCGAAATACGTGCCATCATATCGTGTCTTTTCTTTACAGTCGCAGGCTTATCTACGACAGTTGTCCAGTTGAAGTGAATCGATTGGACAATGGATTAAATTAAGCAACGAATAAGAAAGTGCAAATATACGATGTACGGTAATACGGTTCGTAAAAATCGTAAAAACAAACAGCCGGCTCGCGAATAACCGGAATAACTCATGTATTATTTGCGGATATAACAAGTACATATATGAGTATATTCCCTCGTTAATTACGTGAGTAGATTTCTCCTCGGTTAATTTCGTGTTAACAGAGATGACAATATCTGCGATTATGCGAACTGTTAAATAGTGAAGAAGGTCAATGCGAAGTTTGACACTTAGGTATATGTGTTCTGTATTGTTACGAATACATACAGTAACAATAATAAACAACGTTTGTATCTTATAGAATAACTTTAGTAATATTAATAATTCCGTTATTAATACTGCTTACTTCGACAGTGGAATCGAATTTCAAGTAATGTTTCCGAAACTTTGTTACAGGCATATAGGATTATTTTTAACGGACAATGTCTCACATTACCGCGCACGATATACACAAGAAACCACGCACGAGAGATATTAAAATACAAGAAGATGTCACGTTCTTTCAAATGGGTTTTTCTCAAAAGATATTGGACGGACTATCCGTGTGCGCGTTTCAAAGACCTTCGCCAATACAGTTAAAGGCTATTCCGTTAGGACGATGCGGATTCGGTATATAAAATTATGATTTTATACTTATATTTCACTTGGCGCCGATAGCTTCAGCTTCTAAGCTTGTGCGTCGATTACAGATCTGATAATGCGCGCGAAGTCAGGGACTGGTAAAACTTTAGTGTTTTCTATAATAGCGCTTGAAATGATCGATATACAAGTATCGTCTACTCAGGTGTTGATATTAGCGCCTACCAGAGAGATCGCTGTACAAATTTCACAGGTTTGTGCGTCGGTCGGTTGCGAAATGAAAGGTGAATTTCTCCTGAACATTCGATAAGACAGTTTCCTTTTAAAAATGGCTGCAATCGTGTTATAAATAAAGTAATTCTATTGTTGTAGGTTTGAAAGTCGAAGTATTTATAGGAGGAATGGCCATAGAGACTGACAAAAAGAAGGTAAAGGGTTGCCACGTAGCTGTCGGCGCTCCGGGTAGAATTAAACACTTAATCGACAAAGGATTTTTAAACGTTGAAAACGTCAGGTTGTTTGTACTGGACGAAGCAGACAAATTAATGGAAACTAGCTTCCAGAAAGATATTAAGTTGGTATAACAATGTTATTACGTTATTAATATCGAGATCGTGATTGATATAAAGTATCGCTCGTGATGCGTTCAAATTTTCAGTTATATCTTCTCGAAGTTGCCGTTCAATAAGCAAGTTATAGCGTCGAGCGCAACGTATCCAGGTGATTTGGAAACATTTCTACAAACGTACATGTGTTCTCCAGTTTTGACATCACCGGACGACGATGGGCCAGTTCTTATTGGACTCCGACAGTTCGTTACGGTAGTCCCCTCTCATCCGAACGCCATGAGACAGGTTCGGCTTGATGTTCGAGTATCGTTCGACGCGTTTATGTACACAATTTTTCTGTCGCACACTTTCGATACGTGTCTTACGTTTCAGGTCCAAATCAAAGTAGAGGAGCTAATAAAAATATTGAACGAAATTCCATTCAAGCAAAGCCTGGTCTTTTCAAATTATCAGACGAGGTAAGTGTATCTACAGTCGCTAGCGTATAATATTTGCATCGAAGGTAAACATGTTTCTTCGAAATTACAGGGCTCAGTCTGTATGCAACAAAATTAATTCGAAGGGTTTGATAGCTGTCTATATTACTGGAAATCAGGAGATGGTAAAAAGACTGGAGGCAATCGATAAATTAAAAAGTTTCAAATGTAGAATAATGCTGACAACCGATTTAACTGCAAGGGGCATAGACGCGGACAACGTGAATTTAGTTGTGAATCTTGATTTGCCTATAGATGCAGCAACGTATTTACATAGAATCGGAAGAGCTGGACGTTATGGCTCTTATGGTATCTCTATAACAATACTTGCAGAAAACGAGATCGACACGTTCAAACAATTATTAGCTTCTGTTGGTGGCTCGAAATTTTATGTATCCAAACTTCCTTCGAATTATCCTAAAGATATTTGGGCTACTCCCGCTGCACAATTTGAGAAAATTTATGCGAAGTCGGATGACGCAAATGGAAGCCAGCGTCAAGTGGACAAAGTTATTAAAGCTGAAAACGATCCTCTGGTAACAGTAGCTGATACAGAATTGAAAAATATAAATTCAGGAAGTAATGAAGCATTAGATAGAGTAAACGAGCAAATTACAAATATCACCGAGCTTTCTAATGTAGATGAAGTAAAAAGCAGTATAATTAAAGATGTTGAAAATTTACGCAAGGCTCCTTCCAGTTTAAGAAAACCATTGAATTTAGGTAACAGAATCAAAGTGAATTCTTTATTTATGCAAAGTACTGATGCGATAGACGAATCTCAATATACCAAAGAAAAGAAGGGAACGACAGTTACGAACTCTTACAACCTATCCAGGCCAAAAGTTATACACCAATTTAAATTAGATTGTTTATCAAATAATGCGTCCAATTGGGAAAAGGCTAACGCAAATGTAGTGTTCACGGTTGATTTATCGGATATCCAGTACGATGACGCATCTAACTCTGCTATCGAAAATGTCATTGAACATTTAAAATATACCTCGCATAACAGCAATTCAGAAGAGAATGTAACGTGTGATAATTGCGCAAATGTTGCTTCAGATTCCGACAACACAGTTTTTGAGACCAATGTACTCGACGAAATTGGAAAATTAACATTGTCAGCGCAGGAAACTGATTGTGTAGATGATAGTACCGATGTAACTAGTAACGTCACAATTTCGGATGAAACGCATGATTGCACAGACACTTCTATTATAAAAGAATTGAATTTCTGTCTCTCAGGCTGCGCAACAGATTGTAATAAATATGACGATAATGTTCTTGCAAACGACGAGGAAATATTATTAAAACAAGCATGTGCTTGGAAGGAGAAACTTCAGTTTGAAATTAGATTATTAGATAACGCAATGGAAGCCATGAAAACGTCCGTTCAAAAATTGATATACGAAGAACATATCAACATGCTTAGAATATTCTACAAAATACAACAGCAAGCCGTTATGTGCATCTTTCCAGAAATACGGAATGACGACGAAGTAAATGAAACCTACTTGCATTTTGAATGTATTTTACATGAGAATTTAATAGACATGTATCAAGAGATAGAAGATTTTAAACGTTTCCATCGAAGACCTGGCCAAAAGTTCGACGCGTACTTCCCGTACCCTGTTAAAGAAGATTCGTACATGCCGAGCCTTATGATATCGGAGACAGACCTAGAAAGTTATTGCGACGCATTGCGATATTTAAGCTCGAATCCTTATCCTAGAAAGAAGTTGTTGCAAGTAATAAATTTGGTTGCATTTATGAGCGAAGGAAAACTATGTGATTTGGTAAAGAAGTTACAAGACCAAAGTGGTAAGTCATTTGACGAATTATTGTCAGTGATGCAGCATGAATTATTAGACAATGAATCGGAGGATAATAAATATATGGAGCATGAAATTGAGTCATCAAGCATTAACGACACTCAAGTTCAGTATATTACTAATCCGAGTGATCAGGATTTGCATAAGGAGTTTTCTGGCGTTCGAAACATAGATGATACTGCTGAAAAGGGAAACGTAACTATAGACGATGATCAATTGGTGGAATCAAGTAACAGTACTTCCAAAGATTCTAGTAGTTCAATATCAACAGAATTTATCAAAGATGATTCACCTAAGATTCGAGAATACGAAACTTACGACGTACAAGAAAATACATCAAGTACTTTTCCAAGCGAGAGTGATGACATTAAGGGACATATATCCAACGAGGAAATACACACGAAAAGTAAATTTCATAGGCGGAAAATGAATCAGAGACAAAGGCACAGCACCTATACTAAAGAAACAGGAAAAACTTATTGTAAATTTAGAACGGTTCGCACAAATAACATCGCATATAATCAAGCTACTGCATTACCTAATGATACCGATGTATTTGAGGAGCAGTCTAAGTCAGAAATTCAACAATATTCAAAGCCTCCAACAAGTAGCTATGTTAACTCGTCGTTGTCAAAAAGAAAGATAAATTCATGCACAAGTAATAGACAACATGTATATGATTCTCAGAAGTCATACATGAATAACGAGTCTGAAAGCTCCGATTCTCTTTCCGAATCTCGCGAACATGAAAGCTACGTTTCACACGGATCTAGCATTGCAGCGGCAAAGTCTAACGCATCACATAGACACCTAAATAATAAAATCGCAGCAAAATCAACTAACTCTTTTAATGCTGATTGCTTACGACAGCATAGAGGAAGAAAGCAGCCTGCACACGCGCAATATCATAACGCCCCTTACATTCCTCAAATGGAAAGCTGTGCGTATTTTCCGAATTACTCCTTCAATTCCAATATACCCAGAGATAAGAACAACCTCGACCATTCATCGAATAGAAATGCAAATGAACGTGATATGGGAATCGAACAATTTTTATCGTCATTGAGAGCCGAAACTGATCGCTTACATTTAGAATTATATAACTCGCAAATGCTTCATGGTTGGATAAGAAATGATTGAAGTTTGTAGCATTGGTATACGTTTGAAAATAAGACTGCACGAGTCTTGGAGCTCCTGAATTACATTTGTCCAGGATAAACTTATAATCGATCAACGGTGTATTTTGAATGACGAATGATCAGTAACAAAAGATCAGTAGTATGTATTTGTAAAGATACTGCGACGGAATATAACCGATGTTTGTTAACCAATTAAAGTTGTGCATACATTAATAATAGGATATGCTTAATTTCAATAAAAATTGTGATAGCTTGTACAGAAATTGTTAATTGCCTGTAAAAAATAATACAATTAAAACGTCTATTTCGTAAGCTCTACTTGATGCACGATATATGGTTACTGTATTTTATAATAAAAATTCATACGGAACATGTTATATTGGATGATTTCTAGGTTCCATATAAAATATCCAACAAACACCTTCGAATATATGCCAGTATACTTTACCATTAGCATACCGAACATGCGTCGAGTAATATTCCTAAAATGTATCGTAATTAATTACTAGTAGTAATGATATGCAATTTTCTTCGTAATTTAAAGCAAAAGGACAATATCCCGTATAACTATTTTTCATACTCCGACGAGAGCATTGGGTACAAAGTAAAATCATTCTTTCATTGTGTTGAATAAATTACGAAAAATTGTCATTCCGTGAACATAACATTACGGCGGGACGCAAGCCGATTAACATTCGTGTCGCGTATAGGTAGATGGTAAATGATTTTATTTATTAGCACGTCATACGCCGGCTGCGAGTTAGGGGGATCAGGTTTCTAAGGCGTTTCTTTGAGGGGAGCGAGACGAAAAAAGAACCACCTTACGAAACTCGTCTCGTGAGAATTTGGGGTACCCGCTTGTTGTGTCCGTCCTTTATTCGCAAAATAATCGTTTGAGCAGCCCGCCTAGTATACTTCAGTCGGTGTCCACGTGCTTTCGCGTGAAGGAGTCTCTTAATCGCGTTCGCGAGTATCGTATCGTGTTAATTAGTGTACCTATCGATTTTTTTTACGCCGCGGATTACGGTCGTTCCTGATCGCACGTTCTTTGCAGCGGTAGAAAAGTATGTCGCTCTCCAGAAAATATTTTAAGAGGGTCCCGATTTACGTGGTAGAGGGGCACGACGAGGTGAGCATTTCGAATGGTCGGCGTCCTACTTTGTTTACACCCTAACTTGCTCCGTTTGGTGTTTCCGTCTCTGCACGCTAGGAGCGCCGCGAGCGCTCCGACTACCGATGACGTAGCGGTCACGTGACCAAAAGCGTTAAAAATCACAATCGAACGTCGTTTGAATTGCGGCGCGTTATAGTTACGATTTTTTTTTTTTATAAAATTTGCGTTGTTTTGTTAGGTTCTGCCGTTCATTTATCGCTGCGTCGGGTCCAAGCATCTTCCATTCGAAGGGAATACATTTGTACATTTGGATTCTCATCCCGACATGCTTATACCGAAAGGGATGCCGGCGGACACGGTGTGGGACAAAAATCAGTTGTTCAGGTAATTGCGATTTCATTAAACACATGGGACAACTTACGTAATTCTATTCAGAATTGTTTGTTATATGTGTAATATACAAATATATACATGTGTAGCTATGAGATCGATGCTACTTAAGTTTAATATCAACTGGTGGTACCCGGCAGTCCACCATTTTGATATCATTAAAAAAAGGTGGGAGTGATACCAATGACGACAGATCGCATTGAATGTATACGTATTATATGATAATCGATATGATCGATGGTACGATAATAGTTTCTCATTATCATATTATCATAATGAGTAATTAATTAGAGTATTATTTTATTATTAGATAATAGTTACTCATTGGCAAATAATAAAATACAATGGGATGGTAAAAGAAATGCCCTTTTCTTTTTTGTCCTCACTTGCGTAGAAATAAGAAATACGTAATTTCGAAAAATTTATATTCTGTAAACAAATTTGAAATTCATATTTTTTTATGGTAATGTCACGTTTAGGATGTTAATTTTCATGTTTTCGTTATAGTGAAATTAGCATAGAGAATTGGATTTTACCTGCTGCGTACGCCGGCCACTTTAAGCATTTGATCTGGGTGAAACCACCGTGGGCAAATCAGATGGCCGATGGCGTGACAACCTTCTCCATCGGCAAGCATAAGGACAACGGATCAATAAGGTAAGTCCGCGACGCATTATTTTATTTTCATCGCGTGCCAAATTGACCACGTAATTATAGCTGTAGCATTGGAATACCCTCGAAGTAATAGGGGTTATTAATAGCCATCACATTTGCAGTTGTGTGTAGGTACGTACGCGTTGACAATATGTAATAATCAATTACAGAGAACTTATTGTTCTCTATGATGAGATATCCGTTTTTATAGCCTGCTGAAATAATTTTTTGTGCTACGAATGGTTAAAATAATGGAAATTTCAGTATAATTTCATTAAATGAACAGAAAATTGAGACCACTGTATCACTTGGCACAATTTTTGTTTTACAAGCTCGAACTTAAAAATGATTGAAAATGATGTTTTGTCCGGAAAGGCTAATTAGTGGATAATATATTACTCTTTGAAGTGGAAAGAAGCACGATCAACAATTTACCATTATGTAACAATTAATGAGAAACGCTTATAACTACTTGTAAGATAAATATTAGAGTGACGATAGTCCCTCGATAGAAGGGAATCAGAGAAGCTTAACCATTTTGGTGTCTTAAGGGGTAAAACCACTCTAGAGGCAGAAAAAAAGACCTAAATTTGATAATTATTTTGGGAGTATGACAAACGGAATAAAATTTCTTTTCAGAGGGTTTATTTAACACATATTGAAGTACGAAAAACAATTTTTTTATTGTCATTTTCATGCAAAATGGCGGCAACAGAGCCCGTCGTCGAAAACAGCTTTTTTGAAAACACCGCCACGGGAGGACGGATTTCTCGGCATGTATGAGTTCGGGAACAAAAAATAAAAAAAATTATAATCTATAAACAATTAGCTTTGGAAGTACGTAGGGGTTTTTTTTTTTTAATCAATTTTTGTGGAAGTGGTGCACTTTTTAAGAAATGAATCGATTTTTTGCCCTAAACATGAGTATTAAATTGTTTGTAAAAAAAAGTTTACATTCAATCAAAAAACGGCTACGTACTTCCAAAGAGAATATTGTTGTGACGCTACTGTAAAAATTTCAAATCGGTCCATGCAATAGTCTCCGAGAAATCCGTCCTCCCAGTTTGAAAGAAGTGGTTTCGACGACGGGCTCTGTCGCCGCCATTTTGTATGAAAATGACAATAAAAAATTTGTTTTCCGTACTTCAATATGTGTTAAATAAACCCTCTGAAAAGAAATTCTATTTCGTTTGTCATACTCCGAAAATAAATTGTCAAATTTAGGTCTTTTTTTCTGCCTCTAGAGTGGTTTTACCCCTTAAGATTCCAACCCCGTTATGTTTCTTCCAAGACAATTTACTAATTCAACATTTGCCTAACAGAGTCCTCTTCGGAAACATCAAACATTAGTATCAGTTCATGCTTAGGAAATATTCTCAACGTTATCATTAAAATCATACGGCTATAGAAAGCCAAACATATTAAATTTCTAAAGCCCAACAATCGAGAGATTAAGCTCCCTTGCAAAGGAAGGGAAACTAGCATAACGAATGCTTAACAATTAATTGCTATTTCCCCCGATTGCTTCGCACGGCTATCGCTCTAATAATTAGTAAGGAAAGCAGCAACGCCGAAGTATCCATGGCGAGCCGTAAATTGTGTCATTTTAAGCGAGCCCGCATTATCTTCCATAATTATAACCTGCAGTCTGCGCGTGTAGAATACGTGCTTCGCGATTCGTACGTCGCGCGAAGATAAAGGTACGGATAAACCATGCATTTGGCGAGAGGATGGTGGGAGAGAGAATTATTTTTCACTCGCGAAAAGAGCAACGCAGTTAAGTCTCTACTCCCGCGGCGATTAGCATACACGGAACACGCCGCTTCGTGTACATTTAGGATAGCCGTGGCATAATGTTACATGTGTCCTCTGGTACCGAGACAAGCATCAGAAAATTGTCGACAGGTGGTGGCAGCATCGGTGCTACCAGGGGCCGTGCATCTTACCTTAGCCGTTGCGTGATCTCAATTTACGCGACAACTTTCACCAGGAACAAAACAATACGATTAATTGAAACATCAGCATTAATCGCGCATTAATATGCTGGGCGAGCTGTCGTTAAACATTCAACCGTAAAGCGACTCCATCAGTTTTGATTACTGGGGACATTGCCTCGCCCAGGGTCTCGTTGGAGGAGAAACCGCAATATCCACGCTGAAGTTCGTCAATTGCAATTTTACCAGAGACTTTTATATGTAATTCTATCCCGTCGATCACGTCCATTCGTAAAGCTCTCCCAGATGTTATTATCTAACAATTCTTGTGTTGCATCGCATGGCCATTGTTATCCGTCACGATGACGTTACCATTAGCTGCGACAAGAGTATTGAAATCGAGACTTATTTTAACGATAAGAATCGCGCAGCACCATTACGCCCGACACATTAAGACCGTGTAATACAGCGACAGGGTATTGAAAGTCATAACACCGCATCGCGGGGCCATAATATACATAAAGCGCCACTAGGTTCCAAAGTGATTCATGAAGTGCGCCGGTTTTATTGTTCTGTCATGGTTCTTTGTGCGTCATTCAGCGGTACGAATGATTGGCTCTTCTATTATGGACGCAAAATACGGTGGAGATATCTAAACTCGGCGTATTGAATTGCATCGATAAAGACGTAGCATCGTATATTATAACCCGATCGCGGTACGATTGCGCCCGGACCGCAGCGCGATACGTTCGATTACCAAGGTAATTTAGTTTTGAATTACCAAGTTTATATAGGGATGTAAATCAGTGGTGTTGGTAGGTGATCGCGACCACCCGTACTTTGAAAAAAGTATCTCACGTTATTGTACGTAAATGTAGTCTATACTTTCGGAGAACAATAAAGTATGCGAAAGTACTTAATTTTGTAAATAATCATAAATATTATGTGAAACGTAACGCAATATTATTGTACGTAGTTCCCAAACGTACACAAACCATAATCATCTCCGCTTTAAACGACAGCACACCTCTCTTAATTTAATAAAGAATCAATTATTCATACATTTTAAAATGTAATATGAATATTTAGCGCAATAACGCCATTGAGTTATTTAAAAATGATAAAAAGTTGCTCCGTAATATTGAAAGCAATAAAAAGTATGGGAGAAATAAAAACTAAGATTAAAATCTAGGTATTTTTAGTTTTTTCGAGCGTACTTTTTTTTATACTCCACGAAAGCAAATTTATGTTATTTAACAGTAAAAAAGGTGGCAATCCTAGGTGCTGGCTTCCATCCGACACATTTCGATTTGAACAGTGCTATCCTGTGAACTGAATACCCCAGTCGATCGAGCAGGCATCCTACGAATGAAAGATCCTGAATTAGCTCGAGTTCTTTCAAATTCAGAACTTTCTGACTGGTTCATCTGTATATTATGAATACTAGGGCGAGGGAAACTATCATCCGGCTTCAGATTCGAAAAATGGCCCAGAAAAATCTGATCGGCCCCACTCCTTTTATCCCCTGGAGCTATCGACAGTCACATGTTTCCTCGCGCTTCTATGAACTCGTTGCTGAAACGAGGATAGACATTCGGCTGTTCTACTGGCCACCGCGGACGTCCTGGGTATCAGCTTACACGGCTGGAAGGTGGTACACGCGCGCAGCGATGAAAACTTGTCACAGTCGGTTAATCCGCGTGGAAGGGGTTGGAGCTGGTCGACAAGATGAGGGTGCGCGCGAGGGCCGGGGTGGCGGAGCAAAGAAGGTTAAAAGGAAAAAGGCAGGTAAAGTAGCAAAGGGAAGCCGACACGGTGCGCCGCGGCGATATCTGCCAGCAAACTGGTGGCCGTGATGTAGCGCTCCGCCGGGACTTGAGTTATGTTTCTCGAATTACCGTGGATATATGTCCGTGCGCCGTGAGTGAAGCACGCGAATTATGCCGTTGTCGAGACTCCGCTGTGCATCACGTGCACTACCCCCCCCGGTTCTCCTCGCTAATCCCTTATCCGGCGAATCTTTCGATTGTATCAATTGCTGGGAGCTCTGGTCGCGATCCAAAACGAGGGAAACGAAGGGTTACGAGCCTCAAATTAGTACTCAACAGCGTAGAAATATTTAACGAGTGTTTTGCAGCGCGTTCGTGCTCACGGTCCTGTGACCCGTGTGCTACGGGTCAGGACAATTTTCACTTACGCGCTCCTCGATCTCTGTACAGGGCGATTTAAAAGAGAGCAAGTTTCAAGCTCCAATTTCCACTGGATATTTCGCTCCAACTGCAAATGGAGCTCGCCCAGCTCGGCATAATGGTACAGGCCGGTGCATAGTATTTAGAAAGGTGGACACTTTCTCCCTTCCGCGCGTTGCGCCCCGAACCGTGAACGTGTCGAGTGGAAGTTTTCGTCCCCGTAAGGACGAGAAAGATTGTCGTCCCGCGGCGGTCCCCTTAATCGTACAAAACGCTCGCCAGAATCCCGGAGCATTAGTTATGCGTAACCCATTAAAGTGAATTACGACAGGGGACAAAAATTTGCCAATTACTAATAATTGGCCGCCGGTACGATCGGCGAGGTGGAGGGACGGTCGGGCGGGGCGGGGGCCCACGGGTAGAATATCGTTCGCGATAAGATCTAAAATATGACGCCATCGACCGCTTTTCGTCGAAGTTATACATACGTAATCGCGTGTACCCACGCGCAGGTGCCGATCGGGGAGCGATCGATTTGCATCGGCCGGGCGCAGGATGCACGCCGGGGCTTTCGTTGCTCCTTGGCTTTTTTGCATGCTACGCGCGTCTTCTTTTTAATGGCTTTACGCTACCGACGCTCACAACCGCTCCTCCTTTGCCGCGGTGAACCGCCGCAAAAGAAAGCAAAGGCCCGATACCATTAAAGCGCTAGGATGAATATGTTTTTATTGAAGCATACACACAGGGGACCGAAGCGCCCGGACCCATTCCCTTTTGCAGTCAATATGTGGATTCCGACGAGACCGCTAACTCCGACTTGGCATTAAACGGTGCTTACGCGGGGCGGTGTAATTATCGGATTTATGTAGTACTAACTTCTGACCGGCTTTCAGGAATGATCGGTGTACCCGCGCGTTCGTAACGCTCTATGTCGCACCTCGTTCCTGGCACCTTTTGTGGCTTAAAATTTGAATAAATTTCAATATTTAATTCATTTTTTAATCGCCGGCAAATAAGTTTAGATTGATTTATATAGGTATTCCCAATTTTTTTGTTACCATTAACGATCGTTCCCTAGATTCAATTCGATTATTGTCTCTCATTCTTTCAATTCAATTACCTACTTCATATTCGAAGGGATATTAGAGGATTGTCGAATTGGGGATTTATAATGTTCAATTCTTGGGTCTGTTTGAAGAATCTGTTTCGATTTTTCGTTGCCTTCATACACGACCGGCGACTCTCTTTTTCATCGTCGTCAAGGAAAGATCCACAAGAAGCTCAGTTGTGGGGGTTCGCGACAATGGACAATGGCGCAATAATCTACAATAGAGATCCGCTTGGAGATTCCATGCCGAATGAATAGGGCCCCTAGGACAATCATCTCGTAAACTCGGCTTCCTTACACGCCCCTCCTTTCGTCCTGCGGCTTGCTCTCCTGTTCCGCACTTCACGTTTCGTGGTTCCGCGGACGCATGAATCTGAATCACCTACTTATGCGAAAGTGTCGAGTAAGGAAGCCCCCTCTGTGCTCCGTAGAATAGCTTGACCTTCTCTATTCTGTGACTCGCTACGGTTACCCGATCAGCGTGTGTCCGTTTCACTTAATCTATTCGTGGCGAAGCGCGTGAAAAGTATCCGCATCGTGGCGTGAAAGATATCTGGACAGCCCTAGACAGAAACGTAGTCACGAAACATCCCGTTTTGAAAGCTTGCAAATATTCCTGGCCATTTCTCGTCACACTTCCATCCCACGTTATACTAAATGTCGCCCGAACTTGCTTCCCCAAAGCGGAGCTAAAAAGGTGGCGTTCGCATGCCACCGCATCCGCCGATCGCGCGGCTCTAGCGACATCCATGTTCCACGGACCAAAGGGAAAGTTCGATCGAATGCATTTAGTCGCCAGCGCGCGTGATCCTTCCCGATACTTTTCCCAACGATTGCGGTCACAAGCTTTCCATTGAAAAACTATTCGCGTCTGCGCAAGAGACGGCCGATACTTTTCGGTATGCCTGGAACGCGATCCGCGCGAAAGCGCTTACGCAACGGGCCCTCTCCGTTCTTACGCTCGGGCACCGTGGGTCCGCGGACCCTGGGCATTCCTCGAATTTCTGGAAAAACGGCCACTCGATGTCACGAAATACGCGATCGACGTAACGACCCCCCTCCTTCCTCGTATCGGGTAGTAAATACCAGCCGCGTCTGCGGCTCGGCTCGCGTCCCGGTTCTTTGAATACCGGTATGGTAGCGGCACGTCCAGATTTTCACCGGGTGTCTTAATCGCATAACTTGTTCCTGGTAACGCGAGCGCGGCTTATATTTCCTGCCTTCCCCCCCCCCCCCCCCCCCCGGAACGTTTATCACCGCATCGGGAACGCCCGGTGGAAAGTTCACGGGTTGTAGAGCACAAATTGCTGCGCGCCGTGCCGTTTTGAGCTGGCGTCTGTGTCGCGCCCCGCAGCGCGTCTACCGCCGCATTGCTCGCGGTTTGCATGTATTTTAATTCAGATAATTGTCCGACGGAAACGATCAAATTGACACGGGAAATTAATTTTAATTAGATTTCCGCGGGCGCTTGGGGTGAGCACGCTTTCCTGGGCTGCAAAATGTACAATACCTACAATTAAGTCAGCTCTTCCCTGAAGCATTTAACAATACAAGCGACTCGTCTCGGGTATAGTACCTACTCCTTTTTGCGACCTCGATTAGAATCAACCGGCTGCGGGCGACAGGGATATATCTTCACCCTCAACTTGGATTAATATCGTCGAATCTTTCGTTATTTTTCCTTTTGTCTTCTCAGACTTTGCAAATTCTACTTTAATAAACAAGCCATATTTCTGACAAATATTCCTGTAAGTAGAACAAGGAAGTACCTATATTTATTGTTAAACGATCGCGTGCTCACAACCTCAGTGGTTACCTCGAAATCCACTTTGTTGACTTCGCCGAGTTTATCCGATTCCGCTGTTGCTGGATGCGAGACGATCAGTATTTCTACGGGTGAGCCGAAAGCGCAGGTTTCAGTAAAGATCACACGCAATTAACATGAGCGCTCCGTGCAAAGCGGAGGCGGGACGTCGCAGATCCATGCCGATAATGCGTCGCGGCTGCATCGGTCTGCATCTGCACGTGCATCGCGTGTGCCGCGCGTTGAATTCGTTTCGCGAGGTCGCGGGATTCCTAGGTGAACGTTAGAGGCTGTCGTCCAATTGGTAGCCTTGATTTCCGTGGCATCCAATGGTCGGCGATGGTACACTTTCCAGGAAGAGGTGGCCCAACTGCTGCGGTGGTATCGGAGTAGGAGGATAGGCCGATCATAGTGGGGAGAAATTGCAGCGGATGGTGAATGCAATCGTCAGCCATCAGGAGTTCTTCTTTCGATTGCCATTACGAGCTTCGGCTATCGCCATTGACTACGGAGGTGGGACCAGTCCCGCGGGAAATTCCAATTCATACGGTCACACTTCTATTGTCTTTCGCGTGTGGGTTTACGCAGATCCCTCGGCGCGATATGGTTGGCGATATTTTAACTCGGGATAGTACTAGACGAGCCGCGTAGATATAATTGGCTCGCACCTTCAGCTGCTGCTAGCTGCTGCGAGCATGAGCTTGTGATAGGATAATTACTTTCTTACCGCTCCGTAAAATATCTGTCACTTTTAACTTCTGCCGGTATTTCGGATCTACGATAAGACACTCCGTATACTTACCTACCACCTGCTCGTTCCGATATTAAGTTCCCTCATATCGAACGCAGCGGGGCTCCCCGTCCACGATCGGGGACAATCAATCTCCGCGTTGCTAAAGATTCTATTTTTCCCCGCCGCCGTTCATAATACACCTTACACGTTGTCAGCGTTTAAAGGAAATTGCCGCTTCCCTACCGCAGAACCGGGTCCCGGCTCGGATTCAATAAGTTCCCGATCGCCGTATCCCTTATACCCGGTCTCCTATCGCGTTCCAATTATTTCCCGCAGCAGTTGGTATCCGACTCCATCGGCCGGGCCATTCATCATCATTAACGCTCCCGTACGAGAGCGTGCGAGTATATTTTGAGAAATGGAAGGGCGATAGGTCGAGGAATGGTAACACCTATCCACGAGCAGGGGCGGTGTAATCAGCGCGGCGGAATAAAAGGGTGTAGCTTTAAAGAGCGTTGGAGGTGATGGCAGGTCAGGGACGGGGAAGGTGGCACAAGAACACGTCTCTCCAGCTTGAGGAGCGTGGGCGCCAGTTGGCATATCACGATCGTCGTCAGGTTGCTCCGCACATATCGGCGGTTCTTAGCGAAAAGAACAAAAGGGGCCGCCACCGTGGTGGACCAATCGCGAGCGCAGTCGGGGCACGACTCGACCCCGAAGAATTAGCATCGACCCCGCGGGGGATCGGGTCCCCGATCGCGATCCTCCTACCCCCTTCTCTCGCCCCCTACGACTCTCGTTCCTCCGCCGATTGATTCGTCGTGGCCGGCTCCTAATTGATTGTTAGCCACGTAACACCGACGCGAATCTCCCGGCCGAGGAACCTTCTCCCGATCGCCTCCCATCGGCTGAAGCACTCGGAGGCTTGGTCGACATGATCCTCGCAACATGGCCTCCCTGTATCGCGTGCGAACTCGTTTAATCGCGATCGCGGGCCACGATCGTTTTCTGGAGAAATTTTATCGCAGCATGTACTCGATGCTGGTCGATGGAACTGGCAATTCCCTCGGCAGGGTGTTGCAGAAATGGTGGTGAAACTTTTTTTTTATACTTTTACACGCAGGCTGATCCAGAAATGACTAAGTGTTCAGTGGCTCAGAGTGCAAGGTGTGACGCTCGCAGAATTGTAATTGATTCCGCGAAGCGATAAATTTATATAGTCGCGCGAGTAGGATAATTAAACTTGAAGCTCTAAGATCGTTTGTCAGTCGCACTTCTCCGCCTCGTTCCTCCGGAATTCAGCAAGCACGCGCGCGCTTGACTGTCTCGTTGCGAGATCACGGCTGAAAAACTCGACTGGAAAAAGTTCAGCGCGGCAGCTTGAATGACAATTAGAGCAGGATCGGGTGGAATTTAGGCCGACGGGTCCGATCGGGCACGCACGCTTAGCCGGAAGCCTATTAAGCTGGAATTTCATAATGGGGGAGTGCCTGTTGACTATAGCGTCGACGTGTTACGCAACTTTCGCTCGTTACGGCGAACAATCGGGCCCGTCTCGGACACGTATCCGAATTAATTACTCATCTATGTCGATTAATACTCTGGGAGACATCCTTTCCATCTATCCGAAAACGAAGCCAGGCGAAGAACGAAAGCAGCTTCCGAAGACGCAATAAATTAAATGGCCCTATTATAACTATTCAAACCCAAGGAAACCTTTGTGGAAATTATAATTCGTAGAGTAGTTGTAAATCATATTTCATTTACACTTCGATCCCCTCCTTTATGTCACTATCGACTGCGTTCAATAAAACTACTTAGCGAACACTACACTCGAACCCTATATCTTGTTAACTACACGAAGTATCTTGAAATGAACGTGGTTTCTTCCAGGAGTGACAGAATTCTTTACCATATCTGGCGAAGCGTAGAATAAGGGGATACAAAGGATCTCACGTGCCCAATTATTCCTCCCGAAAAATGCGCAGGAAGCGCAGACGTCCGCGTTTCCGAGTGCGAGAAATAATTATGCGTAATTGACGTTGGCGGATATGCACGCGCGAGGAGGCGCTGCTTGATCCTCCCGAAGCCCAAGCAGATGTTAGTTAAGTAGGGTCGTGTTATGCGCTACACGAAACTTTCGTAAACGCGAGTCGAAGAAGTTACGGATACGTTTAATGGGAAACAATAATGCATAAGTCCACGTTTGCCACGAGCATTGCGCGAGTAGCCCCACGATTCCTCCCCCAATTAGGTACATTCGATTCTCGGTATTACGTACGCCGGCAAGAGTGGTTTTTAGATTCTTGGACAGAGATACGCGTACTGCCGGGAGGTCTGATCTGGATGATGATGATGATGATGATGATGATGACGACGATGACCACGTTGATGATGATGATGATGGTGATTGCGATCGTGACGGATTGTAAATATATACATACGTATGCGCATCTGTCCCTGAATTCTGCCCGGCAGAATTAAGTTGTGTTTGCGCTGCGAATGATATCTTCACGAACACCGGGTATCGCTGCGCGAAAAAGAAAATGCTGGAACAAGCAAGCATTGTAATTACAGTTGCAGAGAGGGTATCATTGCGGGGAACGTTGTGTATAGCATGTTTCATTATCAACGGTGTATCTCATTCAGGCTATTCTTGGAACTTCAGAGCTTCTGGACGATGGAAAATTCGTCAGAGTCGTTATGCAGAGGAGATGTAATGTAATTCACGATTGAATGCTTCCATCGCGTTAATCGGACTTTGATGAATTTTGGGAAGCTTTGGTACAGTATCTTAGAATTGAAATTACTCAAGTAGAATATACTGGCACTCTACAGACACTTCCTTGCGAAGCATCTCGAGCATAGCTTGAATTGTGATTCGTTTCAAAGTGTACTTATCGCATGTCGCCACCAGAATCGCGGGAGTGAATTTAAGTTGACTGCGATAAGTAGAGGGAAAAGGCAAAATTTGCGAGGACATGGAATCGTAAAACTGTGTTCATTGATATAAACAACGATTCTGAAAGGGTTCGGGTACGCATTAACGTTGGGTTTTATAATCGCGCTGCTTTGCGCGGACGGCGTTCTCGTTTCTTACGCTATGTGACGGCAATTTTCGAATTACGTTGACCATATCTAGAGACCCGGCATTTTTGTTTGCTTATCGCGGCTTACTCGTGCGTAACACGCGAGTGCTGCAAGACATGCCACGCGGTGAGATATTGCACCGGGTGGTACAAAAGCAAACGAATCGTATTAACCATCCACGTGCATGTTTTTTCACGGGCTGTTGCCGCTAGTGGAATAATCCGCGTAACAAGCAGGCATCTTGTCTCGCGGTTTCGCCAGCTGTAACTCGTAAGATCGCCTAGTTTAAGGCATTTGTCAATTCCAGCGATCGTTCGCCCGTCCATTTACGTTCGTCATACAGAAAACGGTGATATAAATCACAATCGTTGGATCGTTTACCGTCCTATAGCTCGATATCTCGATTGGCTCCAGCTATCGGCAATTGAAATACGAAGACAGCCGAATGAACTTTCTGATTTTTCCGCGGCTGTTAATATCAATAGACCGCGCCGGTAATGCCGGTATTGCCGCAGATCGGAATCGAAGGGGGGTATATTCATACATATCCTTCGCCGCGTGTACGGGGCCTTTGAATGATGGCGCGTAATGCTCGGCTGGCGGCTCTATACCCGGCCCCGGGGAAAAATGGGGGCGAAATGTCCCCCGCGTGCTCGGCTCGGGCACGATTCGTTGAATGCGCGTCGAAGAATGTCGCGTTACAACGGGTTTACAATCCGACTTGGAGCGAGGTCGCTTTGTCAGCGAGCAGCCTTGCAAGGCTGATACCGTGTCAATATGCCCACGCGGGGAACGGTTATTTTCGCTCGGCGCGTGTGAAAAATCGTTTCCCACCGGGGCGGGACAGAAGAGAAAATGCCCGGTATCCGATCTGGCTTTGTGCAGCCGTGATGGGGGCTGGACAATCCCGTTTCCGCGGCTTCGTCGCGACAGGATCGCCAATACCGGCGCGTCCGTTCTCGTTCGCGCGGTGCCCTCCACTCGCCGCTCGGTCCCAGATTTTTAAATACCAGCCGGCCGTATTCGGCCGTCGCCCCATTATTTCATCAACCAGATGCGTAATAAAATTCGCCGTCGCGCAACAGCTTGGAGCTGAATGCCGCGGTTTGCGCAACATCGGCGCTCGTTCGGGGGAGCATCGTAAATCTGAAACTCGACCAACTGTTCGCTGCCCTAGCCTGCCATGGGAAACGCGGCCGCGGCCCCGAACCGTCTAGTTCATATTTTCCTCGCGTCCGCAGCATTTTACACAGGGGGGATCGATGTTTCCACCGTTCCAAAGGGGCCCTCAGATGCGACCGGTGTTCCCTCGGCGACGACGAAATTATACGGCGGATTATCTGCTGCGCCTCGTTGTCGGCGAAGCCGCTGAAAGCGAGCGCACCGCGGTTTTTGATCTCACCGCGACGATTTGTACCCGCGATCCAACGTAAGAAGAACGTGCCCCGCTCTCTTCGGGCCCTGACGAAGGGAAGAGGCCACTATTCTCTCCCTATCTCTCTTCCCGCTGCTTTTTCTTTCGTCCCGCGGCGAAGGAGGGGCGGTGAAGGGGCGGGAGAGGAGCAAAGAGCGAAAGAGAGAGGAGGAGAGAGAGGGCGCGAGGGAGGGAGAAGGGGGGGGGGGGGGGAGAATCCGTGGGTAAGATCTGCTGCCGTCTCTCAGCCGTTGACAAATAGTCGTCGTGGTCTTTTCCACGTATACATATAGAGAGTCAGCGCCGAGGCTTCTGGCGCGGTTTGTACGCTCGCTCCCGCCATGGGCTTTAGCGATTTCTTTTTCACCCTCCTCTGGCGCGTTTCACCATGCGCATAATTGCCGGTGGGTGTCTCGCGTGAAATGCAGCTGCGCGCATGCACATTCAGACGTCCGTCAAGACGGAGACGTTCGTTCGTTCGTTCGTGCGTAGGCAGCCGATGGGACGACGACGGGGATAAGATCGGCCCTCGGGCCCGGTGATCGTACTTTTTTTCCCGATCTCCGATCGGATCGCAGGAAGAAAGATACCGGCCGAATTGTAAATTCATAATTTCCTGGCCGTGTATCGCGTTTCTCGTTAACTACCGCCCGTAATCAGTCCGGCAGTCTGAGTTCCGTAAGTAAGCGTGTCGCTTCAAATTATTCCCGCCTCGTGAATCGGGGGCTGCGCCGTATCGTGCTCGGATACCTTCTTCTTCCCCCCCCCCCCGTTTCTCTCTTTTCCACTCCCCTTTTTCTCCTTTCTGGACAGCCTTCTGGAAATTAAAATCAATTTCTCCGGCGAAATTGCGCGTTTCTCGTAATTTCATTAAGCGCCCGCGCGGGCAGGCCCGATGTTTCGATGGTATCAGCCGTTTCGCTCACCAGGAAACGCGTGATGCACCTACCCCTGCTGCGTCTGCTCGCTGTTGCTCTCGGGACAGACGTTCCAAAAGCCTTCTCCCGTTGGATTCCACGGCATTCTAGTCTTCTGAACTTGTATCTTGAAATACTATTTTCTGAGCCATTTTACGTCCCACCACTTTCTTCCCGGCGATTATGATTCCAACCACTCGCTTCTCTAATCGACGTAAGAATTTTCCTCTGAATTTTCTCTAGAAGTCTCACGAAACACCCTCTACAAACCATTAAGCTGCAAATCCACGATGAGTTTAATCTCACGAGACAATTATTTCATTATTTTATTATTTTTCAATTACTTTGTCATTAGTTTCATGAAATTAGACTCACGACCCACACAGCACCATAACATTGCAGCAACGTCTCTGCAATGATGCGGTGCAAGATGGCAATGTTGCAACATAACATTGCAGAGACGTTGCAGGTTCAGTCCTATGTCCGCCTTCGCAATATTGCAGGTGTGTATTTTTGCAAAGTTGCGGCAACATTACGAATATGTAGTCCTGCAACGTTCCGGCAATGATTCTGCAACGAAACGGCAAAATTGTGGCAATGATCCTGCAACTCTTCGACAATATTGCGGTGTGTATCCAGTTAAATGAAACACGCCGTAGAATCCACTCGACGTCATGTACATATTTCGAAAAATGTTGACAAAGTCATAGTTGCTTCAGAATATTGTTGTAATGTTTCCACAAGTTTTCACTACAGTATTGCACGACGATGTGCGCGCAATATTGCAGAAATATTGTAGGACCGTTGCCACTGGAACATTGCACGTCGATGTGCGCGCAATATTGCAGAAATATTGTAGGACCGTTGCCACTGGAACATTGCACGTCGATGTGCGCCCAATATTGCAGAAATATTGTAGGACTGTTGCCACTGGAACATTGCACGACGATGTGGGCGCAATATTGCAGCAATATTGCAGGATCGTTGCCAATGGAACATTGCACGGCAACGATCGTACAATATTGCAGCAATATTGTACCATCGTTGCCAACGGAACGTTGCACGGCAACGAAATTGCAATATTGCTGCAATATTGTAGGATCATTGCCACTCCAATAATGCACGACAATATTGCAGGAACGTTCCTACAATATTGCAATGCAACCTGCAACAACGTAATATTGCAGCAACGTCCCTGCAATACTGCTGCAACGAGGTGTGCTGTATGGGGAGACAAGTTTCATGATACATTTTCAAAAATCGCGACTGTTTCCATTATTTACATTTAGTTGTTGCTGAGATTTTTGTCCCATGATAGAAAAGTCCGACGTAAAATCTCTTCGTGGATTCGCACCTTTACAAGCGTCCACTCTGGACTCGGTGAATCCCGCCGCCGCGGCAACCCTTCTTACAGGCCGCTTTCGAAAGTCGCGACATTCTAAACGGCCCTTATCCATTAACGTGTCTCGCGTGCGGGACGCACGAAAAGCGAGAGAGCATCGTTGATAGAGTCGACTAGCCATAAATTCACCGGGTCGTGTACAGGGCGTTCGGGTTTGGCGGAAGGCACGCGTATAGCCGGGCGATGGTGGTGGTCGAGCGGCGGTGTGCCCCGCTAACTCCGCCGTATAATAAATTCCGCGCGGCTTTGGATGATATACGATCGTCCTCTCGTTGCGAGTGTATTAGTCCGCGCTGTAAATCTCGAGTTCTTTCTGGCCGCGGCTCGTTGCGCCGTTGCACTGTGAAACGGGGGGAAAAACCGCGACGCGCAAGAAGAGAAAACGGTGTCGGGAACGTGTGGCGTGCACGAGAAAGCACGGGGACGGAGAGAGATAGAGATCGGCAGTGCTGGAAGTAGGGAGAGAGAGAGAGAGAGAGAGAGAGAGAGAGAGAGAGAGAGGGAGAGGGGACACGGTTTCTCCACCGTAAAATTCTCCGCGGAAATTCCGGTTGAACAGGGCCAGAGAGGTGATGATGAATCGCCGGCTTATTCGGTGCTCTTCATTCTACAACAATCTCGTAATTTCAAGGGCCGCGGGCGTAATTTTCCGCGACATTACGAGCGGCGTGCCCGCGGCCTCGAGGATGCGAGATTCATGACGGCCACCGTCCGGGGCGGATACCCCCTTTTCCACGGAGCGCGCGGCCTGCCCGCTTTGAGGCGCGCTTCCCCGAAATCTTCCGGCAGAACTTTCGAGCGAATCCATTAGCAGGTGACAGCACGCGAAATTAAGCGCGGCGAGCGAGGGTAAAGCTATTAGGGGGCTACGGGAAGATTTATATTTTTCAGGCTGGACTGGTTCTCGCGGACCTGCGCGTGGAAGATGATCGCTTGATTTATTGGGGACGATGAATATTGTGACAGTGTCATCTGCGTATTTAACGTGCTGCTACCGATAACATCGTTGGCAAATAACACGCGTTCGCGATGTTTATTGCTAAATTCGCTTGAAGGGACATTATGAACATGTAGATTGTATAATCTGTATTTTTTAAGCACAATTTTAGATATGGTTTGTATTAAACATTGTAATCTGTCGTTTATTTGATCGCTGAAGGGAAAAGTTTGTTAAAGGTGGATAGGTGACAGAAAATAATCTCCATCACTTTCTCTGTTTTCGCTGAGAAAAGAATTTCAGTTCCGCGAATGATCCCCTGTAATTGATATAAAAGTGTAATTTATCCGGTCTTTAGGACGAATTGCATTGTAGGGCAAAACATAAAGCCATAAATCCCTCGAGCGCGATCCAGTCCACCGATTAGTATTATTAGAACTCTATTTCCAGCGTCGACGAGTGAACGGAGAATTATCGCGCGAACCAGTCCTGAATCGCTGCGAAACGATTGCGTCGCGATTACTTAAAACCACCGATATCTGCCGCGACTAATTAAGAAGATATTGCCTGCATCGCCGGGCTGTTTATTAATTTGTCGATAATTGATACGTTTCGGCCCAGTATCCCCTGTTAAATCCTAATAATATACCTTGAAACGACCGGACGATAACTCTTCATCAAGTATGAACGAAATTATCCGGATCCTGTTTCATCCGTGCAGATTTGGATGCTAATATTTCCCAGATGTCACGACACTCATACATCGTTTCCTGGAAACGAGACTCGCGGCAGCAACATTCTTGGACTCTCACGCAGGGAAAGGTTGCTCCCTGAGTTATTGCTGGCGCATCGATCCGAGTTTTCACTTTAACTTCGCCTAGGGATACTCGCAGTGACGGCCACTCGCGGGTCTCTGGCTTAAAAATTCTTGAACAATTCGACGCCTCGAAACTTCCAGTCGCTCCGGATTTTCTACTCCCAGTCTTTGAAGAGAATTTCTTTAAAATCTTCGATGTCCAAAATATTTTCCTTTAAAGGTATTTAAATATCTAAGAAAGTCCTAGATCCTTGATAGTAAGATTAAGAATTATACTAAAGTTACTTTTTATGTCTCTGTTAAATGTAAACTTTTAGAAAATGAGGCTGGACCATCGATTTCTCTATTGTACCACAAATTTGCGAGTTGTATAATAAATTAGAAGATAATTTGATTATGACCGTAAAAATTATTTATCGAACTATTTATTTAGCACCTACGATAATTTTACCGACTTCGAGGCGTCCGAGATTTTCAAGAACCTCTAGTTTCGAGCAACGTTGCAGACGATGTAAACTTTACTTCGCGCGTTCGACTCGATGTGCCTCGAAGCCATCACTACCCGCGCCATTCCGCGTTGCTTGCTCGCGATCGCCGTGCAGGTTGTTTATTATGCGTTTGTCTTACTTACGCACCGCCTGTTATTTACGACTACGGTAGACCGAAGTTTTCCCGTGAACTACCCCCCGAAGACCTCTCGCTCGTAAACGCTGACGAGCACGGCGCGCTTTTAGATCCGAGAACGTATTTGGAATCATGTTGCACCGCAAGAAAGGAAAATTGCTCATTGTTCCAGATTTTATCCTTTCATACTACTTTTACGTTACTGCCTGGCAGTTCCGCCGCCTAATGCGTCTGGCTCTTTTATAGACGTATGAGTTAGAATTATAATCGTGGAAAAGGGTTCTTGCCATCGCCGCCATTCCTTTATGCAGAGCATCGAGGCCGATGCTGTTCCCTGAACTAAATAACCTTGTAACGGTGCGAGATACAACAAAACTTTAAATATAAAAGTGGTTCAGTTTTGTATACCGCATCGCGCTACCGAAAGAAAAAGGAAGTCATAATTTAAAAAAAAAACGGTATAACTTTAAGGGTTGATCTCACCCTTCGAAAGTGAATTTCCGCAGAAAAAATAAATTGCCCCTTGCATACCCCAATACGCTGTACATTCACACGATGTTTCATTAGAATCAGAATTTTCGGGTCGCGAAAGTTTCCTAAGTAGTTAGCGCTTTTACACTCTGCACTCTCCGCATTTGGCACCTGTTCTAGTAGCCACCACCGAGCTTTACATCGCACATAGAGCATATCATTGGAGCAGTGAACGATGTGTAAAAGTGGGGAAATTGTGAAATCCTCCACCGAGTTCACCTTTGAAAATTGTCAATTCCGCGAACGGGTCTTAATATCTTTTCAATTTAAAATCCATCGAAAGTGCCATAATTAATCATCGGACCAAGAGATCAAGCACGCAGCCCATTATGGGCCGAAATCAAGGGAGGAGGATATGTGTGTTCGGTATGTACGGTATCAGATTAAACCGGCATCGGTTCCAATTAAAATTTAATTTTTCTGGCGGATCCGGTTGAACGGCGTCAATTATCCGTCCGTATGATCTAACTCGATCACGGCCGTTCCACGAAGCGGCGGCAAGGTGGTTTAATCGATGTACTTGCCATTACCATCGGCAGGGGGGGGGCAACGGAAACCGCGATCCTCGCGCTCCGCTGTGCCCGTTTCCTCGGATCAATCTCATCGACTAACCCCTGCGTTACCCCGGTGCCGTATCGTAATTAACGACTAATTACCGCCCCGGCCCGCTTATTTAATAGAGTTGGAGCCTTTTCTCCCGGATCGGGCTCATGCTGGATCAACCCGCGGATTCTAAAGCGGCCTGGTTAGAGCGTTAATTAGTCGCGCTCCGCTCGACCTTCGGTGTACCCTTGTTAATTATCGTCTAAACGATCTTCCGGATCTATTCAGCCTTCCCGGGTTGTTGAAAGGCGGCGGCGGCGAGACAGGATCGTTGGACCGACGACGACGGCAAACACGCGGAAGGCGAGAGGGGGGGACAGACATATTTATTTCATCGGTGCCGGTTGGATTCTTTTCTCCCACGGTAACGCATCCACCGGAGATCGCTCGGTTTCTATTTTCGCGGCAGCCACCGCGCGGTGCCGTTGGAGGGCCGCGGCCGGTGTTAATCGACAGCGCTGGCAATTAACTGCTGACGTATCGTTTCTCCTGGCGAATGCGAGAATCGATCAGCGCCGTAACGAGTCCCGCGGTAAAGAGGTCCGCGGGTGCGTGAGAGGCGGTCGACGAGCAACACCGCTATTGTCGCTTGCGGTTTGCACGTTTGCCCGCCGAGCCTTGCGCAACACTTGGGGTAACAATTACGCGGCCACGGGTAGAGCTGTTACCGCGTATTTATTCAAAATATCTACATAAATTCCTCCGAGGGCCCTTCTTTTAGCTCCTCTCTGCACAGCCGGGAGATTCGCTCTGTCAGACATTTTAGAGCCGCCGGCGATAAGATGCAGAGTTTGCACAGCTAGGTTCAACGAATGGCGTAATATTTTTTATACCGGCTGCCTGCGTTGGATACTATGCGTGCGTAATGTAGGAATGGAAATTACAGCTGCCACGAGCTGGGTTGAGACGCAGCCCAATATCCAGCATTTAAATATCTTCTCTATGGTCCGGCAAATGTTCGGGATGTTCGTTAGGGGGCAGCTAAAGTATCGCGCGGGTCTAATAATATTTAATCGATGGACCTGCGTAAACTGCAGCTGGACTTTCGTTGGCCGCGTGTGCCAACCGCGCAACTGTCTTTCAGGCAAGCTCGAGCACATCCGGCTGCATGGAGGCACTCGGTTTATTATTCCTCGTTGTTCGAAGAGTCGCGGGGCCGCGCGGAGAGAAAATCTAAGCCGTAAGAGCTTTCCTAGCGGCGCGGCGAGCACGTGGGCGAGTGTATGTATACGGAAGATGGCCCGAGGGAGGGAATCGCCTGGGCAAACAGTTCAACTTATCCCGCGAATCAACGTTCATCCTTGGGAGCGGGTAGACGGTAGCCGGGATATTCGGGGGAAAAATGGACGTTACTTGGGAAAGTAAACGGCCACGCGGTTAGCGAGAGGATGCTACGTCCGACCGAGCGAGTCCGCGACACGGCTATTCGATTAACCCCGCGACCTCTGTCTAGCTGGTAGAAAAACGGACAAATATCTTCCTTCGTATTTGGACTCCGTCGCCTGCTGTGCCGTTATTCCTGTGCTCGCGATTATATTACAGTACCGGGGAGAAATTTGTCGCCGCCCGCGGAACAATCGGTTGCCGCGCAACAGACGCGGTCTTTCTATTTATCTGCGCTTAATCCGCGCCGTTTCCTGGATCTCTATTCGCTCCTGATACCGCCACGGAGCGGAACGTCGAACAGGATCCGCGTGTTTTCGCAAGCCCCGCGAAGGCGTTCGTGTAAAAACAGAAGGCAACTCCTTTTCAGACGTAACGCAGTCGGTTTAGTAACGAATGTAGTCCCTCTATAACGTCCGCTCTTCTTGTCATTAGTGTGTTTTTAATGAAAATTAGAAGCGACTCAATCTGTATTCCGATCCGCCGGTAAAGGGCAGTCGGCACTACTTTAAATGAAGCGACAAGAAAAAAAGGCTCGCCATCTGTCGCAGCGCCGCGGCAAAAAGGAATAGACCGTTGCTGTTTGACTGTCATCGGGTTTTTCTGTTCGCGAAACAGTGCCTGTTTTTCCCTGTCGGGGCCCTACTGTACGCTGTCGCGCCATATTCGACACGCGAACGAGTTCGTCTCGTTTCTTTTTACCACATTAGCCTTTTCCGCGGTCCCGAGCCGCGGTTTTTCCGTAGCCGTGGAATCGCTCGAACCTGCCAGCTGATTATACAAACGAGCATAGTCCTCTGTCTGCCCCCTTCGTGCTCCCGGCCGTTCGAATCGAATCGGACGTTGACGAATCGACTCTCGCCTTTTGCAGAACATCTGGTATTTATCGCCGTGCCTCCGAGCACGCGACAACTCCGCGGGCAATTAATTAAACGAAAAATCACGTTAATTGATGGTCGTCCGGCTACGCGTCCGCGTTGCTTTCTCTAATCTGATCGATTCGACCCCATTATACGCGAAATGAATGCGGCTATTAATGCCCTGGGACGTGCGAGCAACTCGCCCGAGAGATAACAGTGATAATCCTGCATTCTTCCGCTTTGCTTTTCCACGCGCTGCTGAAACATCTGCGACCTCTGCGTGGCCGTTAATTCGGCATTCTCTTGGTGGACTTATCAGGACTTCAAATTTACTCACAACCTTTTTTATACAAATTTAATTATTCCCATAATAATAGTTGTAAGTAGGTACCCATTCGATAACGTAGTTCCGTTGACGCGAAGCAACTTGTATTAGAATATCCTAAAGCCATGGTGTTTCTAAGTAAATAATTTAATAAAAACTGCACGTATTACACCTTTTGTTCTCTTAAAATATCAAAGTGACCATTTCGAACCTCCCATCACCACTGAATGCTTCCTTCAACTTTAGCCACCGATGCAATACACTTTATCAATTCCTCGAATCAGCGAGACAGTATATATCACCCTACCACAAACTCGTGTCATTTCTCGTACTAAAATGTATATTCTATTGCAGCTTTCACATCGCACATTCCTACGCTTTTTCCTCGCCATTGTTTCAGAGAGTAAGGGATCCTGTGACTGTTTTTTTTTTTTATCAACGCAGCTCTCGAACAGCGGTCGGATAATTGGTATTCGTACGCGGCGCGAGCCTCCTCGAGGGCTTCGGGAACAAAAGGTGCGACGAAAAAAATATCATAACGGCGATCGGTCCTTCTTCTTCGCGTCTGGAGACCGATAGTTGCCACCTGTCGGGGGTTTTCGCCGCTCTACACCAGACACGAACGGGCAGAAAACACCGCGATAAAAGCGCCGCGCCAAATACGGCCGAGTCGTCCGGGACATAAAGCTTGTTTTGAGGAATCATTAGAGGTGAAATAAAATGCGGTACGCCTGCCTGTGCTGCTACCGTGTCCGGTTCGACAGGCACGTATATAGCCTTATGGCATCGGTACCTTCCACGGCTGTCGGGAGACAAACGTGTCCCTTGCCGGCGCAGGCATGACGTAAATACGGCATCCGGCCCATAACGTTTTACAATATCATCCATTGTGCTTGAAATTAATTATGGATTCTCGGTGCAAGCATAAGGTTGCGGGTAATGCTGCGAATCCTAACGAATAGTGGCGTCGATGCGCTGCAGATAGCACGTATTCTTTCCGCATCAGATTTTGTGGTGAATAACTTCTACATTTCACGATCTTTGTTAATGATTCTTGTGCGGCTCGCATAGTAATAGTGTAAAGCTTCTGATTTTTAAAGAATTCTATAGGCCACGTGGATACTGAATCGTAGCCACAGCGGTGGTTCTGACTCAGAACTTCTGAGCAGTAAAATTTATTTCCGCACTGAATGTGTTAATAAAACTGTAAAAGTATAGGGATCGTTAATTACAGAACTTTGAGATCGCATAGTATTCACTAAATGAAATAAATGTTTACTGAACGTGGATCGAGAAAATGAACCCTGTCAGAGTTGGACTCGACGTTTGGTTTTGATACCGCAAGCAGATTGCTGTTTTCTGTCGATCACATGCAGTGTATAATTAAGCGTTTATTTTATTACCTATATTTTTTATATAATATCTGCAAAAGGTATTTGAAACATTCTTCTACCTCCACATACGTACGTTACCACGTCTTCGTATCGCAGAATTGTCTACTTTCTTGAGAACTCCTGGTCTGCAGATGGCAGACATTTTCTACTTGCAGAAGTAAGAAAGTGTCGCTCGTTCGCGTCGATACGCTTGCGCTTGTCATACCTCCTAGCAACAAAGTTCAGTATCAGCGACATATTAATTGCTTGATAATGCCACAATATTCATCCCGGTGTGTTGCGTCCGATAGCGATTAAAAATTGTAACAAACTGGAAGGTATAATTGTACCGTTGGATGCAAGGAGGGCCTCAGTGCCAAATGTCAGTTTCGAGAAAAGTATCTGTAAACATTACGAAGGTAGATATTTTTTATACATGGCTACAATCGGAATTATGTAATAAATTAATCAGGGAAATTAATTTTAATTATTGCCCTCTCAGGCCCTTCGGGCATAAGTTGTAGAAATATAGAAAAATGTTGTTTTTTAACATTACTTTTTCTTGTTTACTTAATATTTGCATAATATTTGAAAAAAATATAGAATATGGAAAAAATATAGTCATAAAAATAGTCACAGATCGTGTCATGTTCAGGTTGATATATGTATGTTTGGCTTAGATACGAGTTAGTCAGTTGGTCAACATCGATTCTAAATATTTACCATAGCTCTGTCAATTTTAAAGATGCACCAATGAAATTTACATCGCATATGTAGAAAAGAATAAGGAATATATTTACGCGTTTTATGCAAAATGGGCCTAAATGTCCTGAGGCCGTTCTTGCATTTGACAGTACAATTTCGAAATGACGAATTGAATAATATAACACATACAGTAGCGGACAAAAAAGTTACCACTTTCCAGATTTATTTATTTTTATTATTTTTAACAGCCATTTAAAACTGTAGTATGTGTTTAATATACATGCTCTGAAAGAGAATTAAAAGCTGCGTAAAACTTAGATAAAGTTGTATTTATTAATTAACAGACCAAAATTTTATATAACATTATACAGAAGCTATACATTTTTATGACCGACAAAAAAGTTGCCACTTTTGAAAAGTAATAAAAATTCTAATATTTTGTCGGGGCACCTCTTGCTTTTAGGACGGCCTCACATCTTTTTGGCATCGAATGTGTCAATTTTTCAATAAGGGCAACAGGAAGGTCATTCCAAGCTTTCTCGACAGCCGCAAATAACTCATCAGGTTTTTTAAACTTCTGCCCATTGAGCTTACGCTTAGTCGCACCCCACAAATTTTCAATGGGGTTTAGGTCTGGCGATTGCGCTGCCCATTTCATTACCCTTATTTTATTGTTGGAAAACCATTTTTTTACGGACTTTGCAGTGTGTTTTGGATCATTATCCTGTTGGAATATACATCCAGCAGGCATGACCCGGCGAGCGTGTGGCTTCATCACATTTTTCATAATACTACAATATTGATACTGATCCATTATACCGTTTATTCGGTGAATAGGACCTAATCCGGAAAGACTAAATGCCCCCCACACCATTATACAACCTCCTCCATGCTTAACCGTACCAATGGTACAATAACGAGGACTAAACCTTTCATTAATCGGACGCCGTACAAATCTAATTCCATCGCTGTGTATTAAATTAAATTTTGACTCATCGCTAAATAAGACCTTTGCCCAGTCAGCAGCGGACCATGCAAGATGTTCACGCGCAAAATTCATCCTTTTTTGCATGTTTTTGTTGGATACAAATGACTTCTTAGCAGCAATCCGGCCATTTAGTCCCTTCTCCGCTAGTCTCCGTTGAACCGTTCGGACACTAATTTCAACATTTTCAACCAACACTTTATCACGGATTTCTGGGGCTGTTAGCTTTGGGTTCTCTATTAGAGCTATTCTTTTCACCCGGGTACCCGGGTACTCGGGTACCCGGATACCCGATGAGACCCACGGGTAGACAAAATTACCCGGGTACCCGTGAGATACCCGGGTAGACAAAAATTACCCGACTACCCGGGTAGACAAATATTACCCGACTACCCGGGTAGACAAAAATTACCCGACTACCCGGGTAGACAAAAATTACCCGACTACCCGGATACCCGTGAGACACCCGAGTAAATGAGATAGTTGAGAATTCCGATTTGACAGCCGATCGTCTTTCGACTTTCGATCATTTTCGGCTAACATCAGTAATGAACTTCAAGCAATTGAATGTGGTATTCCGACAAACTCCGATTAACGATGCGAACGAAAACCCAGAACGAGTGCATTTTCCTAGGATTTTCCGAGTTCTGCTTTGCATCGACTGACGGAGTTGGTTGGGATTAGATACGACTGACTCCTCTACTCTTAAGCTAATAGGGGCAGGCACTGTAATAGGGCAAACTACCCTATTGTAAGTGCAAAGAACGTCGACAGTTCGCAATTTTCACATTCTGATCAAAAGACATTTTATGTATCATAGTCATAATTTCATAATCATAACGCGCAGACAATATCACATTTAATTGCTTGAAGTTTATTCCGTTCATTAGTGATGTTAGCCGAAAATAATCGATAGTCGAAAGAGTTTATAGGCTGTCAAATCGGAATTCTCAACTAACTCATTTACTCGAGTATCTCATGCATACCCGGGTAGCCGGGTAATTTCTGTCTACCCGAGTAGCCGGGTAATTTTTGTCTACCCGGGTACCCGGGTAGCCGGGTATCTCACGGGTAATTTTTGTCTACCCGAGTATTTCACGGGTACCCGGGTACCCGCCGGGTACTCGGGTACCCGGCGGGTCGGGTAGTAACAGCTCTATTCTCTATAGATTTTCGAACTAGGAGTCGATCCGTTCTAAAAATATTTATCGATTTTAATGAAATTTTGTTACCAAATCAAGACAAAATTTGTAATATTAACCTTTCATTAGTTTTTCTCGGTCGCCCTCGATTCTTCACAACCAACGGATTCTTTTCACGACAATAAATGCGACGAATTGTGCTTTTATCCATCTTCATATGCTCAGCAATTTGTTGAAAAGTATAGCATTCGTCATCACGTAACCGAACTATTAAACTTCGCAATTGGGGATCAGTTTTCTTTCCACGAGGCATTTTTAATCGATTTTAACCTCTTAAGCGTTTACTCCAAACAAAAGAACGCAAAAAAGGAGCGTAAACCAGAAAAACGAAAGACAAATACGCGGGAATTTGAAAGTGGTAACTTTTTTGTCGGTCGTAAAAATGTATGGCTTCTGTTTAATCCTATATAACATTTTAATTTGTTAGTTAAATAAATTCGACTTTAACTGGGTTTTATGCAGCTTATAATTCTCTATCAGAAAATGTATATTAAACACATACCACAGCTTTAAGTTGCTGTTAAAAATAATAAAAATAAATAAATCAGGAAAGTGGTAACTTTTTTGTCCGCTACTGTACGTGTCCAGTTGGAATAGTTATAAAGATAACGCTAACTGAACGGTCGCGATTCTGATGATACAGAAGCTTTTAATTTGGCTTCTCGCTGAGATACGTGTGATAAATGTGTCACCAGGTCCACACTCCGGAGAAAAATCACACGATCTACATTAATTGTAGGTTTACGTGTCGCCTGCGCTCGTACGCAGCAAACGACAGTTGACAAAACTCGCTCGTTCGAACCGTTAACGATCTCGAGGACGATCGGCGATGTTACGCACGCGTGACCCGTTTCCAGCCGACGATATCGCGATCGATAAAGATCGTGACAACAGTTACGCGCTCTCGAATTCGAACGGTTTGTCGTTTGCCCGTAGGTAGGCACCGATGCCCTTGCTATCTAATTATGTCTAATTAGTGTCACCTGCCGCGTGGATACGTAGATAGTAAATACCAAAGGGCCAACGATCAAAATTTCTATCGCTCTCCGCTGGCGAATTCAATTTCGCCCCGTCGAATTCCGATCACAACACATCTCCGTTTCATCGATACAATCTGACGCCGCAGAATTGCAGCTGGGCTACTTAATCGTCACACGAATTCCAGGCAAACTTTACTATAATTGAAGAGTCCTTGTAGAAAACACTGTAAGTGCCAAAAATCAAATTATATACTATAGTATGTATTACCATTGGCACGTAGAACATTTTTCGATAAAACGTTTTTTTTTTTAATTTCGGCACTTACAGTGATTTCTACAAGGACTCTTCAATTAGTTATCTTAGAATACAGGAGCACGTGCTGTCTGACCAGAATCCTAATTCCACATATTTTATTGTAAACTCAGAAACATTGACCACGTGTTTCGGGATCCTTTTATTCGTTGCTTCTATTTGCATAAAGCGACAAGTGTATCGATGCGAATCGCAGTCCCGAAATGGGCCTATCTAAAAAGTAGATTGAGCAAGCCATCGACAGCCCACGTGGCGACCAGCGCGTTCTCCAAACGCGTGCACGAGAGGCTCGCCGTTCCGCAGTTTCTCGTTCGAGGCAGCGAAAAATCATCGGATCGTGCCATAAAATCACGCTGGCATTTATTGCCCGCGCGTCTTGCCCTGGCCGTGCGCAGTCCATTTGTAAAACAAATGCGAACTCGTTCCTGGGCTCGTTGCCGCCTAAGGTTGCCGCTCGTTGTCGCTCGTTGTCCGTACGTACCCTTTCACAATCGGCAGCCAGCAAAAATCGCGCCGATATATACGGTTTTACGATCATCTACGTATCGTCCGGCCGGTGGAAAAAGTCCTCCCCGCCATCGCCGCCACTTCGGGGGTCGGGGCTGCTTTGCATACATGAAGACGTCACGTCGCGTCGTCTCAATAGAGTCCAGGCAGACAATTTTCTTTCTCGCAGCCAGCGCGTGACACTTAATCGAGACACTTCAGTTTGGACAGGAGTTTCAGATTGTCACTCTCCGACGTGACAACTCTTGTTTACGCTTTCATGTGCATATCCACGTGTTCAGCGAACCTTCTTCTCAGGGCACCACGTCGTAAGGAAGTCAGAGGAGTACGAGATTTCAAGAAATAGGAGGAAGAGGATTCAAGCAGCAGATTTCTTTTAAGGGGTAACACCACTGTAAATTTTTCGGAAAATTGATTTTTTTTTATTTGCTTAAAAGATGGTTTGAACCTTTTAGAATATGGGGCAAAAACTGTATTACTTGAAACAAATTTGTTTCCTTGAAATTTCGAGCTCTTCCCCAAGCGCATCGGACTGCTTTGAAACGACTACCGGCGTTAAGGGGTAACACCACTGTACATTTTTCGGAAAATTGATTTTTTTTATTTGCTTAAAAGATGCTTTGAACCTTTTAGAATATGGGGCAAAAACTGTATTACTTGAAACAAATTTGTTTCCTTGAAATTTCGAGCTCTTCCCCAAGCGCATCGGACTGCTTCGAAACGACTACCGGCGTTAAACGCGTTTTTCTCGAAACACGATTTTTCAACACGGCACGCAACAATAACTCCAACAATTTTCATTCTTTTCATTCGAACTTTTAACAATATCTTTAAAATAACATTTTCAAGAGAAATACGTACGGGATTTTCGATAAGTTAATTTAAACATTACTTATTAACAAATGATTGCCCTCTTTTTATAGAAAATTGAACGTTTTTCATTCAAATGCTCACCAATCACACAAAAATCAATATTTTTAAAATCCCCTACGTATTTCTCTAGCTATAAACATGTAGATTTAAGTCATATTTTTTTTTTTAAATTCAAATTTGCACCAGCTACACTGCGTGCCGCAGAGCGCTAAAACTTCAACATGCCTCACGAGAATGGCTTCAGTGCCGCCATTTTGTAATATTTCTCAATAACTTTTTTTTTTTAATAACAAAATATGTGCTTAATAACTTCCTCCAGTATAGTTATTCTATTACCTTTCCTTCCATCCAAGAAAAATTGCAAAAAAAACGCTATTTTTCAAGCTGTTACAGTGGTGTTACCCCTTAAGGGGGGACACCACTGTGACGGCCGGAAAAGTAAGCCATTTTTAAGAATTTTTTTTTTAGGAATAATTTACAGTTTTCATAGAAAATTTTTATCTCCTACCTTTAGTACGCTGTCTTAAGAGACTATACAAAAAAAATAAATAGAAAAACATCCATAAATTTTAATATATTAAATAATCGTCTAGACCTCCCCACGAGAGCTGGTCGAATGTGTAACTATGGAACAGCAGATCCGAAATCAAATTTAATTTTTTTTTATAAACTATATGAGTGTAGTTTCCGTTGTACGCAGGGTTGCCAGGCGTACTGAAAAAATGGCGGTGTGCTGGCCTATATGACGTCATACGGTGTAGGAGAAGGGGAATACTTATATTTGATTGGTGACGCCGTGACGTCATGTCAACGCCGAGCCAATCCAAGCTAAGTGACGTCATATATGCCAGTACGTGTACTGGATCGCCTGGTAACCCTGGTTGTACGTACGGATTCTTTGATTGAAAACAAATTTTTTTTAAATACGCACGAAAAACTGTCCATCTTATTCGCGGATTTTCGAAAATTTTCTTCTAAAGCGCACCATTTTTACAAAAATAATTTGTTTAAGAAATCGGTACGTACAACGGAAACTACACTCATATAGTTTATAAAAACAAATACAATTTAATTTCGGACCTGCTGTCCCATAGTTACACATTCGACCAGCTCGCGTGGGGAGGTCTAGAAGATTAATTAATATATTAAAATTTATGGATGTTTTTCTATTTATTTTTTTGTATAGTCTCTTAAGACAGCGTACTAAAGGTAGGTAATAAAAATTTTCTATGAAAACTGTAAATTATTTCTGAAAAAAAATTCTTAAAAATGGCTTACTTTTCCGGCCGTCACAGTGGTGTTCCCCCTTAAGGGATAAAGCAGTCTACTTGGCACACTGCTGTATTTATTGCGCTTTCAACGAAGAAGAATATTCGGATGTTGACGAAGATTATATTTTAAGGATCCATTTGCCAATAGTTGCATTCACCTGATACTTGGATGAACAGAGAAATCGCCATGCAAATGACCGAGCAGCCTTTCCACTTAATTGAATCGTCATGTTAGGGGAGCGTTTCACATCGATTTTCAGCCGGGGCAACAAAAGTTCAGGGGAACGTGTTGATTTACCGGTGGCCGCGCGTTAACACGGATTTTCACGATCCTACATTATTCAAAATCACTAGCGGGCCCTTTTTTCCCTGCGTTTAGCGCGAGGCACCGACTCACTCGGGATACTAGTTCCCAGCACGAGACGGCCATTTATTATCGGAGACAAAGGTTACGCTCGCGGGGCCGACAATGGTTGTAAGTGCGCGCTTCCAATGGCCGTCGAAGACAATGCCTGAAGTCGACTTAATGTCAGAAGGGCGAGCGATGCATAATTTATTAAGCCGGCTCTCGTTTCGCGCCGCGAACGCTTCTACATCGTCCGAGAGCCGTCTGTATCTTCGCCAGACTCGGCAGATCAGCGGGCAAGATTGACAGTGTCTCTTTCAAGTCCCTTCTGTGTACATAACTCGCAATACGAATGTACTACCTTCCGAACCAGACAAGGCTTTTTTTTGTGCCTCGGCAAACTGCCGGCTTGGCGAGTGGTTAGACGTAAAGGGCTTTAAGTTGTTTAAATAATAGACCGAATTTCATGATCGACTTGTATAAAATCAGAGATAATACCTTGGCGATAGATTGCGAGTAATAAAGTCATTAGCGTTGGTGATCCACTAATTGTTTTGAATAAAGAAGAAACCGATGATCGACATGGCGACGAATATATTGACCAAGATCACTGATATTTTGTGTGCGAATGGTCGAAATGAAGCAGGAAGCATCGGAGCATTATAGAGTGCGTATAATAATTGTTATTACCGGGTTGGCATAAAGGAGACTGTGTGGAATTCTGGAACACGCCAGATCCTCATAAACCTCCAATGAAAAGGAGTTAATGGGCCGACTTGTCAAGCCAGGCGAAAGGATAATAATCGTCATTGCTTAATGTTACGAGAGGGGCCGGAGCGAATTCTAGTATACACACAGGGCCCTCTCGGCGAACCTCTCCTCTGGAAATGAGTTAATGGCACGAGTTGTTGAGCCGACCGAAAGAATACCGAAACGGACGGGCAGCCGCAAAACTCGCGACAGGCCGCGGCCCGCAAATTAATTAAGGTGGTCACAATTAACAGTAATGAAAGGGAATGTTTCAACTACCTGGTTTTTAAGAATCCGGCTTCTGCCCGGGCACGTTCCTTAATCGCAATTAACCGACTGCGAAAGTAATTAAGACCGAGGACCGTCGCCCAGCGAGTGTAGAAATGAAGAAAAGGTTCGGTCGTGACAGAAAAGCGAAGAAAAAGGGACAGTTGAGGGGAGGGAGAAGAAGTGAATAAGACGGCCGTCCGCAGGAACCCTGTAATTAAGGTGTCTTAATTGGACGCGTTCGCCTGCCAATTATCCACGAGATTCCCCCGAGGAATAGCGTGCCTGTTAACCCTATCACTGGAAGTGGGTCATCCCGTTCGATGAATAACCAATGGATGATCCGATATTATGCAGATGATGATCGATATGCGCCAACTTCGCGCAGGTATCCTTGCGCTTTGTTCGACTCATCGTTCGCCGCGGCGGTGGTGTCCCTCTCAATTAAATCAGACTTGAAGCGTAGGCAAAATTATGCATTTCTTCCTTGTTAATTCGTATGATAATACAGCCCCCCGTTACTGAACCCTTGGAGTCTTCTAATTAATAGTGTAGGTGGAATTCTGTATTTGAAGGGTAAGGGAAAAAACCAGGGAATATCCATTTTTCGTGATTTTCCGATTTATAGCATACTTTTGTCGGTGGACAATTGAGACTTCAGATCTATCGAATCACAAAGAGTTATAAAGTTCAAATACCCCCGTAAGATAACGTTAGAGATTTGGTATAGGTACCTGCTGGTTAAAAACAGGAAATGTCCATTCTGCGCTGGAACTCTTTGCCTAAGCAGAGGATTTCTGTCGTCAAGGTGAAGCAAGAAATTATTTAAGAAGAAAATTATATAAGAGAATTAAATTCATTGAACTTTGTGTCTTCACTGATGGGCTAAAGTATTAAAACTTAATTTTCTCGATAAAGCTGTTTTGTGATATTCCCTGTTTTTCCCCTTACTCTTGATTTCATCCTTGTTATTTCGAATTATAATACAGACCTTGGTTACTACACCTTTGGAGTTTTCTACTTAACAGCGTTAGTCACAATTCTATATTTCATTTTTTCGTCATCATAGTACAGATTTTTGTTATCGAAGCCTCGTAGCTCTCCGCAAAGTTCCATCTCCGTTCTACGAGCAGTTTTCTCCAGCGGCCACTTTTACAGGGATAACTCGGAGGTTGGCATGTCGAGTTAATGTCAGCGCACCGAATGCGCCCGTTAAGTGTTTCAGATAGGTTGAAAGGACAACTTACATCGTGATAGCGGCCCTGTGACATTTTACGTGCATACGGTAGACGGTTGAGCCGACAATAAAATGTGGGTGGTTCGGCTCGCGATATTTACTCGGCCCGTTATAACTATCAGATAAATTTGTCCTGCCTGCAATTACATCACCGGCGAAACACGGCTCGACCATCCCCGCACTCGTAAAACACGCCTGCTAATCGTTATATTCGCTCTTTTCGAGATCGAGTTCCGCCTTAATTGCAAGGGGTCGACGTTAATTTACCGTTTGTGCGCGAACGCAGCTGAATCTTTCGCACTTCATCGCTAAAACACTTTCGTGCTTCTATCTACGCGTGGTACTTCTGATACACCGACATGCAAATGCTTTTCTGCGAGTGTGCATCGTCTATGAAGTTTTCTATAGACTGAACTATATCTACTGAAATTTTCTATAATGATTTTTTTAGTCTGCCAATTTTTACTAAAAAAAGCAGACTCTTCCATCAGACGATGTTTCACACCATTTTCTCTTCAACACACCAGTTAACATCCTTTATTCTAATTCCTTAATATCCCATTTATTAAGTGATACCTGACGAAAAATCATCTTCACGCGCGAATCATGCGGCCCCGCATTCAGTGGCAATAGCGGCGCTGCGAGCGAGTCCTCCTCCGCGAAATTTTTACGAACCGGATAGCGGTTATCAGCAAAACGTATCTCATCCTGGGAGGATCCTCTTCTCCCGGTCCTATCACCTGCATCTGTTTCTCCTTGGGACGGAATAAAAAGAGGGCGGAGGTCGCGAGGAAGCGATATTTTCGGCGTGCCCACGGTACGTCATCGCGATTACCGAAACAGGTCGTTCAACCCCCGAAACGGGAGAAGATAAACCGCGCGGCGCGCGTTTCGGCAAAGCGAAGGACAAGCATCCGCCCGCCTAAACGCTCTTGGCCCCCTAATTAAACGATAAACGATGGCACTGGCCGACCGGAAGCGCCGTGGATCCGGTGTAGGAGGCAGCGTCCAGATAAATCCTCGGCCAGCCGAGATTTGCATTCTTTTATTGCCCCTCGCCGGACACGCCGAACAAAGCATAAACGTCGTATCGACTGGCGGACTTCGTTACACGTCGGAGTTATGGCTTCCTTCCTTAAAATCTTCTCGCCTCGTCCTCCTCTTCTCCGGTTCCCTCCTTTTTTTTCTCTCTCCCCATTTTTTTTTTTAGTTCAACGATGCTATCGTCCTAGTCGTATCTCATTTGCCTCGGTAATTTATACCCCGATCGCTTGTATCGCTTGTTCTACACCGCGACAATTAGCATACGGGGAGCCGTCCGTGCGGGTTTTCTTCTTGCTTTTCCACCTGGAAATTTCGTTACGCCCGTGTCGCGGGCTTTTCACGACCGACACTCGCGTCCTTAATTGCGTCCCCTCTGTCTCCCGCCGCCCGCGGAACGAATCTGTAAGGTCCTCCAGCCGCGATGGCTATCTGGATTCATTACCTCGTACAAAATACGAGATTAATTGCCGCGATACTTTTTTTCTCGCGCCCGAGACACCGGACAACCCTCTTTTCTCCTGCTCTATTCATTGTCTACGCGGGCCGTGGCGATATCGAATCGGTCGAATACGGACGGTGTATACCTACAGGCTGTTCCAGCTCGGCGACGGCGCTCTCCTCATCCGACGATCCACGGGAAAGATGTCCTTCGGGAGGCGCACCTGCCTCTTTAGGATCTTATTCCGCGATATCAGATCGCCTTTCCGCAGCGCCAATAATTAGCTACTAATACACGAATAGTGGCGTCGCGTATACATGACCGGAGGAAATTGCGGATACGTCAAGCGGCTTTGCCGATACGATCTTTAACGGATAAACGCTGACACACATTTCGCGGCACTTCCTTCGGCTTTAAAGCGTCTAGTTTATAGCGTTCGCTTCGCGGGCATATTTTGTCCGGGGAATTGATAGCCGTCGATGTAAATAACGTGGAAACGTAGTGGCAGCATCGCGACCGAGGAATGCCGTAAGATGTCGAATTTAGTGTATCTACTAGGATCGAACGTCGCAAATGGAAGTTGAGCAGCGAGTGAGGACTCCTATTTATTTTATTCGTGACGAACCTTGAACGGGTTTTTACCAATTCGTAATTTGCGTTTTAAGATTCAACGTGCTGCGAGTGAGACGTCCTGAAATCGTTTTAATTAGCGTGACAGAATTCGTGGGGCAGTAAGCGTGAGTGAGATCGGTCGTGAATCGGTGCGTAGCCAGCATGTGTCACTTTTGGGCGTGTTCAAATACGGCGCTCCGTATTCAAGTGGTCACTACTCGTAATCGCGTGTCATTGCTTGACAAGGTACATAATACAGCAGGAAGCAGGGGAAAATATATGAACATAGGATTAATTATTTCCCATTCATGCTTTACGTTTTACCTTCTTAATGTCGTGCTGGATGTAGCCTGCTGATCTCGCTGCGACTACGTATCCGTGCAATTTAACCGTTGCTTTTTATATTCTGTAGCTCGTCATCGTTATCATCATGCCTTCGTGGATTAGACTTTCTTAACAGCCTGCTCTGGCGTCCGCCGTTTCCCGAGTCTTCCCACGTCCTTACGTTCTTTTGTTCCGTATTCCATTGCTTGTTTTGGAGTTCTCTTGTTAACAGACCTGTATGGATACACGGTGTAGGTGATCCCATCAACCTTGGCTGTAGGATTCTATGCTTCCAATTAGAGATTTGTTACAGTATACTCGTCGTATATACGCATCGTTGGTGTATAGGCTGTTCCATTCTAATGTGTCGAGGGGGGCAGCCTGATGGAAGAGTTTCAAGCGTTTGATGGCCACGACCAGTGGCGGATTTAACGGGCGGCCGATGAGCAGTTGGGCCCCTGTCCAGAAGGCCCCCGAGGGCCCCATGCTTGAAAAAATTCTGATTTTATCCAAACTATATTTTTTTCTGTACTATTACACTTAGCCCGGTTTTAGTAAACTACCGCTTCATTTTCCCGAAAAATGGGCCCTTTGGAACGTTCGTCCAACGTTTGTTTATCACTATTTCTTCAGATGAAATTGACGTGATATTGCAGTTTCAGAAATGGCAGAAGTAGCGATCTGTTTCATTCGAAGCTATACAAGATCATTAACTACTTTTTAACTAAATTTTTGGGTATGTTTTAGAGGACCGAAAAATAAGATATACGTGTTCTTTTTGTAGCGGTCCGGTCATATTTAGGGGGTGAAACCACCTCTCAAAGTTAAAAGATTTTTAGCTGTTCGCTCCGATTGCTTTGGCCAAAACTCAAAGCAATGGAGGCGGGCACCTGAAAATCTTGTAAATTTGAGGGGATGATTTCGCCTCCTAAACATGCAAACAGGGCAAAATAAAAAGGCACCTGTTTCTTATTTTTCGGTCCTCTAAAACATATCCAAAAATCAAAGTATTTGGAGGCGTACACCTGTGATGCTCTCCTTGTAAGAAGCGCGATGTTTCTTGCAATACAGATAGGTATCTCTGGAATCTTAGTCAACCATTTTCGTGATATCACTAATAGTTCTAACTATTCTCGCACCGATTAAAACGAAGCACCATTTATAAATTCCCAGCCTGTTCCACTCCAAGCAGCATAGTCGTATCGTTTGAAAATTAACGATACAACATTCCACGATAAGGAATTGGGACTGTAGGGTGAAAGTATCGAAGATACGAGAAGAAAATACGAAGCTCACAGGAGGGCAAGATTGTACGGCGCGGCGAGCGGGTGTGGGGAAGTATCGATCTTCATAGATCGAAGTAAAGAAGATGATAAGAAGGGCGCCCAAGGAAACGGCAATTTATCGAGGGGGGCTGGTGGCTCTAATATCCCTTAATAGATATCCTATCGGCTGATTGGGGTGCTTCACGGTTGCTAGCGCAGCCCTAAATGCCGTGGTGCGCAGCTCGGGCCCTCGGAACCTGGGTCGGCGGACGCGCGCTATTAGAGGCCCGGCGCATCCTTTTACTGCGCAGTAAATGCAGGTATAAGGCGCGACTTTTAAATTCACTTAGACCGCGCGCTTCGCCGCGGAATTAAAACGCAAACTTTATTGCACCGGACCGGTTCCCTGTCTCGCTTTGCATCCCCAGTCGTTACCCTCGGGGCGCAAGCGAGGGGTCGTTCGCATGGTAGCAAGCTGGGAAACGACGAGCGCGGCTTCTGTTCTTCTTCGTAGAATGATTTGTGGCAGGAGACACGGGCAGCTTTTCGAATTGGGCAACTGGCAACTAATATATTTAATGGCACCCAGGTCCACGTGGATTATGAGTTTAGGACGTTGAATATCGATCACCAAAGATATGCCAGAGTTTGGTCCTGCTCTGGATGATAAGCGGCAGTGTCTACAGTTTGAAAGCTTAGCATACCTACTTGTGAACGTGGAAGTACGGGTACATTCGTCTCCGCCGTTAGTGATGGTGACCGTCTTCAGTTTCATCGCTTTCGCGCGCAGTCCTCTGTGGAACTTCGTTATTTATGGGACAACTCGGCAACAGTCCCACAATATCAAGCTGGCGTACAAAGAGGAAGAAACGATAGCCCCTTACCAGTGCGCGGAGAGCACATTTAATTAGAGAAATGTCTTTCGTGCGAAAGGCTAACGCGGTCCCGCGTTGCCAATCATTAATCAACGGCGAGCGCTGAAGGGAGCTCGGTAATAAAGCGCTATTCACTATAACACGCGAGAACCGCGAAGAAACGGTAACAGCTTATTTAAATACGCTTTATTCCGCGGCTATTGATCGTAAATTTCCGAGATCCCTTATTCTTCCGGTTTCATAAGCGGCGCGAGATGAATTTATGAATACGCGTGGGCAATACGTTACGGGCACGTCCAATAAATATCAAGCCTCTTCATTTACCTGTCCGGGCGATATACTTACACGCCGAGAGGTACGGGCCGAGCGACGATCAGCCTAGAACAATGGCGCGAACCGTCGGGGCAAGCGCGCGTTACGCAAAACACGGCACGAATTTCGCAATTCGCATTACGGGCCGCCGTGGCCGCGGATTTGTGGGTGGAGTTTTGAGCCGTTGCTCGGCTCGTGATGTGTGCACGGTACACGCTTCATGAGAAAATGGCAGATCCGTATCGCGGTGGAAGGCAGCCGGGGGGGACCGGCGCGGCGTGCACCGCGGTAGTTTCGTGGGTTACTTACGAGACACGGTTTTACACAGGTCGTAGAAACGTCGAGCCTCGTACGAAATAACACGACGCCGCTCCTGGCTTCTTCGCCCACGAGACATATTTTTCAGTGTTAACATCAATCTGCCGTTCGCCTGGCAATGCCGGCTACGTGGGCGATACCATTCGCGCTGCCATAGGCGCCGGAATGCCCAGCGAACCTCTCTTCATCCTCTCGTTATTACACCGAAACGCTATGGGATGAACCCTTTACACGGGAGCAGCCGCGTAACAGTTGTTTCGGTGCTTGACGATGTTGTTTCGCCAGATATCGCCTCGAGATGGACGACGGATCGTGCGTCTGCTGTGGCGAGGCTGGGCAGGCTTTGTCAGAGTTGAAATCATGTAGCTTCATCATCTGGTACCTAAGATGTTTCGTTCTGCGTAGATGTGTCCTTCCCGTTGATACGGGGAAAATTCAGAAGTCCGCGTAACTGAATGTTGCCGATCTTCGAGGTTATTCCCGTAAGTAGATCATAAAAGCATCTTCCATAAATAGAAAGCCTTTTCCTGCCGTGGTTGGTCGTCTGCTTGCAGAGCCTCTAAAGATACCACATTGCATTCCAAAAGCCTTCTCCTCCGGTGTATTCGACTCTTCTCGAAAGGAGCTCGGCACGGTGAGGTAACACGTGGACATACTGAAATCGGCATAAACTCGAACAGGATCATTTTTCATAAACGTAATATATCCTAAGCGTTTCATCCGCGGGGCTACCCGTTCAGCTATCAAGATCCTTCCCCGTATAACTTAGGTCGCGTAACGGCAATGATCGTCCGCGCCGTGCCGTTCGGGTTCCAGGATCCCAGGGGCCGTAATGGTGGGCGCTGCATCTTCCTCGGCTTTGTTTTTAATCGCTGAGCGTTTCACGCCGGGCGCCCCGAGTGTCCGTGCTCGTCGGTGTCTGTGTTGCTCGTGGAAATCAATTAAACGTTATGAGTCTACCAGCGGAGGAAATCGCCTCGCGATGGTATCGGGTTTTAATCCGGTTCCATTTGTCGGTAGACGGAGATCTTCATTGACGATGGAGGATCGGTGTTCGGATGATATTCGCGCGGTAAGGAAGGCTGCAACAAGAACGTAACGACAGCGGAAACAACAGGAAGTCGTATAAAGCAACGTTCCCTGAATGCTGGCCATAAGCCCGCGAAATTCTCGGCGTAGGCAGATAAACGTTATGCTCATTTTACTATCGAGATAACTCGGTACACGAGCGACGCAAGTGTGCTTAGCGCGAGAAGCTTTATTACGTGTGTTACGATTTTTCTCCACCGCCACCTGGAACAGATGATGACGCTCAATTATCAGAATAGCTGCACGTGTAGGTACGGCGAATAATTGCATGGCAGAGGATTCGATATCCGAAAGGCGTCCCAGCGAGTAGGAAAAGCGTGTTTAAGGTAGAAGGACTCTAATGATGATGACGGCGATGCGTGTCCAATTGAAATTGTCAATGTCGCATTGAACATTGGAGTTTGAATCTTTAGATAGCCCTTTGTGTATCTACAGGGTGTCCGAAATTAATGCGTCAATCCGAAACATGCAAATTCTTTATGCAACAAGACATCGAAAAGTCCTTCATCGTTTTGGAATCCGAGGCTTCGTTCTCCAGATATTTACAATTGAATATTAGCGGTGGAACTTCCGGGCCGCACAGTTTAAAGCCGAAACAGCTGAGCGAGGTCCATGGGAGGCCCAGGACGGCCATGGACGTCTACGGCGCTAACCCATTTTCACGGTTTGAACCAGCGCCGTCGGCTCTACTGTCTGTGTGGGCCTGTATCTGCGCGCGCGCGTGCCAGGGGTCACTGCCCGTGCTCAGCTGTTTCGGCTTTAAACTGCGCGGCCCGGATAATCCACCGCTAATTTTCAACTGTTAATATCTCGAGACCGAAGCCTCGGATCCCAAAACGGTAAAGGACTTTTCGATGTCTTGTTGCATGAGGAATTTGTATGTTTCGGATTGTTCCATTATTTTGGGAAATATACGTATACCTAGTATAAGATATTATCGCCAGTAATTACTACGTAGACTTAGGTTAATGATAAAAGTTGTATGAGCTCGATGGGGATATTTCCTGAATCAAACGAAATTTTTCGAAGGCTCGAAAGTGACTCTTATGAGAACAAACTCGAAAAGATTTTTATTCGATGCATTTTATAATACATTCTTTTGTAAAGTCAGCGACTTCTATCCACCCCAACATTCTTTACACGCAACAATACTGATCAACTTCATATCATTGCCCAAATGAAGTACCATTTATGTAAACGGCATAATTTTATGGAACAGACTATCAAAAATCATTCCAGACTCTCGTACGTACAATTATTTAGCACGATCGTTTTCGTCATCCAACCTGCCGCCATTCAAATTCAGGCCGCGCCGGCGTCGCGTCAAAGCGGGGATAAACGCATTTTGAGACGTAATTACCGGCATGTCCGCGCTGTAATACGGACCTTAGTTCATTACACGGCACTGCGAGGCATGCTTACGGTGAGTTTAGTAGCTAATTTCAAGTTTCGCCGGGTATGGGCGAGAACCACAGCGTCGTAGATTATGGCTTCATTAAGTAAAAGGCAGAAGCGAAATAAGTTCGCGATTACACGCCGGGGCCGATGAATTTTTTATGAAAGCGCGCCTCCCAGCTCTTTCGCGATCGTGTAATCATCCCCGATACATAATCAATAACCAATACCAGCGGAAAATCGTTCCGCCTCTCGGATCCAGCGAACGATCGATAAACCGCCCACGCAGTGAAACAGCCCCGGTGCTTCCGTGATTCCGCTGACGCGACGTGCGCTTTCCATGCGAAAGTTTCTCATTGTCCCGCTGCACGATGCTGGGCTAACCTGCGAATGCATCACCATATCCATCAGGATGCTTGCTATCGGCCGCTCGTCACGTTTTATTGCAGCCCGCCAGATACCAATTGTAAAACGTTCGTTTGCAAACTGGACTCGGTATGGAGTATGGGCGCGCCTATAGCTTCGGCTGTATAGTTGAAACGGCATTCAACGGTAGTTGGTTTAATTGCGCTTCGCACTTTAATGGCGCGGTATGCACGTTTGGAGCGCATGGTGTGCTGATGTTAGACACTTTGAGGATGAGAGGTATCCTTTCTTCTATGCCTTCTCTCAATTATATTTTTCTTCTCGGGGGGTAAATTCGGAACTGGAAGTTGAAGTAGAATGTCTCGAACGCCTCAGAAATACGTCTCTCTGTGTGTTTTTACTGAAAGGGTAGGTTTTGTGGGCAGGGCTGTGTTAGCTTCAAAACTATTCATTGCCATAAAGGAATTCTTAATACTATTTTGCATAGCGAAGGTCCTGAAATACGATTAGTTTCATCTTCGTCTGTTTGGGATAATGTAAATTAAGTTGCAAATCGTTTGAGAGATAGTTTGACAGCTACAAAATGGCACCTGAAATTTCTCCCACGTTACGATTGCCCAGCGATGTGAAACGTTGATCTTCGTCGATCTGTTCGCGAGTATAAAACCGATACGAATTTCTCGATGTCGAAACGGTCTCCTATGAATTCTACTTGTGTGGCAAGGCGAGATCGTGCGCACACAGAGTACGAATTAGCTATTTGCTACGGTATCGCGTTCCTTCGGCACTTTAACCTCCTCATTCTTTTGCCTGCCAGGCATACACAAGTTCTTGCCCCAGAAATCACAGTACTTTAGTCCTGCCAGGTTTATATTATCGAAATTGCTAGTGAATGTTTTTGCTGTGCAGTTAGATACTGGCAATCTACTACCTCGCAACGATGTACGCGACAACCACGTACATTAAACACCGATGAACCAAGATATCTCAATAATGTCGCAAACAGAATAGAAAACACAAGACACGAGATTCCTTTCTTTTGCGCACAATGGCATTCAGCATTGAAATATTAAATTGGAGAAAGGAATATGGTGTGGGATTTACTAGATTTTAGAGCATAAACCAAATATCCCTAACGAAACTTCATATACAATTCTCAGCTTCCACAAACAAGTTTCTAAGCTTCCAAATACCCTACTGATTCTAAGGGATGAGATTCGTGAAGCAATGTTCTCCCCTCGCCCCGTCAAGCAGTGCACGCTGGTCTTTAAGAATCCCAACTATTTTCCCCGGTGATTGTCCTACACCCAAGGTCGATCGCAGAAAGCCTGCCGCGCCAGAACCTGAAACAGGTGATGCCCGAGATCTCGCTGAAAGAGTCTCGTGCAGGTCCATCGGCGCGCAAGACTCCTACGCGCGGCGAACTCTATCCTGGAACTCTTTCTCAGCGCTGACGAAGAATAGGCAGCGCGAAGAATACGAAGTGGACGTGGCGGGGCCAGGGAATAAAGGAGGAAGTGTAGAGGGTAGCGCGAGCAAAAGGAAGTTGGCACGGGAACAAAGAACAAAAGTGGGCGAATTCCCGGTCTCTCGAGATAAAGAGGAGGACCTGGAAGGCGGGCCGAGGGAATAAGGAGAAGCAGAAGCAGCAGAAGCAACAACAGCGGCGGCGGGAGGTGAAGAAGAAGAAGAAGAAGAAGAAGACGAAGAAGAAAGCCGGTGCTCGCCTTGGTCCGGCAGATATTCGCCGACTAATTGAATTTACGAGCTCGCCGAGCAACCGACGTGGGTCGTGCCTGGTCTTTGGACCAGATTCAGTGTCGGTACACCGCCATTAGTGGCCGCTCCTCCTGATTCCTCCAGTATTCCACGACGATAATCGTAAGTTCCGCGATCATACGGCAAACAGCCGAAAACTTCGTCGCGTATACGTGACCGTGATATTTGATACGATACCAGGTGTTCGCCTTTGGTGCCATTATGCCCCTGTTGTATTCCTGTGCTTCTGCCGGCCGATCTTAGCCGCTATACCGATCTACCATTACGGCGGGAACGACGTGGACCGTACATATGTGCGAACGATTTTGCTAGAACGGGCCGAGCTGCTACGGATACGCATCTGACGAGGTCACGATGCCTTTCACGGTGGTTTCGCCTTTTCATCGTCATTATTTCGTGATCGCGATGTCGTAAAGTGGAGGACGTACTTTTCAAACTGGTATCTTTCTCTTCGTTCGCGGAGAGGTCGTTTTATGGTTCAGTGTTGGTGTGTCGAGTACAACGAAGTTTTTGCAAGGGATTATTCGAAGATGAATTATTGATTGAATTATAATTTTACTTCCACCGGGGGTGCAAATCGAGGTTTGATAGAGTTTCAAGGATCTCGTTTATATTTTAAATCGGGCTCCGTTTCGTGGATAGCGCGAGTTGACTGGAATATTTTATTCCCGTCGTGCGTTGACGGGTTTCCTCCGAATTTTTTCTCGAGTCTGTACCTTTTCGCGACGCGTAAGTTGGTCGGTCCCCCGTTCGCCGGGCAGATCGGTTCAATGGAAAGGAACCGGTCCCCGTTTGTTCGTGAACTCGCACCGACAACCGGTATAACTAACCTCCCTTAACGGCCGACGTGTGAGAGCGCAAAGTCGAAGAAAAAAGGTGCTATAGGCCACTAGCACTCGCCTCCGCACTTCAACGTTCCTAATACATTTCCACGGAAATCTTTGTTCCCGTCGATCAGACGATTCTAACATGAAGCTGGTATTATATTTATTTCCTATTTAAGGGGGAACACCACTGTGACGGCCGTAAAAATAAGCCACTTTTAAGAATTTTTTTTCAGGAATAATTTACAGTTTTCATAGAAAAATTTTATTATCTATCTCCAGTACGCAGTCTTAAGAGACTATACAAAAAAATAAATAGAAAAACATCCATAAATTTTAATACATTAATTAATCTTCTAGACCTCCCCACGCGAGCTGGTCGAATGTGTAACTATGGAACAGCAGGTCCGAAATTAAATTTAATTTTTTTTTTCTAAACTATATGAGTGTAGTTTCGGTTGTACGTACGGATTCTTGGATTGAAAACAAACTTTTTTAAATATGCTTGAAAAACTGTCCATCTTATTCGCGGGTTTTCGAAAATTTTCTTCTAAAGCGCACCATTTTTACAAAAATAATTTGTTTAAGAAATCGGTACGCACAACGGAAACTACACTCATATAGTTTATAAAAAAAAATGAAATTTGATTTCGGATCTGCTGTTTCATAGTTACACATTCGACCAGCTCCCGTGGGTGGGTCTGGAAGATTAATTAATATATTAAAATTTATGGATGTTCTTCTATTTATTTTTTGTATAGTCCCTTAAGACAGCGTACTAAAGGTAGATAATAAAAATTTTCTATGAAAACTGTAAATTATTCCTGAAAAAAAATTCTTAAAAATGGCTTACTTTTCCGACCGTCACAGTGGTGTTCCCCCTTAAGCTGTATGGAATTGAGGATCTTGCAGCAAGAGGGGTGCAGCTCCATTTTTTACGGTTTCTGAGTTATGGCGTGTAATATACGTAAAAAATTGTTTTTACATAGTTTGGTGCATGTTTGATACAAATCCGATAACAAATGAGTGTTTTATTGCAAAAAAATAACAATTGAAATATTCACATTTTTATTCTAGAATACTTTTTCGCCAAAAGTAGAAGTAAAAACTTATCAACTCAATAACTACAAGTTATTGAGTGCAAATTTATATTTTTCAAATCAAAGCAATAATTTAATTTTTTCATTTTTTTTATTTTTGCATCCCTCTTGCTGCAAGGTCCTCAATTGTCGATAATTCTTTCAAAATTCAGCACTAATCCTCCTTCTTTTTTAGAAATATTCTTTCTTAGAATTCAAATTAAGCGAAGACTTTTAAAAAGGCAAATTCACCCAGCCCTGCCCGATTAAACCTGAATTTAATTTCTTTCCAGACCGTGTTAAATCAAAATCGTGTAAAGACAGAATTAAGTGTAACTCCTTTTTCGCTAACCCACACACGATCCTCAGCCATTGCACAAAAGCCCAGCAGGTAGCTGTACTCATCCACCATTTCAAAACGCATCGTTTTATCCATCCCCCGTCGACCAGAATAGGTTGAAACGTCTTTCTCTCAAAAAGATGCCCAGATTGCGTCCGCCTTGTTGTTAACGGCCGTGTACAAACAAAATTGCTGTCCCGTTAATGGCCACGGTGCCTCTGCGGTTTCATCGCGGCGAGATTTCGAGGATGGTCGTGCGCGGTGCACGCGACTGTAAAAGGTAAAGGAAGAAGAAAGCGGTGAAAGCTCGCGCTCCGCGGAGGCGTTTGTCGAAAAAAATGCCGCCGCTTTTAGCACTTTTCTCGTAGCGAATCAAAGCCTGCCCCTCCTCTCTCTTTATTCCACCATCTTCCCCTACCCTCCCGCCCGCCCCGTTCTTTATTCTTTTTCGTTTGCACTATAAAAAACTCTTGAAATCGCAACGCGACTCATTTCGAGGACGGTTTCGTGCAACGCCGTTTTCTCTTCCCGTCGCTGTATCCTTTTCACTCCCCGCGGCTTTTGTCGAGGTTCGACGTTGGAGCCGCGGCTCGCGCGTAGCGTAGCGCGGGGAAAAAATGACCCAACGGTCGTTAAACACCCGCGTTAACGTTAATAACGATAATGGACTCGCGAGATTTAGAGAGCGCGCGGGCGCTGCAGAGAGCCAGGGGTAGAAACCGACGCGACGCCACGAGCCCCCTCGTGTGTTTCCACCGGTGTTGCATAATTAGAGAAAACGTCGTTACGCCACCAATTACCGCAGCTTTCGGCTCGCCACGAAAATTAATTAACGCCCCGCGAACGCGGGCGTCGGCGTCGCGTTGCCACGCCGGAACCAGAAGGCTTGTTACGCTCTTTGCGGCCCACGCTTGCTTTTCTGAGCGGGCGCACGGCCGGAAAGACGAGGAGCACAGTGTCGCGTGACTGCGTCATTTTCGTAGCAAAGTGTTCGAGCAGAACTCTCGCAAGGCCCCTCAATTAATTCTTGCTGCTATCGTCGTTGTTCTACACAGCGCGCTTCTGTTCTCGTTTGTTCGGTAGGCTCCTCTGTTGGGATTGTATCCTGCGGTAAAAATGATATCTCTTAGGCTTGCTATTCTATAGAGGTCTCGTGCTTGAAAAAGGATTCGATACGATCCGCTCAAAGGATATTGCGCGGAAACAAAGGCTCTTTTTATGGCGTTCAAAGCATTGAACTTTTGCTACTCGGTTAATGGCTAACTATAAATTCATGAGCGCGCTGGTAATAGTGGTAGCCTACTCGACGGAGTTTCAAGGCGTGCGACAGATGCACCATTCAAGATTTGAAGAGACCTCGAGCACTCGGAGCTCTTTGTAAACAAGAGGTTTCAAAGGTAACGATCCCTTTTGGTGCTGAATTTTCAAAGGAGCTTTGGTCAGATATCGATGCGTGTGAAGGGGGATGAAACATTCTTCTGTCTCCTTCGCGAAGTCCGTAGCTAACTGATCCATGTTCCATGTCGCATATCTACGACCTGCAAATGTATCTAAATGCACGCAGACTTTACGTTGCTCTTGAAAGTAGAAAGATGAAAAAACCCAATAACGTTAAGGGCTGATTTTCGCTTAGGTTCATAAAAGGAAATGTCACTTTTTCGAGGTAATAGTCTACCCACAATGACAATGATTTTTATGCACGTTGTTTGGCGTATGAGGTTCTGCCAAGTCAGTTGGCGCGCACACGTTCAAGAAGTACGAACGCGAAGTCCAGACGTGTCGAGGATCAAGATGATATCAACACGAGTTGGCGCCAACCTTCGGTCTACGACACATTGCTTCCTGTTTGCCGTGGTATGAATCATACAGGACAGGCCGACGTGTATCGGGCGACACTGCCTCGGTACAACGTCGACGAATAGTCCTAATTGCGGTTTAACGACTTTTCCATCCGGCCCGTTTCGAGAAAACGCAGCGCTTCCACAATTTTCCACGCCTTACGATGTGTCTAACAGAAAATGAGAGGGCACCCCGACGCTTGAATGGAACCATCTTGCGTGACTCGCGTGACGAACATCCGTTTACCATTTTATGCTTGCCATTTTAAACAAATATGTCGCGGTTATTGATTACTGGGTGTGGTTACCATTTTTTTCAATAAAATTTCGAATATTTAATTCTAAATGTTTAGATCCCGGCTTCCATGATAGAGGTTCTATAATTTGTTGATTTCAATTGTTTCTAGTCAGAATAATGTTCCATAGACATCCAGTCTTTCACATCCAACTCCAGAAGCAGGGGACATTCACAGCGCATAATCGTAATTCATTTATTTCTTCCCCCCGTGAGTTTTTGTCGCGCGGCAGCTCCGAATCGCCCAGCCTTCTGCGCAGTATCCTTGTAACCCGAAGAATATCCCGTCGGAACTTCGGAATAATTGGATCGGTACAATTAGGGAATGCACCCTTTCCCCCGCCGTGCCTCTTTCTACGCTTTTTCTGGACTCCGCTGCTTCTTTGTCCCGTTGGTTCAGTGAGCGTCTCGGAGTAAAGGGACACTTCTGCCCCCTACCCTAATGGAATCGGTGGCTTCTTGTTCCGAATGTGCCGGCTCAGCAATGTCAATAAAATTTAACAAGCTTCCCATTTACCATTTGCGGAATCTTCAGCGCGCGCTTCGCGTTTTCTTTTCCTCCTTTCCTTCCTCCACTCAAAGGATAATCACTTTTATTGTCCCGCCTTCGTCTCCCGCCCTTCCTCCGCGTTGCCAGCTACTTCCTGCTTCGACGTCTCTCTCCCCGTTTCTCCGTTTTTCGTGGCCGCCATCGCGAACGATGACACTTGTTACTCCAGGAATACTCGGATATTATCGCCGCGGTGGAGAAAAATTGCGGCCCGCGGCTAATAAAGAGGGATGCTATTCCGGCGTTAAATGTAGCTTCCGTCAAATGCTACGACACCGTCCATTATTCCGCGAAGAATGACCGTTCGGGATACGGACACGTCCCCCCGTCACGTTTAACATTTTTCTCTTCGGTAATTGTAATTTCGCTGGAAATTTATTATCCCCCGTATTTAATTTCTGAGTTCCTACTTCGTTACCGGGCAACAAGTATGCACCAGCTGTACTTACCGGAGGTAATTAATCTGCCCGGTTTTTTTTTTAGCGAGCGACGTTGCAATTACCGTTTGCGATCGTGCCTTTCGTTTCCATTTTTGTGGGAAACAGTGGCGAAGAACAGAAGAGGTTAGCCTTTAAAAACGCTTTAATTAACCAGCGAGATAAATGCAAGGCGAACCAAGCAACCTGTCCACTCTGGTTTTTGTGATTGTTAATGGAGGAACGTTAATCTTCCTTTATCTTGGATTATTTAATGCAGAGTGCATGCTTTGTGAACTACTATGCTTTATATACAACCTCTACCATTTTTGTCGACTATTTTTTTATGTGTATCACAAAAGGCTCTGTACTACGAAAGTTTCTCTAATTCCTGAGAACGAATCGATATTCACAAGTTCCCTTACAAACTAGTTCAATCCACTCGAAATTCTCCAATATTCAGCTCGATTTGGATATTCACGTCCGTCCAAGCACCAAGTGGATCTTCTTTCCTACTGCTCTTTCGAATAGCTCCTTCGTTCTGCTGCTAGTAACGCTCCGGAATCCTTTCATTATCTTATTGATACAAAACTATTTTATCAAACGAAGGAACCCCAAATTCTTCAGAAAAACGCTTCAGAACCCTTTTCGATCTTGTCCCTAAATAATCCTAAACTCTAAAACTCGGATATCTACGCGACTTCCATCACATCATCTCTCAAGAATACAGCATCACACACGCGAGCAGATTTGAATATAAAACCCCTCTAACCCTTACCGTAAACTGGGGGAATATTGGCATGTTTTTGGAACATTTTGCTGTGTAATATGAAAATTAACATTTTATCCATTTGCTTTAAGTATCCTATCATAACTTTGCATCTTTTCTGAATGTTCTACAAGTGTCAAATGTTCGATGTGTCAAGAAGACATCGAACCTCTGCATCGCATTAGTCAACGACCTACTTCTGATTCCGAAGGCGTGTCCGTAATTAGTTGAACATTGAGTCTCAGGGAAGCTTGCTTCGAGTTACCATCCAAAGCGCAAGAGTGTTTACTTCCCACGCGACCGCAGCGTTCCCCGGTGCACCCCACATCCCAAGAATCCGCGCCATCTGCGACGAAAGAAGGCTCGCAGTTGGTTTTGGACAGGCCGCGTGCAGGCATCGACGTGTCCAACGTGTCATGTCGCCTGCGCGTGTTTACACGCGTACCACCGACATGCTTGGTACGAGTTCGCTCCTCTCGCGGCAAAAGAAACGCGAGAAAACGCTCGCGCCCGTCGATCCGCGGATCGCTAATCGCGCGCTGCGCCGTCCGTGGAACCAGTTTCTTCGGCCCCCAGCTCGGGGACATCTTCTTAGGCGGATGCTACCGGTGTTCGCCACCGCGGCATCCTCTTCCACCCAATTATTGCCCCGTCAGTAGGATCACGAGAAACGGTGGATGGCAGCGACTTACTTTCTTCAATCCTCCCGTTCGATCGATTCAACTTTTTCACCAGACGCAGGGAAATCGACGCCGACGCTCCGACGAATTCATTCGATCTGCTCCCACTCCTGGTGGAAGTCGCTTATTGGAGAGGGGTGCAAGAAGCACATCTTACATTTCGAATCCTTAGTTGGCGACTTTCTTCTTCGAGGAAATTGAGACATTCTGACCGGGAAGCAAGAGTTCAGGTTTTCTGGCCTGAAGGGATATTAATCCTCTGTCTTGCAATTGGCCCATGTCGGAAAATAAAACCTCCTCCCCTATCCAAGGGTATATAAAGAGTAAGGGAGGAAAAACGAGGAATGTCCATTTTTCGTGATTTTCCGATTTATAGCATATTTTGTTGATGGCAACTGGGATTATATAACTGTCGAATCACAAAGGGTTATAAAGTTCAAATACCCCCTTGAGATAACGTTAAAGTTTTGGTATACACGGAAAAATGTTGTCACAGTTGGGAACGGTGCTTAAATAATAGGCATCGTATAATCACGTGCACGCACCGTCGCTGACTGCACGGAAAAATGTTTTCACCCTTGAAAACAGTGGTTGTCGTACACTGTTCAGACGACGAACGGCGAGCACCGAAAATATCAACACGTCACACTGAACACGTCACCGCATGACGACCGAGAACTCATCTGAACAGTGTACGACAACCACTGTTTTCAAGGGTGAAAACATTTTTCCGTGTACTGGTTAAAAACAGGTAACGTCCACTCTACACTGGAACGAAACACTTAATTTTCTCGATAAAGCTGTTTTGTGACATTCCCTGTTGTCCCCCTTACCCTTCATATATTATATATTGCTACTCTAGCGCCACTATAACATGCTCTTCTTATATGTAGTTGTATTAAAATAGATATAACTAAGTACCTAGATACTGTTATAGCCATTTATCTGCAGCAGATGACATTGGTACGGTAGCTAAACAGAGAAATTACACGTATACGTTCTTACGTAAATAAAATCTAATGTCAGATCATTTGGTAGCACCAGTGATTAAGAATTTTGAGAACATACTGTAGCCCGATCGAATAGTATCGTTCATCGAGCTCTCCCGCTAATGAAGAACAGAAGTAACGCGTTGCGTGGTTGAAAAAGAAACGTAATGCCTTAATTTGCAGGTGGCAAACGGTCGGCGGGGAAATGCAATTTTCACCTGGTATTTCGACGAGGCAGAGATACTCGTTTGGAGCGTTTCTCTCCGCGGAGCGGTGGCGTTGATCGGAATAGACGCATTAATCATTCGCGTCCCTCAAAGGAACCAATCAGCGGCGCTTGTTGCGCGTGGTTTCAATTAAACATGGTAAATTGCGGCGCGCTTCATTTACAATTAGCCGTGGCTTCTTAAGGTCGGCTGCCGTTGACTGAGTTACACATACGCAATCAACGCTCATAATCGCTGCCCACGGTCCCAGGTATCCCGTTAATGAGCTTTACGTACTGTTACTTCATCAACTTCTCATCGTAATTGTAAATGGGCCCTTAATTCTCTCGTATCGTACTCCGCCGACCGCCGCCGCCGACGCCGACGTGCTCCCACTTTGTTCCTGTGCTAACAAGCATTTTTAATGAAAACACGCGCGCCCCGGCAACGCGTTCGCTTCTTTTCCGTTGCAATGTTTCATTTCACTTGTCTGCCATGCTGATGCGCTGCTCTCGAAACGTATCAATTCGTTAGCCGTCGATAATAAGCTTTCTCGCAACCGCTCCGACATTATTTGACCACGGGTGCCTTTTACGGCGGGACAGGGCTCGCTGCATTTCAATTAGCACGTATTAATTCATCTTACTTATCGACCCTCGCTCCTGCAAAGGGGATTCGAAATTATTAAGTCCGATCTGAGCTGCGTGGAAGAAAGGTCCTCCCGAAGGAAAACTTCTCCTGATGTAGGGAAACTTTATGAAGTATGCTTGTGGCACATTTCACATAGTTGACATTCGAGTGATCTAAATGTACAGAAACAAATAGTACAATCTAGCATTCCGTTAAAACTAAAAATTCAACGAAATACGCAATCGGACGAAACAATCGGAACAGAGCAATCCACAGGAGAATACCACGACCACGGATGGAGAAGGCCGACGGCGATAAAGTAGCATACCAGCGGGCAATTTTGCAAATCGACAAGGATGGCGATGTGTTCAGCTGCAGAGGCCTAACCGTACCCTAAACGCATCCAATAAAGGTGTTATTTCCTTTTTTCTCCAACGGTGTGTTCCATTAAGCTGGAGCTTTCTTTCTTACCGCATCGATAAGGAGGCAGAGGTGCATCCGAGGTTGGATACACCGGGCACGTAAGTACTCCGGGTACTCATCGGCACGTACGTGAGCGTATGTTGGCACGTACGTGCCGTTAAGAAACTTCCTTTCCCGGATTGCTGGCCTGCTGTCACGTGCAAACCATCCTGGCCAACATTGTTACATTCTCGTTGCATTCTTTCGCCGAATCCGCGGCTCCTCGAACGCTTCGTCGAAGGATATTCCCCCGACAGACACGGGAAACCGAGAGAGAGAGAGAGAGAGGGGGGGAGGGCAGAGAGAGATCGGTACGTGTTCGTGATTTTATCGTGGCCTGGACAGGAAAAAGTTCGGACCAGAAGAATTCTGCCGTGGCAAACGGCGTCCGCGGATAGAAGACCAGATGCTCGCCGCGAAATCCGCCGATCGTTTGCGCTCCGAGGCCCCTAAACACCGCGAATTATTCGCTATTATCTCGATACCTGATCGCGGTAACTAGATTCGCGTAAATGCTGGCCACGGGTGCTTGATAAGCCGCTATCGGGTACACCTGATACAAGCGCTTCGCTGTTTCACTTTATGGTAGATCTGACTGCTATTGAATTGAGTGCCATTTTAAATGGGATGGCACTTTATTTCGGCGTTCTTTCATGATAGAATATATTTTACTCGTAACTTATCACTACAAATTCCGCTACTATTAACTAAGTAAATATATTAATATGATTAAACAAAGAAACGGATGTTGGGGGACACGTGCCTAGCGCATAGCGCCCATGTAAGACACCTGAACAGAGTGATCGCTAATGCGCAACGCAGTGGAATCGCAACGAGACAAAGGACTTAAATTCGCTGCGCAGAATTCAGAAGAACGCGCGCATTTCTATCCCCTAGTGCTTTGAGTAGGGGAGACCGGGGCTAGTTGACTAATTTTTTACATTTCTAATTTTTATAAATAGACCATTAGTATTTTGTTGACTCACTGCATACCAAAATTTTCCAAATTTCATTAGGTATACAGGCATAATTTTGAAAATCGTTTTAATTGAGTCTAGGTTGTAGTTTTTATTGTATTTAGAGTAGTGAGACGAATAAGTCAACAGACCCCGGCTACGGGGTTAGTTGACAAATATGATGGGGTCAGTTGACTTGACATTTACTTTTCAGTTTTAACCCTTTGCATGCGAAAGGTGTATATATACGCTGTCACAGTACATCAATATAATCTGAAAAACGTATATATACGCTGCCAATTCCATCAATATAGTATACGAAACGCGTACATATGTATACTACGACCAATAAATTTTTTAATTTTTTTTCACTCCTCCACAGTGTTATTTTTTTTTTATTAATTATCATGGTCTAAGATACTGTAATTATTTTGTACTGGTTTGTTATGGTCTATTTGGAAGGCCTGAGAGTTTGAAGGGAGGATAGGGTGTAAAACTGGTAGGGGTGAGTTTGGAAGGATTTGTGGTGGGGGAAGTGGACTTGAGCAGCTAAACTCTTTGCCTCGACTGCATCTTGAGGATAAAAAATGCAATTATTAGTAGTATTCCTATGCTTAGTCAAGTAACCCCGTCCGACATTGTTAACATGTTAAGGGTCGTACGTACAAAACCTCCACGCACCGGATAAAATAAAATACCGTAAATTATAGTCAAGGTATCACGTTTCCACAAAATATTCATGAAATAACATCAAGCAGTACTTAGTGGACAAAAATTCATAAATAGTCGAAACGAAAATATTTACTTCCAGCCGACCTTTTTAGATTTTTCATTCTCACTGACAGAACACGCAAGTTTTTGTCACGGCGACACATTAAATGGTAAGCTGGTCATTCATATGCTCCAATATTGCGAATCGCAGCATAATTTATTCCATAATACAAGAATTAAAGGGAATTAGTCAACTAACCTCGTTAGTCAACTAGCCCCGGCCTCCCCTAATAAGCAGGGTGTCCAGCACTCAAAAATTTCGGAAACAACCAGAAGTCTGATGGTACCAAATCGTGGCTGTACGAAGGCTGTGCAAACAACTGTGAATTCGAGGCTTCTCACTGTTTTCGTGATGCACGAACAGACTCCATTCCGCTTCCTCTCAAATCTTCCTTAGTACGCAGACAAAATGTTAGAATGAATAAACCTTACCTCAATCTAAAAATTGATCGAGAAATGGTACAAAATACTCCCTGCAACAAAAGTTGCTCCAAAACAAGGACCCTCGGGGTCCAACGGCGAACCGATAAGCCCCTCCTGTAATTACACTCTCTAATCACTTGTTGAGTAAGCTACAGAGGCAACCCACCTGCAAGCAAGCGCGCACACCAGCACACCCAGTACGCACCTACATGCCCCGATAAGAAAAACTTAAAAGCTTCATTTAGTTACATTTTACACGGGAGCCTTGTAAGTGGCCAATTTCGATCTACCGAGGAATTTCGCGTCGTAAAAATTCCACGAGCTCGTTACCCCCGGAATCGGTCATTATGCGTAAAAGATTGACGTAATAAATGTAATCGTAAATCAGTAATTTAGCTCGCTGGGGTCCGGGGCGGCGGTGGAGGAGAGGGTGTGTTGACCCGCCGAAGTCATTAATCTACGAGCGCTGATTAAACAAATTGCCGGAGCGCGAGGCGTCGATGACCGACTACCTAGTCGCAAGGTGTTCTGTCATGATTCCCGCGGGACGATCGATCGGTTAGTGGTCGATTAAAAAAGAGAGCTGCGTCATCGAGATAAGTGGAGCTACCTTATAATGAGAGGGCGCACTTTAGACGTGGATAGGCGCGTCGACGGCAGGCGTTGTACAGTTGCGAGGCCTATCGGATGCCATTTTGAAATATGCAGATACGTCGGTGCCCAGCCAGGCGACAACGTGTAATTTAATCATACCCCGGTTCCAATTAATTGCGCTTTGTCTTTCAACGACTCTCGCTGGTTTAATAGCGTATCGCGGTCTTTCGAAACTGTTCGAAAGCTGTAACAGACTATCGGCGGCTCTCTCAATCTGCTCGGACGATTGCAGGTAATTGCTACTTACCTACGAATATTTTTCTTAGGAAGGATCAGTCTGGGATCTAGTGTAATGGATTGGTTGAATTGATAGAGCAATTATCTATCTGGGTAACGGAGGATCCGTGACGAACTCGTAATTCAGTGAGCCATTCCTTTCCTCTGTGCAACGGGATTCGCGAATGTACCAATAATATAGATAGCCCCATTAGTAGAGCGATCCCGATATAAACGAAAAATTCCACAACGAGTGTCTCAGTTTTAGCAAAGCGTTACGTACAATATTCACCTAATTGATTGCCTGGGTGTTTGCGCGCGTCTTCCCTTAATCTTCCTGTAACCGCCGCGGTGCCATTTTCGACAGCACTCTCGTCAGGTACGAAGGAAATGAAGCTCGATTTTTCAAGAACGCGCTCGCTTTCAGCATGGCAGAAAAATGTTATCGAGGGTTTCTCGCATTGGCAAAGAGTTTCCTACATACCGTCGATTGAATTTCACTGTGCTGCGGACCACACAGCGGCCGCGATAATAATTCCCGTATCGGATAATAGGTCGATTTAGCAAAGGACCTGCCACCGGTGCCACAATAGCGTAATAGATAAAGCGATACGAAATGATAACGCGGGACACACGGCAATAATTTAGCCTCCCCTTATTGCACCGTAACTGCGTACCGTTTATTACTATCGTCCCGTTTATCTGTGCGAACGGGAAGCCCGTGGACTTATCGTTTCTCGAAACGCTCGCCGCCGCCGCGCCACGAACAGAGGAGAAAGAGATCCTATCTATCCTAACCGCGAGCCATTTTTTCTTTTCCCGTTCTTTCCCCCGTTGCCTGGTCGCCAGCGAAACCGACTCCTTCGCGAAATCTCTTATCCAGCCCGGGCGAATTTATGCGCGATCACGTTTATTGTCGGGCTACCAGGTGGCAACGCGTATCCACGGGGACTTTTACGCGGGCACAGGGGCCGGCGATAACGTATTTAAGGCTATTTGTATTTTAATCCGACGGCATTTCTATTCGCGTACTGCCGTGTTCCGCCGTGAAACACGGTAGTGGAGGCCGGCATTTAAATGGAATTCCGATGTTCCGAATCGTTTCTGCCCGGGGAATGGCCACGAGCGTGCTCGCCGTGAAAACGAGCGCGCCGTTCGTCAAGAACCGATGATCGGACCCAGCTGGCTGATTAGCAATTAAATTGGCGGTGTCTCGAGGCACGGGATTACCGTCGAACACGCGTCCCTGCCGCGTTAGGTGCGAGATATTCTATTACCATTTTTTAGTCACGCGAGCCTGGCAATATTCCCGAGGAATTCGAGAAATTTATTAGATGCCTTGGGATGTGAATCATTTGATGCTTTTTTTTTGTCGTGGAACTTGTGTGCGTGGGAGATTCGGCTGGAGAATGGAGAAGTGATGTTAGGTTGTGACGATAACGTTTGATTACAATCGTACTACCTAAGTAATTTGTTCGCTGATGGGTTGGTGAATGTGTTCAAATCGCTGCAGTAATATTTCACTGTGAATATAATTACTACTTAGCTTCTGTTAATTAATCGTGCTCGTTAGTCGACGATGGAGCTCACAATCGGGCTCCTTTAGGCCTAAAATACTCATCCGTCGGAAGCCATTTCCGTGCAGTCCCTCAACGATCATTTATCGAGTTGCGCGTAAAACCCGTTTTAACGCCACATTTTTAATACAGTATTGTATACTGATTTGCAAATTTCTTTGAAATTCAGTTTCTAGGAGCTAATAATTGTAATTTCAATAGCCTACCCTTTCAGCTTGAAATTTCACGGTTTTCTAGCAGCTTGCCGGTGAACTGTATTGTTAGACGCGAATGGTTTGGACAAAGGGATCGCCGTGCGCAAAAATCGCAGAGTTTTTCCCGAAGAAAATGTAACTTACCCGACTGCAAGTTAAGTGACAAGAATTACGCCCCGTATACGTCGTTGTACTCTTGCACGGGAAGAGAAATGATTCGGCAGTATATCGTGTTTTATGTAATTCACGAACAATAAATAAGGGTATCCACTTGTCATTTACGGCCGTACGGCTCGACGAGATTCTCCGCGCAAGATGGCGTCCATATTGCACTCACGGGCGGAACCGAGGCATCTGCGTTTAGAGACGAAAATAACTTACTTCCTCGGTGATAGATAAACTTTATCAGTTTATTGGTAAACAAATCAAAGCCGAGCTATTCAGACGTATATCCTTATAATTTATCGACGACACCTGCCACTTGCCATTCCTAACAATATCTTGCAGCGCACACTTTTTTTTAACACTCATTCGTCCCTTGGGTCAATTTCACATATTTTCCTCGAAAAAATGACGATAGTCTGCTATATGTGGGTAAATTTATCTGCAGCTTTGTGGGGCTATATTATTAGTGAATAATCATATGCTTGAATATGCAGAAGTTCCCTTTTTTATTTTCAATAAAAGAATTTGCAGAGTCAACACTATTTATCTTTTCATTATATTTACTTTTTTCAAGGGACAAATTAAGTTGGGAAACTAAGGGTCGGATGAGGGTTAAAACTTCTAACACATTATCATTTCAACTTATTTTGATATGACGTAACATCTTTGAAAATATACCAAAGTACATACAGGGTGCTTATCCCCGCAACAAATCCAATATCCAAATGTGGAATAGTGGAGGGAACTTCATCGCCATCCCGATATTCAAAGCGACTCCTCCATCGAAGCGAGTTCGATGGAAATTCGTCACGCTCGAGACACAAGTGCTTAGCCGAGTGGCCTCACACAGTGAATTCTCATCGCGGACAAATTCTCGGCGACAAATTAACCGCTTGATCGGATCGAAGCCACGACGTTACATTGTAGCAAGCCCTTGGACCCCCCCCCCCCCCCCCGCGGTGATACGTTTTACACACGGAGGTGGGGACGATCGGTGCGTGCACGCGACTCGTCGGGCAAAGATTCGCATCCTTCGGGCGGCCTTATGTTTGTTCAGGTACGTTCCTACTGACTCACCATCGGTATCATTACTCGGAGCGGTAGGTGGGCCAACGGAAAGCACGCCGTGGCTACTTCCATTTGCCGTGTAACTCGACGAGAGAGCCAATCCATCACGATGAATGCAATCAGCAGCTGTTCCATCTCGGCCCCGTGCCTGTACCAGTGTACACGATGGTTTTTAGGTGCGCGGCGGCCAGCGTCGTTATCGATATCATTACAAGAGCCGTAGGTGGCCATCTAGATCTAGGAATCGAGCGACAGGGAACTCTCCTCGCCTCCTTTTCTTGCGATCGCTCTTGCAGCCTCGCGCAATCCATCATTCCGTGGATGCATGCAATCATCGGCCGGCACGGTAACACGGCGTCCTTCTCCGTTATTTCCTTTCCTCCCGTTTCCCCGCCCCGCGCGCCACGCAGATGTATCCATTTTGTTACCCGGGCATTTTCGAATCGCCTCATTTCCGTTCCGTAACGACATCAAGCGCCGCCGCGCGTCTTCCCTCGCTCCGCGGTAGCGGCAGGCGCTTCTTTGCCCGCGCTACCCGGAAGCTCTCCTGATTGTGAAACCAACGGAACACGCGATTCGATAGTAAAATTATCGACCGATGCATAGTCGATCGTATTTTCACGACCTCCGCCGTGGTGCAATGGATGTGTGAGCTGGTACCGAAAGGGTAATAAACTGAAGCAACTGCTGGAGTACCAGTGGCGGATTTAACTGGCGGCCCATGAGCTGTTGCCGCTTGAGTTCCTGGCCAGAAGGCCCCCCAGGGCCCCATCCTTAAAAATAAATCTGATTTTATCCAAACGCTGTATTCTATTTTGTTTCCTATAATTTTCATACCACACGCCCGTAAATTGACTTGTAATTCTGCTATGCATACAGGGTGTCCCGGAACGTTTGCCGCCTGGGCCTTTTCCCTTAAATCCGCCACTGAAGAGTGCGGAAGGTTGCAATAGCTTCTGGACTGAGATCATACAACCGTAACATTTTCATAACACAAGGGCTAGACGGTGAAATCTTGAAATTATATTTGCTTCCCTAAGAAGTATTCAAATATCATTCCCCACGGTACCTGACGTTTCCTCTTTCAATAAACTTCGTACCTTCTCAATGCCCAGCCGATCGCGGGATTCCAGGTCCAGGTGGATAAAGCGATAAAGTGGAAACGGCGGGGGAAATTTCAGACTCGAGCCGTGTTTATCCGGCACGTTCCACGGGAATTTCCTCTTCCTGACTACTAAGGAGGCTGTTGTTGTCACGCGAAATCGTAGCGGGGTGGTCAGGCTCGGAAGAGGATTGCCTTGAAAGTTTTGCATGCGGGGGTACAGGAACCGGGAACCAGGAACCAGGAACCGAGCCAGAGACCGGCTTGACTGGTCCCAGGTCCCTGCTATGTAGGTGTACGTGCAGGTACGCGTAATACATCAACGGATCCGGACGCGTGTGTTCGCCTCGCCTTACATAACCCGCTGGGAGTGGCGTGTACCACCTATTTCATCTCCTCGAGGATATTATTTGAGGAGAGATCGCGGTGGTACCTGCAACGTTGTTGCTGCTTCGCTTTGTCACGCTAATCGCGAGCACGGCCGGCCACGGGGCGATTCAGCGAAGCCTGTACTGGGTGTCTCTCGTGAGAGCTGTCGCGAGGATTCAGGCGAAAGCCTGATTATTGTTACCTTTATCTTTTTGGTAGATTTCAAGGTTCACAAGTGGTGGGTATAAGCGGTGGTGGTTCACACGTGGCTAAAGTTAACCCGCCGTGGGCAGACTTATCGACTTATCTTCGCACCTTCCGTGGGCACACTGGGTCGTTTATGTCCATGGCTGTTTTTTTTACTGTTTTTGGCTTTACTTGGCGTTTTTGTTTTTACTTATTCAAGCCTCTACTTTAGTATACCTACACTCGTTCTTTGCGTCAAATGTTTAAAGGATTAATTAGGAAGAATATAAATTCGGAAGGAAGTTTAAGAGAAGAGGCAATTTGCTCGAGACATAAACGACCTAGTGTGCCCACCGCGGGTTAATATCGTTTATGTTTTACGTTTCCTACCAATTACCAAAACCTTGATCCTCCTATATTACACGTACCAAATGATAAGCAAACTTCTTTCTAATATTCTAATTGCAAGAGAATCTTTACGAGCACAATAGAAATCCCGGGGAATTACGCGCGACACCCGGTACATTCTCCCCAGCGACGAATGTTTAGATAGATTTTCCGTAATTCATGCGCAGCGCTTATGCAAATGTCTATAAAGGTCTAGCTATCCGCGCTAAACCGTCGTTGGTTATTCCAGATTTAAAATATAAGTACTTATCTGGCCGTAATGGCCGCGTTACGAGGACTTTAAAGAACACGGAGGAAGTAATTTTCAAGGAGCAGCGAAGTACCGTGTACATATTTGCACACTTACGCTCAAGCATTCGTTTTATTACGCTCGGTGCACTGTGCAGCGGATTGCTGACGCGGTGGCATTTTCTAATCTCCCTTTACGATTCTAACCTCCAAATAGCGCAGCTGACGAGTTATTTTGTCCGACGGCTGTTTCGACATTTCTAATTTGACTAATTCATTCGTGGATCCGCGCCAATCAGCGGCCATTATCCGAGGATACCTCCGAGGGAATCTAACAGCGGGACAAGGAACCGGAATTTAATGTTCCCCGTTAATTCGTTAACGCGGGGAGATTGTTATCGGCGCGTAAATTGTCGGTATACGAGCTCAGCTTGATACGGCGGATATTGATGTTGTAATAGATGGCTGTTGTAATAGAACGACGACTGTAACGCTGCTTCCACGGGGATTTTAACTGCGAAACCTTGCATTCCACGCACCCCGTGAAGAATCGTTTCTATCCCTTAATCGCTGGTTCTATTAAACGCTCAGTTAATAACAGTCGTGCCTACGATCCATACTTACCTCATAATGTTTATCATATTTGGCTTTATGCCATTCCCGCAGACGAAGATAATACGGATTAGAAACGAACTGTTGGGATAAATCTTTGCAACACGTTCGCGAAAATTTCATTCACGACAGACAGAGAAACTGCATTCGCATGCTAACGAATTCTCTAACTGTGAACGGTTGCTATTATTTCTGTGAAATTTAGAGATGATCGAGGACTGCTTAGGGGAAATTTCGTTTTCTACCTTATTCTTCGAAATAATTAGTTTCACACCCCTTAGAGTATATTAAGATTCAACTTGAAAGAAATGATGCAAGACGGATCACTTTACCCCATACGTGTGTAGCACGTCAGCTTCAGGCTTTTTTGCACTGTGGTTGTCAAAAACTGTAACAGAATTTTCATCTTTTTGAGGTTAGTTTCTGTTCCATCACGCCGCGTGGTTTTCTGGCCAGCTGACAGGTTAGGATATTGCGTACTTCACTGGCGCCATCTGTCCTTTGCAGCTCAATTTACCCCGGTCACTTTACCCCGAATATGTACTCAGTGGAAAATTAATTATTTAATATTATTGAGAGTAATGTTTTCTTAAACGCGTGTACATGTATGTTTATAAGGTTGTTTTAAACACGTAGAAAATATTTCGAGTTAAAATAACACATTTACGACTCATTTATCCTAAATGCTAAATTGAAGAGCAAACCAATCGGAAGCCTCTAAAAATTAATTTTTAAGTTTTTACATGAATTTACATTTTTCGGTATCTGGATGTGCATAATTATCATTGTTGTATTACATACATTTATTACGTTACCAAAATTTGTAAATATATTCTATTCTTAAAGAACAAATTAAGAAAGCTCATTTTACCCCGAGGCTCACTTTACCCCGGCCTCCCCTACCATCCTATAAAGTCACAGTGGTGCATAGCCGTCGTCTTCGGTAATCGGTTGGTTTTGAGACAAAAAGACCCGTTCGCGTGTCAAATGGCAACTCCGGCGTCGTGCAGTGCAGCGAGTTATCGTCTTCTTGCACACACCGACATAGGTGCTGCAAAGTAGGTCATATATCTTTGCTACCGCATAGTGTGCAGGGTCCTGCGGCCCCCTCCGCCGTCGCCCTTTTATGATTTATCGCTGTATGGAAGCACCGACACGCTAATTAACCGGCGGCTCGCTCGCGTTTTTGTCCCGGCAGAGGTCACGTGAGCATAAGCGCCAAAGCTTTCAGGTAAAAAGTATCAAGCTCGCGACGGGTACTAATAACTTCGGCGGGCTAAGCAGATTGCTTGTTCCCGACGTATTATGCTGTATCGCCGCGAGCTTTTCATGGAAACGGTCCTTTGATGCAACACGGTGTAATTTGTCCCGCTCCGAAGAAACGTATTCAGGATTGCGGGGGCGTACAGCGCCCCCGGAGAGGAGTGAAAAACAAAATGCCTGGGTAGAAATTAACATGGGTACGCGAGCCAACTGTGCCGGGGAATTGCAATTTTCTGCTCCAATATCGTTATTAGCGGCGCGATAAACGCGCGTTTACTGAATCTATTTGCTGAAACGTGTGAGCACTGACGACCAGCGTCACGGTAGCGTTTGTCACACAGTTGGTGATAATCTGTTGTTATCGTGCGATCACGCAACTGTGGTAGGATACATGTGCATGTACTGAATGTGTGACGCGAAGTCATTGATCCCTTTTATTTATGGACGATAATAATTACCCTGTTTCCGATCTCTTATCCTACATATCCCTGCAAGTGACTTCCTTCTCAAATACTTGTCCATCTCTCATCGAGCAGATTCACCAATTACTCCCAACGTTGTATCAACGTTGTACCAACGTTGTTCCTTTATTTTTTTCACGAACAGTATGCAGATTTCCGCCGGACGACCCAGCGATCGACACTCGGGCTATCGTTCGCTCATGAATAAAACAGTAATAGTCCTACCGGGTGGGAAATGGAATACAGATGGACAGGTGAGGAGAAGTTGACCCTGCCTCTCGCTTATCTTAATTGTCAATTAAGTTTTGAGTCGCGTGTACCGACTAATGGCACGCCCACTCACCTGGATATCGCCGTCTCCGTAGATCGTCGGGTGTTTAGATCGCTGCCCGTCCCGATCACGCATTCCCGCCGTCTTAATTAGCCCGACGTGCAATTAGCCGGGCGAAACGTATCTATCAGACACCGGCGGCTTCGATCTGACGCACTCACGGTGCGCGCACACGCGCGCGCGCCTTTTGTCCTCGTCGCATCCATTCGCGTAATTTGCCTTCTAAGTGGCTCACGTATCCTGACTTGTTTTTATCGTGCGCCAGAAGTCGGGGCGAATAACAATGTCGCGCGATACGCCGCGTTGCACGCTCTTTATGTTTCGAGCTTGAAGTGAGCAATTGCGAAGTGGAAGTTTTTTATTCGCGGCCGCATATGCATGAGCGTCATTCTCATGATAATGAGCAACTGTTTAATTACATCTGCGGCTGGATCCGCGAACAGCGCGCGACTTCTATCCCGCCCGTGTACGCACGGGCGCATTGTTTGCTAATTTATGCTAGCATCGCGTTCGGCAATTAAGCGTTCGAGGTATCGCGAGGAATGGCACGAATTTTGATTTCCGCTATACTTGGACTCGGTATTTGCTTTTATATGTATATAGTGTAGGTATATACGATGGGGGAAAGGAAGTTTAACAACTCATAATTTTACATGTCCGCGTAAGTAACTTTATACCAGACTTTAAGTGTTATCGTCTCCTCAATCTATGGGGTACAAAATTTAAAATATAATTCTTTCCAAAGGCGCTATCTTATTCTCTGTCACCGTTCACTGTTTAAACTTCCCTTTCACCACTATCGTATTTCGCAGACCCACGAGATGTTAATTATACGTTTCAGCGACACGTCAAAATGGTAATTAAACCCGTGTCAAGCGTTTCATTGTCGAAAACGAGAACGTTTCCACGTCTAGATGTTTATTCAGGACATTTCGGGGCGGTATAAATTGCGCCCGCCCGTTCCGACGATCGTAAAAGACGGCGGGCAGCGTGGAAATTTGAATTTTAAGCGTAGCGCGCGATCGCGACAAATTAAGTACCTGTGGATCGTGACATTGATGGCTGTCCAGGTTTCCATTATTCAGGCCAGGGTTATTATTACGTAGACGGCTCGTTATGCTGTTCCAACGTGTGTCACCAAAGGGAACTTCTCTTCTTTCCTACTCGGCGAGCGTTCCTTTTCTTCGTCCGGCCTCTTTCTTCCCTCTTTATCCGCCTCGATTCAAAGGTGTCGTGCTTAAAAGGAAGCGTCGAGTTGTCTTGGAGGATCCCCTTACAATTCCTTCTACCATTCTTCCTCCCTTTGACTCCCTTTGGTAGATTCCTGGGCGCCTTGTACCGAGAAATTCAATTCAAGAAGGAATGTTCATTAAATTTTATACGTGTGTACACGGGACGACATAAGAGTGGCGCGGTGATCTCGAATATTTCCTTCGTTTGCCTTGTAAGGAAGTATTTGCATATCTTTCGCGTAATCCTCGCATACATTTCGTTCCTGAAAGAGACGCTATTCCTTTCGCGACGAGGCGCCGCGCCGCGGATAAACCTCTTTCTACTTGGAAAAACGTCTGCGGAAGGTGCCGCCGGCGCGCCTTAATTGGTAACGGGGAAGGAAACACCCAGGTTTGCGCGAGCTTCCGTGGCAGGTAACGAACAAACGAAAAAGCAAATAAAAGGAGGGGAAGAAAAAGAGAAGGAGATAAAATAGAAGGAAAAAGGGTGGAAGGGAGGAAGAGGAAAGATGGGCAAGAAAGAAGTTTATATCCGTGCGCGGCAAGAAGCTGAGTCAAGTGTAGCCGCACGTCGATACTGTACCCTCCGCATAATCCACCTTTGCTCCCCTACACCCTCAATGCGGCGGCCTTAAAGGAGGTGCTTTTCAAGGTTATCCAGCTCTCTCTCCTCTCCTTCACCCCGCGCTACCCGAGGAAGCGGCGCAGCGGAGTGTCCTCCTCTCCGGCAGAGGGTTTCCAGGCGGCAGTTGCCATGCCAACCAGACCAGCTTTTTCCTCCGCGCCCCTCAGCCTCTCTGTCCCTTTCGCGTTTCACCCCAGCGTGCTCCTAATGGAGGGATCGAGGGTGGCAAGTGCGCCCCCGTCGGAAGATCTTCAAAAGGAAGAAAACGCGATTTCACGAGCGCCATTCGTTCGGCCCCGAAACACTGGGTGGGTGGAGGGTGGCAGAGGGTCCGCTGGCCGGTGTTGCGCGAGGGGGATGGAAGGACGGGGGTGCCGGGTCGAGGGCAGGGTGGAACGGAGAATACTCGTCGAAGAATCGTAGCGAGGTGGGACGGGCGTTGCTATGCCGACGAATTATCATTTTCGCCCCCGTGCACCCGAAAAAGGGAGTCGCACCCTCTCCAGCGCGCGTACCTGACTCCGCCCCGTCGTGCCCCGGTATGGATTTTTTCTCGGTCGGCGTCCACTTGAGAGCGGCGCGACGCCCGAATTTTTTTCCTCCCCTCGGTGCGGCACGAGAGGATCTCTCCCTCTCTTGAGCGCGCGCCCACCGACGACCTTTTGTCGCCGGTTTTTCGCCTCCCTTTTGTCATTACGGACGGTTGGCACGACGACGTCGTCACCGCCGTGGCCGCCGTTAACGCCGGCGACGGCGACGGCGACGCGACGCGACGCTTGGAGGACCCACCCGTTCGTATCCGCGCCCTGGACTTCAAGGGTTCCGGCTGCTCGGCTGATCTTTCGACGGCGTTAAGATCGTGATTCAAGATGAATCTTTAAGCAGCCGCGGGCAAATACCTTTGCGTTATGAAAAGTTCGCGCTCAGTCATTGACGCGATCGACCACGGGGCGGGGGTGTCACCACGGTGGGTGGAGGTTTCAGCGATCGTTCAATGTACTCAAGAGCTTTCCTTCCCAACGCGATATCGTACGAACGTCTCCGATCAATTCATTCAGACGAATGCTACAGAAATGCTTCCAGCCAACGGATTTCTCGAAATTCTTTTGAGGATCCTGCGGGGGTATAACTTCCTCATTAGAATGGGTGTCTGAAATCTTTTGTAGATGGCAGACGAGTGAATCAACTATGTCTGCTAGGGATTAGATAATAAATGTTTCTTATTATTACAATTTTCCAGCAGTCAGGGAATAAAATACAGAGGGTGCTTTAGAAACAAGTATTATGTTAGACACTATTTCGCTTTTTAGGCAACTCCTCTAGGCTCGATTCTAAGTGCTTGAAATCATCTACTACATTCCAGCAATATATAACGACGACACGCGATAGGAAAATATGTAAAAAAAAAAACGACTTCAGAATTAATTGCGACGCAGAGCCGTCGTCAGATTTCTCGAGGGCCCTCCAA